>JBAMNC010000415.1:0-600000 GCA_037902135.1 Cetoscarus ocellatus
GTAGGGTACATCCCCAGGTACATCTGTGCTGATTTTCAGAGAATTTGACTGTAGCATTATGGATTCAGAGCACTCCAAAATCAGGCATTTGAGGCCCATTTTGACAAACTTCAGATTTTAAAAAATTCATAAAAAATAAAAAAAAGCTGTGATTTATAAAGTCCAACAGAGTATTATAGGGTACATTCCAAAGTACCTCTGTGCTTATTTTCAGACAATTTGAGCGCAGCATGATTGATTCAGAGCACTCCAAAATCAGGCATTTGAGGCCCATTTTGACAAACTTCAGATTTTAAAAAATTCATTAAAAATAAAAAAAAGCTGTGATTTATAAAGTCCAACAGAGTATTTTAGGGCACATCCCAAGGTACCACTGTGCCAATTTTCAGACAATTTGAGTGCAGCATGATTGATTCATAGCACTCCAAAATCAGGCATTTGAGGCCCATTTTGACAAACTTCAGATTTTAAAAAATTCACAAAAAATCAAAATAATGCTGTGATCTATAAAGTCCAACAGAGTATCTTAGGGCACATCCCCAGGTACGTCTGTGCTGATTTTCAGACAATTTGAGTACAGCATGATTGATTCAGAGCACTCCAAAATCAGGCATTTGAGGCCCATTTTGACGAACTTCAGATTTTAAAAAATTCACAAAAAAATAAAAAAACTCTGATCGATAAACCTCCAACAGGATGTCGTAGGGTACATCCTAAAGTACTTCTGTGCTGATTTTCAGACAATTTGACTGTAGCATTATGGATTCAGAGCACTCCAAAATCAGGCATTTGAGGCCCATTTTGACGAACTTCAGATTTTAAAAAAATCACAAAAAATCAATATAAGGCTTTGATCTATAAAGTCCAACAGAGTATTGTAGAGTATATCCCAAAGTACGTCTGTGCTGACTTTCAGACAATTTGACTGTAGCATTATGGATAAAGAGCACTCCAAAATCAGGCATTTGAGGCCAATTTTGACGAACTTCAGATTTTGAAAGATTCATAAAAAATCATATAAAGCTCTGATCGATAACTTCCAACAGGGTATCGTAGGGTACATCCCCAGGTACATATGTGCTGATTTTCAGACAATTTGAGTGCAGCATGATTGATT
Organism: Cetoscarus ocellatus; assembly: GCA_037902135.1. NCBI lineage: Eukaryota > Metazoa > Chordata > Actinopteri > Labriformes > Labridae > Cetoscarus > Cetoscarus ocellatus. The sequence continues at coordinate 1,118 of JBAMNC010000415.1, forward strand.
CAGAGCACTCCAAAATCAGGCATTTGAGGCCCATTTTGACGAACTTCAGATTTTGAAAGATTCATAAAAAATCAAAATAAAGCTCTGATCGATAACTTCCAACAGGGTATCGTAGGGTACATCCCCAGGTACATATGTGCTGATTTTCAGACAATTTGAGTGCAGCATGATTGATTCAGAGCACTCCAAAATCAGGCATTTGAGGCCCATTTTGACAAACTTCAGATTTTAAAAAATTCATAAAAAATAAAAAAAAAGCTCTGATCGATAACTTCCAACAGAGTATTTTAGGGCACATCCCAAGGTACCACTGTGCCAATTTTCAGACAATTTGAGTGCAGCATGATTGATTCATAGCACTCCAAAATCAGGCATTTGAGGCCCATTTTGACGAACTTCAGATTTTAAAAAAATTCACAAAAAATCAATATAAGGCTTTGATCTATAAAGTCCAACAGAGTATTTTAGGGCACATCCCAAGGTACCACTGTGCCAATTTTCAGACAATTTGAGTGCAGCATGATTGATTCATAGCACTCCAAAATCAGGCATTTGAGGCCCATTTTGACAAACTTCAGATTTTAAAAAATTCACAAAAAATCAAAATAATGCTGTGATCTATAAAGTCCAACAGAGTATCTTAGGGCACATCCCCAGGTACGTCTGTGCTGATTTTCAGACAATTTGAGTACAGCATGATTGATTCAGAGCACTCCAAAATCAGGCATTTGAGGCCCATTTTGACGAAGTTCAGATTAAAAAAATTCACAAAAAAATAAAAAAACTCTGATCGATAAACCTCCAACAGGATGTCGTAGGGTACATCCTAAAGTACTTCTGTGCTGATTTTCAGACAATTTGACTGTAGCATTATGGATTCAGAGCACTCCAAAATCAGGCATTTGAGGCCCATTTTGACGAACTTCAGATTTTAAAAAAATCACAAAAAATCAATATAAGGCTTTGATCTATAAAGTCCAACAGAGTATTGTAGAGTATATCCCAAAGTACGTCTGTGCTGAGTTTCAGACAATTTGACTGTAGCATTATGGATAAAGAGCACTCCAAAATCAGGCATTTGAGGCCAATTTTGACGAACTTCAGATTTTGAAAGATTCATAAAAAATCAATATAAAGCTCTGATCGATAACTTCCAACAGGGTATCGTAGGGTACATCCCCAGGTACATATGTGCTGATTTTCAGACAATTTGAGTGCAGCATGATTGATTCAGAGCACTCCAAAATCAGGCATTTGAGGCCCATTTTGACGAACTTCAGATTTTGAAAGATTCATAAAAAATCAAAATAAAGCTCTGATCGATAACTTCCAACAGAGTATCGTAGGGTACATCCCCAGGTACATATGTGCTGATTTTCAGACAATTTGAGTGCAGCATGATTGATTCAGAGCACTCCAAAATCAGGCATTTGAGGCCCATTTTGACAAACTTCAGATTTTAAAAAATTCATAAAAAATAAAAAAAAAGCTCTGATCGATAACTTCCAACAGAGTATTTTAGGGCACATCCCAAGGTACCACTGTGCCAATTTTCAGACAATTTGAGTGCAGCATGATTGATTCATAGCACTCCAAAATCAGGCATTTGAGGCCCATTTTGACGAACTTCAGATTTTAAAAAATTCACCAAAAAAATAAAAAAACTCTGATCGATAAACCTCCAACAGGATGTCGTAGGGTACATCCTAAAGTACTTCTGTGCTGATTTTCAGACAATTTGACTGTAGCATTATGGATTCAGAGCACTCCAAAATCAGGCATTTGAGGCCCATTTTGACGAACTTCAGATTTTAAAAAAAATCACAAAAAATCAATATAAGGCTTTGATCTATAAAGTCCAACAGAGTATTGTAGAGTATATCCCAAAGTACGTCTGTGCTGATTTTCAGACAATTTGACTGTAGCATTATGGATACAGAGCACTCCAAAATCAGGCATTTGAGGCCCATTTTGACGAACTTCAGATTTTGAAAGATTCATAAAAAATCAAAATAAAGCTCTGATCGATAACTTCCAACAGGGTATCGTAGGGTACATCCCCAGGTACATATGTGCTGATTTTCAGACAATTTGAGTGCAGCATGATTGATTCAGAGCACTCCAAAATCAGGCATTTGAGGCCCATTTTGACGAACTTCAGATTTTGAAAGATTCATAAAAAATCAAAATAAAGCTCTGATTTATAAAGTCCAACAGAGTATTATAGGGTACATTCCAAAGTACCTCTGTGCTTATTTTCAGACAATTTGAGTGCAGCATGATTGATTCAGAGCACTCCAAAATCAGGCATTTGAGGCCCATTTTGACGAACTTCAGATTTTTCAAAATTCATAAAAAAACCAAAATAAAGCTCTGATCGATAACGTCCAACAGAGTATTGTAGGGTATATTCCACGGTACATATGTGCTGATTTTCAGACAATTTGAGTGCAGCATGATTGATTCAGAGCACTCCAAAATCAGGCATTTGAGGCCCATTTTGACAAACTTCAGATTTTTAAAAAATTGATAAAAAATCAATCTAAACCTCTGATCTATAAAGTCCAACAGGGTAGCGTAGGGTACATCCTAAAGTACTTCTGTGCTGATTTTCAGACAATTTGAGTGTAGCATGATTGATTCAGAGCACTCCAAAATCAGGCATTTGAGGCCCATTTTGACGAAGTTCAGATTAAAAAAATTCATATAAAATCAATCTAAAGCTCTGGTCTATAAAGTCCAACAGGGTAGCGTAGGGTACATCCTAAAGTACTTCTGTGCTGATTTTCAGACAATTTGAGTGCAGCATTATGGATACAGAGCACTCCAAAATCAGGCATTTGAGGCCCATTTTGACAAACTTCAGATTTTAAGAAATTCATAAAAAATAAAAATAATGCTGTGATCTATAAAGTCCAACAGAGTATCTTAGGGCACATCCCCAGGTACGTCTGTGCTGATTTTCAGACAATTTGAGTGCAGCATGATTGATTCAGAGCACTCCAAAATCAGGCATTTGAGGCCCATTTTGACGAACTTCAGATTTTAAAAAATTCACAAAAAATAAAAAAAAAGCTGTGATCTATAAAGTCCAACAGAGTATTGTAGAGTATATCCCAAAGTACGTCTGTGCTGATTTTCAGACAATTTGACTGTAGCATTATGGATACAGAGCACTCCAAAATCAGGCATTTGAGGCCCATTTTGACGAACTTCAGATTTTGAAAGATTCATAAAAAATCAAAATAAAGCTCTGATCGATAACTTCCAACAGAGTATCGTAGGGTACATCCCAAGGTACCACTGTGCCAATTTTCAGACAATTTGAGTGCAGCATGATTGATTCAGAGCACTCCAAAATCAGGCATTTGAGGCCAATTTTGACAAACTTCAGATTTTTTAAAAATTCATAAAAAATCAAAATAAAGCTCTGATCTATAAAGTCCAACAGAGTATTTTAGGGCACATCCCAAGGTACCACTGTGCCAATTTTCAGACAATTTGAGTGCAGCATGATTGATTCATAGCACTCCAAAATCAGGCATTTGAGGCCCATTTTGACGAACTTCAGATTTTAAAAAATTCACAAAAAATCAAATAATGCTGTGATCTATAAAGTCCAACAGAGTATCTTAGGGCACATCCCCAGGTACGTCTGTGCTGATTTTCAGACAATTTGAGTGCAGCATGATTGATTCAGAGCACTCCAAAATCAGGCATTTGAGGACCATTTTGACTTACAGCAGATATAAAAAAAAATAATAAAAAATCAAAATAAAACTATGATCTACAAAGTCCAACAAAGTATTGTAGGATACATCCCCAGGTACCTCTGTGCTGAATTTCAGAAAATTTGACTGGAGCATTATTGATTTAGAGCACTCCAAAATCAGGCATTTGAGGACCATTCTGACTAACATCAGATATTAAAAAATTCATAAAAAATTAAAAACAATTAGGATCTACAACGTCCAACAAAGTATGTTAGGGTACATCCCCAGGTACCTCTGTGCTGAGTTTCAGACAATTTGACTGGAGCATAATTGATTTAGAGCACTCCAAAATCAAGCATTTGAGGAGCATTTTGACTAACAGCAGATATCAAAAAATTCATAAAAAATCAAAAAACAATTAAGATCTACAACGTCAAAAAGAGTATTTTAGGGTACATCCCAAGGTACCACTGTGCCAATTTTCAGACAATTTGACTGGAGCATTGTTGATTCAGAGCACTCCAAAATCAAGCATTTGAGGACCATTTGACTAACTTCAGATATTAAAAAATTCATAAAAAATCAAAATAATACTACGATCTATAAAGTCCAACAGAGTATGTAGGGTACATCCCAAAGTACCTCTGTGCTGATTTTCAGACAATTTGACTGTAGCATTATGGATTCAGAGCACTCCAAAATCAGGCATTTGAGGCCCATTTTGACAAACTTCAGATTTTTCAAAATTCACAAAAAATCAATATAAGGCTGTGATCTGCAAAGTCCAACAGAGTATCTTAGGGTACATCCCCAGGTACATCTGTGCTGATTTTCAGACAATTTGAGTGCAGCATTATTGATTCAGAGCACTTCAAAATCAGGCATTTGAGGCCCATTTTGACGAACTTCCGATTTTTCAAAATTCATTAAAAAAATCAAAATAAAGCTGTGATCTATAAAGTCCAACAGAGTATCGTAGGGTACATCCTAAAGTACGTCTGTGCTGATTTTCAGACAATTTGAGTGCAGCATGATTGATTCAGAGCACTCCAAAATCAGGCATTTGAGGACCATTTTGACGAACTTCAGATTTTAAAAAAATTCACAAAAAATCAAAATAAAGCTCTGCTCAATAACGTCCAACAGAGTATCGTAGGGTACATCCCAAAGTACGTCTGTGCTTATTTTCAGACAATTTGAGTGATGCATGATTGATTCAGAGGACTCCAAAATCAGGCATTTGAGGCCCATTTTGACGAACTTCAGATTTTAAAAAATTCATTTGAGTCTTGTTTTGACTAACAGCAGATATAAAAAAATTCATAAAAATCAAAATAAAACTATGATCTACAACGTCCAACAGAGTACTGTAGGATACATCCCCAGGTACCTCTGTGCTGAATTTCAGACAATTTGACTGGAGCATAATTGATTTAGAGCACTCCAAAATCAGGCATTTGAGGACCATTCTGACTAACATCAGATATTAAAAAATTCATAAAAAATTAAAAACAATTAGGATCTACAACGTCCAACAGAGTATGTTAGGGTACATCCCCAGGTACCTCTGTGCTGAGTTTCAGACAATTTGACTGGAGCATAATTGATTTAGAGCACTCCAAAATCAGGCATTTGAGGACCATTTTGACTAACTTCAGATATTAAAAAATTCATAAAAAGTCAAAAACAATTAAGATCTACAACGTCCAACAGAGTATTGTAGAGTACCTCACCAGGTACCTCTGTGCTGAGTTTCAAACAATTTGACTGGAGCATAATTGATTTAGAGCTCTCCAAAATCAGGCATTTGAGGAGAGTTTTGACTATTTACAGAAATGAAATAATTCATAAGAAATCAAAAAACAATTAAGATCTACAACGTCTAACAGAGTATTTTAGGGCACATCCCAAGGTACGTATGTGCTGATTTTCAGATAATTTGACTGGAGCATTATTGATTCAGAGTACTCCAGAATCAGGCATTTGAGTCTTGTTTTGACTAACAGCAGATATCAAAAACTTCATAAAAAATCAAAATAAACTATGATCTACAACGTCCAACAGAGTATTGTAGGATACATCCCCAGGTACCTCTGTGCTGATTTTCAGACAATTTGACTGGAGCATTATTGATTCAGAGCACTCCAAATTCAGGCATTTGAGTCTTGTTTTGACTAACAGCAGATATCAAAAACTTCATAAAAAATCAAAATAAAACTATGATCTACAAAGTCCAACAAAGTATTGTAGGATACATCCCCAGGTACCTCTGTGCTGAATTTCAGAAAATTTGACTGTAGCATTATTGATTTAGAGCACTCCAAAATCAGGCATTTGAGGACCATTCTGACTAACATCAGATATTAAAAAATTCATAAAAAATTAAAAACAATTAGGATCTACAACGTCCAACAAAGTATGTTAGGGTACATCCCCAGGTACCTCTGTGCTGAGTTTCAGACAATTTGACTGGAGCATAATTGATTTAGAGCACTCCAAAATCAAGCATTTGAGGAGCATTTTGACTAACAGCAGATATCAAAAAATTCATAAAAAATCAAAAAACAATTAAGATCTACAACGTCAAAAAGAGTATTTTAGGGTACATCCCAAGGTACCACTGTGCCAATTTTCAGACAATTTGACTGGAGCATTGTTGATTCAGAGCACTCCAAAATCAAGCATTTGAGGACCATTTGACTAACTTCAGATATTAAAAAATTCATAAAAAATCAAAATAATACTACGATCTATAAAGTCCAACAGAGTATTGTAGGGTACATCCCAAAGTACCTCTGTGCTGATTTTCAGACAATTTGACTGTAGCATTATGGATTCAGAGCACTCCAAAATCAGGCATTTGAGGCCCATTTTGACAAACTTCAGATTTTTCAAAATTCACAAAAAATCAATATAAGGCTGTGATCTGCAAAGTCCAACAGAGTATCTTAGGGTACATCCCCAGGTACATCTGTGCTGATTTTCAGACAATTTGAGTGCAGCATGATTGATTCAGAGCACTTCAAAATCAGGCATTTGAGGCCCATTTTGACGAACTTCCGATTTTTCAAAATTCATTAAAAAAATCAAAATAAAGCTGTGATCTATAAAGTCCAACAGAGTATCGTAGGGTACATCCTAAAGTACGTCTGTGCTGATTTTCAGACAATTTGAGTGCAGCATGATTGATTCAGAGCACTCCAAAATCAGGCATTTGAGGCCCATTTTGACGAACTTCAGATTTTAAAAAATTCACAAAAAATCAAAATAAAGCTCTGCTCAATAACGTCCAACAGAGTATCGTAGGGTACATCCCAAAGTACGTCTGTGCTTATTTTCAGACAATTTGAGTGATGCATGATTGATTCAGAGGACTCCAAAATCAGGCATTTGAGGCCCATTTTGACGAACTTCAGATTTTAAAAAATTCATTTGAGTCTTGTTTTGACTAACAGCAGATATAAAAAAATTCATAAAAATCAAAATAAAACTATGATCTACAACGTCCAACAGAGTACTGTAGGATACATCCCCAGGTACCTCTGTGCTGAATTTCAGACAATTTGACTGGAGCATAATTGATTTAGAGCACTCCAAAATCAGGCATTTGAGGACCATTCTGACTAACATCAGATATTAAAAAATTCATAAAAATTAAAAACAATTAGGATCTACAACGTCCAACAGAGTATGTTAGGGTACATCCCCAGGTACCTCTGTGCTGAGTTTCAGACAATTTGACTGGAGCATAATTGATTTAGAGCACTCCAAAATCAGGCATTTGAGGACCATTTTGACTAACTTCAGATATTAAAAAATTCATAAAAAGTCAAAAACAATTAAGATCTACAACGTCCAACAGAGTATTGTAGAGTACCTCACCAGGTACCTCTGTGCTGAGTTTCAAACAATTTGACTGGAGCATAATTGATTTAGAGCTCTCCAAAATCAGGCATTTGAGGAGAGTTTTGACTATTTACAGAAATGAAATAATTCATAAGAAATCAAAAAACAATTAAGATCTACAACGTCTAACAGAGTATTTTAGGGCACATCCCAAGGTACGTATGTGCTGATTTTCAGATAATTTGACTGGAGCATTATTGATTCAGAGTACTCCAGAATCAGGCATTTGAGTCTTGTTTTGACTAACAGCAGATATCAAAAACTTCATAAAAAATCAAAATAAACTATGATCTACAACGTCCAACAGAGTATTGTAGGATACATCCCCAGGTACCTCTGTGCTGATTTTCAGACAATTTGACTGGAGCATTATTGATTCAGAGCACTCCAAATTCAGGCATTTGAGTCTTGTTTTGACTAACAGCAGATATCAAAAAATTCATAAAAAATCAAAATATAACTATGATCTACAACGTCCAACAGAGTATTGTAGGATACATCCCCAGGTACCTCTGTGCTGAATTTCAGACAATTTGACTGGAGCATAATGGATTTAGAGTTCTCCAAAATCAGGCATTTGAGGACCATTTTGACTTACAGCAGATATTAAAAAATTCATAAAAAATCAAAATAATACTATGATCTACAACATCCAACAGAGTATTGTAGGGTACATCCCAAGGTACCACTGTGCCAATTTTCAGACAATTTGACTGGAGCATTATTGATTCAGAGCACTCCAAAATCAGGCATTTGAGGACCATTTTGACTAACAGCAGATATTAAAAAATTCATAAAAAATCAAAATAAAATTAGGATCTACAATGTCCAACAGAGTATTTTAGGGCACATCCCCAAGTACCTCTGTGCCAATTTTTAGACAATTTGACTTGAGCATTATTGATTTAGAGCACTCCAAAATCAGGCATTTGAGGAGATTTTTGACTATTTACAGAAATGAAAAAATTCATGAAAAATAAAAAAAAATTAAGATCTACAACGTCCAACAGAGTATTGTAGGGTACATCCCCAGGTACGTCTGTGCTTTTCAGACAATTTGACTGGAGCATTATTGATTCAGAGCACTCCAAAATCAAGCATTTGAGGACCATTTTAACGGACTTGAGATCTTAAAAAAATCATAAAAATCAAAATAATACTATGACCTCTAATGTCCAACAGAGTATTCTAAGGCACATCCCCAGGTACCTCTGTGCTGATTTTCAGACAACTTGACTGGAGTATTATTGATTCAGAGGACTCCAAAATCAGGCATTTGAGGACCATTTTGACTAACAGCAGATATCAAAAAATTAATAAAAAATCAAAATAAAACTTTGATCTACAACGTCCAAACGAGTATTGTAGGGTGCATCCCCAGGTACCTCTGTGTTGAGTTTCAGACAATTTGACTGGAGCATTATTGAGTCAGAGCACTCCAAAATCAGGCATTTGAGGACCATTTTGACTAACAGCAGATATAAAAAAATTCATAAAAAATCAAAATAAAACTATGATGTAAAACGTCCACCCGTTTGTTTTGTCTTAATGTAGTTTTTTTTTTTTATAGTTGAAGAAAACATGTCCACCTAAGTAAAGGGGATTACTAACTCAGTGACATTAAAAGTGATTATGCACAGCTGAATCACACATTGATTTAATTCTGATACTTGTATTATAAATCCTTGTGTTCTAAGAATAAATAAGAGGCCTCTCGTGTTTTTATCTGGCTGCATGCAGCATTTATTCATATTTTATATGTCCAAGTACACTCGCTTCTCATAAGAAATAGTACAAAATGGATCAACCCCTTTTTGACATTGACTTAAAAACATAAAGTGGAGGTAAACGTTAATACGTCTGCTTTTGGTAACACCTAGACAACATGCATGTTCCATTCATATAAATACACAGTATCAAATAATGGCTCCAACTTGCAAGCAGTTGATTGATTATGGATTACTCTAGCTGTGGGACATCATATGTAATGTTCTGCTAAATGTAGAAAATAAAAGTATCATTGTTCTTGGCAAGCCTGAATATCAAAACATGCTTTTGAAGGATTACATGCCCCGTGTGGTTCTCTAAGTATGGACAGGAGGACATCTGAAGTGAGCTTTGTTAAGATTTGTCACAAGTGAGGACCGAGGACAATGACGATGAGTGAATCTGAACATCGATCTTAAACGTCCATCGAGATCGCTCACACTTTCACTCCTCAGCTCTCCTGCCCTGTAAACTGACACATCTGAGGGGGCAAAAAGCAACAGTACATTTCAGAGGGGCTCCACAAAGTACAAATACAAAACAAAGCTTAAAATGACATCTCAAAAACAGACAAAAACAGCAGATGTCAGTCTTCCCTCTGAGAATACTTCATCGTTCACTTTGACATTAAAGAAAAACATGAACTTTCTAACATCTTAAATGTAAACCAAACATCAAACTTCATGATTTGACTCAGCATGTTTGTCTCATGAAAGGTTGAATACTGTCCTTCGTGTTGCACAGATTCAGGTTAAAGGGTCATGCTGTTCTGCTCCTGACTTTCCCACAGAGCTTAGTGCAAAAATAGTTCAAGTCCTCTCTCACTTTACACACACACGAGACAAAACAAAAGCAACAAAATGGCAAGCAGGTAAGAAAAGTTCATATTTACAGTGCTTGAACAGAAGGATACAGCTGAGGGAATGATAAAACCAGAGTGGATACTGCAGACCAACTCGGCCTCATACACGATGAGTGGCCTCTGGTGTCTGTACAAAAGGAGAGCACTTCATTTTCAACTCAAGTAAATTTAAGAAGAGGCTAAACTGTGCCTGTCGCCACCTGTGCAAAACTATTCTGCTACCAAAACACAAAAGAGAAATGAAACTGGAAGGTCACAATGAGCAGAGTTTAACAATTTAGTAAATGTCACAAAAGTAAATAAATAAACAGAAGCTCATGATGTTTGACACCAACACTGATAATAAGATCAGTCAAAATAAAACAGCAGAGCTCCCCCTGGTGTCAGCCTAAAGAGCTAAAGTTAGTAAATTAGTTCACGAATCTTTGTGGCCAGTTTACAATCAGTGGACACATATTAATATGTAAGCACTGTTTTCCATTGCACGGTCCACAGCCACTGAGCAAAGTACCAGTAATCTGGATTAAGAGTCCCATTTAAGAGAGTATAAGATCAAACTTTTTAGTAGAAAAAACTGTCAACAAAACTGTTCCCACTGTTTAGAGAAGTTACCCACAAATCGTTTCATGCCTCTTTTATGTCGAGCTAATAGATCTGTTTCCACAGGCAACTTAATTTCCCGCATTTTAAAAATTCTTTTTAGCATTTCAGAAAACTGGGCCCTCATTTCATGTTTTTCAAAATGTTAGTAAGACTCACAGATTTGTCCCCAGTTTACAAAACCATAATTGTACCTTACAAATCTATCTTCAGAGTTCAAAGATCTGTTCCAACAATTAACAAATCTGTGCCATCAGTGAACAAATCCATGAATCTTTTACCCACATTTATAAAAATGGGCTCTCAGTTCATAAATCGATGCCCTCTGAAGATCATAAATCTGTTCTCAGTATATAAAAGCTGTGCTGCTACTTCAAAACTGTGTCCATAGTTCATAAATCTGTTTTCTCACTTTACAATTTTTCCACTTTCAACACAGTCTACAGTTTACAAAGCTATTCCCAAAGTTCACAAAACTGCAGACAGCTCATAAATCTGTTCCCACAGTAAACAAAACTGTTCAGAAGTTTAATAAAAACTGTGCCCAGGGTTTATAAGTCTGTTTTCACATCCAATAACCCACAGTTTACCATTCTGTTCCTAGTTTACTAACCTGTTCTCTGAGTTAACAAAGCCGTGCAGACAGTTGATAAAAACGGTGCACACTGATGTGAAAATCAGCTGACCCCAGGGGGAGTTGCTTTGTACATCTGTTTGGCAAAACCATATTGATTTCGAAACTTCTCAGAAGATTTATAGTTTTGGACTGCATGCTCATCTACAATCTTGCCTAAAGTTAATTGAGAAGGCTGAAATGACTCGTCTCTGTCTGTCAACAGTCTTGGAGCTCATCAGCTAAGGCCCATGTTTTTGCATGTCTCTAACTTTTAACTTAACTACTTAGCATCTTTATTTGGGAGCTCACCCTCTGGAGGGGGGCTCATTTATCTGTTTCTGTGGGTCTCAGTTTTACTGTTATTAGTTGATCATAAAATGGCTGCCCTGGCAGCTTACTTTGGGTATGTACCAGTAAATCAGTTTCATTAGATTAGATTAGACTAGATATTACTTTATTAATCCTCTTGGAAAACCTTGGTTTCCTCAGGGAAATTGTGGTTTTCAAGAAATAAAAACAAAAAATCTGAAGATTGTGAGATAAAGATTAGAGCAGTGATTTCTGATGCATTCAAAAAAGTCAGGAAATCTGACGCCTGTTTCACACTGGATGCGTGTGGTCGATGCCTGTGTGCTACGTTGTGACTGCATCCCCCTGATGTCACAGCTCTAATTCTCCACATAAATCACCCAGTACTAAACTTCTATAGACAGTTTGGGAAGGATCAAAATAAATCTCCCCGCAATTGACCGGTTCATGAAATAATTAACAGGGGAAACAGAATGAAAGCATTTTGAATGTAAAAGGGGAGCCTCCACAGAGGAGGACAACTGAGCAGACAGGAAGAGTTATTTGACGGTTGTTATGTTGTCTGTGAGATATTCTACTGATGTTGACACACATACCTGCTGGGTTTAGGTTGACATGACTCTCTATTTTTCATTTTCCTGTCTGTTTTGGCAGAGATATGCACACTGCTCATGGAAAACAAAGGCAAGTCCCATATTCTCAAGATTTTTAGCACAAGACGTGTGAGATGTGCAGCTCAGGCTGGCCATCTGAAAGCTCTGATTTGATCACATGCTCGCTGAAATGAAAACATGCACACCGCTGCTGTCACAGGTAAAATGCATCCAGTGTGAAACAGCCCCAGGAGCTGGTTGGCTTTTGCAGGCTCTTGACCCTGTTCGAACACTTTGATTCAGAATAAGTTATCCGCACCTGTTAGCAGAAAAACTTGTAGAAATAAATGGACTTGTAGAAAATATGCCGAACTGTTCGTCCTGCAGACACAACAGCCTGATAAAACACACTCTTTGTTCACTGTTAGAGAGCAGCTGTAAGACTGGTGTCAATTAACTAATTTAATACACTTCAAAATGTAAACTTTTCCTTTAGGACTTCTTATTTAAGTATTTTGACCAAGATACCTTTGAGTCAGACATTTGAGATTTACTTTCACATAAAGCTAAACAAAACAAAAAAGTCATTTTGAATACAAACATGAAAACTAAGAAGTTTGATCAGTCACATATTTAAGTTGGTAAATTTAACAACTTAATAATTTCATCTTTGGAATTCATTTAGACTTAATTCACTTTTATCTCTTAAAACAGAAAATTTGTACGTGTTGGTGTCCTGTTCTCTGATAAGCTGACAAAGAGGACCCATCAACAATTAGGCTCAATTAATCGAACACTGACATCAAAAAAATGATGATATTTGGCACATAATGTAGGAACTGTTTTAAATAATATTTACAAAGCAATAGAGTAAAAAAAATAATGGCACATACTGTTGCAGACATGATTTTGGACACTCACAGCAGCAAATAAATAATGTTTACTCTTTAAGAACTATAGTGAGAGAAATTTTAAATAACAAATAGAGAGAAAAGTTAACTATTCTAATTTGGCTGATAAGGTGCCACTACAGTGTGTATATATTCACAGATGATGACTGTCATAAAAAAGTTTGCGCTCATAAAGAAAACTGAAACATTGTCTGATTCAAAGAGACAAAATCAAACAGATTATTAGTAATAAATAAGGAAAAGTGCACATGGATTAACTCGAATGACAAAATGTTTAAATTGGTAAAATCTGAAGCCTTCACTGGTAGAAAACATGATTGTTAGGGTGTTGAGGAGGGGGTGTTTCCCTACAGACTCAGTTCTTTGAGGGTTTAGGTAGAAAGATGAGAGGTGGAGGTCGTCTGGGGTCGTGGCAGGAGGGGAGTTTCACCCCTGTGTGAGATCATGGTTTGATATCCTGTACAACATGTGCACAAACACCCACGATAATACTGATCAAACCTGTGAGGGGGGCCGTGAGTGTGTTGGTGGGTGGGGGGAGTCGGGTGAATACGAGGCACTCTTCATGCATCCTCCTGTAGCAGCTCAGTGGAAACAGCAGCTCTCTCTCTCTCGGCTGTCTTCAACATGTCGATTGGTTTTGTTCTGAGGCTGAGAGACACATAATGCACATTCACGATGGACCGCTGTTCACAGCCTCCATCTGTGGGACACTAACCGGCTCTGTGGACCCAGGCCGGACGTAAATGTTAAGGGTCAGGGTGTGGAGGACTGAGGGGTCCTCAGAGGTGAGTCTCGTCCCTTGTCTCTGTGCCAAAGTCCTGCTGGATCCTGCCACCACGGGCCTGACCCACCTGGGAGTCCTCTGGCATATGAGCCAGTGGATCAGACCGGATTATATACCTGTGAGGAAAGAGTCATTGTCATCTGACGGCAAATGTGAAGAACCAAAAAAGAAGGTGAACGTTATTTTTAAGAGTCAATCTTTTTTTAAAATCCGTGATTAATTACTGATTTCTGACGAGTAATCATAATGAAATACACTTCTATTGCATACTTAGAGTTTTAATACAAGCACTTTCTATTTCAAAAGAATTTATTAGTCCATATTTACCATGTGAAGCAAATTAATCGATTTGTAAATCATAACAATTGAAAGAAATGGACTTGTTTACTGGCTTCACTGGTTTTAGAGCGGGGGTGTCTATACTATGGTCCCACGGTCCACTTGTAATTGCAGCAAGTTCCAAAAGATAAAGAAAAATTGGTCCACTTCTGAATTTGAAGCTCAACTTTGACTAAGAAATAAAGAAAACTACTTACAGCTTTTAAACTTTCCCTCATCTGCTTCAGCATCTCCTCAGTTTTAAGGTCTGACTTAGAAAAAATAAAATGCTCATCAGCTTTGAAACCCAAAATGGCCAAAGTTTGGTAGTTTTATTACAGTTGCTCTTGTTTTGAGTCTGAGAGTTAAGTCTGAAGGAGATGGATGAGCCGTCAGCGACCACTCTCTGCTGCACTGAGGGTCAGTCCAGTGACCGGGGCTAAGCAGGACCCCCCAGACACTGGCAAAGCCACCCCAGAATCTTTCTAATGATTGACTATTTGCCTCTTCAAGCCAGAAAAGGAAAGCTGCGATAGGCTGTTTTAGTTAAGGTTAATAATTAGGCTGGGATCATTTCCACCAATTTATTTTTTATGCTTTTATTTTTGTAATATGTACTGTCAGCACTTTACTTACTGTCCAGATATTATTTTCAACTTGAAAAGACTTGTTCAAAAACAGCTTTGGTCTGAAAAGTATATGTTTGAGCTATTTGTGCTGCTTTGACTCAACCTCATTGTCCATCACCAGCTTGATCTAAAGTTATTTTGAGACAATATTTTCAACAGGTCAGCCGTCACAGAGAGGCCTCCAAAGCCCCCTTCAGCAGCCAAATGGCTGATTTCATCACTTATTTTCTACAGTTTATCGTTACAACATGGGCTAAACCATAGAAAAAAGAACTTTGCTCAGATCAAGATGTTTTAGGGAAACAAAAATGAAATATTTGACAGCACATATTAGCTCTAACTTGTTCTCTGAGCCATCAGAGTGTTTTTTAACTGTAATGAGGTAGTCAAAGCAGCAGTGGTGTACTTATTTTAGCCCCTTGAAAGCAGGGAGACCCTATGGTGATTAACATCCTGCTTCTGCCCAGCTACAGCATCTTAACTGCAGAGAGGCTACCAAGACAAAATAGCAAGCAAAAATAAAAATGTTTAAAGTGTTATTTTCAAACCATCATGAAAGATGGTAAATACATTTTAATAATAGTGTAACACAGCTGCACAAAAAAATTGCACGGCGTAGACTTTGCTGAACGTAGTGGTGGACAGTACAAACTGTCACGTCATTTTCTTCTCCCAAAAAGAGCAAAAGATCAGCCAGTCCTGTAATATTTAAGTGTAAGGTCTATTCCAGGCTTTAAGGTAATTTATCACTCCGTTTTTGCAGACTTGTGTACTTTCATCTATTTTTTATTTAAAAAAAAAAAAACGTAACTATGCTTGTGGTCAGATATACTACCAAAAAGTTTGGTTTGGCCTCTAGGCTCGATTCTGAGAAAAGTAGCTTCAAGTCATTTTAAGCAACTGGAAGGTGTCGGGGAAGTTGGTTTAGATTCTTACACGACGTCGTTGAGCTCCAGCATGGTGTCAGGAGGAGGGTTGATGAGGACGTAGGACAGCGTGTTCTGGTGGTCGTTCATCTCGTCTGAAAAATCAAACAAAAGAGATGTTCAGTGCTGATCTGGAGTCCCTCATCATCCTCTTTCATTACACAGAACATCAACCAGCAAATGAGCCCTCTAACTAGACAAAGGAAAGTTACCCCCAAACTGCATCAACCAGTGATGCTAAGATTAAATGTGAGGAAGCTTTTTTTATTATTCAGTCAATCCAGGGTGCACTTACTAAAACCTGGTCATAATATTTCAGCATATAGTATTTGTTTACAGCAGGTCATTTTATTCCTGATTTTTGAGTGAAAAAATCCACTGACCAAACATATATTTACACATAACTTCACAGTAAATAATCCATCCTATGATCAATAAGATTAGGAGGATTAGTGCTCGATACTTGTCGGAGTCCAAAGTTTGAGCATCATAAACTTATTTTGAACTTTATTTCTGCCTTCAAGTTTGTGTATCCCCCAAAACTTGTTTTTATTAAACCCTTTATGAGTCTATTCAATTCTGACAACTATTCCACAAACTGGTAAATACGTATAATAGTAGTCTAAGTAAAAATCTTCATTTGTCATAACATAAGAAAGGAAACAAATGTAAAACTTTCACCATGTATATTATTTCTAATATATTTTAGGAACATATATATTTTTAAACACAAATGCAGAAAGTGATGTTCACCATAATGATCTTAACTCAGAATTTAATATATTTGAGATATTTTTTCACTGCAATAAACAAAGAATGTATTAATTTTTTTATTTATATTAAGTTTATTTTATTTCCACTTTCATTTACAAATGCATCTGCTTTTAATTACGTAAATGAGTTTTACTGAAAAGATAAAACTTAGTTAGGTGTTTCCAACAGAATAATAATCTTGGGCAGGGTGGCTTGTAAGGTGGGTCCTCCAGTCTGACTTTACTCTGCACGTCTGTTTCGAGGGTTCCTGCTCCTTTCACTGAATTTAATAATAGTCATTCTATAAAGACAGTTGGATAATAAATGTATGTCTTAACTCTTGACTCAGTATCATGTGATCACAGCAGGTCAGCTATGGAGTGGTGCAGGGATGTAGCATAGTGCTGGTTCTCTACTCCAAAAGCCTATGAGATTTGTCACTGTGTTCTGGGATCCTTGCTGATAATGAAGTCCGTGGCAAAAAAAGATTCACGTAACTTTCAATGTGATAATCGAGTAAAAAGCTACTACTAAAACTACCGTGGAACTACAACATGGTGGTTCAACTTAAAAGGAGCTAAAATACTTCCTATAACACCACATTTTAACCTCTTGTTTGAAAATGTTCCCTTTATCTAACAAACTGATTAAGTTGGTGCCCATGGCTGTGGCTATAGTGTTTGTCTTATTGTTTATTTAAAACAATTAAGAAATGATTGCAATAAGGTCCCCAGACTTTTTTGTAGTCTTTGCTAGCAACCATCAAGGTCAAGGTCAAGGTAAACTTTATTGGCCCTTAAGGGAAATTTGTCTTGGGCGTTGTGCTACATTATTGCTTCACAGCAAAATAACAAAATAAATAAATAAAATAACAACCACCTAACCCTTTTGACAAACACAAATATTTTGAAATCCATAATCAGCGAAATATTAGATGCATTTGATGTTGCATAATGAAACATTACACGCTTGTACCACGGACCATATTGCAGGCATTTATCAAGAAAAAAATCTGAAATCCCATATACTTTCAGCAGTGGGAACCATAAGGACTAAAACTGCTAATTTTAGCACTGATGATTTTGCAATTTTGGACTCATTCCTGCACCCCTCTATATGTGCGAGGGCTTACTCTTGACGTGGTAGCATCATCTTGTTTGAGGTACTGGCCAAACTCAGATCAATCTAGTTAGTGCTGTTCAAAAGACAACAGTAGAAGTCAAAGTACACGATGCGGCACACTTTCCAAATCCTTAATTACTTCTAAGATCTTGAGGACCTTAAATTCAAGTGTCTTGAGTTGTAGAATCCTTAAAACTTTTTTCTTGCTCTGTTTTTTTTTATTTGCAAAAAAAAGGATAAAAGTTGTTGGGAATTCTGTTAAAAGTAAAGTCAGTGTCCACAATTCACATTGTATTGTGGCTTTGGTATCCTTATATGCATCCTATTGTGGCCTTAGTATCGGGATACATATCGTGTCATGAGGTTACTGGAAATATCCGGCCCTAAAAATGTAGACGCTCCTTTTTAGGTGGAACTATCAGCAGAGTGGTCTTTGCGTGACTGATGCTGAACACAACAAGAGAGGAGACAGATGGGAAAGTGTGGCTGGCTCTCAGTTTATGGTGTTTTGGCAAAGTAAGGAGAAAGGTTTTGTTACATAGATGCTTGCAAGCCACAAAACAAGATACTGTTAATAGCCTGAGGTGTTTCAATTCTGTGGTGGATATGTCCCATTGTGGTCATACTCTGATCATCAGTTGTCTGCAATGTCTCCACACTGGGACATTTCATCACAGCTTGGAGGCTTGCCAGGGGACATGACAAAAGTTGTCAGCTTCAGTCCTCGATGAAAAAAGGTTGAAATAAACTAATGGATAATATTAAATAATTACTTAATTGATTAAATAAAAAACATCAGAGTCGAGGGGAGTTGTGCAGATACCATGTAGAGGAAATGCCCCATTAGTGTGAAGGTTTTGCAGAAAAATATTTACAGCGAGAAGATGCAGAAAACCTGAAACAGCAGAACATAAGGTTTTATTTCTAAAATAAGATGTCACACCACAGTGGGCATATTTATGGAGGAGACTCACTGGGATCCTGCCCAAGCTCAGTCTACGACTAGGAAACACTGCAATTATGCCTTTTAATTCTTTTGAATAGGGTGATTTTGGCAAAAAAAAAAAAAATAGGCAATTATTTTGATAGATATCCAGGTGGAGATTATAAATCATGATTACTCACTGATCTTGGTACACACATATGTAATTACTGAACTTAAACGATCTTGACACTGCCGTTATAAACATTAAAGAACAAGCAAAAAAGGTGAAAAACACCTCAAATAATTATAGAATGAAAAAGGTGGCACATAGCAGAGTAATCTTGTAATCTCAATTCGATTTTACTTTTGCTGAAGGCAGTTACTGCAACTGAAACTGAAACTTGATTAATTGCCCATCCCTACTTTAAATGAACTAAATATACAAATCAAAGCTTATTGTGAAAATATGTACATTTTTTAATGTTTTTATGGCAGGTTTTAATGTTTTCCTCATGCTTACAGTTAAATGATATTTGAAGATGACTTGCACCACACTTTGTAAAGAGAGGGGCCACATATGTCCCTCATATGACATTTACAGGGAAATTGTTGAACATACACAGAGTGAACATTAACAGCTGTGACCATTTTAATGCCCTGACTATGAAGGTAAAGTGACCATGTCAGCTATTTTGCCTAGTGGAAGGCTGATGTTTTATTTAAGGATCAATGAGAGGAAGAGACTGTAACATTCAATCCCCTGGTGAGTCATGTAAGTGTGTGTCTGTGTGTTATTCATATCTATGTGTGTGTGTGCTCTCTGGTGGCAGCTCCTACTTGCATTGAGCGATGGACAGAGGAAAGGGCACACATGTGTCTCCATGACAACCCACCTGCTTGTGGCCCTTTATAAAGCCGGGTGGGGAGGGGGAAGAGAGAGAAGTGCTAACCGTTACTAACAGGGCACTGAGAGGAACACGGGGAGGCCCATGCTGCTGGTCCATGCGCAGCGTCAGAACAGAGCCCGCATGCAGACAGCGTCCGTGTCCATCCCAAACGCATCATTCTGTTTCTTTTTTTTTTCTCTCCTGCGCATTCAACACCGCACCAACAGGCTACAAGAGGCGGCAGGATGCCATGCCAACAAACAACACTCAGCCCTCCCCCAAACAACTCAACACCCACCCACCCCTCTTCTAGAGTGACATGTGACAAACCCACAGACAAACAAGACATGCTCCAGCATCCGTAAGACTGGACCAAATGCAGAGCGACTCAAACCAAACTGAGTAAAGCCGAACACATTGTGAGTGTGAGAGTGGAAGAGGTCAACCTGCAGCTGCAGCAACATCTGGGTATTTAGTTTTTTAAATGAAGAAATAATCAAGGTCCTTTAATATGTCGAGAAAATGTTCTTAATAATGATTAATGAGTCATGGAAATAGTGTGTCCCTCTCTCTAAACCACTATGTGAACTACTCAGTGTATATGGATTATACCATGGCCATAGAAAACAATCATCTCTACATCTGGATCAAAACTAATCAAATAAATACCTGTGTATCCAGTGTGGGGCAATCATACCGCATTCATCTGGTGATTTAGACGACATTAAAGACCAACCGACTAATCAGTCTGTGACTTCGAGTTGAACTCCCACTTATGTGGAAAGTTAAACTTTCCTTGGGTTAACAGGGAAGCTAAATTGCCCTCAGGTGTGAATGTGGATGTGCACAGTGGTTTGTCTCTATATGTGAGCCCTGTGAATGACTGTGGACCAGTCCAGGCTGTGCTCCAACTCTCAACCAGTGCCAGCTGGGCCTAGATGGGCTGAACTGTTCAATTAAAGATGGATGAATGACCACTAGGATTGGGATCACATCACTGTTTCTCAAATAGTGGGGCGTGACGCCAAAGTGAACCGTGGCCACACTCCAGGGGGCAGGGCATGACTTATCTGGGCCAACCCACCATTCTGCAAAGTGATTGGACTGGCATGTCAGAGGTCAGAATTATGTAAAAATTAATGCAGGCTGGTTGGATATCGTTGGTTAATGTTTAATATTGAAACTTTTACTTTGTTATAATTTAAAATTGTGATTTTGAGTCTCATAACAATAGCATCTGAGATGCCACTTCGTTATTTTTAATCTTTAAAGATATAATGCGGGTTAGAATATTAAAATCTAATTTATGTGTGGCAACACAATATAAATACTATTGATTGCTGTGTTTGCACAATAAAATGTAATGAATTCAATTATTTTTAAATTCATTTTATTTGTAGATGGACATGTACAACATTAAACATATATGTTTTCATGATGAATTGTACTGGAGTTAGCTTTTACTCTGGTACAATGAGAGAAGAAATTAATATTCACTCCTGTTTTTTTTTTTTTTTTTTTAAATATTAACTTCACTCTTTAGGTGGTGGGTTAGTCGGGGGCACGAAAAGATGTTCATTTTGCAGGAATGACAGAAAGTACTTGAAAACTACTGCATTAAATCAAGAATTTTAATGCAGTGCCTGTGCAGTTTCTGAAGTGATAGCTTTAAGTGAAAAAAAGAGTTTGAATAATGTTCACTCTTGTTTCCTCTTGTTTGTTTTGATAGAAAGTGATTTGGGAAACTCTGAGCAGACTGACTCAGGTCTGAAAAGTTTGGTGCACTTTGAGATTTGTTTTCAAATGTAAAGTGCGTTCTAAATAAAATCTATTATCATTATTATTAAAAGTTTGTAATTCTAGAGACAAAGTCATATGGAAACTCTTGGTAGTGGGACTGCTCTGGGGGGACATGCAAATTTGATTGCTTGGGAGCGTCACATGGGGCGCTGCACAGGCTGGAGAAACTTTGCAGCTCAATTTTGAGAGAACAGACATGTAGGCTGTGTGCAAATTATTTAACCTGTTTGCGTTCACTAACAAGGTCAAGAGAAGCAGAGGGAGCATAAATAATTTCCCAGGACAATTCTAGCTTTTCCAGGACATTTTACTTTTTTTTTCTCATTTTCCACAGGTGTTCCATGACTGGAAAATTGATCAATTATTTCCAGGTTTTCTAGGATGCGTGGGAACCCTGATTATTAAGTTAAGCATTACTGATGTATTGTATATAACTTGCCAAGGGACTACAGATGCAAAGAAGCGTTTATGCTCACTCTGGGGTATTTACATCCGTGTTGTATACTGATGTTCATTAATGCCTCTATCAAACAAACATTAAATTAAATTTATTTTTAAAAGGACCTCATATGTCCTGCACGTCTTCTTTCTTTGCCTGTAGTTGTGGCCATGGTATAAAAGTGAAAATACACCTTTGAGCTGGTAAATGAAAATAACAGATGAGCAGCAGGAGGGACAGCGCACAGCACCTCCTCCTGAGTCTGTTATTTTCTCTCTTTACTGGGAAAGCTCCTAGACTTGTGCGTAAATGTAATGGTTAATGTTTCAACCTTCCATCCACAGACATAATGCCTTCAGCTCCACTCTCTTAAAGCCAAACTCTGATGCCCTGCAGGACTCTAGCTGTTTGAAACGTCACCTTACGGGAACACAATGCAGACGAGAGACCAGACAGATAGAGAGAAACAGAGAGAGAGAAAAGAGAGACAGTGTAGAGCAAGAAAGTGAGACATTGGCTGCGGATCTACTGCTTACTCTGCCATGACACGCACACACATACACACACTTAAACTCACGCACACACACTCATGCGATAAAGTTGCAGTACTTTGATCAACCAGCTAACCTGACGGCCTGGTCCCCTCTGAATACGGGTGCTCTGAAATGTCCTGCAACTCTAAGCAAGGGCATTCACTGTTAAACTTCAACGACCTCAGTTATATACCATTTGTAACACACTACAATATTTACATCAATGAAAACAGTTATACATCTTCTAAAAGTAGACACATCTAGCTGATTCCTGACTTTAAAGGATGCTGGTGAAAGGACAAATTCCTTTCTCTACATGATGGACGTAGCCACTCACATGTCTGTAAAGGAATTATAAACAGCACATAAATTTACCTTGCAAATATCCTAGATTTACTCGATTCATGACATCGCTTGCAGTGAGATTAGAAACATCCTCTACAAAGCCAAAGAAGGGGCGAGAGAAAAGTCACAGAGAGAATAAGGAAGCAGAAGAACAGAGGCAGAAAAGGGGGGGAAGGAAACAAGAAAAAACAGAAAAAGGATCAGGCAGGCAGCGAACGCATTTGCAGTTTCAAAAGAAGAACTTTTCAAGAAGGTGAGAGCGATGCAGAGAAGCCATGCAGTAAGTGAGTGTGCACAGAATCACTTCCAAATGATTCATCTGTCACATGTTATGCTCCTGTTGCAGTAATCCTCACTGACATTCAGGGATCATAAGAGGGTCTTGATCTTTTGAGGTTCTTCCTGAAACGTATTCAATCAACATGTTACTTATTGTTTTAGTAATATGCAACACATCTGGTGCATGATTCTGCTTTTACATTGAAGCGTGAAGCTGGGAGTAAACAGAAAAGTTGAACAGAAATTTAAAACAGCAGAAGAAGAATGCAGGCAATTGCTAATTTTCCTTTGATTAAATGCAATTGAGACGAGGTTTGGGCTCCTGCATCCTCATGAACGATGTGTTGATATCCACATCTTTAGATGAAAATGACCATGAGCTGGAGTGTATATTTAATGACACACTGACGAACAGATGCACGTGTGAAACTAATATGAGGAAAAAAGGTTTAATGAAGGTCAACAATGCAGTGTGACGGTAATAGTCTCTGCTAGTAAGACTTCAGTATCTTAACAGGTAATGAGATGCAGTGAGGCAGGATGAGTGAAACACAGACTTAAAGTTTAAAATCAACTTTTGCCAAGGCAGAAATGATTCAAGTGGTTGAGAGTGGGTGCACTTTCAGCACCTTGCTTGTTGCACTGGCTATGCCTAAGTCTGATCATATGTTATGGTGTAAAGTCACGAAACCCCACCGAAATTGTGGAGGATTATATTCAAAATAATGACCCAGATTTGATGCTTTAACAGTATTAGTCCAATCAGTAAAAATGGGACATAGTGACTGTTTGAAATGTCTTAAGGTAACTACTGTTAATCGATATAAAGTGAGGAAATGTATGTACGTTACATCAAAACATAATGATTAAGTGAGAACTAAAGCTCACAGCCTAAATCTACAGTATGAGTAAAATAACTGGAATGACAAGCAGGGAAGCTACTGACAACATGGGATCATTTAAAAGCAACTTCAGTGTTGAATGGCTGAAATTTGCTCTGCTGACAGAAAACAGAAGTATCAGTAAGACGGTCATCACACAGGTCTGATTGATGTAATCGATCAGCTGCTAAAACCCTCCGCTCCTCCTCAGCCTCTGACTCATCCCACCCTCAAAAACGGTACACCATGGCAACGGTATCTTACAAAGGACTTTACACCCACTAGGAAGTAGTTATTAAACTCAAGTTATAACTAAAGCCTATATTGGAGCGATCTCAGCTGAAACAACACCGCAAATGTTGGTGGAGTGAAAACGCTGTTGTAAGTAAGACCTTTTGTTCATTCTCAACTACATTCAAACTTACGGCAGGCTGGTGCAACCCATAGCTGAACTTCTAAAAACTTTTTTAAAGATTTTATCATGTCTTTGCTTCTTTGCTTTCACATTTCATATTATGCTGTGCCAACTTAAGAGAAATTTTAGAAAATGCAGTCTGTTAGAGTCTCTAAACCATTTCTTCATAATCTATTAAATAGACTAGATTATTACAATAAAAGCCTCAATTGCTGACAGTAAATAGCTTAAAGTCCTTTGAGTAGACTGGATTTTCAAAACAAAGGCCTTCGTTTTATCTCAGATACTAACATTACTTGGAACTTCCATTAGACTGGATTTTTCTAAACTAACACTTCAGTGATGCTGAAGTTGTTTATTTAAAAAATCATTGGTCCTCAATGAAGTGAATGTCTTGAATAAAGTGGATTTAAACAATAATAATCACTTTAAATAGTTCTATAAGTTTGTTTTAGTTTACTGGATTTTCAAATCAAAGGCCTATTTTCAATTAATGCCTGGTGTACATTTGACTTTTTTAATAAAAGACTCAATCAATTGAAAAAAATGCTGACAGGAAGTTCATTTTTGGGGGGACTTGAATTTTTTCATTAGAAACAGACGAAAATAAATAAGAAGCAGGTACCAGTCCTGATTTCTGAAGACTTTTTTAGTAGCAGTTAAAGCTCCCTGGACACAGATCAAAATAGGCAATAATCCAAGTTTATCACAGGGAACAGACGCAGATACAGGCGTCACTGTTTTTAAAATTGAAGCTGCTCCAAACTTTCTCATGCTGATGTAAATGAACTAATATAATTAGAGCATGATGGGAGAAGACTGATTTGGAATCTTCTCAAGGGAAGTAGTAAATATAGAAGTATTTCCAGTGCAGAGGCGTATTACTGGAATGTAAACACTGTGAAAAATAAATCTATGGCTCGATCAGAAGAGACACTTTTTATTATCTTGACTGACTGTTTGGTCGAAGTAATGGGTCAGAAAATTTCCAAAACAGTAAACTTGAAATACTAAATAAGTACTTTATTTTACTTTATTTTACAATAACAATAGAAAAATAAGATTATACTTAAGAGGAAAAGCATTAAGCAGTAAATACATTTATGAAGCTGGAGCCTTTTATCTTTGTTTCTGACTTCTTGCTTAAAAAAATGGACATGACCTGATTTATTCTTCCTGTCAACTGAGCTCTAAATGTAAAAAAATCCTTAACTGTGAATATTTAGCATTTGTAATAAGATTTCCTTTTGGAGGACAGCCTTAAAAACAGAGAGTAGTCTGAATGTGTTGACATGAAGTAAAATACAAACCTGGAGAATGATCCAAGTGCAGCATCGTTAATGCTTGAAGTCACTAACACCTTTTAATATGAACTAAAACAAGGAGACCACTCTCTCTATTTTGTTTCTGTTTTTTTCTCTGAAATTTTCAACTGATTTCAACCACTTATATCAGTTCTGCCTTGATTACTGCTGTAGGCTTCAAAATGTTTTTCTTTAACTATTACAGCAGTAAAAACGACACATTATAATTTATTAACCAGGGACAAAACATCAAATAATGAACATCTATAGAATAAAATAATGAAATAAAAGTTCAATAAGTCTGAATACCTGCCTGCACTGTATCTTTTCTTATTGTAAAGTCAGGCTTTTACTTCTCCATAACTAATCTGATCACACCATCAGAGGCGTCACTCACCGTATCCCACGGTGGGCAGGCCCAGATGCTTCATGCGGTTCTTGACCAGTTCAGACAGCTCCTGCCGCTCCGAGCGTCGGTACAGGTTGAGTCTCTGCTGCGAGATTCTCTCTGCTCTGCTGGACGGTTTGGCGCTCTTCCTGCTCAGCCGCCGTGCCCACTGCATGCTCTTCTTTCTCAGCAGCGGGTGCTCTGATTGGTCGCTTGTTGTAGAGTTCCTGTGCGCCGTTTTCTCCTTCCAGGTGTCTCTGCGCTCAGGATGCTCTGAGCCCTGCTCCACATTTATGGACACCTGAGACTGAGGGAGCAAGATGGACACAGCGTTAAGGGTGAGGTTAATCCCTGAATTTTGATAGTTAATCCCAGCAAATTCATAGTTTAGATTGTACCTTAAATTGCATTATTCTGCATTTCACAACAGTTTCTTTAGATTAAATTAGATTACAAAGAACTTTATTAATCCCCTTCTAAGAACTCCCTCAGGGAAACTGGGATTCCAGTAGCAGTTAAGTATTACAGATAAAGATACATCAAACAGACAGATCTAAACAAAAACATAAATACATATAATTATAATTATTGAGTCCATCTTGACAAAGTGAAGCAGTTATTTCCATTTTCTTGTTTTTTTTTTTTTCATATAAAATTTCTGATTAGTTTCTAAAATAGTGCTGTGCTGACTTCGAAGTTGGAGACAAATTCAAAGTGCTTTGTCTAGGAATAAACGTGCTTGCCAGTATATTTCACTTTTTAACGCTGTTATTCATTTAAAAATATGCCAGATTAGATCGAAAAAAAAATCATGATCTTTGGTTAATGAGAGAACAGTTAAACTTTCAGGAGTTTGTGTTCAGTTGTTTCCTGTGTGTCAGTTGTCTGGGTAAAGTAAAATATTTAGCTAAGAGATTTCCTTAAGAAACTGATATTTATTATGCTTTTATTATGCTTTAACTCTGCAATTTCCAATAATTTTAAAAAATAAAAAAAATAAAAGGTACCACATTTTATGTTGGAATAAAATCCTGCTTCTCTTTCAAAAAAATTCTGTTAAGAACTAGCATTAGCTTTACCATGGAAAAAACGTACAACACATCGAGAAGAAAATAAAAGCAGTTGTTGGAAATGTGAAAAAGTTTACATTTTTGATACCACAAGAAACACATTACTCTACTGAGTCTTCTGGGAGTTTATTTTAAAGTAAATGAGACATTCGGAGGAGGTCCATATTTCCAATCACTGCAAAGCAGGGAGACACTTTAGTGATTGGCAACAGGCTGCTGTCCAGCTATGGTCCCTTAACTGCTCATTGCAATCAGTTCGTTTATGCTGACAGACCTTTTTTTTTTTTTTTTTTTTTTTAACTTTTTCATAAGCTGTCAGTTCTAGTGAGAACAAAGCAAACACTTGTGTTTTCAGATGCATGCACTCTCAAGCTCTGTTGGTTGCCATTCAAGCATTTGTCCTCATGAAACAAAGCACCACAATCATCCAAATGGAAAACAAACATGTTGGGATCTTACCTGTGCTTGACCGTCTTTACTCTGAAACAGGAACAAGACAAACAGACACCCAAACAAAAAGAGATGCAATGAAAGATGGGGGCATTCAAAGCAAACCAGGTCATCCCATGCCTCAGTATTCAGCCAATAAAATAGTAAATATGACTTATTTACTATTTCACTGTCAATTATTAAAATGTTGGAAATTAACACAGGCTAAATATGTTACATTTCCCCATTGGGGCTTTTAACTTTGTTATACCAGTCACCTCAGTACCAGATGAATATTAGTCAGAGACAGATTTGTGTCATAGGACCACGGTCATGATGTTAATTTCCTTCTCCTGCTTGGCACAAAACAAGCAAGCCAGAAGTATAAGGAGGTGGAAAAATTAAAGATACAAATGAGAAAAAAGATTTTGAGAAATGCAAAAATGAAGAGGAAAGTAGAATTAATATGAAACAGAACAGAAATCAGGAGGAAGAGAAACATGAAGGTTGGGCAATGGCAAAGCAAGAATGGATACACAGAATCTTTGAGAGGAAAGTTGGAAAAAAGTTCAAAAATAAAAAGTATGAAAAATTAAAAGTAGCCAAAGCCAAACCAGGAGCCAAAGCTGGGATCAAATCTAAACTAGCCATTCAGACATAAAGTGTAATTAGGCTGAACTTGCCTCTGAGGTGGAGAACATGTGCGACTCAGTGCGATAGATCCCAATAGGGATCTCAGCACTGGATGAACATAGCTTCTGAAAGAGTCTGCCGTATGTCCTGATCCACAGGTCCTCCTCTGTTATCTTCATCTGAAAGGATGGAGTGGAGGATAAAGGAAGACATAGACTCTTCTGAATTACACAAAATAATAACCATCAGTGGTATCAACAGTAGCCATTTCACAATGTATAAATGCAACATTCGTTTAGCCATTAGGCCTTAAGACTCTCTTGTTAATTATGCAAAGGCCTGATATCTGTCTTATTCACAATGTGATACGGCTTTGAGGGAGCACAAGTTTCATGTTCACACAGAGGTAGACACTAGACTTGCCCTTGCTATTCCCCCTCTGCAATGTTAAGAGTGAAGTCAAAACATCACAAGGGCGTAGGTATTTATCTTTGAAACAGGACTTACTGCACAGAGGTATCCGGATCCAGGCGTGGTGTCCAGACCAAGCAGAAGTCTTATGATTGCAATCATGTAATCTTTCACAAAAGACTGCCAAAACAAGGAGAAACGATTAGATAGGGAGATCAAACTATGAAATAAGTCCAGTAGCACAGTAACAACGGTCGGACAGATGTGTTTACATACTCTCTAACATTTTGGCCAAATCAGTCACAATCAGCAAACATAAACCGAGCTTACAAAATCCGTGTTGCTGGTCTCACATTAAAGCTTACTCTAAAGATTTGCTGAACAAAAGAAAATTTCTGTCTCATCTGTAAAATTCTTGGGATTTTTTCCAGTGAGTTCCAAGAAATGTGCCACAGGACCAACTGCACCTGCAATAAGCCTTTGTTGTGTTTTTATATGGATGTAATAAAAAATAAAAATAGAAAAACTTCATTTGTACAGCACTTTTTAAGACAGAGCTTCCTAGAAATAAATTATTAAAAACCATGTTGCAGAAAACAGAAAAACAAAAACATCCAGTTAAAACACAATGTAAAGAGATTATTTGCTGAGGAAACATTGAGTACTGTGATTTGGACACGTAATATATACACAGAAAAAAGAGAAGGGTTACATTTTTTGTTGCCTGTAAAATTTCTGAGTGCAGAGTTAATTACACTCTGGATGGAGTCATATCTCTGAAAATTACTCTCGACAGAAAAAGAGTTATGTAAAAGAGTAAAGTTAGGAGACAATATATCAAATATGTAGCTGTCACTGCATCTTTTATTCTCAGCCTTGAACCTGGAATTGACACTTGTAGTGTCAATCATCCCGCCTCATCCAAGTACCAACAAATGCAACGAGGCTCCAGCAGGAAATCTACAGTCTGCATGACCTCTGGATTTGGTGACTTGTCAGCGAAATGATGGCACTGAGTACTAGACTGATCTGCTAGCATGCCGTTAGCATACATTGCTCCATATTGGTATATGTTTCATAAAGTATTTTAGATTGTTTTGGTGCAAATGTTCCAAAATAACTGTTACAGTTAACTGACACAGTATCTGTATTTCAGCAGATTATTGCGGTAAATATTAAATAATTAATTACAGCAATATTTAAACCTTGAAGTTTTAAACTGAAGGTTATACTTTTACAGTTAAAAAGATACTCTAAGAGAGTTCATTCCTAACTCTACACAGAAATGTTGATCATAAGTCACATAGTTAAGTGTTTCAGAGTTTTACAATTTAATCCAAAAGAAGGCTCTACAAAGATCAGTGTCATCTACCGTTATGTATGTGCTTGTTTTACTTTTGTTTTGCAGTATTTATTGATCATACCTGGTAAAGCAGCGTGTCTAACATGCTGATACTAAACACCCTGCCTGCAGCAAATGGCAGCCGGAACATGAAGGCCAGGTTGGAGCCCTTATCGCGCTCAATCTGCAGAGAGAAAACAACAACAGAAAAAATATAGATATTCAAATTCCACTTTTCTCCAGTTTGTTGAACTTTTTGGCTTTTTAATTCCATATCCAAGACCAGTGCGGAAAAAGACTTTCACTTCTGACAGCTCACAAGTTGGTTGAAGGTTGAAGAAAACAGCAAGGAAGATTCATCAAGGCAACAACGTCTCTGATTGCAAAGACTGATACATCTTCAGCTTGAGAAGCACTGTACAATTGAGCATCTTTCTCAATGTTCAGTTCTTTTCCTTCTTTGTGATAGTCCTCATAGCAAATTTTGCCAATCTATTTCTACTTAGACAAACTTTTGCCTAGGTCAACCCTTCAGGTGAAATTGTCTTATGTTTTTATAAAATGTGTGTTTGAGGTGTCTGCAAGAGCAACCCAAGATATACAGTAACTTAGTGATTTAACAACAAAAGGATGGGTAACATTAGCCAACATCAATGTCATCCAAGGTCACCCAAAAGGGGGGATGAAGGGGAATTCTTTCTGGGACCCAGAGTCACATAGGGACCATATTGATGATGTTTTAACCAATTCTTTGAAGTTTTTAGAGATTTCAAGTTAGGCTCTTACACCTGCTGTATCTAAGTTATAGTTATTTTACTAAGGTCAAGTTTATGAAATGAATCAATAAAATAATTAGTAATCAATTAGTCAAACAGCAAGGTTGTTCAAATTGAAGGAAGCCCAGAAACAAGAGAGTATGTCTAACTCAGTGACAGTAAACAGAGGTGAGTCTTTTTAATGGTTAATTTAAATCTCTTTTTGACCATAAAAAATAAATCAGTTTTTACAGTCAGTAAATTGCATTCATCCAGACCATGCCTCTGTTCATCTATACTGTATATTTTAAGAGTGTTTTTTCATTAATAGCAATGTAATAAGAGGAACTGGTGTGGGGAGAATCAGCCAGCATACCCTAAACTACACCTCCAGTCTGTCTTTTTGTTTGAAAACTTTTCATATTCAGACAGAAAAAACTGCATTAATGTAAACAAGAAAAAAAAGCTAACCTTCTCCAGTTTGGAGAGAGCGAGTGAGTAGCAGTCCTTTGCTCTGAACTGCATGAACCTCATGTTTGACGGGTGTGTGAGCTCAGTAATGATGCTGAGACTGGGGAACAACCTGAGGGAAAAAAGAGAGAGAAAGAGGGATGAGATACTGCAGTGATAAATGCTTTTAATTTGTGAGGTTCAATAACAGAGAAGTCTACAGCTTTGGACGCTTTAGTTTGTCTTCAAGATGAAATGCTTTGGCATTTCACTCTCTGATACACAGAATCAGTTGATCCATAACCTCTGAGTAATTAACTCTCGATACAAAACAAGTAAAAAAGATAAAAGCTCTCTAACAAAGTTACCTGAACATAGTCTGGACGTTGACGATGGTCTTGGCATCAGCCATATAGTCCTCCTCTGCACTCATGGTGCTCTCCTTGTCCACAACCACTAAATTGTCAGCATAGATTATCCCACACTGTAGCAGGTTGTCCAAACTAGAAACAAAACAATGATGTAAATTCAGCACATGTTCAAAAATGCATTTAAAACTCAAACCAACTTAAACAATTTCTTTTAAATCCAGTATGATTAACGACAACTAAACACTTAAGTTCCAACTCCAGCTCAAGCATTTGAGTAGGTGCTTTTAATGAACATTAAGTGTATAAAGTTCTTCATTAATAAATGTCAAAATATTGTATTTTTACAAAGCATGAGCGCAGTTAAGAACAAATGGGTGTACACTCTAAAAAATCGAGCAAACCATTCCTCGTATAAAGACCTAAAACATACTCAAGATATTAGAAGTTACGTAAAAGTGGTTAACCAAAGGATTTAAGTTGCACTGATGCTTAATGTGTGTACTTAAGCGCAGCATACAAGTAAATTTACTTTGGCACCTTCCACCACTGCATATTACTAACGTTATTTGCCAGAAATGACTGTATGTTATTAAGCTAAACTACCTAAAGAGGGTATTTTAAAGCTTATTTAATTTGTTTGGATTTGAAAAGAAACTCTAACTTTTTCAAAATGAAATTGAAATATTATATAAAGTAGCAGATTTTTCAAAACAATAAAAAAATGTATTAACATATTCAAAATCTTATATATTTGTAAATGTAAGTTTATGTCAATAAAACACTGTATATGTTCAAAGTCCTGAAATATCTTGAGCAGAAGGGCCGGGCTGGACATGCCATTTTGGTGCCCTCGTCAAAATTATGATTTAGCACTACCTTTAATCTGATCATCACCTCAGGAAAAGGTTTAGAGAGCATTCTTAAAAAAATATGTCAAACAATATCTCTAGTAATATCTAAATAGCAGTATTGTGTCATTTGTGATATATTGCAGGGAATACTTTAAGCACAAAGCAAAGTGACAAGGTAGATGTGCAAGGTCATTTGAGTTCAACTCATTATTTCTAAACTTTTCTGTTTGGTTGATAAAAGCCAGGTAGAGAGATTAGGATGTTTATTTTATCAACATTCGTTTTGTGCATACTTTTGGTCTCTGGTCACCATGCATAAATGAGGTATTTTTGGGGCTGCCATGCAATTTATACATGACAACGATAAAATAAAGTAATCAATCACATTTTCTCTAGACTAACAAGCACATTTATTTGTCCTCAGTGTCCAAAGACAAAGGCTCATCTTAAATTTTCTGTGGTCGACCTTTCAGTTTCAAACTTCTCTGCTTAGACCTGTGGGTTTTAAGCACTTTATGTTTATTTTCCGAGGTTACAGCGACTAACTGATAAACTAAAAATTTACTTCAAGATTCTGCAAAACTGATCTTTTTAGTTCACAAAATGAATTATGTTTTATTGATTTACTGCTACATTTGGGTTCTTCTTTTGTGTCCAAAGACTCTGAGAAAGTGTTTAAATTTATTGCTAATAAAAAAGTGAAATTAAAAAATCTTTTGCTACCATATTTCAAAGCTTCTGTGTTGCGCCACAGCCCAAAGCAATAATGCTGTTATATGAACACTAATATACTGACTATAAACCCAAAGCACAGCAAACACAAATCTACTTTTGTTGGTACTTTGTGATAAACTTGTTTTTATCACTAACAACTTTTGGAGATTATGCTGAATTTTAATTGCATTCGCCATTGTGCTGATAGCTGTAATAATAATGAAGAATTACCACTGAGTCGAACATGATTGTTGTATGAGTAAGTCAGGTTTGGTGATTATCTAAACACATACTTATCGATTGTGCCAGCCATGAAGTAAACCATTGGAAAGCAGCAAATGGCCTCTAAGAAGTGGTTGTCCGGCCTGTGGGAACAGAAAACATCGAAAACTAAAGAACTCTAAATTCAGAAATGGATTAAACAAATGATGCTTTTAGATTTTGAATTATGCATTCAGACCATTTTAAATTAAATGTATTATACAACAAGTGTAGAATACTGTAGGTTAAATTTCAGTGTAACTAAAAGATTTAACAGGCTGCTACTGGACCTCTGAGGGTGTCTGTGTAGTTTATCTGCTTCAGGGGCCACAGAGGTTTGGCCAAAGTTAATGAAGCCCACAGTGAGACAGAGCAAAGGAAAGGTGCAGATCACTGCAGTGCACACACTTACACAGAAAAAGGCTCTCCTGCAGACTGGACTCGTGTATGAATAATTCAAAAGCAATTCATTTCTTTCTTCTGAGTTACCCTGCACTGTAAGACAGAGCTGTCCTCATCAACTCTCCTCTGTGAGCCCTTTCATTTCGTGTTTCAGGATGCAGACACAGTGAAAATGTGATCTTTCTTAATCTACCTCAAGACAACATCTCAGCTGACAAACACAAAAATACAACAACGTGAAAAACAGTCACACAGAGATCCATTTCTCGTGTCTCTTTAATAAAGTAAATCTATCATTTTTTCCATATCTTGAAGTGGGTCAGTCTATATAACTCGAGCTATGTTTAAGTTTCCTCATGCAATACTGGCCCACACTGCAAGGACGGTGTGTTTATTTAAATGGAAAAAAGGGTTTGAAAAATCTAAATCTAACATAAAATGATTAAAATCAGTTCCATTCCACATACAGAGGTATAAAGATACAACGAAAGCTTTGCAGTTTTCACTACTGTTATTCACAAATTACCAAAAGTACATGTTTTTTTGTAAATCAAATAAAAAACTACCTTTGGGCACCCTTCTTGTAAGCTACCCTAAATCAGAGGTCCCCAACCAATGGGTTTTGGACTAGCTCATGCACTCATCCGTGAGTGCTGTGGAAGTAGTTGTAAATATGTTTAGCTCGGTACAATGTGTATAAATGGAGGACAGTCTAGGTAGACAAGAGCGCTCAACTTCTTGATGTGAAAGGATTGAGTTCAGAGGTCAGAACTAATAAAATACTGATCGGGGATCAGTAAAAACATTGGATTAGCTCAGACTGATGACTGATGGATAAAACACTAATCGGTAAACCAGTTAGTGTTAGTTGCCTCTACATAGAAAATAGATTAAAGATGAGTTTTTCAAAGTAATCGTGCAGATGTCAGTGGTTTTACATCTCTGTAGGAGTGCAAACAAACTAAAGATATACAGGAGAGAGAGAGGATGGTGTGAAGTCTTACGGGTAGTCAAGCAGCAGCACTATGGGGTTGAGCTCCTTCCTGGGCCGGTAGTAAGCACGCAGTGGGACGATGAAGTTGTACAGACCGTTTCCTGCCGTCTCCGCTGACACTATAATCAGCTTATTCTTGAATCCATACGCCTTTGCATCCTCAAAGCTGTTATGAGTGCAGCCCTGCAGATGATTCAACAGGAAATCAGTCAGGTTTTGGTTGTACCGGGTCCCTCTGAGATGCACTGCTTAACAACTCTTTCACTGAAATATTTTTAGAACCGGTGATGGGATTTTCTTCACTTCATGTCAGCTTTTCATGGTGGAAAGCTGTGGTTTGCTTTTTCAAACAGGTAAACTCACCTTGTCCAGGCGTAGGCAGCAGAATGGAGCTTTTTGAGGCAGGAGGTGGCATAGAGTTGGAGAGCTGCCGATGTAGGGAGAGTTGGGAGGGTAGCCCTTCACAAAACTGTCGGAAAATTTACAAAAAACACTTCAGATGAAAAATAACTGGTACATTTGAACTGGCTTTTCATAGGATTGGACAATGCAATTTTTCATAGCTTTTAGCTGAATAGGGATACAAAATATATACATGAATTCTTTGTCTTACAAAAAAAATATCATTTGCAAGACACTGAGCTTAGTCCATACATTTACTCTTTACAGTATGTGTAAATATCAACATAATAATCACTGGTAATTCAATCCATTTTGAAGTCATTTGTTTTTATACACAGACTTGAAGCAATGTCGCCCCTATTTAGCATGAATAATACAACATTTGTCACTTCAGGGCCATCATGAGATCAAGCTTCTGATTAAGTACCTATTTTTCAAGCCTAAGGGACTCATTCCTGCTCAACATCATCATCATCAATACCTGTTCAGTTTCAGCCTCTTTAGTTTTAATCATGTCTGACTTTGGTTTGGAACAAGTGCTTCAATTTGCTCCTGTGTCGTCTGATTGGTAAAGGCCAGCTTTAATTACCTAAATCACTTTCGAAGTGCCCTCTGGTTTCCCAATAGAAACAATCTGCCCGTTTCAAAGGAAGCATTTACAATCTGACACCACATGATGGCATTGTGGGACCTTTTACTTTTGCATTCCCCTCCATCTCTGCCTGCTACTTTGCCTGACAGCTGTTAAAGAAAAAAAAGGCTCCCCTGGTATCATGGAGAAGGTTATAGAGTCTCAGGGGTTGGGGGAACATGCTGTGTCAAACTTTATACGATCTCAATGTCTTAGTCTTACAGTTTCTGCACAAAAAGATCTGCACAAGGTATGAATCCAAGATGTTTTACCAATGATATGGACTCAGGGTGTCCACAAAAATTCTGAAATTTGCTGCTTTCTAAGACCTGTTTTTAGTTCCTCCTCGTACATTTGAAGACTCCATTGCATCTTTATTCTCTGACTTAGTGCATTGAGGCAAGAGTATATTAACCAATGTTAGTATTTAAGGTAGATATATCCTGAAGATTCAAGAGCAAGGCAACTGGACTGTGTAGAGTTTGTTGGGAAGACGTTTCACTTCTCATCCAAGAAGCTTCATCCAAGAAGCTTCTTCTGAAGAAGCTTCTTAGATGAGAAGTGAAACGTCTTCCCAACAAACTCTACACAGTCCAGTTGCCTTGCTCTTGAATCTTCAGGATGACCATGACCTGGATGAATGAGATTCTACACAGACGTAAAGGTAGATATAAGAAGTGAAGATCTGCATGGTGTTGTAGCAGGTAGAGCTGCTGCCTTCCAGCAAGAGGGATGCGGGTAACCAAGTATTAGTGAAGTCTGTGTTTAGACTAAAGCTGAAAGATATAAGGAAAAAATGTTCTTGCAATATTTTTTCCTCCCACGACATTCATGTTTGTTTTGAATTTTTAAAGGGAACTTTCCAGACAGATGCTGTGCAACAACTCAGACTGGCCTTTATCCTATCGAGAGAAAGGAGAGTGCAGCCATGTGGTTTTTCATAGACTTTACAAACGCACTCATGGTTTTCAGTTGCTTTACTTGTTGCTAGCGTCATCAATCTTTTCTGATGATGTTTAAGTTTAGTTGAAGGAAGCACAAACACCTTATGCAAGATAGTCTCTCTGATATATGACTGATCTCCATTGTAGATATGACCAAGGGAATAAGATATTTGCTGCTCTTTTTCATCAAACATAACTGAAATGGCAGCAGGACATGCTTATTGCACGTTCTGTACATGCACACAAAACCATTGCAGCACTTAAACAATATACTGTTCAGCCAAAGTTTACACACCTATATAAATCCTATCTCGGCCCATCAAGCGACTTGAGGTGAATGGGTTGGGGGAAGGGATGAAAAAGTCTTGCCCCAAACAGAAAAACTGAGAACCAGTGCTTTGGCAACACAATTATATGTTTTGAGCTGATTGGAGAGACCAGCTTTGATATTACAGTTTTTATTGTGTTATAATTTCAGATATTTGGGTAGAAGAGGATAAGTTTAGTAGATAAAATAGAAATCAATCACCAAACCATTAAAAAACAAACAAAAGGGTGCTGCTACCAATATGCATACAGTTACTTTGCTAGCTTAAAGCACAAGGATGGATGCACTGACAGGCCAGTGGCAAATTTTTCAAAAGAATTTGACTAAATGTGTGATTAAACCTAAAATAAAAAAAAACAAGTCATGTAAACATATTTGGATGATTATTAAGCTTAAAACAAGCTAACTACTTTAACACATCATTATTCCACATCTATGACATTTAAATACCTCTCAGATGCCTTCATCTATGTTCAACTGATTCACAAACTTCAAATGCTTCTTAAAAACTCTGCCAGCACTGAATAACCCAATACAGAGAGACTAAAAAGGACAAAAAACAGCTTAGATAAATTAAATTCATCAAGTCTCTGAGCTGGTCTTATGGTAGCTATCTGTCCAGCACACCAAGTCTAGGTGTTCCTTGGGATTTTGTACAAGTGTAAGTTATTTTCACAGCAGCATTAAAACAATCGAATGACTTTTTAAGAAACTCATACTGTCGATAAAATTTTAACAAACATCTGAAAATGCTGCATCTTAAAAATTAAGCCTCGGGAAGACTCAAGGAAACACCGTCTATTGCATCTCAACGAACTACTGATGGGGAGGAACATTACTTTTGTTTCTCTGATGATTGACAAAGTTTGGGATTAATTCTTAAATAACTTTGTTTATATATTTAATTATTTATATAGCTTTTTGTAAAATTTAAACTGGCATAACAAATAAAAATAAACATGTAAGATTAATAAAGTATTGAAGTATATGTTGAGGCTATCCTGTGTGGATTTAAACACGATGTGCCTTGAGATTTTGATTTGATTTTAAGTGTGCTTTGGGCAAAAAGTGTGAAATCACTGCTCTATTGGATTAATTTTGAGGTGTTAGGGACACTAAAAGAGAGCTTCTCTCAGAAGGAAAAGTGTTGACCTTCCTGCTAGGACACACACATCCATTACTGCTATTTCTCTACCTTAAAGTACTGTGACACACAGATCACACGCCTATTCTAAAGCCATCAATCTCTCCTCCTACAGCCGATTAGATATGACAAGGAGGAAGACGGGTGATATCAATCAAACATTGTGTACAGGACGAGCACACTATGATGAGTTCACAGCTTCAACAAAAGACATCATGTACACTATAAAGAAAAAAAAAAAATCTCTGCAGGTCAATCACTGTCTAAGCTTTTTTTTTTTTTTTTTGTAACAATTTAACCTTAGCTTCACTTACTCTGACCCAACAGAGCCCTCCTCGTCTGATTGGTTGGTCTCGTCCTCTGATTGGTCGCTGAGCAGGTCGCAGGGCAGAATGGAGGAGGAGTCTGCTATCTCCAGGACAGGTGCGATGCTCGGTCTGCGGCTGCTGGCGCCGTTCTCAGTCGGCAAGGTCAGTTTGCTGCTTTCCTCTGGTGGATCGGGGTTCTGCAAATCGATGGCTACAGTGCCTAAAAATTACATCAGGTTATCATATGAGATGCAGCAGAAATTGCTTATGCAGCACTTTTGCAGCTTTGCTTTCACCATCATAAACCCATGACTATCGTACTTCAGAAATCCTCCTGGTGCAGGAGACATTTTTTCATATGTCATTCATGTGAATGTTCAGAGACTTAATCCATTTCAGCTTGTTCAGCATCTTCACGGCCAACTACCAGCTGCATTATTAGCTCAGCTCAAGCGTGACCTAGAGGAGAAAATGTGTTGCTCTCATTTATCATCATGACTGTACTAATGAAGTGTCACCGCTAGCAAGCTAATTGTGCTGCTCCTGGGTGACTGTCAATAAAAATGCCATAAATGAGCATCATATTATCTGTATGTAATATGATGCTTAGAACAAGCAGATATATATCGTGTTTCAGAAATATGATATATGTAAAAGACATGTATCATCTTTTCAGTACAATGTGACCTTTAGCAGTGATGTAAGTCAGTTTCCCTCAAAAAATGGTACACTGTTTATTTAAAATGTAAATAAAGCAGAATGAAATGATTGTTCAAGAAGAATCGCTGTAGGATGTATTTGATGGATGTATATATATATATATATTTATATATATGCTGATATCTTTAAAATTGTTGTGGCTGAAACCAAAATGTTATAACAGCTACAGTCTTTTTTTCATTATGCAAAATGTATTTTAAATGGAGTGAAGCAGGATTCTCCTTATTTTACAGCAGGCTTGTAAAACTCTACAAACTTAAAACTAATATATATGGTTATAATAAATTAATAAAATAAACTCCGAATTTTATGAAAACAGTCTTATTTCATCCTTTTTGCAGCATTTGCCAACACAGTTTTCATTAAGTGCCAACCCCTCCCTCCCTTAATGGAAGGTTAAACCGTTGTACGATAATTATGATCCCAAACGTCTTAGCTTAGGTGCAGTAGTAGGAGCACCAGAGCAGTGAATATCCCTTGATTACAAATCATCTATTCTCATTAAACAAATCACAAACTTCATGTCTTTGTAATTTCTAAATTACTCATCATAAAGTCTCTGTGATACAAATATGTTGCTAACTCTGAAGTGATGTCCTGTTCATACCAAATTCCATTTATTAGTGAATTTTAAAACTGCATAATTTACATTTAACAAATGTAATAAAACTGCAATTACTGCAATTAATTGAAAATATTTAGGGGAAATTGATCAAGCAATAAAAAATGTAGGCCTGAGGAAGTTCTGTCCTTACAATAAATTGTACAGTAAAACTAGAAGCTCTCGGAGAGCACAAACCTCCATCAAAGGCTTTTCTGACATACTTGGCTGAGTTCTCAGTGAAATTGTGGAAAACTGCCCCATCTTGCCATGTTAATAAATCCTATTAAAACTTCCTAGGCTCACATAAGTATTTGGATCACCACCAAAATCCAATGACTTCTTTCTTGTGCCATGTCCAACATCCCCTAAATATTTCGTCAAAATCCGTCAAGAGTTATCCTGCCCACAGACAAACAAACAGACAAACACTAGCTAAAACACAACCTCCTTAGAAAAGGTAATTAGTTCAGCACAACTGGAAAAATAGACTTCAAAAGTAGACCAGTTCAGATATTTTCAAAAACAGCTTCGAAATCACCTGTTAATTAGTTATGAACTGTCGCTTTGGACTGAGTAGATCATACTGAGTTAGAAAGATGTAATCATGAGCTTTAAGACATTACAAAGATTTGAAGTTTGAGCCCACTTTCATAAGGACAGATCATGTTTTATAAAACTAATTCAGAGAAAATAACTTCTCATGAGATACTAATGTCGTATAAGGGCCACACTAAGCAAAGCTAATTAAGGTCATAACTACTGGATGAGTGCCTTCCTTGAAATCAATAAGTAGTAATCAGGAGAGTATTTAAAGGAAAACTCTTACATAATGGCTTATAGGCTACAGAAAAAAGTGATGTAGAATAAGGTATAAATAAGCTCTTTATACTGTAATGCAGGGATTCCAAATCTTTTTTCCACTATTTTTACCTCAGAGGAATTGAGGACCCCCTGGGAAATGAAAACCAATTTAATTGTTTTCATGAATGATATAAAAATAAAAAGCACTCACATGCACTTTTGTGCAAAACACCTTTAAAGAAAGTATTCCCTTCCTGTGAAATCATTGTTTTGACCAAATTATGTAAACCAAATTTTGACCACCTCAAAGCTGACAGAGCCTCGCGCCCCCTCAGGCTGGGAGCCACTGCTGTAATGTATAATACGTCAAAATACAACAAATTACAATTCTAATAAGAAAGTAATTAATGGTGTGACCTTAAAATAAAATGTGACTGATTTTGCCATTACCTAGTTAGTACGTTTAATTCAGGGGTTTTCTACTGATGCTTTTATTAAAATTTCACAACTTTTGGAGTTTTTTAATATCCATATCCCAATATTTTTTAAAAACATGCTCCTTTTATTAAATTCAAAAGGCCTTGTTCGTTTGTCTTCTCCTTAATAAACACTAAACTTCTCCGTTTTAACATGCTACATGTGATATTCTGTTTTGTAGAAAGTGAAATCAAATTAAAGGTTTCTG
Source organism: Cetoscarus ocellatus (assembly GCA_037902135.1). Lineage (NCBI taxonomy): Eukaryota > Metazoa > Chordata > Actinopteri > Labriformes > Labridae > Cetoscarus > Cetoscarus ocellatus. The sequence continues at coordinate 42,376 of JBAMNC010000415.1, forward strand.
TCTTTGACAAATCATCACACTCTGTTATCAATTTACATTTGATACAACCTCCTTACTTTTTTGGAAACAAGGTCTTACAGCAAAAACACAAAATTAACTGAATCAAGTGTTAGTTTAACACTTAAATAAAATCACTGCATTTTGTACACTATTTAATACAGATCTACAGGTGATATTTTAGTTCACTGAATTAACAATAAATCAGAATACAGAAAAGTGATGCATCATGCACAAACTTACCATATGAAGTAGCCTGATCAACTTCACAGGTCAAAGAAAAAGCACAACACAATAACGTCAGCCAAGAAAACAAACAAAAATATGCATGTAAGAAAAAATGCATGCATATTAGCAAAATCATAATGCATCAGCAAGGCAGCCACTGGAGATTTAAGTATATTTGAGTGAGAAGAAAGTCCAGAAGCAACCCAAATGCTTATAACTTTATGTAGAGGTGGGATGTTGATGTGGCATGAAATGTTAAGAGTTGTACGTGGGTTTATGAGCCAAATTTACGGCATTTGGGTTAATTACAGCCAGAATGTCTTCAGTTTTGTTAATGTTTTCATACACCATATAAATCAATTCATCTCAGTGTTACCAGGCTCATATTTTTGTTGCTGAGGGTATTAATCTTCCATCATCTCATTGTTCTTTGCTGCCTCTGCCTTTCATTCTCACCCATGCTGGCGATGATGCTGTGCACTGGCAGCCTGGAGGGGGCATCATAAAGGCCGCTGACAGGTAGACCCTTGTTGTGCTTCTCCTCTTGTTTGAAGATGAATGCTGAGTTCTCCTCCTTGGTGATGTTGATGTAGTAGCATGTGTCAGTGGCAGCCATAATGTGTCGAGGGCCGGGGTTCAGCAGGATGCTCTTGTTGTCTTCTCTCTTTACGCCGATTAAACACACACCGTACCTGGGAATAAAAACAGGTGCACAGTTCAAAACAGGCATTACCTCAAATGGTTTGTGCTGCTCCCAGAGATATTGAGTCACACATCAAGATGTGTGCAGAATAAACAAAAAGAGGATCGACTTACTTCTTGTGTGCATGAAAGGAAGCGTAGGTGAAGCTCTTTCCATCATACTCCCCAAAAAACTTGCTGTCACACAAGCGGATGTGGTAGACCTCGTTTCCAGAGCAGCGTCCATACGTTCTCTGCCACTGCTCTGGAGACAACTGTCCCTCCCTAAAACAACAGCACAGGTTAGAAGAGGGATGGGCAACTGTGGTTATCAATCAGGCAACTCTGATTTCACTCTCACTGCCTGAGGGCTAAACTGGTACAAAATGGAGCATACTCTAAATTAAAATACAACTTAAAGAAAAGATTTCAACCAAAATCCTGGACATTTCGGGGGGGATGGGGGCGCTATGTCCATGTGCATTCATGTATTGATGTATTGAGGCTCTCGCCCTATGCAAGCAGTTCAGGTTCAGTTGCAGCAAGTGGACAATTTCTTGAGTGTCTGTCCAGCTCTCTCACTCCTTTTCCAATTCTATCCACTGTCCTGCTGCACTATCAATAAAAAAAATCCTGAATCAATAATTAAAGAAAATTGTAAAAAAAAAGCTGCATATATAACGTTTCTCTGGGTATTGAAAATGTATTGCCCGTTCTAATTTTAATAAACTGAAAATAAAAATGAAGAAGCTTCTTGGATGAGAAGTGAAACGTCTTCCCAACAAACTCTACACAGTCCAGTTGCCTTGTTTTTGAATCTTCAGGATGACCATGACCTGGATGAATGAGAATCTACACAGATGAAAATAAAAAGTGATTGGACGCCATGCCAGAGGTCTCATGGTAATATTAATAGAGGCTGTTGCCCTCAAAGCTGGTGGCTTATGGGAATCCAGCCTATGGCTCTTTTCCCAGATCATTCTCTTGTTTCCCACGTTTCATACTGTACTCTGTCAAATTAAGGTAAACCGCCAAAAATGAATCTTTATAATCTAAACAATTTGTTCAAGGAAAATGAGAGCACTCAATGTCATTGTATAAAAGGACACAACCATAGGCTATAAAAAAATGGACAAAGCCAGAGTGACTTTAGTCATTTTGTTGCTGCAGGGGGCATTTTAATCCTATCTGTGGCAGTCACTATGTTACAAATGCTGTCCCATGCCATCTATAGATCAAGCTGTTAGCAAACGAAGAGGCCAGGTTGAGGTGGGACATAAGGCCGTCCAACAAGCAGCAGTCAGAAGTTTTGTCAACCACGCCCTTGAATATGCATAATAAATACACCATCATAAATACATGACAAATATACATCAGCTATTTAGACTAAAGTCAATATGAAGCTGGCTGGGTTTTAATTTTTTTCAGCTGGGAAAATCGTCTTTTTTAATTGTAATATGCATGTGGCTAATGCTTTAGCGGCCAGCCAAGCGGATATTTGAGAAACTGCACTTTTAGCACTTCAATACTTTACCCCTAGTCATAAAAAAGGTGTCCCACTTTTATACCACAAAAATGTACCAACTAGTTTGTGGAATGAAAGTGCAACTTTCATATAGTAAGTAGGTTAGCAAGCAGGCTAACAACAAAATGAGTTGTGGTTTTAAGAGTGCAGTTCAAACACTTCATGGACATTAGCTTATTCACTACTGTTTAACATGATTTACAACATAAAAGTTAACAAATTAAATGCAAGAATAGGAGCTTTTAATGCTTGGTGGACCATAGAAAACACCAGACAGCACAATAAACAATTTTTTGATGCAGTTGATGTTGTTATGTCCTGCTGATGAGATGCTGGGTAATGTTAGCCTGTTGTTATTTTACACACAGAGGAACTCTGTGGGATCCAAAACATTATCAATATTTGTAGTATTTTGCAATCAGTTGAGATCGATGTTGCTTGGTAGCCATATTGCGGTTATTATGATTACTGCTGCTTCTAAGAATACTTTCAAGTGATCTCAGCCGAGTTTTATTTGTTTTGAAACACAGTTTGACGGCTGCGTATTTATCCATAAGAACCAAGCCAAAGGGGAAATGCCCACTTGTGTCAGATCAACTGTGAAAACCCCAATCTCCCAATCAAACATGTTGGGTATCTTAAAAAACATATCTGTGAAAACCTGAGTTACAAGTGGACACACAGTCAGACATCAGTATTAGTCTTCAGGAACCTGAATGTGTGTCTCTCATTTTTCTTAGTTACTCAAGAGTCTTAGGCATTCACAGCAGAATGCACTTCGAATTAAATTTGACTTTACTTGCAACTCAGCAGCTCTCACTTCCCCAATGATTAATCAATCTTTTTGACCTTTTCTCCCTGGTCTTATGAATTCTGCATACACGACTAAAACACAAAGGAAAGGTCTATGAGGTCAGTTTATCAACGCAGCTCATGTAGTAATAAATGTTATGATGCTGAAATTAATATCCACCATTAAAAAAATCTATTCCCAGTTCCTGTCACCTTCACACCCTGAGCTAGTTCATATTTACATTATTGAAATTAAAATGGATGTTCAATTTTTCTTGATATGAAATACAGTGTTCCCCCTGCAGAGTTTATGAAAACACTGGCAGATTCATTGGCAAACAGAGAGCAAGGTTGTGTTTACTGACTTTACAGCGATAAGTTTGAGCTGTGATGACAATACAGCAGTCAGCTCAGTCTGTATAAACATTTACACTCTGCAGCAAAATCAGGAAAGGCTTGCTGATTAAAGTATGTCTTAAGAAGAGATTTGAAAGAGATCAATGGACTAAGCTATGAACTCCTCAGGCAAATCATTCAACAATTTTGAAGCCCACACTGAAATTCCCTGTCCCCTGTAATTTTATTCTGCTGTGAGGAACAACAAGAAGACAAAGTCCAAGTTTCTTAAAAATTATGTTAATTGTTGCATTGAAAGGATGCTTGAAAAATCTATCAAATAAAACACACTGGATAAGGATCTTGGCTAAGATCAAAGGGCTGAGAGCGTTTTAGTCAGTATATTTTGGAGGAAAACAATCTCATCCTGCCAGGTTTTTCATGGACTTTTAATGTACTTGTATAAAGGTGTATGTGCCATAATTTAGTGATGCTCTCTGCACTGATGTATGCAATTTCTGCCTTCCTTATTTAACATACAGTGCTCAGCATAAGTGAGTACACCCCTTCAGATTTGTCAGAAAACCTGTAGTTTCCTATCAAAATCAACATTTTCTATGGCATACTATACCAGAAAATACTCCACCAAATGTGGGCCACTGATTGCAAACAAGATTTTTTAAGTTGCACACAAAAAGAAATTTTTCTCAATTTTAGATCAGGATGCAAAAATGAGTTCACCCCAATCAAATGGGGTTTTAAACCAGGGGTCTCAAACCATCTGGCCATGGATCATTTGGATATAATAATCAATTTTAATTCCCTGTTATGACTAATAGACTCTGCCATCTGCTTTATTTTGAAAAACATTCAATTCTTTCACATCTACTTGTGCATCTAGACTTCACAGATAGAGGCTCCCTGTCTATGTTGTTGCAGTGAGGACTGAAAAACTACAGCTGAGATGAACTTGTTGTTTAACCCTGCATTTGCTCGTCCTGCTGGGTCATGAGCACAGATGTAAATATATGACGATACGAGTGTTACTATAAAGGCTAAAAATGCATTGCAAGGTAAAGCTCAGGTCTCAGGAAGTTAAAGAGGGAGGACTGGGACAAGGAAAGCCAGACCAGATAATAACCACTGCTTTACATGACTTATATATATATACATACAGGTGTTTGAAAAACCAAAAGAGGGAATCTAAATCTTTGAACCACAGTTCTCAAAGCCAGCATTAGAAAAGGTATAATAATTATTTTCCTATTTCCAATCCTACTTCTCAGCTTACTGCACCTTGATGTCTAGAAGAGAGATTTAAAAGTGCTATTGATCTGATCCTCTCAGCAAGAAATGGAGTAAATGTATTACTGAAGGTGTAAAAATCTAACCTTGTAAAGTGGTGATAATTTTATCGTCTTATACTACTGTGGCTTCAGAATCATTAAACAGTTCTTCATTTGCTTAAAGGCTTCAACATTTGTTACCTTAGAGTGCAAACCAGATTTGATAGTAAAGGTCAAAAACTAAACCAAAAACTCACACAGCAATAAAAGAACACAGACTATTGATCTGTGAACACACATGAATTTCAGTCATGGTAAAATAGAAACATACTTACTGTCCTCTAGAGGTGTGGACCAGCAGTGTGACTAAGGTAGATGTGGCGGGACACACACAGTTCAGAGCTAACATGGCATACTTGAACTCCTCCTCACAAACAACATGATCTAGTTGAAAAGGATTTAAAGTATACATTCAGTGTGTTCAGACAAAGGCAGTGTTGGATGTTTCTGTACGTAAAGCAGATTGTCTTCATGTTCTTACCTGCAAACTTCACGTGGAATTTATTCTCTGGTTTGAGGATCTGGACGTAGAGGGGGCAGTTTGGAGCAAAGTCTTTTGCAGCCCAGGCCCTCAGAATCGTCTGGTGATCCTGCCAGAGAAGAAGTGGTTTTATTTATCTCATGCAGAAACTCATTTGTAAATGCACTCAGAATTTTATGAGCCATAAAGTTTGTCTCAGTGACAAAGTGTGCTTTCAATTCTCACAGCAGTTACATGAGAGTTGTGGCATCATGCAGATATTCTCGACTCTCTCAGCTAATCTATTAAGGCGGTGGTGTGTGAGGGGAGATAAATCCAAGCAAATTATCCCAATCATAAGAGAGTTTATTTTATGACTGCCTCGACTAATGTCTATTGACATGACTTACAGCAGCGGTTCGGTCAACCTCGTTCCTGCTGCTGAGAATGAAGCAGGCTTCAGCATCGTCCATCCTGAGAGTTGATGGAGTCAGGAAAAGAAAGAGGAGAAAAAGAAACATGAGACGGCCAGGTTTATGGGTTGACTACGGTGAAAAGAAAATTCAACCAAATGTTAAATTAGCTACATAAGGCAAACAATGCTATGCAGTTACAAGTCAGCAGTTCTGGCCACAGATGACGGGCAGAAATCTTCTAATCTGACACACCAGATAGACCGTTCAAAATACACTGCCTGGCCAAAAAAAAAATTTGCCACCTGGATTTAACTAAGCACATAGGTACAAACCTCCAATTGGATAATTACTGCATGGGGTGATTATCTTTCAGCTGGCAACAATTTATTTAACCCCAGGTGATGCAATGAGTAGCTTCTCATTTCTTAAACAACCATGTTGAAAGACACATCCTGTGGTCGTGGAAAAGATGTTAGTCTGTTTAAGAAGGGTCAAATCATTGGCATGCATCAAGCAGAGAAAACATCTAAGGAGATTGCAGAAACTACTAAAATTGGGATAAGAACTGTCCAACATAGTATCAAAAACTGGAAGGATAGTGGGGAACCATCGTCTTCAAGGAAGAAATGTGGTCGGAAAAAAAAATTTGAATGATAGTGCACTCTAGAATGTAATAGCTATTCTTACTTAAATTACATTTGTGCACTTTACTTAAATCTTAATAACCTGTTGATTGAACTCAATCAATATGAGTAAGGAACCCATTTAGCTTGAGAAAATTATACAACTTAATTCCTGTGTGTAAGCTGGACTCGAAATTTTTTATCATGGTGATTGAACACTGAGTTCAGGATTGCACATGTGCAATAAAGCCAGGCGGGAGACTACTCTGCAGACTGATTTTGATGTTGGGGGACACAGAATTTCTCTTAGTCTCAAGGTGAGTTATTTAACGCATCTGCATTAAACTGCAACATGAAAGTGAAACGCCATTTTTTTTTTAACTACTAAGCATCCTTTGTTGTGCTTGCTTGTATGTGAGTTGTTGGTGGCTCAGTTGGATAGTGCGCTTAGTTGGTTATCAAGAGGTTCCAAGTTCGAATGCAGCTCTGGGCAACAAATGGTGGTAAGTTCTTGGGCAAGACCCCTAATCCCAAGTTTCTGATGTGTAAATGGGCACAAAAGAGTGTGACAGTGTGAGCTCATACTGGTGGATAGCTAACAAAGGAAGTTGACATAACTTTCTTAATCCAAGTTAAAATAACTCAATAAAATTAAGAAATACAACAGGGTTCCGAGTACACAAAACAAGTAAATATAAAGTAAATGTAATCTAAGACTACTAATCATATTTACTTAACTTTTTTAAGGCAATCGGTTTCCAAAATATTTTTAAGTAATGCCAACTTGTTAGATTTTAGAGTGTGATAGGTGATCACTTAAACATTTGGCAAAATCAAATAAAAGAAAAACAACAGTAGAACTCAGAGGTATGTTTAATAGTGAAAGTAAGAGCATTTCCACTTGCACAATGCGAAGGGAACTCAAGGGATTGGGACTGAACAGCTGTGTAGCCTTAAGAAAACCAATAATCAGTAAGGCTAACTGGAAAAAAAGGCTTCAGTTTGCTAGGGAGCATAAGGTTGGACTCTGGAGGACTGGAAGAAGGTCATGTGGTCTGATGAGTCCAGATTTACCCTGTTCCAGAGTGATGGGTGCATCAGGGTAAGAAGAGAGGCAGGTGAAGTGATGCACCCATCATGCCTAGTGCCTACTGTACAAGCATGTGGGGGCAGTGCTATGATCTGGGGTTGCTGCAGTTGGTCAGGTCTAGGTTCAGAAACATTATGTGCCCAAAGAATGAGGTCAGCCGACTACCTGAATATACTGAATGACCAGGTTATTCCATCAATGGAGTTTTTCTTCCCTAATGGCATGGGCATATTCCAAGATGACAATGCCACGATTCATGGGGCTCAATTTGTGAAAGAGTGGTTCAGGGAGCATGAGACATCACTTTCACACATGGATTGAGAGGGGTCTGCCTGCAGACCTCAACTGTGTCTTGTGCATGGATTGGCCACCACAGAGTCCAGACCTTAACTCCATTGAGAATCTTTGGGATGTGCTGGAGAAGGCTTTGCACAGTGGTCAGACTCTCCCATCATCAATACAAGATCTTGGTGAAAAATTAATACAACACTGGATGGAAATAAATCTTGAGACACTGCAGAAGCTTATCAAAACAATGCCACAGTGCATGTGTGCTGTAGTCTAAGCTAAAGGCAGTCCAACAAAATATTAGAGTGTGTGACCGTTTTTTTGGTGGTGACATTTTTTTTGGCCCGGCAGTGTAATTCACTAATCCATCTGGGAAGAGCTCATAGAAAATGATTGAGGAATGGGCAGAACATTTTAAAAGCATTCCCGGCAGGTGACTGGACGATGGTTCTGTTAACCACATTCATTATGTGACAATCAGATAATGTAGGAGACAGGTAATACTACGGCTGTGTAAAGGACAGAACGTAAAGTACTTCATAAAACAAACTCAGCAAAACATGTTGGAAGTGGAGCAAAAATATCCTTTCTATTGAGAAGTGCTTTCAGTGCTGTTTGTTTTTCATTTAATAAAGAAATGTGGTCCAGATCTGATGTAAATGCTACTAGAGCTGTTAGCATCTATGCTAATCTCTGCAAGAGCATTCACTTCCTGCTGTTGTCTCTTTGCTCTTTCTGCTCTAATGGACGCTGATTGGGCCGTGCTGCTCTTGGTTGCTCATGATGGATCTGTCTGATTATAGATATTGAATCAGGCAGATACATCTGCTGCACAAGGTTAGAAATCTACCATTGTGTCAGAGAACTCAAACTTAGAACACTTTGAGAGAGGGACGCTCAAACAACAGTAACTCTTGGCATTGCAAGTTAGCAACCAATGAATGATTTTATCTTTTACACATCAGTGCATTAAATTTTAAAAGCATTTTATCAACTGCATAACTGCACACAGGACAAGATGACCGTCCTCTGGATTAATTAATGACTTAAGTTTTATTCCATCATGCCAGGATGTTCTATTAAGAATCAATACCCCTTTTTAACATCTTAATTTGACATGCAATACAAGGTCATAATAAAACACCAATAGCACACTTGTGCTGCAGTATTATGCAATAAGATGAAGGGATAAGAAATCCAAAGTGATCCATCATATTTTTCTATCTCAGGCATGTATGATATGAGCAGATGATAAGCATTCTGCTGAGTAAAATCCAATCACACTCATGGGCAAACAGGGAGCAGACAAGGAGACTTGTAAGTTTCTCAGGCTTTAACTACACGCCGTGGACCACAGAACTGCCAATGAAGGACCCGTTAAGTCCACTCTGATTTGAAGTAATTTGGAAATTACAATCTGGAACTTTAAATGAGCTTCAGAGATGAAGAACCAGGGTACATTGACCATCTGTTGAGGTGGGACACAGCCATTTCAGCAACAGTCTCACAGATCACATGTGCATCTACATAAAGCTAAAAGAAAGCAACGAAATGCAACACAAAGCAAGTTTACAAACATATAGGAATTAAAAGTGGGTAAAATAGAAGATAACAAACATTAAGTGCCTTGGAAGAGAAATGAAACAAAGCAAGCTTGAGATATTAAAGGAAATTGTGTCAAAATATTGAAAAGACAGACAATAAAAAATAAAAAAATAGTCATGACAGCACAGATTTGATGGCAGCACTGGCGTAGGGCACGGCCAGCTTGTTCAGTGACAAAATAAAGTGTGCCTTACACTAAATTTCTAGACTAAATACAAAAAGCAGAAATAAATAAACATTTCAAAGATGTTTTTTCTTTTAAAAAAAAATGTGCATATATTTTGTTTGCGTTTATGATAGTCTTTATACAGAGTCCTTTACTCACTTAGCCCTCATCAGGTCCTGGTCTTTGAGGGCAGATCCTTGCAGGTAGATGACCCTCTGGGACCAAAGAGGGATTTGGAGGATACGCCGGACCTGAATGTCAATCTCTGTTGGACAAAGGATCACCACATAGTAGTCCTGAAAAACAAGCAATAACAATGCTTGAGATTTGAATCATGAAGACCAAAAGTTCACCAAAATTCACACTGCTGAAGAATATTTTAAACTAACCTTATTTAACAAAAAAACATCTCTTCTGAAAAAACCTAGTTTAGGTCTTTTTATATGTATTTTCTTTTTATCTCAGGTACCAAAAAAATGACCCCTAAAATGTTAAAAATTCAAACCAAATTTGTGCATGAACCATGCATTTAGAGTATTTTTAGTTGTTTATTTGTATAGGGACAATAAAAGTACAGTCAAAAAATGTATTCCACACTTTCATACAGTTGATACCTGTAGTCTGGGATGAGCATAGAACTCGTTGAGGAAATCCATCAGCAGATCAATCTTCAGCGAGCTGACACACAGCACCACGTGCTTCTCAGTCTGAGCCCGGTGGCGGCTGTAGTTCCCTCCCAACTTCTGGCTCTCCATCCACAGGTATGCTAGTTCTTCAAACTGACAGAAACGACAAACAACATGGTCGTGATGTCAAGTGAAGCAAGAAATAAAAAAAAAATAAGAAAGCAAGATAGATTTGTTGTCTGGACAGATGGCAAAATCGCTGAAGTGAAAAGTGCTGATGGGTTAGCTTGCCTGAAGCAGAAGCTTATTTCTATTTCTCACTCAATTTGCTCTGAAGGGACAGTAAACACATTTCCAAGTAGTGGACCTGTTTGTGATCTTTAAAATAAATTACACAGTAAACAGGCACATTTATCATGCAGTAAGAGTGAGCCAGGGTGACTCGGCCTGAATACCAAATGTGTTTATCTGACTTTTTCTGCAGCCAAAAATGTCAGAGATGGCAGCTCTTCAACAGATTTTTTTTTATGTCAGCCTGAGATAGCTGCAAGAAAATGTCATTAAATATTTGATTATAACCCAAAAAAGGCCATTACAAGCTTGCAAACATGAACAAATATTCAGATACCCACACAGGACAAAGTTCCAAATCATTTTTTTGTACCTGCGGGTTATTCAGCATAATTACTTAACATGAACACATAAGAGGTTGTCTTTTTGGAACTTAGGTGTCTAAAATAATTTACACAATTTGTGGTCACATCTTGCCAGACTTGAGTTCATACTGTATATTCCAGTGGTTTTGAACTTTTACTCCTTAGAGCTCTTCCTTGTTGCATATTTTGCATTGCAACTTTAGTGGTATTACAGATCAAATGGGCTCACTCACACATATTTGTGCAAACACCTTTAAAAAATTAAGGTGGTTGGCATGTTATCATTGTTTTCAGACGTAAGACATGCAGAACAAACTGGGAGGAACTGATAAGGGAATTTGTAAGCACAAGGACAAATTATATCAATATTTTCATCAGTTATTGGTTCTCAACTGGAATTTGTTCTCAAGCACTTCCCATCCCGAAATGCAACCGAGTAATTTGTGAGAGATTTCTGCTTCTCTGCCTCTCTGATACAAAACCACAGCAACACTGTGTCGGCGTTACTTATGACATTGTGCTGGCTTCATACTGGAATAGTTTGTCTTTGTGTTATGCAGAAGAAAATACTCATTTCATTTCCCTGACTGTATGTTTTGTCTACTAACCAGGGTGATTAATGGTGAATGGTCTCGTAATCTCTGCTCGCTCCAAGTATCCATTCATAGACACATTTTACTTTCAGCACACAACTTTAGTCACATTTGGAGATTATTTTCAACACTTAAATGTAGTTGCATGTTTAATAACACAGTCCTCTGTGACAAGACAAATTCTGAGTACTGAATGTTGGTGTTTGAACATTGTAACATGAAGGGGAAAAATAGCACCGTACCTGCAGTGGGAGCACAACCAGGGCGACACAGATCAGAATGACCACCAGCAGCTGAGATGGCCAGATCTGTGGCGTTACATCCCCGTAGCCCACAGTGGAGAAGGTGACGATACAGAAGTAAAACGAGTCAAACAGATTCAGTTTCTTGCCCGCTCTCTCTAGATGCTGGATCCCACAAACCCTGCAGAAATTTCAGCAGTTAATAAATGGCTGTTGAAATTGATGTTTCTCCTGTGGATTAACATAATTAAAAAAAGACTAAGAGATACTTCATTGTGTTATCCATCTTATTATTATGTTTCAGCCTGGTGAGCTGGATATCAATTCCAATTTACTTAAAACCAAAGGGCATCAGAGTCAACACAGCTGCAGGTCGTGCTCAGCATGTCATTTAAAGTGACACTATTGATTGTTCTGTCGGTTCCACCTCGCTGCTTGGGCTAATTTTGTTTTTATTTTATTGATAAAGGTGGAGATTTAATGAAACCCCCAGGCACAGGGGAATAGGGACGTCTATCTGCACAGATTTGAGTTGAGGATGTTTGGTGCTGGGTGGAGGCCAAGGTGCTCAAAGTACTGCCAAAGATAGAGGGCCTAAAAAGTGTCAGCTTCAATTTAAATGTTCTGAAGTGTATTAAGGAAGAAAGAGAAACACATTTGCAATGCAGAAGCGCCTAACTGGATTTTTGCCAATACACCATACCAATACCAACACCTAAACAGATCTTTCTATCGTAAAGAAGACCAGGTCTCCTCTGAACTAGACTTGACTTGTCACTGTTGTTGTGTCTATTTCTGAAACACACATAAAAAAGACAAACATTTGATCCTACAATAGATGATGGATGTGTTCTGCGAATAAAAACATTCAGTTATAAAAAACGGAAGTAATTTCTTTGAATCACATATACAGTATATTATCTGAAAATGCACACTGGCAGTAAAAATAAAGAGTTTATGAATCTTTGAGAGCTACAAAAAACTTTGACATTTTTTTTAGAAGCTCATGCGCTCAGGTTAAAACTTTTTCTGCTAATTAAACAAAAGTTTTGCAGATCGTCTCCCTTTGACAAACCAGACAAAAAAACGTTTTCCTCAAATACAAAAAATAAACCAGCAGCAGTAAAACCTTCAGCCTCTGCTTGAAACTCATAAACTCATCCCTGGCCTGTCCACTGGCCACCCGATAAGACTCCCTGATCTTGAGGCAGCATGAACCCTTGGGTAGGATAGTTTCTTATCCTGGTGCTTGGTCTTCTGGTTTTAATCCCCCCGCTTTTTAATTAGATTAACAAAACAGATGTGAGCAACTATCTGTCTCCCCCATTTTACATGTAAAATGCAGATAACAGCTGTACTGACGTGATATACTCCTTCATAACCGTTATTTTATAAATCTATCTGTACTTACATGTTATTTGTTTGATTTTATTTATTTTAAAATTTATTTCACATCCATAACAATGGAAGCATATGTCACTTTTCACACATTCTTTTGGTATATTATTTCTGACTACGACCCTCATCATTCTGAGGTTTGTGGGTTGCGCTGAATGGGAAATATGAGTATTTGTTTAAAGAAACAGAAAAAGATCTGATTATATTACAATTGAAATGTAAACTTTGTTCTTGGTTCAATAAAAAACAGGAAAAGAAAAAACTCAACCTATGTAATGCTTCACCATATGGCAACAATCCACCCATACATCATCTATACCCCCCGTCTCTGCTGGCATTGGGAGGGGCAGAGTGCACCCTGAACCAGTTGCCAGCCAATCACAGGGCAATATACAGAGACAGAGGACTATTCATGCTCACATTCCTACCTAAGGGCGATCTGGAGTCGCCATTTAACCTAACAAGCATGTTTATTGGACTGTGGGAGGAAACTGGAGTGCCTGGAGATCACCCACCCAGGCACAGGGAGAACATGCAAACTCTACACAGACAGACTCAGGTCAATACGGGGAGTCCAACCAACAACCTTCTTGCTGTGAGGCATGTGCACTAACCTGCTACAACCATGCCGCCCACACTATCACTACTACCATTGTAACAGATGTAAGTTATTATAAATGATAATTAATATCACACAAATAACATCCCAAATTTGCAAGGTTATCATTTATCCCTTATTTATTATGTTTTTACTTCCATTTGACATGTCTACCTGCTGCAGTATCTCTCTATCTCTTTGTGTTTGAGCATATTTTCACTCTACTTTTTCTATTGGCAGATGACACCCAGTTGCTCAGAAATAAATAATAATAGCTACATCCATTTAATTTGAATGCTTTCCCTATCAGCGCAAGTCAGATTTCAGTTTGACAGATGCTGTGCACCTTCTGCCCCTTAGCTGTGCCAATAAAACAGCTCACTGTCTGCTTTCAAGAAATGTTGAATATCTAGACTGAAACAGACAAACAACTTCACTTCAAAACATACATTGCTTGTCCCGAATACTCTGCCTCATTTAAGACATGCACATTGCCAACAGCGGGAGAAGAATGTTACAGGAATAATGTTTTCAGTAATACAAATTTCACACCTTTGCATCAAAGATCAGCACTAACTGTAATCCTTTGTGGTCAGTGTCTGATCTCTGTGACTAACAGCAGGAACAGAAGCTCAGTGACTCACCCTGTGAAAACCAGACACATTAAAGTGCAGATCAGGATGACCACCTGGTTGAACATGGCAGAGTGGGTCCTCTGGATGGCACGATGAAAATCATTCTGGTGGTAGAAAAATTATAGATAGACTATTAGATCAGCAGCAGGTGGATAAATTTGTCTAATGTAAAAACAAAAAACTTTTTAAAGCTGAAATTTCGTACAAAGAACGAAGTTTTGGGTGAACTTTTTCACTCTGGATAATTTTCTGGAGACTTTTCGCTACAAAAGTCACTACAATGTATGTGTTTCTTTTTTAACATTACAACCATTGTTACTTCATTTTTTACATTAATGTAAAAGACATTTGATAGAACCAGTCAGGCTCCTCTGTCAGCTGAAAAACTTCATTTTTTCCTTTTTTCTTTTAGCCACGTCTTCTGTCTTTCATAGTTTCTCTTATGAAACAAACAGGTCTGTTTAATCTGTCCACTACTGGTGTTGAAATCTGATATGTGGTGTAAAAACGGCAACTAAGGTTTTTTAAGGACTCTAACTCTTGACCTGCTTGACCTATATCTATTTTTTCTAATGTATTATAATTTTCATTATGCTGATGTAATATCATTTTTATGCTATTATTATCAATATAATCTTATTTAAATTAATTTAATTGATATATTTCACTCTTGGCCGTTAAGGGTTGCTGATTCCATTTGCCTCTCAAAGTATTGTTCTTTTTTTACTCTGTATCTTATTTTTGTTTTGTTTTTTTTTCCTGCAAGACAATTTACAAATGTTAATTGCCATGTCTTTGCCTAAAATTCAATAAAAAACAAAATAAAAAAAGTAAAAAGACAAACTGAAAAACAACAAAAGGAGGTGCATGGTAGGATTTACAAACCTTCCCATCATGAGTGACTTGCAAGTACCATTTTATTGTTAATAACTGAGCAATTTATTAAATAATAAAGTTAATGGATTTTTTTTTTTACATGTAATCATCTAAGACAAATAGGCATGTAAGAAAACTTTAGCTAAGAACATCTTATCAAGGACCTTTATCAACCACTCACTAATATTCTTAATATAACTCTCTTTATTGTTGTCACAGCCAGTAATAAACAATTACAATAAAGCACTTATGAAAGCTGCACTTGGCACCCTTAAATCACCTGACGGATTTATCTGTGAGCTTTACTTGCAGTATTAATAGCTAGAGGAATGTTTAATATTGTCCTGCATCGGTATGCAGCCGTGAATCATCAGCACTCACGACTCATTTCCACTTGCACCTTGTTAGCATGTTCTGCCTGTCACCGCCTCCCTTTGCCGCCTCTCCAAACTGTCACTGCCTCTCTCCATGTGCCGGCCTGTTTGGCCTCAGATTCTACCATCTGCCCAACTACCGCTTTGGCATGAAGCTCTCTCTCTGTCGTGGTCTCATCTGAATGACAGTGAGAGCACACACTCTACACAACCAGCTGGATATCTTCTAATTCCTTTAAATTCCACACACCAGTCGCTCTGCAGTCACAGTAATTCCTGGACAATATTGACACTACGACACAATAAAGCTGAACATCAGGCTTCTTTATCCATGCCAAGTGTCTCTGTCATTTGAAGCATTTTGTTGCAGCAATTCTATTTTGTCTTGCCAGCATGTGCTCTCCTCCTTCTTCTTTCCTCAAACAGGTCTCGCTGATGGTTTTGCATCGGTTTAAAAATGCTGTTTTCTGTTGGATGTCTTGCTCCTGGGCAACACAGCTTATGTGGGCATGAAAATTAACTCAAGGTATGGGAGCAGAAGCTCGTTTGCTATACAGCTTTTCACACAAGAAACATACTGTAAGCTATAGCAGCACAGTTAATAACGGTTTCATGGTTATTGGGATATAAGGAATTGCAATAAACACATGGTACAGCTGCTATAAATTACCTTTAAGTTTATTTGTGCACGTTTATAGAACAAAATGTTGACACATCTTTTAGCTTCAAGTTTTGTATAATACTGGGCCAGTAGCGTAGGTTAGGACACTGTTTTAGCTCATAAGCACTCTTATTTTTTTGTTAAATCATCACAATCCACATCATTTTTGCAAAATCGAACAATGTTATCATATATCACATGTTCTTCTTTTATCCTGCAGGCCTACTGTAAGCTATTTGGTCATCAGGTATGCAGTCTGAATAAGCATTTCATTGATACAGTAAACTGTAAAAACTCATTGATGACCCTACTCGTCTCCCCCTAGAGGCAACTGAGTGACAATACTTAGGGTCCACTCTAGCCAACTAGTTAGCCATGAGCTTATACTGTTATCTTTAAAAGGCTGCTTGAATAATGTAAAGAAATAGAACTTGTTTGCAAAGAGTGAGCTTACCAGAAAGGACGTACAGCAATATTGGAATAATATCTGTATTGGCAGAAAATAGTTTAAAATGTTTACTATCAGTGTTGTCAGATATGAAAATATCTGCTGAAATTTACAGCTTATATTTTACCCAGACATGTTGGCCTTGTTTATCATATATATAAATTATATTATCTGTGTAACCATGTTACACAAATAAATGTATCTATATTAAAACTAGCTTGAAAAAGGTCCCAGGTCTGTCCTATGTCGTATAGTTTGAATAACAAAGTCAGATAACCTGTATCAGAGAAACTCATTTAAGGATTTGAATCCTGTTTGAGAAACTAAATTGTTCAAATCTTTTCAGATTTTGTAGCCTAAGCATTTC
Source organism: Cetoscarus ocellatus (assembly GCA_037902135.1). Lineage (NCBI taxonomy): Eukaryota > Metazoa > Chordata > Actinopteri > Labriformes > Labridae > Cetoscarus > Cetoscarus ocellatus. Next base: position 59,403 of record JBAMNC010000415.1, read on the forward strand.
TGCTCCATCAATATGGCCACCACAGGTGGAATACTGTTTCTGCAAAGCCTTCAGTAGTTGGTGTGCAAACAGAAAAAACGAAGCATTCAGCTTTTCAGATGGATAGAGCTTTATTTAAACCTTACGATCCCTGGGGTTGTAGTTCGTTTTTACCCTTATTGTAGTGCTACTTCCTCACATTGTAAGTTAAGTGTTTGGTAATGACAAACAAAACCTGCACCTATGGTTTTGGAGAGGCTTCACCTGGGATGTCACCAGTGTCTCAAGGGAATCCCTCTCAGAGTTAGTGTTACCAGATTGCCCATCTCCCCAGAGCTGCATCAATCACCTCTACATCTTGCCCTCAAGAGAGCCAGTCAGAAGACGAGGAAGGGGCTGCTGGTATTTGAGAAACCACTGTCATCTGTTCCTTTCAAGAACAGACGACCTTTAACTAACATGCTAAGACTAGTAGCGTTATTTCTTTATTTTATCAGTGTGTTAACACATTAAAATGTGGGGCTTTTTCAGGCTTTAGATCTGAAATTTTTTTCAAACAACACAGAAAAAATAGCTCATCTCGTTGACAGTTATCTTGTTTTGATGTAATGATTTTTGGAGATTAAAAATAATGCCTTACTAGAGCACTTCTTAATGTTTCTTTTGAAAATTCAACATTAAGCTCAGTTTATCAGTTCTTTTCAGGACACTGAACAAGTACTGACAAAGACAAAGAAGGAACAATTTAACAGGAGTGGACACAAACTAAAACCTCAGGAATCACCACAGTATGGCAAATTAGCTTTAATAAAAATACCTACTATCATGTTCTCCAGGGCACCTTTGGCTAGCCAGCAGTTGAGAAACACGGGAACAAAGATGCATCTCAGCGGAGGCCAGAAGATCTTCAGGTAGAAAAATAGAAGAAACAAAGGACAGAAAGTTTAGCATACAGCACAATAAGTTGGAAATCATTAGCTTTACCTTGGAGAGCACATAATTCTGGTTCAAATATTCAATTTTGATTACTGCTAGCATATACTCAAATTCACTAATGTTCAAAAAACATTGGTGAATGTGAAATCATACACTGAGTCATCAGGTATGTACAGCTGGGTCCAGTGCACTCTGATTGGCTGATCAGTCTACTCTGTGGTAATTGGGCTACTCCACATTCATTCTATCGTCTCTACTCTGCACTGGGCTTGCTACCCCCTGCCAATGGGCTCAGGGTAGCCAACAGCTGGTGGTGCCATAAACATAGGAAGGAGGAGAAGTTTTGATACCACAGAATTTTTGTTTTTATGAGTAAAAATGCTCTATCAAGCGAAGAGGACATGTCAAACACACAGAGGGGCATAACAACCTAAAAAAGCATTATGTGGGCTCTTTAAAGACCAACACACTAAAATGGATCTTCCCCTGGGTGATTTTGTTACTTTTATTTGTGTGGTGAAATGTTTAGGGGTACACTTGGCATTGGGGCGTTAAATTATCTGGATTTCTAATAACAGTCCTATAACAAACTTTCTTCAGGCTCAAATCAATTGATAACTTATTAACTTGATTACTTACTGTGATTATAAATGGCACTGTATTGATCATCTCCAATATGAAGGACATCTGGAATATCTGCTCCCAAATGTTCCCCTTGGAGGGAAAGATACAGAAACAATGAATGAAACAGAAACAGTGCAGAGGTGTAACAAACAGCAGGGGTAGTTGGATAAACAGGTTTGGACATTGTGAGTCATTTTTACAGTTGAATTCCCACATGTAATAAACACAGCCTACGAAAATAAAATAAGACACACTAATCTGACCAAAGCAGGGACAAGGAGGGGGCAATTCTTGATGTGGGTTCAATAAAAACATTGCCATGTCGCTTTTTTTGTGTCTTGTTTGTGCAGCCTGTCACTGATGCTTGGCTGCAGCCTAAAAGTAGAAGAATAATTTTCCTAAATATCATGGGCTCTTTGACGTAAACTCTTCTCATCACAAAAACTCTGTAACAGATATAAAGGCTTTTACATTGACTCGTTTCAGTTTGTAAGCTGCCAAAATGTGTTTTTTTCTTCAGATGTGCCATGTTCATTTTGGGTACCTCTATAAAGCTGTTTCTTACGAAAGTTCATCATGATTAATCACAATGTCTATGACCTCTTAAGATTTATTATTTTACATTAAAAACATTTTTTTTAAATCCATATCAACTCTATTAAAAATACTGCAAATACTTTAGTACAGGGTCCAAGAATTATCATGAATAAATGCATGCACTCATGATGAAACATTAGTAATATTCATGTATGAAAAGGATTACATCAATAAAAAATCATTTTTCATGATGACTAAAACTCCCTCTTTACTCACTTCATTGGTGTATCATGTTATACTGAATAAATTTATTTTAAGACTGTGAATCACAGGGTGGCTCAAGATAAGAGACAGGACATGATAAATGGCCCACGATATTGATAATACCACAGTACCACAATACTGGGATTATCTATAACAGGAGTGTCAGACAGCCATATATCATTATATGATTGACAGAGGAATAAAAAATTGCTAATTTTATTAAATGCTGTCATTTATCGGTGTCATTTTCCTAGAATTAAAAAAAAATGGATGGGACAATGTCATTGTTTTAATGTTTTAAATTAGATTTATAGAATTAAACAACTGGAAAAACAAACTGGTTTTAAAACATACTTAATTCAATAAAGATATAAAATAAATACACAAGTATTCAAGACTTTTTCAACTAATGTATGTAACATTATGCTAACTCGTTTCAATGAACAAGTACTAAACTTTTTTCAAACTTCTTTTAGAGAAGCGGTACCACTCTTACTTACCAACTACTTTGGCATGATGCATTACATGTATAGAGTATGACTCGTGAACCCCAAAGTGCTACCAAAATATCTATTTTGCACACAAATAGGGATTCTCATGCCACAAGTTCAACACATAACACAATACCAATTAAAAGCAAAGGAAAGCTAAGAGGAACAGTACACAGGGGATGTTTAATGTCAAAAGCTGCAGATTACTTTCAAACAGTCTGGGGGATCTGTCCAAACGTTTTTAAGGGGAAAGAAAACATTGGAATGGGACATTTTAGTAAGTAGTATCCAGTTGCAGCCGTGTCCTTGCACCTTAACTACGTTGAGAATGACAAAATAGATAAGAACATCGTTAACTGGATCAAAACCTGTGAAAACTTAATTCATGACCTTTAACTAACATGTCAACATTAGCAGCGTTAATTCTGCATTTTATAACTGTGTTAGCCCATGAAAATTTGGGGCTTTTTTTCAGGCTTTAGATCTGAAATTTTTGTTCAGACAGCACAGAAAAAATAGCTCATGAAAGACATGAAAAACTTTGTGGACACAAGCATTTGCCCTGAAGTATGTTACAAGAGCAAACTCAAACAACTGAATGATATAACCTTACATATAGAATGCAGGGTGGAGGTTACAGAGTGCAGGGTAGAGAGAGATTCTGTCTGTAATGGAGTTTTTAAAAGTAACTTAACACAGAAAAAAAGGCAACAAAACCAGCTATAAGACTATATTAAGTTCTCTCCTCAAAAATAGTTCCTGTAAAGTCCCTTTGGAAATAAAGAAGAAATGAAAGACATAATCAAAGGATTAACAAAAAATTGCAAATAACAAACTCAGACCAAACTTCAGAAGATTACTGCAGGGAGACGAGCCAAAATCTACTCGGTATCTTGTCAAAGAGACCATGTAAGCCCCACAGCGACAAAGCTAAGGGTAATTTTTTGAAGCAGTGACAAGGGCCTTTGAGACTGACACAGCTTAGACACTGGCTAAATGTGAACTTGATTTTCCAAACTGTGGGTGGTGATAATACAATAAATTGTCTCCCTGAAGATCTGCTGGTTTAGAGTTTAAATACATTTATGTAAACACTGCTACCTTTATTTACACTCATATATTAAACTATGCAGGACAAAAGTACATCTCTAAATGAGTAGAAGATGAACATTATGGCCATTCAAGCTCTTAAAATATGTATATTTAGCTTGTTTCTTTTGCAGAGAGTTTGAAGTTTGGGTTTAAAATTGGTGGCTGAGATTCTGGCCCAACAGATCTGTGATTGGCATCTTGGCACGTTGACTGTCAGCCCACGCAGAGAACAAACGTGATGCTCTGGACTTTGATCAGACAGCTGTGAGACATCAGAATAGATTAAAGAGAGAATCCGTGCAGTTCCTCACCTTGTAGCTGAGATATGTGATAAGCATGGTCTCCAAGAAACTGATTAAGGCCACTGACACCTGGAGCGGAGAGGAAGAGCAAGATTAATGAAGCCAGCAACTGCAAACTCATCTCCTCTGGCAGTGAAACTTTCACAGAGGAACCACTCTGCTCTGCATTGCTTTTATCTAATAAATGGGTGCAAGTGTGTTTGGGTTAAATCCTGCATTGAGATTCAGCTCACGCAGTGAGATTTGATTTATGTGCACTTTACTCTCACCTGGATTGCCCATAAAGGAACCGGTCTGTTAACCCAGAAAATCCTGTTCCTGTCAAAAACCAAGAGAAAGTTCCCTTTCATTTCACTACTTCTGCACATAATTGCACAGTAGGTCAAAGACAGAACTCCATTTAAGGCAGGGCAATATGAACCAAAAACCATATGTCGATATTCTGTAGCTTACTGGCAATATATGATATAAATCTTTTCTCTCTAAAAAATTACTCTTGCAATCCCTAGACATTGAACTTTGATAGGATTCAAGTATAAATGAAAATGTACAATAGCTCTCTTACACCTTGGCAACAAAAGATCTTCAAATTTATAACTGGGGGATTAATTAATCTTTGTAACAAAAACTTGCTGGCAAACTCTGAACTTCTGAAGGCAAAAGGGGGATCCAACCTAGTACTAAAAAAGGTGTACCTATAGAGTGGCTGCGTGTGTACATTAAATGTAAAATAGTCATTAATGCATGATTTATATATTATAACCTCTGTGTTTCTGCTTCTGTTATGCATTACAAATGCATATGTACAGTATTTATAGCTGTGTAAATATTTAATGAATCATAAATTCATGCTTTACAGATGTAATTTAAGTATTAAATAATTCTTAACCCTTGCTTCACTGATGCTTTAATTATGCACAATAGTTGTTGTTATAGGGAAGGTTGGTAATGTTTTTAGATCATTTTTTTGTTGTTGTATTTGTTGAAATTGTTCCTACATTCCAGTGAAAACTAACACTTAGTGCTGAACAAAATGATTGAAAAAGTTCTGTCATTAAAGCTCCTGTAACCTACTCTATAGAACATTTTTGGCCAATCATTGCCTTGAAACCCTGTTGAACACAGATAACTAAATCCCTCCCTTTCTATCCACATGCACATATCCCATTTCACACATAAGCTCAAACTAGAATTAAATCATTGCAATAGAGGTGCTCCAAAGTTTACTGGAGTGTGGCTGAAAAACTACTACTGCATTTATTTGCAACTGCAAGACAGCAGTGCTTTAAGCGGTGGTGGTGGGCTTAGTCAGAACACAAAGGGAACATGGACTGCCATCCCTGCCTCTGGTGTAAAGTCTTACTGTAGTTTGGCATCTTCTGTAAACTACTATGTCGTTCTTGTTGTTTTCCCAATCATATTGTTCAACACTGCACTCACAAAGAGCCAGCATAAGGCGGAGGAAATTAAATAATATTGTCTTGCCTATATTTCGTTCGACACTAAATCAATAAATCATAAAAACTTGAAACATTGCCCAGCCTTAACTCTGTTATTACTGAAACTTACCAGTAGATATTTCCTGAGTCTGCTGTATCAGTAGTCCAAGTGCAGTTTTTCGGACATATTGCACTGCAGAAAAAATGGCAACAAAACAGAGTTTGAGTGTGAATCTGTGTGTTTTTAAGGAGATATATTCAGTAGGGGAGATTTCCATCAGCTAGTATTCTGCCATTAAGAAGAATCAATGTGTCTGGTGGTTAATCACATTACATCAACACAGAAAAAAAAGTTGCCACGGTCTAGACGTAAAAAAACCCCAGAAAAAATAGAAATGGTGAGAAAGGGATGTTCTTGTGAGCTATCTGCAAGTATTAAAAGTGAAATGAGACACTCAAGGCACAGCTGTGGCACTATCCTGCTACAGCCACACTTAACATCTCCCCACATGAAACACCAAGGCATATATTGGGTGTAATGAATATATACTGTTGGTTGGACCTTAAGCTCATAGTGATTAAGTATTTAAAACAAGTTTCAAGTTTTGAGTTTTAGGAGAATTCTTCATTGAAATTAAAAAAATAAAGAACAACAAAACAAAAATGGTGGTGTTCAACATGCCAGAAAATGTTTCCCCCTTTCCAAAATATGATTGGTTACTTGGAGATAAAAACAAAAAAAACAACTTAAGGAAAAAACAGCCACCAGGCCATATGGTTAGTTGTAAAATGGTCAAATAAAAAAAAACAAAAGATATGCCAACTTATTTAAAAAATAACTAGACATCAGAGTCTAGTGCTTTATCCACAGAACTGTTCAAAATGGCACCAATTCTTCAGATACAAGGATGTCAGCCAAGTCATTCACACACCAGAGATGTCGCCACACTCGCTGTGAGATAACAGGCAGCACACCAGAAGAGATCGACCTCTCTGGAGTGAGGAATAAATCATTTATGAGATGGAGAATTCTCACCACGGGCTGTAGTTGAGCTCATCTGGGTCGTCCAGACCGACTCTCAGCATGTACAGGGCACAGGTGAGAATCTTCAGTGAGAAATTGAACAGACGGATTCTCAGACCTGTGGACCAGCAAAGATTTATCACTCAATTTGACACAAAAACTGATCCAATGTTGGTTTGGCAATGGCAAATGAAAAAAATGATTCTGACAAAAGTTTCCATTTACAACTGTTCAGGAATCTAACCACTGAGCCTTGTTAGAGCTCGATATGTAACAATGACCCGCAATGTAACAATGACCCAAAATGTTATTAAAAAAAAATGTATTAAAACCCGAAATGTAGTAATTGGTCAATAATGTAACAAAAGTGTCGAGCTGACTCACTCTATGATGTAATGATGCAAGCCAGTCACCCCAGGTCTTCCTATCTTTCTTTTCATAAGGATCCAGTTTTACTTAAGTTATGATACAAAGGAAAAAATACTTGTTGCTGATTTTTGCTTTTTAAAATTGTTTGCCACCTTTATTGCTGTTGTATATAGTGAAGACATTGCACTCAAGGGGCTCTAATTTCCTGGCGCAACTCAGGGTGGTGCAGGGTGGTGCAGGGTGGTGCAGGGTGGCGCACCCCACGCAGTGGTAGTTTCATCCGGCGCACCGCTGTGCGCAGCCAATTTGGCAATTTGGTAGACCGGCTGCGCCGAGATGGGTGTGACGGCACACCAGGGGGAGGTGTCGACAGATTCAGCTTGGTGCAGTGACAATTTTGTGCCAAAAAAACGCGCGGAAGGTGCACTGAAAGCTCGCCAGCTCCAACCTGGTCTATTCTCGGCGCAGGAGAGGCGCACCCAGGGAAGTGGTAATTTGGCTGACAGGCGCACAGTGCGCACACGTCACCAAAACCTCACAGGCAGGTATCCACAGCACACATTTCAATGCAATAAACAATCAAAGCAACCACTATTTCATGTAACCGTCTGAACCAGCATATACATTTGTATCTATATTAATTGTCCCGTCACATCTGATATCAGATCAGAGACGTTTGTCATAACTAACGAGTTCACGTCTCTCAAGCCATTCACAAACAGCCACATCATCCGATACGGAGTATCCGGCTTCTGTCATCTCATGAAATTCAAAAGAAAAGAAAAAAGAGAGAGACGCTCGCTGAATAAATGTAAGTCACTCGGTGTCTTAAGGAGTTACCTGTGATTGCCCATATTTCCCTCTTTTAATCTTTATCCGTAACGTGATCTAAAAAGATGGAGTACATTATTGCAAGGAGGATGAGGAGGAGAAATATTTTCACCTAAGGTTCTGCTATTTGGCGATGACAGACCAGGAATGCAAGTGGATCACAAGCATGATGAATGGATTAGCCTGCTGCTGTGTTTAAATGTAATTATTACTTAATTTTGTACTCCTATTATGACACAGGAACAGATGATATCTGTCCCGTGAGGTGGTCCACATGGTGACGCGCATCGTGTCCTCCGATGTGCGGCCCGATGGCCCCTGCGCTCTCCCAGCTGCTGCAAAAGTGACAGCGGCTCTGACCTTCTTCTCCACCGAGGTGAAATTGTCACTGCGCCTCGCCCGCGGCGCATTTAAAGGCGAGGAGAGGCGTTCATTTGATTGGTGAAGATCACACTCGGCTGTGTTAAACCCTACTCTCCTCCCTCTCTGCCATTTGCGTCGGTGGGAGAGACGGAGGCGTGGGTGCGCCTCCCTGCGCAAGACTGCGCCGTGAACGAAACTTGCAAAATGCCCTGGACACACCCCGTTGGCGCGGCGCACCTGCCCTGCACCGCGCCTGCACCTGGTCTACGAAATTAGAGCCCAAGGTGTGCAACACTGTGATTGTGAGTATTTGAACTATATGGGGTCTTGTGCAAGTGTGGCGTCCTCATTTACAAGGTGTGTCAGAAAAGTTCAAGGACTGGTGTCACAAAAGATTTATTTAGAATCCAAACTAAAAACTACAAGTTTTCCCCATCGAAGTAATCCCCCTGGAGTCTAATGCACTTTCCCATCCTTCTCTGCCACGCTTTCATGCACTCCTGGAAGGATTCTTCCGGGATCCTCCACAGCTCCGACGTCACGGCCTTTTTGATGTCATCCACGTCTTCAAAACGGGTCCCCTTGATGACCCCCTTGAGCTTGGGGAAGAGGAAAAAATCACATGGTTGGGTGAGCAGGGAGGTTGCTCCAGCAAGGCGATGTTCTCCTTGGCCAGGAACTGTCGGATGCTCAGGGCATTGTGAGCAGGCGCGTTGTCATGGTGAAGCAGCCACAACTTGTCCTGCCACAACTTTCGCCTCTTCTCGCGCACTGAACGAAGCAAACGCTGCAGTATCTCTTGGTAGACATGCTGCGATTACTTTAAAGGGGAAAACTCTTAGTTTGAAATTTGGGTCTGAGATAAATCTTTTGTGACATCAGTCCTGGAACTTTTTCTGACATACCTCATATGTTACTGCTAAACTATATTTACACATCTCAATCACATTTTCCTGAAATGTTATACGTCACATTGCCTCCACTCCTTGTTTGTGGTATTCGATGTCCACCAATATTCTCTTTTGGACTTTTATAATAATTTTTGAGTGTCAGGGCTATTGTAATCCTAATGAATATGTGACAACGTCCCAACTGTTTTCAAATCAGCATTTATAGCCCCCACAGGGCCCTTGCATTTCTTTACTTACTCTCTGTGTTGTCAGTGTATTGACTATACTGTCTCAAACTTTGTTTTATTTCCTGCCCCTCTCTTTTCCAGGGCTCTCTTTCTCAATAAGATTACCAATCTATAAAACAAAAGAAATGAAAATACCCTCCAGTGCTCGGACAACAGCAGTGATAGAGTGTGTTCTGCTGATGACAGATGCAGACAGATCCCTGACTTTTATAACACCAGTTGTTAAGAAGCAACAAATTCATTTTTGTTGGATGCCTGAAGAGGCTTTATCTGTCGAAGCCCTGAGGCGTGACTGATGCAGCTCCATGCTGCTCTGGCAAACTGTCACATTTGATTTTCTCTGACGCGTAACTCCTCAGTCTGCTAAGATTAACAGAAAACAATAAACAGCACTTATAGGGGATCCTAACATGACAAAGCAGCACAAAAATCAGCAACATGAATGAATGGAGGTCTGGCACAGAAATAGCCATGAGGGGACAAAAATGTTTGTTGAATCAGGATTTTCTGTTTGAAAAAGCACACATGCTAAAATACGCAGAACAAAAACTTGGCTGCAGATGTGCTGGCAAACCAGAGGGTGGTGCTGGTTGTATTCCTCATTTTCAATCAGTGTCTGGAGCTACTAATCACTAAGGACAAGACATCATCAAGTGAAACCTGCATCAATGTTAAAAAGATTTGGGACTGGACAGACAACTAGCACAGAAAAGGAGACCCTTAGAGCGAAGCGTGACATTTTCATTACGCTCTGCTGTTTTATGTGGCGGCTCAGTGACAATGACAAGTTAAAGGATAGAAAGCAGCGCTCTTTCAGTGCTATAAATCAGCTGAATGAATGAACAACTGTTAAGGCTTTCTCGCAGCTTTAGAAAGATACAGTATTGTATTTAAGGATTTGTTTAGACACTTTCTAATTTGACATTTTCAGTTGGCATGTACAGAATTGGACACGATTTGTAAGTTGTCACCTGGTCTTACATGCTCTGGACTGTAATGGTGAAAAATTAAATAGATAAAAAAGATTGATACAACTGATACTTTAATCGTTACCATAGCTGATACAGACATTACAAATATATGTGATGTATATGTGGAATATATTTCATTGTGCTTCTGTATGTCAAATCCTATTATCCAGCCTCGTGTGCAGACAGGAGCAGATCCTTAATTAGGCACCATTATTTATAACAAATAGGGAATGTATTGAGAATCATAAATGGGACTGAATGGTAGATCAATGCATGGAATCACAATATATAGTAAGATTCACACCCCTAACAGATACTTTGGATACCCAAACACGTGAAAAAAAGAAATATTTTTCAAATAAATGTCCCTGTTAAAACCCCTCAATAGATATTTCACATTTACAGAAATTCTACCCTAATTTACTGGAGAGGATATAATTCCAAAATGCAACTATATTTGTGATAAAGTAAAATAAAATATTGGAAAGATTTCATTTAGATAGATTATAGGGGCTACAACTATGGGAAATATGTCATGAGAGTGGTTTGTGAAAGACAAAGGAAGGGCTCCTCCATTAATAGAATATATAATGCTCATAATGAATTAACTTAATTCTTTACCTCTGACCCAGGACCAATGGAAACAAAGACTAACGTGAAGTGGATGTAAAATCTTAAATCAAAACTACAAATGCAAATGGATGTCTACTTGAAAGAATGAGACCCGGTTCCAACATGATTAAAGTGTTGAAAACAATTACAATCTTAGGGTAGGGTAAATGTGAAGATTTATCAAACTCCCTCTTTTGTGTTTCTGTTACGTCTTTTACTTTATATTTTAGATTAATTGAATTGTGTCAGACTCGGTGTCAAAAAAGATGATTAAACATGACAAAGTATACCCCCTGTACACCTTTAACACAGTTCATGTGATATACAAAAAACTCTCTCAGTTCTCAGTAAGTCATGGATCAATCCCCAGAGGCAGTTTTGGACTCTGTATGAACCAGCGACAAACAGCTGTTCTCAGTGAACTTTTATGGCATGTGTCTCTAAAAATATATACAGTAATATACCTAAATAGTACAGTATGTGCAAAAATACTTAACAGTGGGTACTAAGCTGAACATGTACTCTTTCAAATATATTCAGAAAAAGAAGCCATTTCTGTATTGAGGTTTTATCACAGAAATATTGTCAACTTGAGACACACAGTTCCCACTAAGTGCAAATGAATGTCTCTGTAACACATGCACCAAAACACTGAGCGGCACCACAAGAGATTGTTGCCTTGCCACTCTTACCGCCTATTGAGAAAAGCACTGCAGGCCTGCCTCGTTTCTCAGCTAATGAACCACACTCTTTAGTCCTTCCAGGATCACCCGCAAAAAGCATTTCACAATGAGGCAGTGAATGTAATAATGAAACCCCGACTGAGACAGAAATTGGATATGCCACATCACTGCCTGCAATTTCCTACATTATGTTCATATGTTCATTTAGCGGTGAACATTATGATGAGAGAAGAGAAGGGTGCTGAGTTCCCCTGTTGGCTGTACTTACTTGACCTTTGGTTTTTGATGAAGAAAAGCTTCAGCCTCTCCTTGAAGGTGTTTTCGTTCACGTAGAACTCAACTTGCACCCTGTGGGAGAGGTGACAGAAGTCAGAGTGAATATTTAAAGGTTAGCGTGCACACAGCACTTCAAAGAAACACACCCCAAAACAAGGGAAAGTTAGACCACTATATATCAGGTGTTGGACAAAGTAGTGTTTTTATTAATATTGGTTTGTTAAAATCAGTGAAGATTTTGGTTTCTAGACAAAATGACCAATTCCAGGAAGTTTTAGTTCAGGCTTGATCAATGCCAGTGACTTTAACACATGCTCAAAAAATGACTCACATTTCAGGGCAGATAACATAAGGGTATAAATGAATAAGAGGACCTGGAACTTCTGTATAAAACATTAAGTTAACAAAACGAACAAACAAATATTTCAGCTTCAAAGTATGCGAAAACTCTGCCCTCTGCCTCAATTCCGTGTGGTGTCCCACAAACTTCAACTCTTGGTTTCATTTTCTTTTTCTCCACTAGCTTGCTCCTACCAGGTCACATTTCTTAAATATTGAACATAGCTTGCCACAACTGATCCATTGTCCAGCCCTGCCCTTTACAGGAAGTGAGCCTTTATCAAGCCCTGCCCACCTTAGTAAATGTTCCAAGGTAAGATGAAATCTGTTGTTGCTAGCCTTGCTCCTGTTTGAAACAATTAAAATAACTAAATTTATGTTTTTTATCACTGTTTAACAGAGTTTTATAATTCGATTAGTATTAGTAAGTTAAGGATTCAGTTCAATTCGATGCAACGCAGTGAGTAGTATTCTTGATTTTCCAGATATGTGCCTCAGGCTATGTTTTAGATTACATAAATACAATGGCTTTTGAGATAAACTGCAGCAAAAATATCTTTTCATTGTAAACCAAAATATATTAATTTTATAGGTCTCATCTTCCTTTGCTTGTAATCTATTCTTCAGAAACAAAACTTATACTGTTGTCTAGCAGCAGCCTCTGAAAGATTAAACTATTACTGACTCTCTGCAACCACATAATTTTCATTTACCTCTGCATCACGATGCATCAATTAAAGTATTATTTTTGACACCCCTAATGTATTATCAATTTGCTGACTTGAAAAATATGGCCTCAGTGGTAGAATAAAGGCACAACTACAGTAGGGTGAAGGAAATGCATAATCCGTTGAAGATTTCTTTGTGGTTTCCAATGCTGAAATAATAAAATTAAGAAAACAATTTCACAGCAATGCGCTGAAACAGACTCAACAACTTGTCCAACAAAAGTAACCCAACAACAGCTGCTTTGATAAGGGGCTCTGACTCTGACTGAATAGTCAATGAACCAATCAGAATCAGAGCCAAAAAAGGGGACTGTGTTCCTAACTGTCACTGTTAAGCAGCTGGTAAAAACAGAGCGAGTCTTTGTGGATGCCTTTTTATTGGGGGTTAGAGACAAGCCCATGGCTCCCTCTAGTCCTGTGCTATGGTGAGAAGGCCGGTCATTGACTATATTGTTTTCCCTAAAACTGAAAGGTGGTACAAAATAACAAGGGAGCAACAAATTCAAGGCACGTGGCATAAAATGTAAAATTTAACAACCTTAATTGAGACTGTGCCCATGTTTTATACAGTCCATGCATGAAAAGTTCTTTAAATTTTAGAAGACTGGATCTCCCTCAATGAGCAACTTCCAATCAAAAATTCAAAACTTCTCTAAAAGCAGTTGTTAGACCTTTGTGTGATTGTGTTCAGCACTGCACCATTTCTTTGGCTTTGTCAGAAGCCACCGGCATCCAAAAGATGCTCTGTCATTTGTATCAATGGCAACCAATGTTTTTTATTATTCATTATGTCTTTGCTTTTGTAAAGCCCTTTATACTGCCTTTCTGTTTGAAATGATCAGTAACAATACAGCTGTTCTGCCTGTAAAACCTCTGGCACAGATTTCCCTGGAAAAATGGACAACAGGGCATGTGCTCAGAGAAAGACTTTGAGTTCAATAATGCAGGTCATTAAATAAAGACACTTTTTTCTTTGTTCTTTCACTGCTGTATGTCACATCCTGCTGAGAAATCACACATATAGAGTTGGATCAGACAGACAGATAGGATTTTTGTTACTCTATTGAGACATAAATCTGATCAATTTGTGCAAGTAATAAGCCCTGAGAGTTTTTCTTTTTTTGACGATTTCCATTTATTTATCATATTTAATATTCAAATTCAAAACCAAACCACATGCTCCCAAGACATTTTTACAATTTGGGAGACAGTATGAATCACTTGAATTTGAGCTTTTTTCTCTGCATACATAAATGAGAACATGAGCAGACATGCCTATTAGATTGAGTGCTAACACAAAGTGGATATTAATAATTTATCACCTCCTGTTAAAAACTACAGTCCCTCAAAACAAAGACCACTTGTCCACTTATGACGCTATTAAGAGGAAGGAGCAGAAATAATTGACTTACACCTGCTTTGAGGGGCTTGACCAAACGGTCTTCTTAGCTCGGGCCATGCTTCTATTGTAAGGGTTGTAGATGAAGCAGGCCTGTTTACACCTTATGTAATGTAGAGGGCTTGTTGTCACTAATGAGCATAGACCAGAGCTAATAACAGGTGTTGTAGTTTCAGAAGAGACCCTTGAAGCTTCTGCCTTGTCGGACGAGATGAGTACAGGGTGCACCGAGACAGAGGAGATGAGAGCAAGGGGGCAATTACAGCAACCAAGTCCTGCTGGAGGTGTGTATATGTAGATAAGGAGTGTAGGTGGGAGAAAGAACATGAGCATATGTACCATCTTCTTGCAATCCCCCACCTCTTATCCCTTTTCCAGCTGTATTGCCATGGAGACAGCTTCCACAGCAGGAAATGTTCACTTACGTGTCTGCGTGTTGTGTTGTTTCCAGTGCAAGGAATTAACTGAATCCCCACCAACACACACTGACGCAGAATGAAATTTCCATCTGTAGGCACTAACCATGTGACCATGTAAACCGATTACATCGATTATAGCCCAAGAAGTAGTAAAAGACTGTCATAAAGACCAGTGGCAGCAAATCAGACAATCAATACTGATGTGTTTTGGCTGCATTGATTGATGAAGCAGTCAGAAGAGACATGGAAAACACCAGCCCCACAGGCTTCATGTTTACCCAGCTGGTGCACAGGCACCTGCTATTATGTTGATTAAGAAACACAGCACAGCAAAACCTGAAACGTGACTCCAAAACAAACAGGGTAGTACAGTTCTTCTGGTCTGATTTGACATGACAATGCTGTGGGATTGGCATCATTCAACAAGAAAAACAAGTTTGTGTTTGTAGATATTGATTACCAAGATGATGACAACTATATAGTTACATGTTTGTTTTTCTAATACATTCCTAATGTGAGGATTTCCAGTTTATCAGACCATAAGCTGAGGCATCTGCAATATAGTCTGTAATTATTTGTACAAGGTCATAATTTCTGTTGTGGTGGCTCTGTAGAGGTAGGAACCACAACGAAACCACAGAAACCATTTGTAAAACACGTCTCATGATTATGATAACATTACATGGTAGCCATTGTGATAATTTATATAGTGCAAGGCAACCATGTACTGATTCATAACATTATATGACCAAATGATATACACAATTAATGCATTTAGTCATTGTTACTCAGTGTCAGTTTCACCATTTGTCCTGCTTCATTTCTTAACTTCGTTTCACTGCTGTCATATATGATCTCATTGCATCCTCTGTCTTTGTCTCTATCACCGTCTCTGTCCCATTAAAAAAACTTTTTTAAAAGTTACTTCTTCATCCAGGTCACAAGTGCCATTGCATGAAGTCACAAAGTAGCAACGCCAACAAGGGAAAAACTATTTGCATTCATCCATCCATCCATCATCTATACCGCTTATCTCTTCCAGGGTCACAGGGGGCTGGAGCCTATTCCAGCCTACACTGCGTGAGAGGTGGGGTACAACCTGAACCAGTCACCAGCAGACTGCAGGGCCACATAGAGGGAGACAGGCAACCATTCATGCTTGCACCAACACACCTAAGGGCAATTTAGAGTCACCATTAACCCAGTGATCAAGTTTTGGTCTGTGGAAGGAAGCCAGAGTTAACCTACGCATGCACCGGGAGAACATGGAAACTCAACATAGAAAGGCCTTGTCTGACACGAGGTTCCAACCAGCAGCCCTCCAGCTGTGAAATTCTAAAAATATCAAACCATAATTGTATCACATGGGTTAACATCAGCATATATTCTGTATTAATATGTTGTTCCACCCATAATCTGCGCTCAATCAAATACATCTTATCATTTTGTTAATTTAAAGATTGGTTTGTGTTTTTATGCCTTGATCTGAACAGAACAATGATCAGAGTTGGAAACTAGGGAGAAAGACAGAATGGGGGGATGACATGTTTGAAAGGATCAACAGACCAGGCATGGGCTTGAGACCCTGCTTCAAAAGGCCTCTGTACATGGGGAATATGGGCACAACTAATATGCCACAAACGCTCATATTTATTTATAATAATACTAATTCTTCTGATAGCTTAGCAAAAAATCAAATAACTACAAGCAGAATGTAGCCTGTCTATTAAGTTACCCTATTTGATTCACGTTTTCATGTTATGTCTTGTGTTTCCCGTTTTATTTTGAAGTCACTAATTCTTGTTTCTGTTACCAGTCCATGCCCTGTCTCTTCACACATGCCTCCTGATTGTTCTTTCTCCAGCTGTGTCTAATCACCCCCAACCACTTTTTGGAGTTAACGTTGTGTCTCCCACAGTCTTGTGCCAGATCGTCGTCTCTCATGTCACTTTTCAAGCACTCCATCTCTAGCTTTTGTTCATGTTCCCAACCTTTTTTGTCACAGCCCGGCATTTTGCCTTGTGCTTTTGGATACCTCTGCCTTGGTTGCCTGCCTTTTTTGTTTACCGAACTCTGGACTGGAAAATAAATCCAGCTTTTTGTCTCACGAATTTGGGTGTCTGCCATTGAGTCTTTGTGCCTTGAGTCAGTTCTTGTCAACAACCTTCTTTTAAAGAGAGTTGCTGATATCTTTATTCAAAATTAGACTTTTTCTTCAGAAATCAAAACAACTGACAAAGTTCAGTTTTTTCCTCTGAGTCTTTCTTTCTACTGAAACTTAATTGAAAAAAAAAATCTTTAAATCAACTTCATGTGAGATAACTGATGTTAGCATTCATTTGCAATCATGCTGAGTGTAAAAGGTATGGTCTTGCTGAGCAGGCAGCATTAATGCAGTATCTTACATTCTTGAAATAAGACAAAACAAATGTACATTATATGGTATAAATTAAAGCCATCATCAATTTGAACTTATGCTGAACAATATATTGTGTTTCTAAAATGACTGGGATGTGCACACGCATGAGGGTCACAATGCAGGTTATGTGATGTTTGTCAGATGACCTGAAGCACACTGGGCTGACAACTACCTAATGTTTATTTGAGACCAAGACTGGCTGTTTTCTTATCTATATAAAAATGGTTAAAATCAAGGGCTGTTTGGTATCAACTTTAGTAGTTCAAGATTTGAACACTGTGCATGCAGAGCCTGTGTGTCCCCTGTAGGCTTGTTCAGGCTGCAGACAGTGCTGCTCTAGTCACAGACACATCAACATGACGCATGGAGAAAATGCTCACTAAAGCTCGGCCAAGTTACGGTGCTGTCAACGAATATTAACATAGCTAGAAATGGCTGATTGTGTTAAAGAGACATAATAATAAGAAGCACGTTTATCTGTAAAGTTTGACAAATATTAGAGAAATATTATGTTCCACCTTTATTTCACTCCCCACTTTTCCTCCTCCTGCCCTGTGTGTATGCTTCTGTGAATACATTTCTGCACTACTGCACTTGTGAGATTAAAGAAAGAGGAGATTTAGGTTTGAACTATGGATGCACTTAATGCCTAAATAAGAGTTTTCTAAAACAGACAAAAAAATATTATTACCAAAAAATAGATGTACATTAAAAATAGCAATATTCCATGTATTGCAAAAAGTCAAATATTTAGTAGTGTTGTCAGCTCTATTTATCAATGATAAAATCATAACTTCTCAAAAGATATTTTGTTCTTAAAAATGTTTTTCACTGATATTCATCTATTGCCTCTTTTGCTTTTACTTTAATAGTTTGGTCAGCTGTCAATCTCTCAAACTTGGTCAAACTACACACTGTAGAGAGATTGTAACTTACATTGACAAACACCTTTTTATGACAGATGCTTGCACCCTTGCTGTGATGGTAAGTCAGAAACTAAGATATCAAAATAACACTATTTATGTTCAAATTAACAAACACAGTTTCATTGACACCCATGCACATTGTTGTCAGATGCTGCACATTATAGCCAATAAAATGACTGACTGAGGTCACAAATAGCACCCTTCCCACATAAAACAACTACCAAAACCCCCGGACTCACGCAGTACCTTTCGAGTACTCACCCTCTTCTCTTTGGCATCTTAGTTGTCTGTTAATTCAACCCCCCAAGCGATCCCTGAATGTTAACCAGACCATCACACATAAACAGAAGCTGTTTGATTATCCCAGAAGCACAACAGTGTCTACAGGAGGTTGGTATTTCTAAACTCTCAAAAGGGCCCCCACAGTTTAGAGATGGTCGGTCAGGCACGATCCAGGAATGTTTGCACAAGGTCACAATAGATGAACATGACCACGTGTCCTCCACTAACAAGTGTACATAGTATGTAGAGCCTTTTGTAGACATATCAGACCTTCAGAATGTGTGGCTGCCAGTCAGTGACATGTTCATGCTCATATAGTAAGTGATGAGGAGCAAAAATGCAACCTGAGAGAGATCGTGTGCTTGGAATGACCTGTAATTGTATTTGTGGGAAAAACTCACATACTCATCATGGGCACCGACAGATTTATAATTTGCTAACAAAAAGGCCCTGATTCGCAAAAGGATCACACTGCCTAACCTGTGCGAATCAATCAGTTTGTCTTATTAAATGCTCCACTAACTACAATGCAGGGCAGTATCTATGTGCTCAGTCCAGAACTTTAATGAGCAATTTTGCAGTAATTGGGCAAAAATTGTCTTAACAAGTTTTAACAATATAAGTTTTATTAAAATTGTGGGAATACAAAAATATTCTCTTTTATATCATTTATTATTCTGGTTCACAATATGGACCTTTCAATGTATTTTACAAGTCCACAGCAACAGCCCATAGACAGTGTTTGGGAATGAACTCAGTGGCACGTGTGCTGATGAAGACCAGAAGGCGGGCACATATAACACCGGTTTTAAAATCACTGCATTGGCTCCCTGTGTGTTTTAGGATTGATTTTAAGGTCCTTTTAATGGTTTTTAAATGTCTTAGGGGTCTTGGACCTTCTTATTTTTTCAGAATTGCTTTTACCATATGAACCCTCGTGGACCCTGAGATCCTCTGGCACTGGCCCCTCAATGAGGGTTGAGGGATGGGGGCGGGGGGATGGGGGGATGAAGACTGTTTTTAACATGTATAGCACTTTGTGCTACATTTTTAATGTATGAAAAGTGCTTTATAAATAAAGATTTGACTTGATTTGATTTGAATGGGAAGAACCTTTCAAAACATATCCAGCAGGTCATTGGACAATTGAGCTCTCTATCACATTCATAATGGGCCAATCACATAATGAAGTTGGTGGACGCTACTGCAGTGGTGTACAATCCAAAACATGGGTCACTTGTTAGAACAAACTCTCACCAAAACATGCCAGAAGTGTGAAAAATATCTTTTCTATCAAGAAGTGCTTTCAGCGTTATTTTGTCTTCATTAAACAAAGAAATGCTGTCCAGATGATAAAACTGCTACTGAAGCTGTTAGCATCTGTGCTAATCTTGGAGCAGTCACTTCCTGCTGCTGTCTCACTCTAAGCTCCCACCTCTATCTACTGTAAAGAACGCAGATAGGCCATGCCTCTTTGAGATGAGCACAATCATTGTAGATTGGAGCTTTGCAAGATGGACCTGTCCAAGTACAGACACTTTAAAAGGATTTGTAATTGGGGGTGTGGTGAGCTGTTTGATGGCCAGTCAGCAGAGCAGCTCATCATCATGAACACCCAAGGCTACTCAAACTGATGAAGTGAAGGACTTCTCTTTTTGTATTTTGTGCCTCCTCTGTACTTGTGTCCCGTCCTTGCATCACTCTTTCAATTCCTCGCTAGAAAGAGCTAAGATCCAACATGAGGAGATGAAGCAGGATGGACAAAGTAATGCAAAGATGCAGATCAAATAAATATGTTATTATTTTAATTATAATGAAAAAAGAGCCAAATATTCCTTGGTTTGGCAGATATGTCAATCCACAATTGAAGAATATATCACAGAAAAGTTAATACAGTTACACCCCCATCGTTGCTCAAAGTAAAATCCTGGACAAACTAACCTTGCTTTTACACAATACTTCTCTTTTGAAAACATTAAGGGTCATTAATGCAATGGAATAAGTAGCTTGATGGAGATTTCGTGGTCCTTCATTGACTTTGACTTAATGACAAGAAAACCTAAAAATATATTCATTGTGGCTTTTACTGAAATAAGATTTACCACGGGATTAAATGCTGTAAAAGCAGGAAGATGCAGCCAACATGATGTACCCATCAAAGGATCTGAGAACCATGAGGTTACAAGCGGGAGCTGTCAAGCACCCAACGCTCATCCAGTGTTTAAAACAAAGACTGGAAACAAGAGTGCATATTTTTCCCTCTACTTTTTATTAAGTAACTCTTTGGGCATTTTTGGCCATTGTTGATGGTGGATAGACTCAGGAAGCAGGAGAGAATAAAGGAAGACAAGCAGCAAATGGGCCTGAGGCAGGAATTGAACCTGAGCCGCCCACACACGGCAAGAGCCTTTATATATGGTTTGTGCATGGTTACTACCCACTCCACCAAACCAGCACCCCCTTTACCTTTTCTTTTCCATCATTCTCAATTGCTTCATAAAGGAGGGAAGCTTTGTTTCAACAAACAGCTAATTTTTTAAGGCTGACTTTACAATAAATTTGCACGGGGTCCCCCTCACCTTCAAGCACATCATCTTTATGTGGAAAGAATGGAGCTCTGATATTATGAGAGCACGTTTCTGCATGGAATAAATGTGCAGCTGGTTTCTTTCCACATTTAGATATACGAACACACATGCGCAGAGCAGAACAGCTTTGTGGGCTTGTCTGCACTTTAATATCATTAACAATACACTCTTTGTTAATTACTGCTTCAACACGTTATTAATCTTTTTGCTGCATCCTTTATTACCATACTTTTGATGGCTGTCTACCTTATTCTCCACACATCCATTCACATCACATAACCACCATGATGAGAAGCAGTGTTTCCTGCAAGAGATCTGCCAGTTAAGGTAGTAGCTGGCTTGGAGTATT
This sequence comes from Cetoscarus ocellatus, assembly GCA_037902135.1. Lineage (NCBI taxonomy): Eukaryota > Metazoa > Chordata > Actinopteri > Labriformes > Labridae > Cetoscarus > Cetoscarus ocellatus. The sequence continues at coordinate 80,783 of JBAMNC010000415.1, forward strand.
TTGTCTGAACCAATTCTGACCTGCAAGCAGAACAGCACAAATCCTTGCAGCAGTAAAAGTTGTTTCCCTTGCTTTCATTTGTTACCATGATCTAGAGGTACAGCTTGCATCACGTTTGCACCAAATTTAAAGCTTAGGGCATCTACAAAATGTACAGAGCTGTAAAGTTATTTGTCAAAAACAGGTGTGCTGCTAGCTAACTTGTTTATTGCCTAGTCAGCTGGAAGATGGTTGAATATATGCTTAGCTAAGAAGAGCGCCGCCTTAAGCAATCCAAGAATATTTAAAAAAAAATGTTCTTGGTTTGTTCTGTTTGTTTGCAATGCTAGTTCAGGTTGATGGTGCATGTTGTCAAAGTGGCTGCATCAACTATGAAACTCTATGATAAACACAGAGGTGTCATGAGATGTCATGAACAACGGGTCAAACCAACAAGTAAACTCATTTAAAGGTTCCACGTCCTAGTGTTTGACCATTTACATCATGTTTAAGGTGTCGATTAAGCAAGGATTTGATTCATGTTGAAAAAAAAAAAAAGAAAAATGTTTTGTCTGTAGATGATCAGATGCAGCTCTTTTTCTTCTGTTTCAACCAAATTAAAAGCAATAAAACGTGATTTTGCAGGGCCTTTAAATTGATGACTTCCTTTTAGTCTTCAATCAGTGTCAGTCACAGCAGTTCCATTATAACACTCCACATGTCTTGATGTCAGTGTATTTTAAACTCTTCAATTTTTCCACCCCTACTTAGAACATCTATGTTTACTCTAGTGGTGAAAATGAAAATAACAGCCAACAGAATGCAGATGTTTTGCACCATATGTAACACAAATCTGACTTTTGCAGGTGCAGACGTGAGCAGGAGGTAATAAATGATCTTGAGAACTTAAAGAGGAAATTATAGCGAATCTCACTGAAGACATTATGCACGCATGCTCCTATGCACTAAGAGCAGCTCCCTGTAGCACCTCATAACATTATGTCTTATAGGAGGAATTATACACTTTACAGCTGGTGGCACCATAATCAGCATTGAGTAGCAAACATAAGGTACTCATATCTGATAAGACACATTACATAAGCATTTGCAAAAAGGAAAACATCAGCCCAGCTGATCTCTGAACAATCAGGCAGCTTGAGTTAAACTGCTGAACACACTGTTTCATCCCTGTGATAAGATCTGGGCTTCATGCTTTTGAATGAGCACACAGCAGGCCAATAAATTCTCATCTAGTCTTGTTAAAAGTATAACAATAGTCTTTCCCCTCACTGTTCAAAGACATGTCTTCTCTCAGTGTTACATTTTCAGATCTTTGGTTTCTATGCCCTCAATCTGACACAGCAAGTGGTTGAAAATAGAACATTTTCCCATGCACCAGCCTCTACAGCGCCTGATATAAAAGCTGCTGAGATGCTAAAAATAATACACTTGGACATGAATATTCAAAAGCGCTGGCAACTTTGAGATCCTCTGCTTCTGCTCGGTAATGCATCTAAAACTTCCCATGAGGAGGATACTTGTCCAATAGACTCACTGCTGTGCAGAAATACTTGAATGGGCTTCAGGCCAGAAATGGGAAGCGTGAGCAAGTGCATGTTAAATGGATATTGATGGCAGGTGCCTAAAGAGCGAAATGTACAGGTTTTGTTATAATAAGCTGGGGAATAATACCTTTAATGGAGCTGGTTGGACTGTAGACAGATAAGATCCCCATTAAAGAGCACACACAGGTCATTTCTGGTCCTCTGAGGCTTCCATATACTCCATAAGCTGCTGTATATATGTGTGGGAGAGGTAAAGAGGGTTCTAGTTATTCTTTATGTGCACGATGCATACGAGGACCCAACACTGAAGCATTATGTTCTAATGCTTGAGTGCCCTGCAGCAGAGTTTATCATTGCTTAGCCTTTAATCTTCACAGCAAAGACGATGATTCGAAACATTCAGCTCTTATCTTTCAAGGTCAGTTGAAGAGTTCTGACAGAGATGTGCATATGTGTAATTCTCTCTTTTATGTTCTGCACACTGTCTGTGTAAAAATAAACTCTGCCTGCTGTTGACTGGGGTGAATATGAGGTATAAAGAAAAATGATGAGTGGTTGGATAACTAAAAAAAATCTTACGTACATAAAAGAAAATGCCAAGGTGCAACATCCGCAAAATGACCAACTCAGAAAATACTTTTTATTTCTAAAGCTTTTGAGTGCTCTATGACAGAGCTTTGGGTAGCTTTTAAAGGTACAATATGCAGAACTGCCACACTGAAATGTCTAAGTTACCATTAGTGTGCTTGGTCAGCAGTCCTAAGGTTGTAGGTTCAAGACCAGCCCTGGTATGTCACATGGAAATATGTCCTTGGGCAAGACACTTAACCCTAAATTGCTTTGAATAGTCAAAGACTAGAAAACTATATAAGCTCAAGCCCAATTACCATAATTCAGCTGAAAACTTACATGACCTAAATTAAGGTCCTTTACTTTCAACAACATATATAAGACTTTTTTTTAAAGCAATATGTGACAGATTACACTTTCTGTAAGCTAAAATGCTGTTGTGGTAAAATGAGATCAATAATTATCTAAAATTAACAAGCCAGGGTACCAAATATCCATCACATAATAGGCTATCAAGGCTATTACGCTACTCCAAAGAGAGGAAAACAAAGCTGACATGGTATTGCTGTGCATGCATATGGACAGAGTAATGCTTCAAATTTAAAGGTGTGACATCAAATATTTTCTTTAAATGATCAAAAACAGGTGGTCTTAGTCAGAATGCACTGTTAAAATGTCAACTGCTGACAAGAAAAAAATAAGACTTTTTAATACATTTTATGGCCTTGAATTTCAGTAATCAAGTTTAAAGATGTTTGAAAACTCTTTAAGGAATTTCAGGAACCTTGTTGAACATTTCCACAAGTTTTCATTTACAGGTTAATTGCTATTTGAGGTATTTTGTTTTGGCAAGTGCATGACAGAACTGCCATGACAAGAAAACATTTTATGTTGCAGTGAAATACTGGAAGTTTATGTAAGACTGATACATGAGGAAGCAGGAACTGCTAGAAGATGCTGGCATTCTGGTCCTGTATCTGATTTATGTTTTGTGCTGCTTCCTTAAGATGGGCCAGGATTATTTTATAACATGGACTGGCCAGTTCTTTTGCCAAAGAGCCTAAACAATGCTTAATACCATCCCTCACCCTCCAACACTCCGAGCCTCGTCAGAGGGTAGAGGCATAGATAGACATTTTCAAATTGAATAGGGATGCCCCTCAGCTTTGCCCACCTCTTTGTGCATCCCTAATCCTTTCAACTGAGACAGTGGTTTACTGTTTAATAATTACACATTACAGAGTCCAATATCTGCTGAATACAAACTTAAATAAAAAAATAATAATTATAACTTTTTCAAGTTCAGTATGCAGTACTTATGGGTTGAGTTGAGAACACATTTCTACATGTTATCTTTTGTTTTAATTGAGAGACAGTGGGTAGTGGAGTTTAGTCACTATACATTAAAATGTTCTTTCAACAAAGAGTCTATTCTTTGGTACACTGCTGGCAAAAATATTGTGGCAAAACAAACTGTGTCTAAAAGTATGGAGCAGTCATGTCACCAATGGGTGCTTTTATTATGCCCTGAGTGTTTTGTGTGTGATCTCCTGCTTTACTCCCAGGAAAAGTATGAATAGTTCAGGACAGGATGGCAATTGAGGTTAAATTTACTCTGCCTGTGAAAAGGAACAGGAGACTGAGCAACATACGGTATTGAGCCTCAGAGTGAATCTTCAAAGGCCATGATGACATTTTTATTTTGACATTCACAAATAGAGGCCTGCTCAACTGTTTCAATGAAAAAAAAACAATGGTTCATTGTGGTTTTTATTTAAAATGTCTATTTTTATACTGCAGATGTCATTTTCAGCTTGTAAAGACAATCAAGGCTGTCAAATTATAACATTTAAAATTGTCAGTCATAGTAACAGTATTATTGCACTTATTACTGGATCCTTGATTTGGAAATTAAATAAATGCAAAGACATGTACTACATGATCTTCACTTTAAGAATTAATATTCAAAGTAGTAATTGATATAGAGGTTTAGGACACAGCTAAATGCAGTGATGCATTAAATACCGGGGCTGTTGCTCATAACAATGTTTGAAATAATGGTTAAGCCAATATTGGTGCCTGGTATCATAATCCAAAAATATCAAGACTTTCTCTCATATTTGACCATTAAAACAGATTTGGGTTTTTCCAACAGGACATTTCCTCTGCCCTATAAGAAACTTTTTCTCTACATCAGCTTTAAGCCACCTACACATCGAACGCAACTTTGCGACCTCGGCGACCACTCTCCATGTAAAGCCAATGTACAGCCGCGATGGGTAGGGGCTAACTTTCCTGCGACGCGACAGTGGCAATCAAGGCGACCTGGTCGCTCGTCACTCCGTCGCCAAAGTTATTAATTTGATCTTTTCAGGCGATGTCGTGTGTGGCTGTGCGGCAACAGCCAATCAGCGTTGTGTGGGTGTGTGACGGTAGCCGTGACAGACAGTTTTTATTCCGGTTCACAGAGTGACAATCCATGTCCATGTGGGAAACAATAGTCAGTGAGTACATTAGTTCCACCTCGACGTACCACAGAGAACTCACTGACGATGCTGCTGCAGGGCCATCAGCTGCAGTGTTTTGTGGTAGGTAGATGAGTGAAAAGGATACAGTTGAATAATGTCAGCTAATACATCCTATTATATGATATATGATATGATCGCGGTGAAACTCGAGCGGACATGACGTCACTGAGCGACGGCAACAGTGACCAAAATGAGGTATTTATGGACACGCGACCCGACTTCAGTGGGCAATGCGAATATGGTTGCAAAGACGCGTTCTATGTAAAAGCACCTTCAGGTGTGTGTGATGATGGCATTTATCATGCAACAGACAAATATCTGAAACTGATAAATACTCATCCCATATATATTTGCAGATGGCGATGGTTGTAGAAGGGGCCAATACAGATGCTGGTCTGATGCATATGCCCAACCGTTCTGAGCCCACAGGCATGCTTGGATGGTGGAGGGTTGTAAGTAAGAGCATTGGTGCAGAGCGGCGAAAGTAAAGTCAAGGAGAGTTTAAATCTAGCAGCTTAAATAGACCACTAATTGTGAGGATGTTTGTCAAGTAACATGAATAATGATATATGTCATGTGACAGTGCATCCAGAAGTGGCATGCAGATTTTGACCATATAAGAAAACATAGGGTCAATATAAGAAGACTCAGTGTAGTTCAAGCATTAAGCTGATAAGTGTCTTGAGCCTGGGTTCATTTCAACAGCAAGGAGGGGGCAGTGCCATGAGTTTGTAAAAGTAATTAAAATAGCATATCAGTGTATTCACTCCTAACTATTTTGAGAAACCATCTCAACTGTTAGATTTAAGTCATCTCTAAAACATTAAAATGGTCATTTCTTGTCAACCTGTTGTCAAAATATGGCTTAAAGAGGAGAACAAAAGAAGACCAACTGCAACTGTTTTTTCTTTAAATTCTGATGTTACTTTCCAGATGTACAAGAAGTACATCTATTCTTTAGTCCAGGCTGTGCACCAATAAGAATATACAGGAACAAATGTTGTTTCCTCTGTTGTGCTCACGTTTCTTTGAATAAAATGATAACATGACATTTTCTTATCACAAGAACATTTATACACAAAATATGAGATAAACTTATACTAACACAAAGAGTATGATATGGCTTAGCACTAATAGCAATGACAGCTTTTGAAAAACAGGAAAAACACGTCTCTGATACAACTCTAATGCCTATTGTATTAAATGCTACAAAAATGCTTTATTGACTTTTTTGTTTACTTTTAAATTGTGTCTTTTCTTCTTTTTGTATGGTATCTCAGACCAGTTCCTGCACACATCCTGTGTTGCAGTAGCTCAATAAAGATCATATCGCTGTCCTTTTCAAGACGCCGGCATCGTATACCAAGATCATACATATAAAGCACTTAAAGTGAGCTACAGAAAAAAAAAAGAAACTTCAGATTCCAACAACACTGCACAATAAAAATACCTTAACTCCTCTCTAACACTGGCAATGCTAAAATAGGATCATTTTATTACAAATTTTGCAACCTACCATGTTTCTGTATCATGCTCCTCCATAATGAGGGGAACCTGCACTGACTAAAATCAAACACTGCGTGTCGTTTCCTGGTTAGGCAGCAGCAAACATTTTATGTTCTGTTTATAATCTACTTCCTACGACACTAAATGAAAGCACATAGCATCATCTTCAACCACAGGATATACATTATTGTCACATCAAGCCTTTTCTGTTTTGGTGAGCTATGTGAAACTGATCTGACCTTGTTTGAAATGTCTGAGGCAAAATTCTTAAACAATGTCAACAAGGTGAAATCCAGAGCATGTTTGTTTGCGTGCAAATGTACTGATTCATATTTAAAACAAAATGCTATATGTTCTGTCAGGCTGAATTTCTGCAATAAGATTCTTCACTGAAGCAAGCAACAGTGGTGAAGGAAGACTTTCATGCCAACATGCAAGGAACAGCCCCATTAAACAAACACTTACGTTCTGCAGACCTCTGGTCCTGTACTGACGTTAACTTTGGTAATTTATTAGCTCTGTGGCTGTAATAAAGGTGACTGTAGAAAATGTTTAAAACTTATTCTACAAAGTCTTGCGCAAATCTTTGGGAATTTTTGTTAAAAGAATGCCTTTCTAATGATAGGGCTTAGTTGACTTGAGTTTAAGTGCATTTCAATGACATCACATATCTAGAACTTTTTTCTGTCAAGTGCATAAGCGAACAAATTATGAAACAAATGAATGAAAAGAAATTAGGGATCGACCGATTATCGTCCGGGCTGATTATTGGCACCAAAATTTTGACGCACATCGGCATCAACCTTTTTATTTTTAAATCCGACGGCCAAAAGAGATCAATTTAAAACTGGGTTACTTTGGCTCTGATGCAGCCACACCACTCTGTCTGCTGTCTCTACTATGTCTCCAGCATTGTTCCATGCACAGCACCATCTGATTGGTTACACGCTCTGGTTACACGCAGAGCCACGGCACGAGTAACAGCCAATGAGGAGTAAAAGCTGTGCATGCACAGTGCTCACACACAAGGTGGAAAGCTAGACTTAAGAAATGTTTGGCCACCATGTAAAACTGGATTTAATGCCCGGCGATGCTCCCGGAGGCTTGGTTTGGAAGGTAAGTCAAGGCAGCAGACTCTCCCGAAATGTAATAAACATCCCCGTCCTCTACAACTCACAACTACTAGTAACATTACTGTGAGCCCATTAACGGTATAATCATAAGTGGCAGCTCTGCTCGCAGTCCCTCCAGACGAGCCTGTACATCACTCGGAGCAAGGTTGCTGATAATATCGATTTGGAAATAGTCCGTGATAGTAGAAGTCCGTGTGTGTGTGAGTGAGAGAGTAAAAACTGAATGAACTCAATTCAATCCAGTTTTATTGCAGGGAAGAGAGATGAGATGAAGGCTTATTAGCTTTCAGCGTAACGCTAGCCCATTAGTCCGCTTTCTCCTTCTCTGGCTCTAGACGCTCAGCAGACTGTAGCGAAACTCTCCAACTCACAACTACTAACATTACTGAGGTGGCAGCTGTCTGTTCCTATGATAAACACTGAATAGCAATGTGAAGATGCTGTAGGCTATTTAGTGTTTGTAATGGTTTTATAACTTGAAACAAAGTTGCTGATAATATTGATCAGGAAATAGTGGTTAAAGTAAGAAGTGTTTGTGTGTGTGTTAGAGAGAGAGTAAAATTCAGTTAGTTTTATTGCAGGCAAGCACGTTGAGGGGATGGCTAGAGATTACCGTGTGTCCGTGGGTGTGTGTGTGTGTGTAAGCCACATGAGAAGCTGCAGAAACTGACAGCAAAGCATTGTCTGTCTGAGAGAAAACTGTATGGCAATAATGGATGTTTAACTACCAAGTTATTTTACTTTACCTTTCTCGGTGTTGATTGAGAGATCCCAAGCAGCAGAAAATGACGTATTGTTAGATGAAGTGTGTCCAGAAGCTGTCTTTGACAGTTTCTTGTAGAGAGGAGCGGGATATTGCTTTTAAAGACTTAAGACATGATGATTTATCATATGATAAATCATTTGATCAAAGTGTTTGTTTTTAAGGATAAATAAATTGCTCTCAGTTGACTTTATTTCACATGGAAGAACCCTACCAAGCTAGCAATGGCGGCTGTCCCTCTGGCTGTTGCCTCTTGGCCAAAATGTATGCAAACAAAGGAAGAAATACATTGAACACCATGAAATGGGTGGCATCAACAACATCTTGTAGAAATAAATGAAGAATATGTTTTAAGCAGGCTGTATCAGGTTAAACGCACATTAAACTAAACCAAAGCAGGGAGTCACCACACTCCGCTCTGAAGGATGTACATTAAACTGAGAGAACTGAAGGCCAGCAGTGGTACTATTACTAACTGTAGCATTAGCTACACTCCATTTTGCAAAACAACTGACTGTGATCCTATAATGAACAAAAACGCCTTGGCACTCAATTTTTTTTAATTTGCATTTAGCCTGCTATGAAACTATCCTCCTCTCTGTTTGTTCTTCTTCATTTATTTTTCATTTCTGTGATGACACTTCATCATTATGGATCCATAAAAAGAAAATTTTCGGTCTCTGAAACATTAAGAGGCATCTGTTTAAGAAACTTGGCCACAGTAAATGACCAATCTTTTACATATGAAGAGGATCTAAAATAATATGTCTTGCAGTTTTGTTTCATCATTTTATTGTATTATATGGGGTCCAGCAAAAGCACATTTCATATTGTTGTCTTATTAGTTCAGCTTTGTCTCATGTATTTAATTTTTCTTGCTTCTTTCTGTATGTTTATCCATAAAGGATATGTGCTGTCTTGAAGCTGTATTGTTTATCCACGGATCTAAAAATGTTCAAATAAAAATGTAAAAAAACATATTAAGAATATCACATATCAAATCTTTACGGCTGACTTTGATGCCAGTTATGAACCCAAGTAAATGCTCTTGAGGAAAAGTAGAGACCTTGTTTCTTACCTGATTGATAGATACATTGCACCACAGATGTAGGGCTTGCAAGCTCATTTTTAAAAAAGTTAAAGCTCAAAGAGACAGACCAGCGTAGCCATAAATCATTGCCTGAGTCATAAATGTACACGCACTTGGTCCCGGAAACTGTCTGTGTTGTAATGATTTATGTGCCCTTGTGCTCTTGCAAATCGAGAACCTCAGACTTATTTGCTGCAGTGGGAAACCAACAAGGTGAAACACACATTTTGCATTTAGCCTACTGAATTATTAGAGCCAAAATGGGAGGAGAAAAGAGTGAATGGTGTCAACATTTCCATAAAAACAATGTGAAGTACTAGTTTGGCCTCTGGGCGTCAGACCTTTCATCAACCCCTCTTGATAGCTTGGGCGTTGCAGATGATTCTCAATTATTGAAGGAAATTTAAACCCACTTTGACTGTGACATGTCAAAGCAGTATTATTAGCACTGTAATGATCAGTGACTATGCAGCATGCACAGGAACAGTTAGACCAGAACAAACAACTCACACATTGGTGCTACTGACACCTATTTCATCATGAAATGTAAAGACATCAGAGCCTCTCATCTCTGCTCACATGATTTATGCGTCAAACCCTATCTTAGCCACTGACAATACTAACAGTGTGAAATAGTGCAAACAGTTAAGGGACAGATAATACATCTGGAATATGCTGATAAAAACAAATAAGCTGCCTTTTCATCATTTCCTGTGGTTTGATCCAATATGACAAATCTGTAACAAAATCTGATTAATTTTGAGACTTTTCCATGACAAATGTTGAAAAGGGAGCCACAAACATATGGCATTCTGCACCATTAACTCAACAAACAATGCATTTATACAAGTATTGATAATGTGAGTGATACTAGATCCACCTGGAACACTCAAGGCATCAAGTCCACATCCAGTCTCTGCACAGCCCATAGTGAATAATACATATGTGATTCAGTGCTTGCATAACTTTTCCCCCAGCAGTCCTGTGCAGTTTCCATTGCAGACACAATCCATGCCATGCAAGCATGATGCTACCAGAGACTTACTGGGCATTGGTTGAGTCCATACTGTACTCCTCTTGATACCTGGACGCAGCACACATGGACACAGATAGGCAAAGGTTAGGAGAGAGTGGGAGAGGAAGGCAGGAAAGGGAAGGAGAGGGGAGAGAGCAAGGAAAAGAAGCTTCTCAGGATGCCAATGCAATTGATTTGCATTGACTCGCATCTTGAGACAAAATATGACCACCTTAAAACCTTTTGAGTAAGAAACAGTTTGTGCAGCAAGAAGGTCAAAAACTACATCTGATACAATTTCAGATGGTCAATGACTGATATCCTTTTTTGGAATATCAGTAAAAACAATATATTGATATATATTGTTTTAGACCATGTTTAATGGCTTGTAAATTTGTACCAGATCCATTGTTTGAGTAACCATTTCTCACTGCACAGTTAAAGCCTTTTCCACCAAGGTGCCATAATTTCAACTTCAGACTTATTAAGGCAATCCTTAATTCAAAAACTAGGAATTCCAGGTATTTAAGATTGATGGGAAATACAATTGGAATTTCTCGGCTTTAAATCTTAAGGCACCCATGCCAGGAAATGGAAAAAAAAAACAAAAACACATTAAGTAGACAAAACAACAATTAGCTGACTGACAAACAGATGGGACACTTAATGCAAACCACAGGGATCAGTGGACACGCCTTTTGGTCAATCTTATAGGATGCCATTTTGAGATGACCACTGAGAAAACACTGAGGAGACTGACAGACAGTAAGACACACCCAGGTATTGATTATAGCGACTGACAAAAAGACAATCGCGGTGAGCTTGGGGTCAGAAGTTATATACACGGTTTGTTTTGATGCAGAGTAAATTGACTGGTGCTCTCCAATGCTAGGACACTGTTTGGAAACTGACTACTGGCACTAAAGCAGAGTTGCCACATCAACTGATTCCTAACAAGAAATCAAATAGCTTGCTTTATTAGGAAAATGTGAAAGCTATAGTTAAGCTGTAAGTCCTTCGTGATTGAGCTGAAGGACTTAAATCACTAAAAACTCATGGGAAAAACAGCATTAATAGCGGCTGCATTTTATCAAAGTGCAATGTTCAACAGGGATGATTCCAAGTCAGACTCCACCAATAGAGATCAGCAATAATTGCCCCTTTTTTGACAGCTTTAGTTCGGAAGGTAAGTCCAATCGAGTCCTCCGATAACATTTCAGAAAATCCCGCAGTGTGTAGTTAACTGGTTTTGATACCATCACTGGTACTTTTTGTGCAATGAGGTGGATTTTTGCAACACTGACATCACCAGCTTAAACACACACATTGTGTTGTTGTGCACACAAGAGCTTAAAACAACAACACGCCGATAGCTTGCAGCCTTGAACTACCAGCTGCTGTAAGGATTAAATAAAAGGAGAGTATCAGAGTAAATTTGACACATTGAGTCCTGTCTTAAGCATGTTTCTCTATGAAACTTAAGGAGTAAAGTATGGCACACACACACGTACAGTACTGACAATAACCTATGGCACAGTGGCCACCAAGTGTATAAGGCTGTGTATTAACAATAAACAAAGGCTACTGCACAACAGTGCCGTAAACGTGTTTTCTCTTCTCTAAGTTCAATGTCTGTTATAACAGCAACATTGAGGGAACTCTGTGGCTTCGTCACAGAGCATGTGCTGAAATGGTGGAAAGGATTTGCTCGAAAAAAATGTATAAACCAATGACTAGGGATGGGAATTGATACGATTCTATCAGCTGAGATTCTATATTGTTTCCCTTATCAATTCCTCTGCATTTTGTGTGGAAAGAAAGAAGGCCATGCAGGCTTTCAGTGGCAACACTGTCAAACACACTGGCTCTCCTGATATGTAATGCAGTGTTGTATTATAAAACGTTGCTGGTGTTTCCATTCATACTCTATATCACACAGACAGACACTGGATGTTTTGCAGTAACAGTCATACTGCGTAAAATTAGGCCACACTTTTGACACCATCTGTCTCCTGTCAACCACGATCACATCTTTTCCTTCTTTGTTGTCATCTGTGCTGACTGCCTCTGATAAGAATATGACATAGTTGATTTGAAAGCCATGCAGACCAAGAAGAGGGAACTGATAAGGGAATTGTTAAGCTAATGAATTAGATTCCTTGAACTTTTACTGATTCTCAACTGGAATTGGTTTTCAATTGCCTTCCCCACCCATGAATAGGGATCGCATTTTAAGAAGGCATGTTTAATTAATCCCTGAGGCTCTCTCCCATGCCAATAAAACCAGACCAGAACCACATTTTCTGGGCCATGCAACCTGCACAGACCATAAACAAAGTGACACCGGGGGCAACAGCTTCATTTGTTGTCCTTGGCCACAGACAAGCTAGGACATGTGGTGATGCAGCAGTTAGGCACTGTACCCAATAAAGAAATGACTGAAGTCAGCACAAGGAGTACAGGCACAGCTACAACAAGTATTTAAACACAATAAAACCCTGTCCACAAATCTCAATGGGAAAAAGTTGAGGCTAATATGCTTAACACTTTAAACTTTATGCAGCATCTCTTCTGAACCATGCAGCATTGCCTATAAAAGCTTAAGTTACACACAATTACAGAGTGATATCGTTCTAATGAATAGTGTTTGAGTAAACGTTGAGCTTGTTAATATTTAAATTTCGAGGATTCACAATCAACAGCAGTTAAGGCAGTTTATGATTGGTTTTTGTATGATGAAAAACAGCTGTAGCGCTGCATGCCTTCTATGGGAAAAAAAGTAGGGCCACAGGCTTAACTGTTTAATGATTTATCTTTCAGTCTGTGTGCTTCAAATAGCCAAAATTACTGCTAAAAAAGATTAGTAGTATTAATACAACACCACTTTACATTTAGATTTCATTAATGTTAAATATTATCATGACAGTTTTCAAAATTCTAACATCAAAATCCCCACATGATTGCTGCATCAGTGATTATTCTTGACAATCTTTGTATGTTTTACTGAGTTATTTAATCACTACTATTTATGTTATCAATCTGCAATATTTCATTCAAGAAAATCAGATAATGGCATTGCGATTAAAAATAAATATTTTGTTTTTTCCTTTATAAACAAATGAGAACAGTGCTTTCACAAATCAGGAAAAGGCAGGAATTTAAAAACACAGCATGATTAGTATTTGAATCAGACTAGAACATTGCAAAATGTTGGTGAAAACAAGGTTATTGCAGTGACTATAATCGTGGCATCAAAATTCCTGATCATCCCATCCCTACCCATGACCAGTTTGTTTTAGGTCCTGGACATTCCAGAAATTCTGTGGCTATATTCCCCATGTTTTCCACAACTAAAGTCCTTGCATGCTTTAATTTTGAACTGTAAAACTATGAAATTAAAGGTGTTCAGTAGCAGCATGTCACAACTCAGGAGAGAAAGAAACCACATATTCAGGTATAGTTACAACACAACAAAACAGACAGAGACTTACAAGAGCATCTATCAGAATTCTTATGCACACACAATAGTCGAGTATCCCATCACAAGCTTTAGGGGCAGAAGGGTGATGTGATGCATTGAAATAGCAATTAAATGCATTATTCCTTTCATTTCCTAATTTCATGACATAATATTGCTACCACAACAAGCAAAAAAGAAAAAAGAAAATCACTGTAATCTGATGTCTTGGTCATATCACCCAGCTCTACCGTTCATCAACTTTTAAACCTAAAAATGTTTCATACTTTTAAACCCCAGTGAATTTAATTCTTAAATTAAACTTTATAACAGTGTTGATATTGTTCTTGGCAAAGTTAAAAAATTGTGCATATATGGTGTTTAATTGTTATCATCATCAGCTGATGGCTAAAGGTTGTAGGGGCAGGTAAACACGTCCACAGTAACAGAATCATTTATTGCATGCAAATTGTGTTTTTCTCAACGAGGTAGCTCAAGGCTTGATATAAAATGTATCTTCTTCAATAATATTTTAAAATGAGGTCGCTCTTTGTAAGTCAACCTTTGACTTCATGGGAAACTACTAATCAGGTCTGCTATGGAAAGTGTTATTGGGATTTTACCTTCAGAACTACACTGTTGAGCTCTGTGTAGAAGAGCCATGATAAGAACTTTTCGTTGTTCTATCTGCTAAATAAAAGTAAATATTTGGTGTGAAATGTACTTATAAATGCATCAAAGGCAAAAGTTCTCCTTATATAAATGTGGGGTAAATAGGGAATGAGTTGAGCAAGAGGACAAAACAGAAGAGCTTTTGGGCCAACAGCTTTATGTCCTTGCAATATTCTCCAAAGAGCGTTTGACATTTTCCACTGATGAACTTTCAGTTGTGATAGGGGAATGGTAATTGGTTTGGAAATGCTTTGGTTCATAACTAATTCATCTGCAAATATCATCTGATGCCACTCAGACACAGTGGGCAATTTACTTGAGATTTTAATGATAATCTTAACTCTGAAAGTGAGCAATCTGTCGATGCAAAACATCTAAAACTGTACATTTCAGCAGAGGTAGGTCAATAAAAACATCATCTAGGAGGATGTCTCTTTGAAGCCTGAAAAATATCAATTTGTCTGTTACTGTCTGTCAGAACTAAATAAAAATCTTTGTGTGTGTTGTGAAAAGGTCATAACTTGGAATTCAGCAATAGCTGAAAAGTTTGAAAAGTTTGAAATAATGAACGTAGTCAGCCCATTAACGCCATTTGAAACGGACTAATGGAGAGTCCATTAACTCAGGAAGCAGCTGGGTCACAAGAGGGAAAACTGCACCTTTCTTAGTGCTTCCTCAAGAACCTTTTGGCATTTCAATCACACAGTGCAGTCAGTTACTGTGGTCCCCAGGACCAATAAGTGGTCAGCTGTGGATTTCCACTGCAGTCAAATGGCTTTTAGAAGAACCTTGACTAGAAACAAATGTGACAAAATGAAATCGATGCACCAAGTTTTTCCTCTGAGCTCACAGTTTTAGAATCCGTTTAAGTATTGTTTCCTCCCATTTATTTTTAATGGGACACCTAACCAGGTCATAACTTCCACTTCATTAAAAAATATGTGGAAAATAACATGATTTTTGATGATAATCTAAGGACTTAACCATTTTTTAAAAAATCATTAACTGTCAAACCAGAAGTTGCAATTGGACTTCTCTGGGTTAAATGTGGGCTAAAAGCAAAAAACATAAGATGTTGTCCTCAGTGCCTCGTAATCTAGGATACTTTAAGATTCAATTTGCTGAATGATTTCCCTCCAAGGTAAAACTTGAGGACAGTGACAGTGGAGTTTATTTTTCATCATTATCTGACACTCAGTGCATACACTCAGTGATACAACAGTTGGTGTAACAACATGTCTTTGTCGTTGTAATACAACTAATGTTATGGCTCCAATTGTTTCTACAACAAATGCTGAGGGTCTAAACTGCCTGCAGTTAATAATAAAAATAACAACAAACTTTAAACTTTTAAGCTCTTTTGCCCCCCTCCCCCATTTTACTTTAAAATGACCAAAATGATATATTGATCACTATATTGGTCATTGGTGGACTAACAACAGCTCTTAACAACAGAATCATGTCTGCTAATGACCTTTAGGAGATGAAAATCATTTGTGTTTCAACAGGGGTCATCTTCCATCAAAAACATAAAAGTTTTGAAACACATGATTCAGTTCATTTAAAATCACTGTGGTTCTATTACGCTCATATGAAAACACATGGTAAATTGAGTCATGTAATGAAGGATGATTTTGGAGGGCACTTCAGATCATCCAGCTTTTGAACCGTATTTGTTCAGAGGCAAAATAAAAGAATTATGAAATCATTAGTTTGCTTATGAGGGATCCTGCACACAGCAAACAGATGAACTCCTCTGCTGTGGGCTATTTCACAGCACTTTAATGAGCACTAAGATGCTATCTAGCTGCTAAGAGCTTTAGCAGTACAAAAGCTAAGATCAACAGAAGCACCCTTTGCATCCATTAGCCTCCAACAGATACAGTCAACACACTGCCTCTATTGCTGCCTGGGCTTCATCATAAACATGAGAATAAACATGCAGTTAGTATCCCTCTGCCCTTCATGCCCAACTCCAATAACACTAAATCACATCGGAGACTGATTCTCACCTCTGAAGCAGGTTTGGTATCCTCCGAAAGAGCAGAGTTACTGATCCAACAAGTGCAAAATGACCCAAAGCATGCTTTCAATTTGCCGTCCGCCAGAAGCGCCTGAAGGACTGACTGATAGAAAGTGGGAGGGCCTCACGCGCACACACACTCACGTATCCCATCTCTGCGGCAATTTCAAGGGCAAATGGGATTTGTAGTTTTCAATCTGTTGACCTGCCTCGGGAGGCTTGCCAACATTTCCACGCATACTACGGCTCCCATACAGTTCCTCACATGTCACACAGAGAGCTTAGGTTCTCCTTGCCAAAAATATGACGAGTCTCTCCTCATAGGGTAACACAACACCCCGTTTTGAAGCAACAAACAACCAAAGCATTAACACAAGAAAATCTCAAGAACCTGCTCCGTAGCATCATTATTGTGATCATCCCTTATCTTTATGCGCATACAGGGCTATAGACACAAAATAATCAACACCTACATACCTAACTAGACTTAACCACCCAGAATCCACCTGTGTCAGACTGCCTGAAAAGTGTCCTTACACCTTATAATAGAAACACCACATACTCAGTCCTGGTTGACAGCTAAAGCCTCAGAGCTAAATCTGTCTGCAGGTATGTCAAACGGCAGGTAACCATGGAAACAGCACCCTCGTACCAGCTTTAGCAGTTCTTACTCCTCACAGTGACCTAAACAGGTGTTCAAATGACTGCAAGTAAATTTACCATGATAGACAGATGGAAAATACAACTTGAAATAAAGGTCATAAATCGTCATAAACTGAGTTAAGGCTGTCACTCTCTTCCCTCCTTTTTAGGTTCCTTTTGCCCTTTAGTGCTCCTAGTAATACAAACATTGAAATGTTACAATTTTGACTGTACCCTGCATCAGATCTTCCATACAATTAAAAAAAAGTGATGTAATTAGAGCCAGGCAATACATCAAATTTTAAACTTAAATTGATATCTTTTCAAATGAGAAAGAAGGTAAGACTGTGTTTTTGCACCTGTACAGTTATGCTGTTGATTCTAAAAATGGATGCCAGGTGTAACAATAATGTTTGAGGGGATTGGGTTAGTATCTTGTAGTAGTGTGATTGGCAGACTGGAACCTAACTGAATTAACCGGAAGAGCTTTAATAGTATTATTAAAGAGCAATGTGCAGATTGGAGACCCACATCAACCAATCAGAGGGAAAATCAATAAAAAAAAAAAAAAATTCTGAAATTCTAAATTTAGACTCTACAGTGAGCCCAAGTCATTTTTGAAAGTTTTCTTTTATCAAAACAGCCAAGTTGCTGTGATGTAACTAAATGAAGCATTACTGAGTAAGCCTATGTTATAGATAAATGAATATGGATCAGTAATCATTGCGTTATTGATAAAGACAATGTTTAAGAGACTTTAATTATGAACCTGTAAGGCAGTGGTTCTCCAATGATTCTCCATGGCACACAGACCACTATTTTATCCGTAATAGAGTTGTCTGTCATATCTTATCAGGCATTGGTAACTAAAAATATTGAAAAGAATGATACAATACAATAAAATGCATTAAAAAGGCTACTTTAATGGATATTTATAGGATGTGTCTTGAGATTATGGCTTGTTATTTGGTGAGCCTTAAGCAAAAACAGTCTAAAAATCACTGGGGTAGGGTGTCACATACAGCGGATATTGATGGGCAGTTCAAGAGCAAATATTTTGCCCTAACTATGGTTAATATAATCATTTTTTAAGACTGCTAGGGTATGTTCACAATCAGTAATGCTCAAAAAACCCTCTAGACTTTAAATACAGACTGCCCCTGATCCAGCTGTATTCTGTAAGTCTGTCTGAGATACTCTGTCAGAGGTACTGTTACCTCTACAGTGCTGTTACTGGTTAACTGGTCAACTCCATGGGAACTGGTCAGTTCAGCTCTGCTCCAGGCCATACTGTCAACAATCAAGCGGTGGTACTCCACAGCTGAAAAAGGAGACCGTGAGAAAGTGCTAAAAGCTGTAGTTCCTTGAGTGCCCACTTGAGGCTGGCTGCAGGAACCCTGGCGGTGTTATAACTGTGTGCAGGAAATGGATAGTTCTTTCAGACTAAATAAAGATATTTTGCTGTCATTTTGCAGTATGCTAGACCTGGCCGACCTGAGTCGTCTTCTTCCTTTTTTTTGTTTTCCAGCAGGTGGCAACTATTAAATGAGCTGCATTACTGCCAGTTTCTCTTAATCATATAAACAAGGCCATTTGCTTTGCCTTCCCAATCCAGTAATTTAGCCGATTTTTGATTCTTGTCTTGAAAAAAAGACTAAACAGTAGCTCAGCTAACAGCTAGTGCCGCTAAATTAAAACCCACAAATTGACTGGAAAAAGTCTAACAAGTGATTTATTTAAATTTTTGGTGATTTTCACAGCTAAACATTTACATGTTGAATGTGTCATGTCGATGAAACACCTTTAAAAATTAATATCTACTTAGATTTGATTCACTTTACTGCTCAATTAATGTAATAGAAATAAATGCTAATGTTAATGCTCAGGCCTTTGACATGGATATATAACACTGCCATCTGCCATTTCAACTCCTGACCCATTGCATTGTGGGATACTATGCCAACTGCCAAATTTTTGGCGAACTGCAGATTTTGCAAATGTTCACAAACTGAGTATTACACACTACATTTTGGCAAAATTAGTACATAGTGCTTGTGTAATATTAGGTTTTGAAAACTGCCATTGACTTAACACTGTGAGGGAAGGGATAGAACAAGTAGCATCTTGTAGGAGCAGTTAAGTTTGGCAGTATTTTGATTTAAAAACAGATTCAGCTGTATGTAGGCTGTTGTCTCTTATACTGGATACAAGCATTTGACCAAAAAATGAGGAAACGCATGCAGCACAGAAATATGAGTGTTAAAGAGATCTGAAAAGCTAGCAATGGCAGACATTAGCAACACTCCACTCTGCCAACCAACTTCTCATCTTTCACCTAATGACACTGTAACGCAACATCAATTTTGACTTTTGACACTGATCGTTGTATTAATTTTAGGCTAGTCAAAATGTAATGTTGGTGGTTTAGCAGAACTCAAAATCTTCTGACAAGGAAAATCCCTTGCTTATTCATTCCATCTAAGAGACTCTTTTAGTTTCTTGGTATTCACTTTGATAGATTTTGAACTTGATGATGATGATGACATGCCAGAACTGACTCCAGAGTCCAATATTCTAATCAGAGTTATCCTGCCTTTTCTTGATCTGCATTGATGTAAACTGTCTCTGTTGCTGCACCCTGTGAAAAACGGGTTGTGCGATATATTCTGGTGCAGATTGGCTCTGACAGTGTGAACTGTTGAGTTTGGCAGATCTGTTCAAATCATTCATCACTCCTAAGGCTCTCTAATTGATCCTCCTCTAACTAATGCTCTAAAGAAGCAGAAGACAAGTGAGAGGGTGGACGTGATCGACAATTTGGCCTATACAGATGTACAAGAGCACATATACTTCATTTCCACCTTAGGACACAGGCAGGCACACACAGTATCTTGCTTGCTGGACTTAATTAAAGACCACTTGCCACGCTTATAAATCTATAGCTGAATCTATCTTTGATATTGAAGGTCTGTTTTAGAGCCAAGTCTGTATAGGGGCATGCAGAGCCATCAGGGCCCTCATTATTTTCAACTCTCAAGTCAACTGCAGCGATGTCATCCTCCCAGTTTAATGATCATTAACGACGGACAACATGTAATTTACCCAAAGAGAAACATTAAAAACCTCTCATTAAACCTCAGTCACCCAAAGGAAAATGAAAGCATAATTGTTCCGAGAAGGCGGGCTCTATAAATAAACAAAAGACACAAGGAAGGAGGACACATACTGAAGCATTCTGTGTCATTAAAAATGGAAGTGTTGGACTTGTATTTACAACAACTTTGTAATTAACCAGAAGGGTAACATGAAGAAGTGATCAGCTACAAATAGCCTGAAAACATGTTTTAAAGCATGAGACAAATTCCTCTTTTGTTGGATAAATGATACAAATGGAGGAAAACACGGCAATCAGAACATGAAGAAAAACACCTTGATATCTACAAAATAATAGCCAATAAGGCAAAATTTAGCAAAAAGCTAAGGGATGGGATTTGATTTTCTTTTTTAATATCAAAGCCATTTTCTTATTTACAAGTGCACTAAGAGGCTGTGTAATGTGATATGGAATTAAAAGCAAAATAAATTAGGTTCAACAAATACAGCTAATTCTAATGTTAGCAGTTTAGTCATTTAGCCATTCAGCTAATGAACCAGCAGCTACACACCTCCTGTTCAGTATGCAACAATAAAGGGGCACACGGCTGCACTGAAAAAAAACAACAGTAGAGGTTTTACTGTCCTTAAAATAGGTCTACAAAAATCTCTTAAAGGATGTTTTGAATTGGTCCTCAATCTTCTGTATGCATTGGTTCAGTTTGAATGCAGAACAATGCTTTTTAGCACTTCTGGTAGTTAGCTTCATTTTGCGTAAAATTAAGCCACAACTTTGATCTGTCATGATCACATCTTTGTCTGCTGATGGTCTCTGATGAGAGTGTCTCCAGTGACTCCAGTGAGCTGCTTTGCCTTTAATACATCTGCTTTATCTTAGCATTTAATGAAACAAGACTATGTGGTCATTACTTTCTCTTATTTCCCATCAGACTTGTGCTTACACCAAAGGAGAATCTCATTTAGCTTCTGCAGAATAATGAAGATCTAAGGCCAGGTAGCTTGTGCTTCATCATGTTGAGGGAGCCCTTAACATTCACATTAAGACCGAGCACGATATCCGCGGCTTAATCCTTCCCCATTGTATGCAATGAAGCTTTTGTTTAATGGAGCAGCACAATTCTAATAAAAAGAGAATCAGGATTTTCTCTATGGAGATCGAGATCATGATTATCCATCAGTTATTTTTTTCTGATTTACTCATTTACATCAGAAAAGCACACGCTATCTAGGCCTTACAACAGATATAATTATAATCTTTTGTGAAAAAGGTTGGGTATGAGTTTTTTTTTGTTTGTTTATTTATTTTTTTCAAAAACTGGGGCTAAATCCCTACTTCCAAAATGGTGCTAGAGCTTAAATGGTTCCTGGACTGACTTTTGGGAGAACATCAATTACTTTTTTGCAGCTGATCTGACAATGTTTCTGTTACGTATAATGCTCATTTCCATAGCCACTGCTGTTGTTGGAAGCTCTTTGAGCAAAAAAGGCACAGAGGGTTCGGCTTTTTTTGGTTTGACATTTGAATAATAGTACCAAAATGATGCAACAAAATCTTTTTGGTAGGTATTGGAAAAAGGATGCATGATACTGGGTTCTTGCTGTTATCTGATACACTGATATTTCCAAAAGCATTAACATTTGTTTTAAAAGCAGACATGAAAAAGAAACATTTGATTATCTGCTGTAAACATCAACAGAAATTTGGAAATCTGCTATAATATCACCAAAGCATTGCTGATACATTTCAACTCCTTGTGAAATGTGATCAGGTTAAAACAAAACATATCCACATGCTGGATTGTGTGCCTTTGTTAACATCACTCTGTGCATCAACACAGTATTATCTCTCAGTGCCCATCCCTGATTTTACATTAACTCCATCAAGTTAACTGTCTGCTTTCTTCCTACTTGTCTCCATGTGCAAGGGCTGTCACTTTATACTTTAAGTGACAGCTTTTTAAAATCTGTATTAAAACTGTCAATATACATTTGAATTGAAAATATACGGTGTAGCAGCACATCAGGGGGCCCGGTGAACCGTTTGATCCA
Source organism: Cetoscarus ocellatus (assembly GCA_037902135.1). Lineage (NCBI taxonomy): Eukaryota > Metazoa > Chordata > Actinopteri > Labriformes > Labridae > Cetoscarus > Cetoscarus ocellatus. The sequence goes on from JBAMNC010000415.1 coordinate 102,889, forward strand.
ACAGGGCACTCTCAGCACAACTTGACCATCAATGCATCCAAAGAGGAAGCAGCTTAATGCCATCAGCTTAGGTAGCAACCTCCAGGGCTGTAAATGGAGGCCCATGCAGAAGTGCCAAAACATGTAGTACCAAGATTGTCCACTTGAGGCCAGCTGCAGTAACCTGACAGCTTAATGACTGCATGTGAGGAAAAAAACACTTTCCTCAGCCTTAATACACATATTTATAGCCTTGTTAAAAAAATGTCTTCAGTCAAAAACTACAATACATGTACATGCTCTCACTGTGAGGGTGTGAATTTTTTTAATGTAATGTCCGTTTTTCTTTTTTTTAAGGATTTATTGAGAGTTTAAAGTTTTGGAAGCGCAAAGTTGCTACTGGTCAGATGGCCTCAAGTCCTGCCTCAACACGTCCCTTCTGTCTGTGAGGAGGTTGAGCTAAAGTTTGGTTGAGATGGCACGTGCAGTTTGGCAGTGTCCATTAGAGGGCATCAACAGTATTCCAAAGGCTCCATTGAAAATCAAAGGGCTGACGTCAGGCGGCTTTATCCAATTCATACAGTCTATGCAACAGCCACAAAACAAGAAGAAGAAGGAGAAGAAAAGGCAGCTGCTCTTACAGCAATGGGCTCCCTGTTTGGAAATTTGTACAAACTAAGTGACTCAGACAACAGTAACAGAGGTACCCTTTGCCAAATATCAGAGACAGAGATGCTGAGCTTTCTACAATAGATGACAGAGACATCACAAGCAACACAGAAGCATTATCATAGGGAAGGCAATGTGAGTAAAGATTATCAGCTCCCTTTTTTTCCTTTTTTAGTATCAGTTTAAGAACTGTTTACACAACACTTTAAAAGTATTAATTCAGCCCCAGTATCAGAAATAGTACAAATAATACCCAAGCTCAGTCTGCAGTGTTTACCAAGTAGTGAATCTGTGCCAATCCCTGGCCAAGACACCACAAAAATAAACCTTAGGCAACTGTGATCTTTTTTGTAAATATAGACATTAAAACAAAGTCACAAAACAGATGTGACAGTTTTCTGGTATGTATCAATAAATGGCCTCTTTCCCTGCAAAGATTCTTCTTTAAAACCTACAGTAATCCACAGCTTTTTCTCTGGCTCTTCCACTGTAGCACAGATCATGTACCTATTATAGGTTAGCTTCAAATCCTGCCAAGGATTTATGTTGCATGATAGCTCCCTCAGTGTCCCAGTTTAGTTAATCCATTTTAACATCAATCAAAGAAGTGCAAGAGTGGGAAGATAAAAAAAGAAAAAAAAAGTTAATGAAATTTACATAAAAGCAGCACTTAAAATGTGGAAATAATGAGTGGCTAATATGACTAAGATGTTCCTTTACCATAAAAAGTGGGTGTTGCTAACTGTACAGGGACTTTTGACAGGAAACGAAACAAGTGTTTCATCTTGGCATAGTGCTTGAAAGCATTATTGCTGTAGACTGACAGATGTGAGTCCTCTATGGGACTTAGTGTTGCTGAAACATGAAATGACAGAAAGTCTATGCTGCATTTCAGTCAGTCACAAATCTGCTACTCTCAATATTGCTACTCAGCTGGCCCTTATCCAGTAAAACACTCATCACTCTGTGTAATAAACTGCAGCAGCCTTGATGAGAATATGACTTTAGAGTTCCCACAAGGCTCTGAAATTCAGATTCACTGCACACCAACAGGCACAAACCAAATGTCCATCCTCCAAACAGATTTTTCACAGAGCAGCAATGTGGTGTTTGGCCAAAATAAATCTGTGACAGAGTATCTGTTTTGACTACATCCTGTGTTTCAAAGATGGTCAATCCCTCTGTTCCTAAGGATCCTCCAAGTGGTGTTTTATCTATTTACAACTGACAGACTTAAAATGTCAATAATGTATAGGGAAACCAGTGTGCCCACCCATAAAGGGAATTCATAGGTGCTTTAAATTACAGGGACATATAAATTCCTTATAGGCCAAATAATTGATTTTGTCACTCCTCAGATCTCATCCTTTCATTTGCAAGCCAGCTGGACAGAGATCCCACGCTGCTCATATTTTACAACCTGGTCAGCTCCCTGATTCCTGACATCCTGTCTGACTGCAGGGGACCGACAGCTTCGGCTCAATGAAATAATCATTTCTGAGAGAGTAAAGTGATGAGCCCAGAGGTCCATCCAAGCCCAAGCATTTATTCAGCCATTTAAGGTAGAAGGATTTAATGCCAAGAGCGGCACACGACCACACTGAATGAACGGCAGTCCACAGCTGGTGGACGACGGCAGCAGGCCAACTGATGCATTAGGTTTAATAGCCTCCGCCATTTACAGAAACTATATGAGAGCCACATTCAGAAACTGTAGCATTGAAATACAGCCACACAAAATAATTTACTTCTTCAGAAACGTATTGGCATTCATTCATCTTTCCTAAGCAGCAATAAACAGACTTAGATGCTACATACAGTAACCTTATAAGACATCAGCAACTCAAGGGGAGCTCCTAGATCTTTAGCACCCTTTACTGTCCCTATATTAGAGGTCATAGTCATTATTCTCACATAACTGCTCATTTTAGATAACTTCATCAACTACAAGTCTATCTCCTGGGTGAAAGCCTATAAAGCTGAATCATAAAACACTTAAAACAGAGGATCACAGACTTAAGTACCAAATATATTGTCAGAAATGAAGCCATCAAAAGACAAAAGGGCACTTTGAGCATTTAAAACTGTCAATATAACCACAACAGGTCATCCGAAGGGGATGTTTAACTCATCATCAACAGAATCACAATGGGAATATAAAAGTTTAATGGTTTGAAGAATCAAAGAAATACTACAATGTAAGTTAATGTCAGACACTCCCACTGGATGCTCCACAGTTGCAGTAGGTCACGATAGAGCAGTGTCCAAATAGACTTCTCCTGATTCTGCAATAAAATGTATAGCTTTTTTTTTTTGCTATATCTGATATGCCAGTTTTTTTTTTTACTCATTATCGCTGACAATAATTACAATATTTTTCATCAAGAGCAAAAAGTCTTTACAGAAATTGACTTGTTGCTTTAAAAGTGTCTTTTTGAAAAAAGGAACAAATGTTAACCAAAAAAAAAAAAAAAAAAAAAAAAGGATAATGTGGACTTGGGTACTCATGTACCCATCCATTGATGATGAGGTACATGTGGTGTGTGTTTTTGTGTTTTGCAGATATTACAGTGGATATTCTGGATATTTACTGTGGTATGTATGGCTGATATATAGGCTGTAGAATATTGGCAGAAATGTCAACATCTGCCAAAAAACAATACTTCAATATCTGAAGTGTGTTTTAAATGTAGGAGTACATAGGGTTCTTTTTTACATGCTACATGGTCATGTGCTAAAATCAATTTTTGTGATACTTTGTCCTCTGTTGCTGGGGTTGTCTTTCCATTTGACTCAGATATGCTTACCTGTTAATTTATTCTGTCTTAACCTTAGTAATGAAATTGTGAAATTTATCAAGTTTGTGCTTGCTATTGCAAGAAAATGTGTAGCTCTATCATGGAAATCAGAAAATCTTTCTTTGTCAAAGTAGTTCTTAGAAATGAATACATGTATTCACTTTGAGAAAATAACATTGACACTATTAATCTGCAATGGACTGACACAGATCTGATGCAGACTCATTTTACCAGCCCTTATCCTGTGCTTTCAGTAGTCTCTTACGTACTGCCTCTCATTTTCCAAATTTTCTGTGTGATTTTATTTTTTTTATTTCTTATTATTATTTTCATTCCCATAGTTGTTGTAATTATTGTCATTAATGTCTGATTTGGCTGAGTGGGCCTTAGATTTCTACATTTATTTCCCTTCATTTTGTCTTTTTTAAATATATTTTAAAGTGACCTAGGGGCTGTATTACGTGAAGTGAAGGGCCTTATGTGGCCAATCGGCCATCTGTTGTTCTTGCAAGCTCTAGATCAGTGTTTCACAACTGGTTGTTTTTTTCAGTGGGTCGTGAGCCTTTTTCCGGGGAAAAGAAAATGTTAGGGAACAATTTTGTGCTTTTATTCTGAAGGGGTTTTTTTTATGCAGTGGAGGTCCATTTATTCACAATCCTTAACAACAGGTAGTGATAATACTCTGTACTGCTAAATGACACATGTTTTAATAGAAAGGTTTTTTGTTATTTATTCAATACGTAAGTACTTAGCGAAAGCTACATAATTTTAAGATTTCTGAAACAGCCTCTCGGTTGCTGGACTTTTTTTATTTCATGTTTTGCATGAAAACTCTGTTGAGTCTGTTAAAAAAGGCTGAAGTTACTGAGGTGTTTTGAGTATGGTGACAGCCCCATAACCAATAGCTTGTTCACTGCTACTGACTGAATATTGCAAATTTCCCCGTGTGGGACGAATAAAGGTTTATTCTATTCTATTCTATTCTACAGGGCTGTTCCATATGTATCCACTGTGGATACATATGTATCCATATGTATCCACTGATGAAGGGTTATTAGAGCTGCAGTTAGATTTTTAGATTTAGAGTCTTAAAACCCTGTGTCCCTAAGATGCACTTTTTAGTTTCCATTTAAAAGCAGCTAATTGAATGTAAAAAGGTATATTTCTAGCATTCGCAGGTGCAGGTCTTTTTAGTTTCTCATTAAACTCTTTTTTGTGTTGGCATATTGTGATATTCTGTACCATCTCAGATTCATAGTGCAACATGTTTTATTAAATAAATTTTAGAAGTTGAAAATTTTCCTCAATTTGGGTCACAGCTTGACTTTAAGGGGTAATGGTCGATCCCAAAGCTAGACCAGTTGAGAACCACTGCTCTAGATAATACTGTGAACTGTAAGTATTCACCGATTTGCAAAACTATTCATCTGGTATTATTACATCCCTGTGCACAACCAACTCAATTAATTTTCACCGTCTCTTGCATCAGTTCAATTCTAAGACAGCCCTTGCAATAACAATATGAATTCTTCTTGGTTTTTTAATTGCAGCGATGACAAGGCTGCTTTTTTCTGATGTCAATTTAAAACCTGTCTTGATTTAAGCTTTATTTTGGTTATGCAATTATCAGGAGATGAAAGGGCTTTGCTTTCAATTTGTTATCTGTCTTGCAATATGCAGATCTGCCCTCACATCTCACAGTGAACAGCTGATTACCGTTGACAGACAACAGACTGTTCTGACACCTAAAGCTTAAATCTTCCTTCATCATTAGCACTGAAATAATAAAACAAATTTGGTCTCATCTGTACTGACGATTCTCTATCTAAACCCCTTCGTTAGTTGTATTTTAGTTATGAAAAGACAGAGTATATCTCTCTAATATACTGGTATTTTTAAAATATATGAATCCAAAACACAGTTTAGTGCTTTAACAACATGTCAGGAGTCCTAACTTTGCAGAGGATCGAGTGCAACAACTGAGTGTCAGTGATAATGCCAGCACGCCACATATGCTGCAAGTACTTGAAGCAGACAGCCTGAACCTCTGACTCATTCCCTGAATGTCATTCCCCATTTCTCTTCTGCTCCCAACTCTATTCACTTTCCCATCTTTGAAATAATTTCATGACAATTTGTCTTAATAATTCTCCATTAACACCACCATGTTATATTGATGAAGCATCTAAATGTACAACAACTAGAACACAATCATAAATCAATGTAAAGAGCTCAAGTATCAAGAGTCCATCTCCCATCACTAAGGATAATTAATCTCAAGGTCTCAACCAAAGCGGAGCTGCTACACAAGGGAAATTTGTCCAAATGAAACCTATACAGGGGTGTTAATGTTGAGCCTATTAGAGAACTATAAGGCTGCAGTTGACGTAGAAATAGACTTAAGTGCTCAGGTAAAAAAATCTCAGTAAGCCTTTATAACAGTGGGGAACATTTTTTTATTTACATTTATGTATATTTTTGTTTAGATCTATCTTTTTTATATCTTTTTTCATCTGTAATACTGAACTGCTGCTGAATCCCAATTTCCTGAGGAAGTTTTTCCAAAGGGATTAATAAAGCACAATCTAATCTAATCCAATCTAATCTAATCTAATTAAAGGTTCATAGTGGAAGCAAACATTCAAGCACAGTTCTAGAAAGTCACTTCTTAAGAGGGGCATAGTCAGACAACGTTCACGAGGGGTTATAACAAAACAGCCTGATCTTAGCAGGGCTGAAACAGAAGGGTTGATAGACATGACAGAGATTTAAAAGAAATGTTCAGGGGGACATCTAGGACCAATGTTGCTTTAAAAGGGGTAAAATCTGTGACCTTAAAAGTTATAGTGAAGGACAGAGATCATGCACATTATCAATATGAAAATAGACTTTTTAGACATGAGCATAGGAGTTTCTTAAGCACTGACACAAACTGTGACAGGTTATTTTACTAAAATCTTGCTCCTGTACAATCTTAACTCTCCTAAAAGTATATTGTGTTTATTTTTTTTAAGGTTTTATCTCCATGCTCTGCTGCAAGAGCCAAGTACAAGAAAACTAAGTAAATCACATATTTTAAAAAGTAGATGATTCTTAAAATGGGACATTTCAGTGAAAAAAAAAAAGATTTTTGAGGCCAAACATGCCTCCGAAACAGCCAGTCCCCTCCAAAAATATTGATCAGAAAAATATGTGCTGTAAATACTGAAGCACCAAAACACACTGACTGCAGCAGAAGCTTTACTGGCAGTGCGGTGGTCTCTGAAACATCGCCAAACAAGCTCAACCTTCTTGTTCCCAGCCAAACCAGCCTTCATGTAACCTGCCAATAAGAGTGCCAATTTTAGCTTTTCATGGCAGCCTTACTACATTTCTCAAGTTCCTTTGCCTCACTGAGAGGAATAAAAAATACAATATGCCCCACTTTGTTCTTTCAGCCCGTAGCTCATAAACCACATCTAATTTGTCTACCAAATTGTAGCAGAGCGTCCTGGCAATGACAGGTGGACCTCGGCATGCTCAGTGTAGGCATGTGCTCAGATACTAACATATGTGCTCTTTATAGCTGCAGGTATGTCAACACAACCCCTTGTGGTTTGCATTCTCACTGCATCCATTAATACATATTTTTCATCCTATAGTAAGGTCTTTCCCACCCAATGAGAACAGCAGGATTCATAAAATTGTAATGGGATTGCAGCATTCAGTGAATTATGTAATCACTATATACTGCAGCCCTTAAGTGAATCCCAATGATGCTGTGAGAGGCATGATTGAGGCGTTTGCAATCACTCAATCTGTCATAAAAGTGAGCCATAAAGAGGCAATGTCTGTGTTTATAATTATGCCCAGAGGGGAAAATAGTCCGTACCAGCAGGTGATCAGCGATAATGTATCAATCCGCGGGTGAATGGGTTTAATGGTGATTGAATATAGTCACAGCGGAACTTTTGCTCTAGGATATTAACGATCGAAGTTATCAGGAGGACTTTTCATTGCACCATGCGCTCGCAGCATCATGTTACCTCTGCTGTGTGTATGTGTGAATGAGAGAGCTGCATTCACAAACATGCGACTTTGCGGCAGCTACCTTTGCCCGGCATCGCTCCCGAAAGAGCCCATGGTCCGGAGAGGGCTGGAGGGGTTGACCCAGGTGGGCTCGGGGGTTTTCTGCACCTCGGTCTTGACGTCGGGGTCGATCTCCGAGGGCGAGGGCGTCAGCTTTGCGCCTGCCATGCCTGCCTCTCCACCTCGGCCAATTTGATGTTCCTCCTCCTCCTCCTCCTTCTCCTCCTCCTCCTAGCTCTCCTTCTGCTGCTGTCAGCGGGCTCACTCACTCAGGGACCACCGCCGCCGAGAAAACCGCATCACCTCGACTCACTGGTGCTGCTGCTGTGTTGGGGCGGATGGAGAGCGCGTCTCCGCCGCCTGCCGCATCACGCGCTCCTCAGACAGAAGTGAGGCGAGCAGCAGCCTGTCTCCAGCTTAACGAGCTCTCCCTCCATCCCTCATGGAGATGATGATGTGAGATCCCACAACGTCCACGAGATTCACACGTCGTCACGATGAAACGTCAACGGCACGGCCAACCCAATGGGCCCCCCAGCGGCTTACATAACTGAGACTGTCAACTGTATCGATCCGCGAGTCCTTCCGATCAAGTCAACGTGCCAATCATCGATCTCCTATTGCATCGCCTTGCCCTTGTTTCTATGGTTTCTGGAAGCTTCCCCGAGGCTTCACAATAGATTTTCCCTACGACAAGGTTTTAAAAGTTTGGAGTTTTTCATCAGCTGAACAGCTCCTTTTTGGCACATCCAGGAGGGAATCCAAGAAAAAAGATTGGAAGCCACTGTTGTAGAAGTTACATCATTGTTCTCACAATTGCAACCAATTTCTGTCCAACAGCAAACTCATTTTTGGCATGAGGACACATTTTGAGTATGAACCAATACCACCTTTTTAGAGCAAGTGCAGGTGCAGGTACATGCAAGGGGGGTAGGCCATAATATTTACGCCAGAGACAGAGTGGGGGGACGACTTGATCCCCTCTTTGCTCCATCTCCAAAGGAAGCAACAGAGGCAAGATAACAACAGATGGGACTACTGCGAACCAACTTAGCTGCAAAGATGTGACACAGCGTCTTACATCAGATGCTGTGTGACTTATGCACCTGAAACCGGCAAAATACTAGATGAGGCAAGTGAAGTGTGTCTTGTTTATTTTGGCAAGTACAAACAAGATGTATAACTGGCAAAAATTTTGCTCAAGTCTGTAGAATCTGCACAACAAGAAAAGCACAACAGCCCATCCATCATTGTTTAATAGCATTTCCTAGTATATAGTATTAAATGGTGAATGCACTTGAGCATATACAGATTTTTTCTAGTCTTTCTGATAACTTATGGCACTTTAACATTGTAAGTTACATCAACCCATTAGCCCCTTAATGCCTGCTGTATCATATTTGATACATACTTTTATGATACCTCTATCTAATCAATATGATCAACAAATTACTAAAAAAAAACCACATTAATACAATCAGATAAATGATGAAAATGTCCTCAAGTGGATTGTCAGTTGCCAAATACTCCTAATGTATCAAATGAGATACAAAAAATATATATGTTAAATTTTATGGAATTTTAGATTTTTTTGGATTTCAGTAGAAAGTGAAACAAACATTTCAGCTCCAAAAAATTAGAATTTTCTAGCTATAATTTGTGTTTTCATGCTTCAAAGGGTTAACAACCATTCACGCTACCATCCACTCACTGATGGTTCTGGGTTTCTTCATAAGCTGACCATCAGAATTACCATGACACATCCACATTCACTCCCCCCTTTTTACAAAGCACTGACACAGCAGTGGGAGCAACTTGGGGTTTAGTGTCTTGCCCAAGGACACATCAACATGTGACAGCTGGAGCTGGGCTTGAACCCTCAACCTTAAGACTGATGGTGGAGTGTAATACTGGACCAAGCCATGCCCCAGAAACCCAAACACACAATTTGTAGTGATTCTTTTCCTCATTCATTAACTATTTTTTCTATTCAATGTGTAATGTCACAAAAGTGTGTCCCATCACTCATTTTTTCATATACTCACAAACTCTGACCTGACATCATTTCAGTCCTTGAGGGCTCGGTGCTTAGGCTTTAGTGTGGAGACTGGGATTGGGCAAAAGTCATTCACTCTTTGTTAAACTTTGACACGCTCCTTGTTTTGGTCCAAAGGAGAAGTTCCTACTTAGTGTGGTGTTTGCTGTGTAAAGGGAACCAATATTAACCTAATCAAGAAAAGAAATGAATGATTTGTGGCAGACACATTATCTGAAGTCGTTTTCACACCTACACTGCTTGGGAGTTGTTTCAGTACAAGTGGGCATTCCCTGTTTGGCAAGGTTTCTTTGAATACATATGAACACAGCAGTTGCCAAGCTCGCCTGAAAGAGGTGGTCTCAGCTCACTTCCAGAAGATCCCTTGAGAGGTTTGTTTGGAGTGAATACACAATCAACCCAGCAACTCAACAAACAGGGTGACGAGTTAACTCATCACAGTGCTGTAGTGGTATGAGCTCCAACAGTAGTTGTAATGATAATTGCATTGCTGTTACCAGGCAACCAGACTGATAACAAAGTACTACTTGAAAATTATGTTTTGGATCCTAGAAAGTCACTCTCTGTGCACAGGCTCAACATACCATGAAAATAGCGGCAGGTTAACACTACTCACCATCTCTACGGCAGATCATCACAGGTTTTAACAATATCGATTGATTTGAAAACTTGTTTAGTTACCAGAACTTAGTCCAGCTCATTCAAGCAGAAGAATTTTTTAAAGCTGCTCTCTACTTTTACACATCACTGACAGCTTCTCTGCAGACACTTCTACAGGTAGTATGATGTATTAAGTTAAAATGCTGTCTCATGTCCTCTCTGGTTGGCTGTAGACAACAGTGGGCATTAAAAGCCCCTCTTCTTCATGCACTGAGTTTGTTAACTTTTGTATCATAAGGTGTGTCAGACACAATGATAAATGTCTTCATCTATATAATCGCTGAAAGATATCTGACCACCTCTATAAAACAAAGATTCCAGAGGTAGCTAAGCCTGCTAGCTTCTTTCCCATAATGCAGAGCGTGACTTGTTGTCATGGTTACACTGGATGTGAAAACATCAAAAGGGCAGGCTTTCTGGTCTGCTTTAAAATACTGCTGTGTGAACATGAACCATCCAAAGGAAATATGCAAATGGGTATCGCTTTTTCTCAACTAAATCGGAACAAAGCAACCAAGCTGTAGGTGTGAAAACCACCAAATTCCAAATAATTACCACAGCACAAAGAAATGTTTGAATGATTAATCTAATATCACAGCAGTGAGCAGACATTGTTGGGTGACAGGTCGAATAACCATTTATATTCTGATTCTGGGGTGGCCAATCAGATTTTAAGAGTGGCCTTTCATCAGATAGTTCCTTATCTCCTCTTGATGGTTAAGCAGTGCTTAGTTTGCAGTCTCATCTCAATCAAGCTGGGCACACGCTGTGACCGCAGTGAATGAGAGCTTGGGGAGTCGCTCTAACCAGTTTCTCTGGTGCACCAGACAGAGGATGGCTAACTCTATTAAAATGATGATTCTCACCCTTTGCAAAGTGACCTTCTGCTTACTCCCTGAGAGGTTTTTAGTCCCAATGTCTAGAACAAAGCAGTACAAAAACAGCTTTGTTCCTGCTGCTTTCAAAGAGCTGAATAAGCTACGGCAATATTTTGCAAATATTTATATAAGTAAGCCCTATTTTTTCCTTTCCTGGCTTAATCTAGTAACTGATGCATTTCTGTTTTTAATGATTTTATTGGTCCACATTTGTCTCTCTCATATGCCCTTATCTGTTTTGCGTAACCTTGGACACTTTTAAATGTCTAGTCATTTTATTGTTTTTAATCTTTGTTCAGGACTTTTATTATGTTCCAGTAGGTTTTAAATATTTATGTGACCTTGCTGGCTGCAAAACAAGCCAACCTATGAGTACAAATGAAGTAACCTAAGCCTGAACTACCTCAAATTAAAAAAATGAATAATCACAAATTTAATAATAAAAATAAAATCCAGATGAAATGGAATTAAGTGGTCATTGTTGTAACAGTCAAAGTAACAATTAATGATACCTTTGTTTAGTTTTTCAAACACATAACAGTCTAAGATGCTAGCAGATTTTTTAATCTACTTTTATCTAATGAACGTGTTTTGCTCTTAGTTTACACTATCTAGTCAGAATTGTTAAGGACATTATCTTTGTCCTGAGACGTCATCTCTTCACTACTGTTTGACTGCAGACGCGGATCACCAGTATAATGAAGTCCTCAGGCAAATGAGCAGGTGGCCTGCAGTAGACAAACACTCCATGTGATCATAGAGCTGGTTTGTATGAAAACACCAGAGAGCATAAACACAAGTGACACCTGGAATACAATGTGCATGAGATCTGTCATTTATTACAGCAAGCCAGACAGTTAATGAGTGTTTCAGTGGCAGGTCAAATCTCATCTCACAGGGTTAAACCTCAATCAATCATTTAACCCGTTGAAATAAAAAAAAAAATCGTAAGTTAACTTTAGAACAGGAAGCTGCTTTACAAGTAATCTATTCATAAGGGCAACATTTTCATAGGGAATTGTTATAATCAAGTCTCTACAAAAGCAGACAAAACTTGAAATCTTGCTGTAAATAAGGTAGAACAAAGATACATTCACAGTAGATGTAAATGTAGACAATCATTATTCAAATTACATAAATGTGGTTGAGGCAAATCTAGTGTGGCTGTGTGATTGATGAAGACGGCCTGCAGGTAACAAAAAAGGACCTTTTATTTATTTATATTTTAAAGAAGAAAGGAACATTTTGGTTTGCTGACTCCTTGTAGTAGTTGTCTATTCATACCATTGTTTGTGACAAGATATCATTGACTTAAAAACAATAAAGTCATGTAATGAGTGATTGTAGAATGTATGCCATTAAGAAGAGGCAGTTCTGAATGCTACAGGAGGTACAACCCTGTACTTGCGTGGTGTAACTAAACTGGCTGGATAGTGCATGTGAAAGTTTATGTGACTAAGCTTCAGGGTCATGTTGCTCCAGAGGTAGACATTTTGCATTTGGGTGGACGTATAACAAGGAACCCATCAGAGATTTAAAAAAAAAAATGATTTGGCTTGCATGTGTTTGAAAAGTGTGAGAAAATGAAGCATCTCCAAAAACCAAATATACAAAAGTGAGCATGACACAGATTTAACTCTAAAGTTCACTCCGCCTCCCCTAACTATGGTTACTTTTAAAAACTGTCAAAAAAGGGATGGACATTTAGGAAACTAATCAGCTACAAACAGTCCAGATTTATTTACTTTTACCTTGCATACATTGAAGTAATTTGTGCCAAAGCGGGAATGGGTGCAGCTTTTGTAAATAGCGGTCATCTCCTGTTATGATCATGATTCACAGATCTGTGAAGTTCTAATGCGGCCAACAGCCTACATTAGCTGAGAGACCATCAGTAATGCATTTAGGAAACATATAATACAATCCATGTTCACTGCACATGGCACTCTGAGCTCTGCCTTCAGGAAGCACATAAAATTATCTGACGATAATAACCCTGGGATTAGAGCACTGAACCTGTGGGGAGAGGGTCAGAATATTTCATATCTAAATGGAGAGGGAGATTTGGGGAGGTGGGGGGCAACAAAATCAGCAAACAACTCTCAAGTATTTTCTAACAAATAAATGAAAAAAAGCTGTGGTGGTTAAAACCAAAGATTGTCTGTGGCATCTGTTAATATCCCTTTTCAGTGGAAAATTTCTATTTCAACTGGACATTTGCATATACAGTACATGTATATTATATGTTGTTAAGGTCTTCAAAATGTGTAAAGCTTCAATAATTCCTGAAACAATGTTTTTTAAAGCACAATCTTTATTGAATTAATGAGAAGATGTATCAAAATAGGGCAAAAGCTGGGAAAAAATATAAGGTGTGCCTCTACAACCCACTTTGTTAAAACAATGTTGATAAATAATGGCATGTCTACTTTATAACAGAGGTGTGCTGGAGAGGAAATGGTCCATCAGTCTCATATAAGTGAATAACTGGGAAGGCTAGAACCTTATGAATTGATTGATTGATTAAATAAATGTCCCATCATTATTACGGGCCAGTCAGAGGCTTGTAGTCACTTCTCCCTTTAAGCACAACTAAACCATCACGATGATAAGCTGGGTCAGTTTTTGACGGAACAGTTCTTGCAAGTTGTTTTTTGTCCGACCTTGTGGATCCAACTGCTGTGTCAGTTTACCTGTACTTCAGAAGTATTACTTAATGAGTCAAAATGCTTTTATCTGTACATTTGCATTAATTGCAAAATGCTGCTTCACCCACACAACAACTGAGCCCCTCTATAGTGAAGACGGTGGTGCTACTGTAGATGAAAACAGTTTTATTATTTGAAGATCATTTCTACAAGCACATGCAAATGGGAGTTTTCCAAGTTATCACAGCCATTAAACAGAGCTTTCCACAGGGGCCAGCAGCCTGCCAAATATCCACTCACACTGTTACGTCAGCTAGTTTTGCCTTCATAGGCAAACATGTTTTGTTTAATTGCAAGAACGTTTTTGATATGTTAGAAAGTGACAATCACTTCCTCCTCCTAGAATGCTTGGTGAGGGGCTCACTGCCAAGGGCATGGAGGTGTTGCCACTTTTAAAGCTAGTTCCTCCTAAAATACCTTGACCTGTTTGGATTCGGAGGAGACCCATGTAACCTCTTGCTGCCTACCTTTTCCCAGTGGCTGACTACTTCATGTCTCTGTGGAGAGCCAAACTTTTAAGAACATCAATCCTCTGACATTGCAAAAAGATTATCTGTTGTGTTTAAATTTTAATGACTGTGGTTGATGTGGTGTCATACTGTTCCAATATTTTATGGTGCAATGTCAATATCTAATGCATGGATAAATTATAGAAATTCAGGACATTTGTTTGTACTGGAGTTTGGCCTCTTGCCACTGGTTGGCAGCAGGGATTCAGCCATTTGACTCTGTCTCTTTGTCACATTTACTGCATTTTGTCACTTAGACAACAATGCTAGTTCTTATTGCGGGAAGCATGCTTTATACAAATAATACTGTTAAATCATATTTTTTATATGTGTAATGTCATGGGTTTTAAATGTTACATAAGCAGTTCAGTAAAAAAAGTGATGTTTATTCCCCAGTTTAAAGTTTTGTGATATATCATGATACAACACAGTGGTTTTTAGGCTATTTTTGCCCAAGTCACACCTAAAACCAAACTAAAAGCCCATGGCACACCTTATTCATATCCATAAAAAATAGTCTTTTTAATGTGTGCTATGTACCTTCTAAGTCTGTTTCCCAGATCTATGTTTAATCTACAAATGCCAAATAGAAGTGCGAAAAAATACAACTGTAGTACTGCTGAAATACTTATCAGTAAAATAATTCAACATTTTTATACAGGGAAAATTCAAAGCTCATTCATTGGTTGTTGTTAGGTTGTATTAATACCTTGTGATTGTACAAATTACCAAGACACACCTGGACTTGCATACAGGCATGCCAGTGTTCCCAGCTACACCATTCCAAAACCACTGATATATTGTATCATGAGTGCTATATTCCAGTAAACATTGTTTTGATTGATTCCTGCCAATACACACCCCTACTGTCAGTGCTAAACTCAGTTATTAACTGACCACAAACAGTTATCAAAGTCAAGAAAGCCGTCATGATTGTAAACATATTTATGATGTTTAACAAAGTTATTTTTTCAATTACTCTTTAACCTGCAAATTTTGCAAATACAAAACAGAAATTATTTGGTGCCTATGACTTGCGTTTTTGCCCATAGTATCAAAACAGTGAATTTTTTTTCTAACTTTTACTAGTTCTGTATCAGAGGTCAAAACTCTGTTATCAAATTGTGGTCAGCTTCCTCTATATAAACAACCATAACAGCAACTTTCCATTGTGCTAATTTCCATTTGACAAACATCATTATCCACCGGTTCAAACTGAATTTCTCAAGAAACAAAATTATGCTGATCAATGAATAATGTGGTTTTATTTAATCATATTAAATATAAATCAGTTCTTGATGATCCTGTTTCTCTGCTGTAGAGTGCTTGTGGGTGTCTTGTTTGGTTTCATTTAATGCAGTTATAAAACAAAGAAGAAAGTGGATGGATTCAAGTAGAAAGTTGACAAGAATAAGTAAAAATGGGGTAGAGAGGAGTTCATGTGTAGCAGAATCTGCTAAAGAACACATTTGAGCACAGAGACACTTTGTGGTGAAGCAGAGGATTGCAGGGAAGCTGATCTGTTCATAAACAGCAGCAGGAGCACAAAAACATGCATAAACCAGCAATGAATTAATGTTCTGTAAAGGTTGTAACACTGATGCCTTGTAGCCCTGTATTTTTATCTCCCACAATCTCACAATAAAGGTGCATCAAAAACATTATGCTCCAACCTGTGTATATGCCTCTGGTTACACATAAGTGAGAATAACCAGCAGAAAACTGAGAGGAAAATGAGAAAGCCTGCCCCTGAACAGAAAAACAAACAAATATAAAGCACAGTTCCTCTCCATTTTTGGTCACATACAGAAAAAATACACTATCGGCAGCCAGCTCTCAAAGGTCTGTGCCAAACATGAATTGTGAAAATAGACTATTTTTAAAATTCATATTTCTCATCTCAAGTTAATTACTATGATCGTCTAGCTAGGCGTGTGCTAACAGATTCAGTTTACTCTTAATGTAGCCAGAGCTGTGGAAACATTGCAGCATGATTAGCCAACAGAATGGTTCAAACTCAAATATTCTCATTCATTAGCTTCGGGTTCAGACCAGCTTGCTTTGTGCAGGGGGGAAGGGGGCAAGGATATAACATGCAGAGAGAGAGACAGCTGCAGTGAAGCCTATTAGCCCAGTAGCTGGTGTTGCTGGTAAATTATTCCACTAAGAAATGCCTGGCACACACTTCACTACTGCATATTCCAGAAAATCTGCAGGATGAGTAACTTCAGTTTTAACACTGAGATCTGGAGGCAAAAATATGAGGGGATATCGCTGAAAAACACACCATCTTGCTTCACCAGAGTGTCACTGCAGTCATATTTTTTGACATGTAGTGGGGAAAAAGTAAAGCTGTCTATAATGAATGTTCATATTAGTGAAAAAATAGTTATAACAGCAGGGAAACCTCGAGGATTATTTATCATTTTAGCGTTTGAAAGTTTCAATATAAAGAGCTCCACAAGAAAAAGGCAAGTTTTCTACTGTTTATGACTAAGGATGCACCTTTACTGATCACTAGTGCCAAGGCTGCAGTTGCAGTAGTCTCATTGCAGGATGTCAGTCACAAGACTTCAAAACATCATGCTGCCACTCTGGCGTTGTTTGACGGAAAGAAAAACGGTGAGGTGTCTTGTTTCCTCAACAAACCAAAAAGTCAGTCTTTCAGTATATGAGTCAGAGATCTGACCACTCTGCATGCAAAGTCTGTGTGTCCCTCATGAATGGCAATGGAGTAATACTTAAAAAAAATATCTACTCTGAGGAATGAAAATAATTTCCCTCCATACCTAAAAATTGTCTTATGAATACCTTTCACTTTGCTGTGTGTCTTACAAAACAACATGGTGGCTTCCGCAAGGGGCAGTTAGCAAACAACAATGCAGAGTTCAGTGTTTGTCAATGGAGACGTAAAGAGCATCTTGCTCTTTCAGGAAAGTCTGTCCGGTATTAGCCTCAGTGGTTAGAGCATTGAAAACTAAATATGTAGACTCCATGTGTACTTGAATGTATGCTTAACAATGATGCTGCTACAACTGCAGACACACTGACAGAATGTACAAGGCACACACTCAATAACATGGAGGTGGGTCCTCAGTGAAAGTGTCCTGCTGTTTGTCAATGCTCTGACTGAAATTAGTCCGTTAACAGCACAAGCACGGCTGCTGTGATCATTTATTTATCAGCTGCAGGTAGACCCTGGTATGTGTGGCAGCTCAACACTTTCAACTTTACTTCCTTACAAGTCACCATCACGGCAACCACACTATTTAATGACTCAATAACAACCAAGATTATCTGTAAAGACTAACAATAAGACTCATGCCTACCCCTACTCCTCCTCTGAGGGTGTGTCTGTGTGTCAGAGTGCTTCAGAAAGAGGGGCCTGGATGGTACACAGAAGGGCATAAGGCACTTAAGTCCAAATCAAGGAGAGACCTGACGAATAGAGATTAAAACTGTCAAAAATGGTCAATAAACGATGTCTCCACGCCAACAAAAACATAAATCCTTTAAAATCAACATTACCTTGTCTATTGGTTGTCATACCATTGCAAAACACATATAAACTCCTGATCAAAATTTTCAGATCAGTTGAAAAATTGCAAGAATTTACATTTTGCACTGTTGGATCTTAAGGAAGTTCTAATTAGAGCTTCAAAATGCAAAAAGAAGAAATGGGAGTGAGACCAAAAAAAATGTGAGTAAGCAATTTATTGTAAACAAGCAATAAAGGCTGTTTATTGGCTGTTCATCAGCTGATGCGTTCTCACTGAATGCGACTTTGCGACCAAGATTGCATTGCAAATCCAAGTCCTGTCGCCTGTTCATAGTTCATCTTGTCGCCGTCACTCAGTGACGTCATGCCCACTCTAGTTTCACCCCGCGATCATATCTTATATCACGGACACAGATTGTCATTCTGTGGACCAGAAAGAAACAGTCTGTAACGGGTGTCAATCACGCACCCACACAACGCTGATTGGCTCTCACGGCGCAACATCGCCTGAAAGGTCCAAATATTTCAACTTTGGTGATGGAGCACAGTGACCTTCTCCGCGTCCAAAGCGACCCCAGAGTTCCCATCTGCAGCAACAGGGCTGCTGCTCCCATGTCTCCAAAGATGTGACCAAGTCGCCCAAAACGCGTCCCTCACATCACGTGAGATCTGGTCGCGCATGGAGAGTGGTCGCTGAGGTCGCCAAAGTCGTGTTTGGTGTGAACGCACCTTAAGACATTTTAAACTTCTTTAAAGATCCTAAGGGTTACCGAACAAAAAAGTCAAGTGGTAGACCCAAAAAAATTTCACCAGCCCTGAGCAGGAGGATCCAATTGGCTATCCGTCAAGACACGGGAAGATCCTCAGCCCAAATTAAGGTTGCTACTGGTGCCGACTGCAGTCCAATAACCACCAGATGACATCTGCCAGAGAAGGGTTTTAAGAACAAGAAACGTCTTCAAAGGCCTCATCTCCTTCAATGCCACAAAATTGCCCATTTGGAGTTTGCACAAAAGTACCAAACATGGGACATTGAAAGGTGGAGGAAAGTTCTATTCTCTGGTGAGAAAAAATTTAACCTTGACGGTCCCGATGGCTTCAAACGTTACTGACATGACGAGATCCCACCTGATATGTTATCTACACGGCACAGTGGAGGGGGCGAAATCATGATCTGGGCTGCTTTTTCCTTCAATGGAGCTTCAGGTTGTGCAGGGGCGTCAAACGGCATCCCTAATGACTGAAGGTCCTCGTCTGTGTGGTAATGACTGGGTTTTTCAAAAGGACAATGCTGCAGTTCACAATGCCCGCCTGACAAAAGACTTTACCCCAGAGGAATAGCTTCACTCATTTGGACCATCCTGTGTGGAGGGCAAGGGAAGTTTACAAAAATGGAGATCAGTTCTAGACAGTGGATGCCCTCTGTGAAGCCATCAATAACACTTGGATTGGATTGTTATAACAATCCCACTAGCTTCCTGGAAACACTGGCATCAAGCATGCTGAAACAAAATGTTTGAGGTAATTAACAGGAATGGCACAGCTACTCATGACTGAGTCCTGTTTTGAAAATTTTATTTATATTTTAGGGGGTTTTCTGGGTTTTTTGAGCTATGGTCTTAAACTTTTAATCAGCTGACGAACAGCCTATTTCAGTATAACTGTTGTTTGTAATAAATTGCCGACTCAGTTTTTTTAGTCTCACTCCCATTTCTTCTTTTTGCATTTTGAAGCTCTACTTTGAACCGTCTTAAGATCCAACAGTGCAAAACGTAAATTCTTGCAATTTTTCAATTGGTCTTTAAATTATGATCAGGAGTGTATATGTGTTTTGCAAAGGCGAATGCACAGATCTTATTACTGCTCTGGGTGAACAAAAATAGTATCAGTGCATCGCCTCAGTATGACTCAAAGTTTTGAATTTTTCAGCTTCATTCTGCTGGTGAAAACAAACAAAAGCCATGGGCGGGTCATTCATTTTTAAAAGTCCTGGTGAGCCAGCAGGCCTGCCTGTAAAGCCCCCCAATCACCGGCCGCTCCTCAGCTTCGTGCTGCAGATGGGCGTCGAGAGCTGTGATAAGACTTCCTCTGTCAAAACATATTAAGGCAGTGAGCTGGCGCTGCTGTGGGCGAGCTGTCTGTCTGTGCACAGCATAGCCAGAGAGGAGGAAGAAGTCTAGCCGGTGCCACTGGCAGGCTTACACACAGGAGCATACACATGCATACACGGGGAGGCTTCTTCTGCTCACCGACTGCTGTTCTGCCAAAGGCTGTTTCCTGCAAAAAGGTTCAAGAGCCTGTTTAGTGGTCATACCCTCATGTTCCCTTTTCAAAACTGAGGAACTGAGTGAATTTGCCCCTGTGACTGAGCTGAGCTGATGGCTTACCCATAATGAAACAACGAAAAAGGTTATCTTTTTAAAGGTGCATTACCTATAATTTTTGTGCTGAAATGTCTAGATTAACCTAAAATGGAAAACCTGTGGTGTAAGTTATGTTTAAACACTTAGATTGTTAGCTTATGAACTGAGAGAACGGGCTCGATTCTTACCTGCAGCCCATTTCCCCTAGCTTCCCCTGCTGTCCTGCCCCTTTTCCTATTCTATCCACTGTCTCCACAATCAATATAGGTAAAAAGGACAAAAAATACAACTTAATCAATAAAAATTTCAAATATTTCAAGATGCAACAGTTAAAGTGGTTGTGGTAGTTGCCATAGAAACAGTGGATTTTTCGTCAAAATATGCTTAAAAAAGAGGCAGAAATTGCTACAAAAAGGTGCTGTTCAGTCAAAGTATTTTATTAATATTTCATCCTTTACATTCATGATTAACTGTGTATTTAACTCTGCCCAGACCCCAATTATGATGTGGCCCCACAAGGCATTTCAAAGTTAAGTCCAGGGTTGCTGCCCAACTCTGCCCACATCCACTGTCTACCTGTTTTCAGGGTCTGAGAATAATTTATTGACTAACCGACCAAGTCGTTGACAAGTGCATTGAAAATATTCACTAGATTTTTACCTGCAAAAAAAATTAAAAAAAGCGTTTGTCCATTTGTTTGTTCGTCTGTGAGTAAGACAGCCCCACAGATTATCAATGGATTCTGATGGCATTCTGTTTGGGAATGTTTGTCATGGCACAAGGAAGAAGTTATTAGATTTTTGTAGTGATCCAAATATGGCTTAACCTTGCACAGCAGATGGCTCAGCCTGATCTATTGTCTGTAATCAGGCAGATTCATTTTACCGGGCAGAAGCAAGCTGCTGGACAGGGCTACAAGCAGGGGTTGTTAAGAAATGAAGACATGTTGAATACACACAGAAAACTGGACTCGATGGTTTGACCAAATCACATTTGTTCCTGACCTTATTGCTTGGCCAGAAAAGTTGATCAGTGATCAGCTGCATGCTGTGGTGTGCAGTGTTGCAGCATGTGTGTGTCACTGTCAGCATGACTCTGTGACTTTCTGGCAGACAGGCAGTAGAAGAGCAGGAGACAGAAACCACAGGTACATCTGCAGAGCCTTTTCGTTCATGACTGTTAGGGAGCTATTATTTATCCCCCTTATGGCGCATAACCCTCTGACATATACTCCTGAAAACAGAAAATCAACCCACAATTGGTGCTTGATGTTTTCCAATTTGGACCATGCTTGTTTTTATAAACTGATGATTCTTTTTGGCAAAAACAGCACCCCATAAGTAGAGTTTACCAATGATAAACCATTGTTTGCATTTTGTGGATAAATTTATCATAATGAAGGAGAGAAGCTGTTTAAAAGTGAACTGCAGTAGTTGGCAGAGCTGACAACATGTCACTAGGCTTTATCTTATTTTTTGTTTGAATTAAAGCCCCCTGATGTCAACACACGTAAATGCATTTCAATTGTCCCCAGAACCAGTAAATAAATATCCTAATATTTCAGATCATAAGAAAAAAACAACTTCATCTTGCAGTAAAAAGACTAGTGCAGTTTTCACTGTACTTACTCCACACACACTCCTTCTTGTTCTTACACAGACTTCTTCCTTTCCTAGTAAAACTTCTCTGAAAATATGCATTTTATTGAACTACATAAGAGACAAAGAGGCCCATGCTCAACAATCTCATGAATAAAACAACTGCTCCCAGCATGCCGCTGTGCCAAAAAGAAGTGAGTTGTTCTCATTTGCATAACATTGAACAAAATAACCTCTTATTTACCAGCTCATGCATATAGACAAAGGGAGAAATTACACAATTTCCTCAATTATGTAATCGACTGCAGTAGTTAATTAGAAAACTGCAGTCTTTCTGTCCCATATTCCGTAATAAGTCACTATCAAGGGTTCAGTATTGATCTTTGAACCTGAGCTATGTGAATAATGGCCTCCTGACTCACTGTCCCTTGAAAAGTTTTCCTCCATTAATCTGTGAAGGTCACTTGGACTAAATTTAATGTTTTCTTGACAGTGGTATTATCATTCACATCTTGTGTTGACAAGAGGGCACATCAGGCAAGAATTTCAGGGTTACTTGCAGATTAAAAATCCTGTTTCTTGGGCGCCTTTATATTTTATTGCTTTTGGTCATTTGGTACAGTTTAAGAAAAAAAATTTTTCTTTAGTAAATGAGGCCCACATTTTAAGTAATGGGTCTTTTGGGACATGGTTTTAAAATTGTAGGAAATATACTAAATCATAATTGTGTGTAAGATGTAATACTGTATATTGTATATCTAAGAGAACATTACATATCAATAGTTTTAGTAATACCGTGACAATTGGCAAATTAAGCTCCAGATTTTGATGTGCTCAGAAAATAATAACTGAGGTTTATTTTGGTGTATAATAAGATTTTGCTTCTTTGTATGTTTGAAATAAAAAAATCGAAATTAACAATAAATTGTTACAAGTTAGGGTGTAAAGTATTATTTAAATAGGACATGCATTTCTCTTCAGTAAGACAGAAAAGCCCCCATTCATCCTGCCGTTTCAAGCGGTAACATTTATGTCCCTGTGACACAGGCTATCTGGTAACCGGCATTGTGGTTCGTGTGTGTTCAGGACTATAAACAGTGCGTGGCTGGAGCGGCAGCACGCTTCGCTTCACTCAAGATGCGCTGCAGGTCTATTGTGAAGTCTGCGTATGTACTGTGTTGGCCGCGGCTCTGCTCTGTCTCATTAGCATATTAAGGCGTCCGCCCTCAAAACCAGCCGTTCTGAACAGAGGAGTTATGTGAGCATGGAAAGAATGCAGCTGTGCTTTATTCATAGGCTTTTTGGACCAAAGCATGTCACTAATGTTTCATGAAGACCTTGCAGAAAAGGAGCAAAATATGGGACCTTTAAAGTCCCTAAAAAAATCTACCCTACTGCTGTGCTGACAGAAGTTTCCAGCAGTATACAAAATCATCTAATTTTAACAGTGTTTTAAAGTTATATATTGCTTTGGTTACTGCAACAATGTTTGACCAGCCAGTAGTTCTGGCTGGGGGTGTGCCATCCAAGTTATGTCGTAAGATCTCAATGCTGTCAAGTTTACCTCTAGACATAATCAAAGGAGCCTGGGAACAAGATTTAAGACCTTTACATAATGATAATGATGATAGGACTGGGTTCTTTCATCAGTAAATAAATATTTGCTTTGTGCAAGACATTGTCTTCTGAGTGTCAAGGTCGTCCTTGGGGCTTGCATTTATCCTAACATAACCCCCACTTGTGATAAATGCAAAACCATCCAATGCTGCTCTGATCCGCATGTACTGGCTTGGCCTTAAATAAATTCTGAAAAGATGTCTTCCATACTCCTTAAATACTACTATAATACTATAATAATACTACCTGAACCTCGGGCCCGATTACTGCCCTCTTTGGCATTTCTAGTAGAGCATACAAAAGTTCAAGAGCACCGTGCGGTCACCTTTGCTTTGCCCTTGTCTAGAAGTGAAGTCTTGCTCACTGAGAGGGTGCTGCCCTGCCCACACTTGGCCAGTGGCTTTAAGACAAAATGTCCTATCTCACATTGGAGAAGCTATGGTGCTCTGCAAGTGATTCAGAGAGGAATTTCTTTTGGACCTGGGAGCCTTTCACGTTCATAAAAAGCACTGAACATTTGGTTGAACTGTGCTTTGATGTGACTCTTGGCACAAGCAACTCCACCTGAGCCCACAGTAGTTTAACTGCAAGTCAGAAGCCTGATAATATTTCAGAATGCTGGGGTAAGAGCCATCAATCAAGGCAGATTTTATCCCATCTAACCCGAGGTCTTATGATGAAGGATTCAAGTCTTTAAAATAATGACCAGATGATGAAACATTACCCTATCATCAATAAATACCGTAATTCTGCATAGTTGAGTCCATCATCTGAGCAAGGTGTCTCTCAGATCTTGACTTAACATAATAAATAAGATTGTTAATTTATGTATATCATTGTTCTCGATTTGCTGTTGGAATAACTATGTGTCCGGTAATCTCCCATCTGCTTACCAGGTGTATAGTAATGTTGCTATCCTGGGTTTTATAAAAACTTCTAATGTATGGCCTCACCTTGGCCTGGAGCATCCATGCTTTGTTTATAGGCATTCAGGGCATTGTCTCTAAAATGTTAAACTACTCCTCTGTTGTATGTTGTTTAATGTAAGCAGAGGGGAGTGCTTCATTGAAGGTTAGGTTACTTTGATTAGGCATGTGGGGGACCCTACCCAAATTTTAACAGTCAGGTTTCTTCCAGTACACTATGAATTGTGAAGTCCTATGATATCAAAAAAGGTATTCATGATAACTGTTATTTCCTGGTATGATGTCTGTGTATATTCCTTTTATCGTGGCAAAATAAGTTGTACTAATTAAAAAAAAGCTTTCCTTAACCCCTTTCTTTCAGTTACAACATCCCGATAAGCTTATCTTTTACTCAGTGCACCATCCTGTGTACAAAATCAGGAAAAAACAACTTAAAGACACCTCTATAACTGAAATATCACATCTTATGTCACAACATTGGTGTTATATAACAATAGAGTACACTGCATATAGCCCGGCTCTACCTTTTCAGAGATTTTAAGGCAAGCACAAAGGCAGCACTGTCATCATTTTGTTTCTTAAACACTAGGAAAAATAAAAGCTAGAAAAATTACTGTACAAGGTCTATTCTGCTGTGCTTTGCAATTACAGCTCAGATTCCTCAGAGAGCAGGGATGACAAGACTAAAGGGAGCAGACAGCGAATATTTTGACAGCATCTGAGTTAAAACTGAAGAAAAAAAAATCACATGACTGGCAGTTATTTTGCCTGCAGGCTGTTTACCAAAATCATGCAGTAAATCCATGGTCAGTGACCCACAGAAGCTGTATTGATAAGGAATAATTTTTCTCATGATCTTGTACAAGGAAAAATTAAAAGGGCAAATAACTTTAGCTGCAGCACAATTAAAATCATCACACAGCCCTTTATGGATAAACAAATGCTGAAACAGGAAATGCCTGAGTCATAATCAGTTGGTTTTAAGCCTATAATCATCTATTGTGAGGAGATTGAAAATGCAATTTAATTAAATATTTCATAATTGAATAAAGTTCCAATAGGGCTGGGAAATATGGACCAAAATAATCTCTGCCATACAGAGCATACAGTTTAACTAAATGTTTTTGAGAAAATATATGATAAATCATCATTACTATAATAATTACTGATAATCAATAGTATCATTTGATACCATCTCAAACTTTTGAGCTATGATATAATTCTAGCAATAGTCTTGTGCTTGTGTGGTAGATGAAGTGCTCCCCCCCTCCTCTCCACTGCAGTGTTGAGCCAGGAAATGCTGAATAAACAGGGTCATATCTTTGCTGAAGAAGCGAATTCAGATGCTACATTTTTCATTTCATTGATATCATGTGAGGGTAATTACTTTTGGAGACAGAAAAACAGTGTTTATGCTTCCAGAGCTCATGAGAGCCTTAAAGGTCCAATGCCCTGGTGTGTTTGACCACTTACTGCATTCTCGCCTGTCTATTAAGCAAGGATTACCTTTAAGTTAAATAAAAATGAAAATGAAATAATTCATCTATGTAGAGGATCAGATGCAGCTCTATTTCCCTCCCCTTTGAAAATGCTTGGATCTGAGCAGGCTATGAAAACGAGCTGTGCACTGATTAGCTGCCCAAATAATGCCTGATGGTAGGTGGGGGGAGGGGTTACAGGTCGCAGAGTGGACCTTCAAAACAGTCATGGTGTCTGCCTGTGACAGCTGTGTAGCTATTACACAATAAACCCCAAGTAAAAACTGAAAGGGGCATTTTCATTAAAGAGGTATAAAGCATTTCTCTGTGAACTGAGAGTTTAGCTAAAAGTCTAAAAATTAATTTCACAGGCCATGGGACCTTTAGGCTTTATGTGGGACAAAACAGAATAAACTGCACTTTGCATCCTGTCAGACAGACTCGGACATAAACATATGGCATGGTAATACTTCTGTGCCTTTCAAAGTCATGAGCTGACCTGTTTTACTCAACGATGAGACCGATGGTGTTTTCACACCATGGTTTTGTTCTGAATTTTTTTGTGCTTAACTTTCTTCACAAATGCATAAGTAGGCAATTGAACTTGTTGAGTTTATGATTTCAAAATGATTTATAATAAAAAAAGGAACATATTGAGGATAATTCAAATGTCCTGATGAAGACTCAGCTGAGTTAAATGTTGATACATCCCTGTTATTTATGGGGTTTTTAACAGTATCAGAAGGCCTCAGATTTTTAGTGAAAACTGCCTTTCTTTTACAAAGAACATTGTCTGTTTATAATCTGGACAGTCATTTGCTAGATAGAAATTTAACCATCATCCCAATCCTTGTGGGACACATGATTTTTTAAATAATCAATACATGTCTTGACCCAGTGCAGTACTCGCCTTAACATTTTTCCAATATTAATTTTGGCATTTTTATATCATATTTATGATTTGGTTGAGCATATTGATCTTCAACCTTGTCTGTATTAAACAGCCCGAAGATATTTATGATATCAGAAAATTAAGCATTTTATAAGACAATGCAAAATGCTTTAGAGAATTTGCTACACAGCTGTATATATCTCTATGATTTATTTAATCATTTGAAATTCATGCTTAGCAGAGTGATGCAGGGATCACTGGTTTTTATGGGCCAACCCAAAAGTTAGCATTATGCTGACTATTGTTGATAAGTAACCTGGCACACCAGATGGACCATTAAATATATTTTAATAGTCTATCTGGGAAAGAGCCCAAAGGAAGTGTTTTGGTATGGGCAGAACCTTTCAGAAGCGTATCTAGCAGGTGACTGGAAGATAGTTCTGTCAATCACATTTATTATGGGCCAATCAGATAATGTTTTGGGCAGACCAGATCTGCTAAAACTGCTACTAAAGCTGTTAGCATCTATGCTAATCTCTGTATAAGCAGTCGCTTCCTGCTGTCGTCTGGCTCATAGCTTACAACTCTTCCTGCTTTAAAGGACTCTGATTGGGCCATGCCACTTTGGGCCACTCACAATGGTGGTACAATGGAGCTTGGCAGGATGGATACGAATGAATACAGACATTGAATCAGACAGATGTATCTGCTGAGCAAGGTTAGATAACCTGTTCCCAACTAAGACAGCTTTCATGATTTTTAAAGTGTAAACATAATCAGCATGATTAAAAAGCTATGGTGGACCTCATGCAACAAGCAATACTCTGCATTATAACTCTTCTGAATGATAATTGCAAAGAATGTACTGTATCCATCAACGCTGAAAAACTTTTTATTTGTTCTTATGGTTTCTTTTATTGTTCTTGTTATAAAACAAAAAAGAATAAAAATAACATTCAAAAAAGATATGGTAGACCAACATCCTTCAAGTACAATCAGTGCTATAAGTTAGTCATGGATGTGGCCGTTGTTTTTGCAACATTGTTCTTTCATTTAAATAAAAAATCACAACTTTTAAGGTATCCACTGGCCAATTTTGTTGTCCTTGTTAGCAAGCACCCTTTCACCTACACAATAATGTAGTCCGAGAAAGTTCATTATGTCTATGTAGATAATATGTTTACTTTCTTTTTAACAGACCAGTAAGGGTTTTTTGGCTCATACCTTTACATGAAGCATCAGAAGCATCTGACAAAGGCGGAAGAGCTCCGTCAAAACATGAAAAGGTATGACCCAAAAAAAACGTTGTTGTCTGTTTAAAAGAAAGTATAAACATAAAACACAATTATGCTTTAGGATTCATTAGTGAAACAATTTCAGATGCGTTTATGTTGTAGTAAAAAACCTTTAAATCGTGTATACATGTGGTAACCACAGACCTTATTTCTGGGATTTATTATTAAAAAAAAAAAAAAACAATTCAAAGATCCCAAATGATCAGAGACCAGGCATTGTGAAGGGCTCAAAAGTTATAACTCGCATCCGTGTTTTAGACTCATTCCTGCCCCACTCTATGACCCCGACATTAATCTCAATAAAAATGACAGAAAGTTAAATTGTTTCCTTAATCAAGTAGCCTTGGCAATGGTATAAAAATAATAATAATAAAATTACCATTTCCATGTCCTTTTCAAATTGCAAAGTATATTTAGACAGTCTGCATGAGTTTGGGTGTATGGGTCCTCTGTTTTTGTTAGCAATGTATTAAAAGAAGTATAATATCATTTGTCTTTAACTACAAATGTAAAAACTCTTTCAATATAAAGAACTGATTATTCTTTAGTTTAAACATTTCTACTCTTTACTACCATATATGGTTTTGACTGTTTGACCAATATTTTCACTGAGCAACAGGCCTGGCTTATTTTCCTTTTTTTAACCAGTTTCTTTAATGCTGATCTCACCAATGGTCAGATGATTATCATTAAAATTCAATACATGACCAAGTGTTGAGCTGGCATATTTCATTGCTAGTGTTTGAGCTCCCTGAAGAGACTGTCAGTTGTGATTCCTGATTTATCCTCTATGTGCTCTAAGTCTCACACTCACCCACAAACACTGAAACCCCCATCATTACAAATGCATCCATCATCACTGCCACTGACAAGCAAATCACTGCGACGCTAACTGAGCTGGCAAGACAGACCATGAAGGCTAAATGTACCGGAGAAAACCAGGCACTAAGATGGAATTGTTCTGAACAGAAACAAACACAAACTTCTCTCAAAAAATCTATCCCCACAGGCAACCTTTAATAGTCTGCCACATTTCATCTCTCCCTCTGTGTTTGTGCACCTTGCTGCTAAGTTCCTAATGTTGCATATGAGGAGTAACAGAAGAGCTTTTAAAAGCTGCTCATTCTTCCCAGCTTAAACACGTCATACCACTGTCATTTAAACCTCCACAGTGTTGGGAGGAGATTAATCCATGCAGAATTTGCTGCATTCCAAACTGAGCTTTTCAGGAAATGCCATGCCTCACCACTTCCTTTATTTGACTTGTTCACACTGCACTCTCTGCTCACTGGCAGCACAAATCCATAGAGCGACCTTCCCTTGGAGGATGTGGCATACAGTGTGTGTCTGCCTCATTGTCACATTTCTAATTTGACAGCTTGCCAAAGACACACAGTCCCTCCACACACTGCTGATGGGAAGCGGCAGGCCCCCAAGTGTCACCCACCCACTCTGTGCAACTGATGGTGGTGACTAATGCCACCACTGGTCCAAATTGCAAGCTCCGGTTGTTAAGTGGAAACGTGCGTATCAGAAGTGACGGCGCATAGCCATTCAAGAAGGGCTGCTTGATTAAGGCAAAACCTATAACTGCAATTATTTCGATAGATGTTGAGCTCACAATCAAGAAACTGGATTACTCACTGATTTTACGACATGCACCAAATGCATTCCTGTAGCCTCAAAATTAAATGCATGGTAGTTCCTGCAAACAGCACATGTGTGTGACCCCCAAATTCCACATAACATGACAGCGCCACGCAGTGCAGCGCCGAGCCGAGCCCAGCCGCAGTCTTCCTCCGACCGACAAACCCCACTGGACCTCACTTCGCCTTCCCTCCCTTTGCGGATCCCAACCACACATCTTCGTGATTTATTTCACTTCTATCTGCCTATATCCTTGTAGAAAGGATGTTTGGTGTCATATATATACTGTTACATATTTCTGTACCTCCACGATTCACTTTTCTTCGTCCATGGAGTCGTGTTGCCTCTGGGACACTCTGACCAACTGCTGACCTGATGCTTGTGCCTCCAGTTGTGAAGTAATGACAACATATTGAGGAAATTTACTTTCGGAAGTCCATGCATTGTGTTTTCTTTTGAAAGTACCGGATATTCCACACCTCTGACTTCCTTTCCGATGCCTTCTGAACGACAGTGAATTTACGAGGTTTGGAAGCAGCTGCGCAGAAAATAGACCTGAAGCGAATCTCCAGCGCCGTGGCGTCCACCGGAACGCGGGCAGTGGAATTGAAATCTGATAGACTAGAGTGGGAGCGAAATGCTCCGCAATACGATTCAAGACCATGTCGTGATCGCGTTATGTGGAATTGGGGGGTTAGTATGCCGTGGACCTGCACGACTCCATGTGCTCTATCCTGCATCAACCATCAGCAGAAATGACATCATTTAACATAAGTTTGTACTTTTAGACCAGTTAAACCCATTTCAATGTCAGTTCAGCTGATGCTGCTATATTAATCAATATCATTCCTTTCCAGATTATATTAATTATACATGTTAATGTTAATATTGAAATCTCTATCCATGGCTGTATCTTTACAACCACATAGACATGAGGACCATTTTAAAAATGAGATGCCACACCTCAAGGGGCCTACCTTTAATAAATTTCTATTCAACAAAGACAAATATGGCTCTATACAAATAAAGATTTATTGATTTAATCTATATTCAACACAGGCAAATGTGGTGAGGACAAATGTGACGTGGCTTCAGACTGCTCGATTAAAAAGTGCCTTGAGACAACACTTGTTATGAACTGGCGCTATACAAATAGATTGATTGATTGATTGATGAACCTAAAGGCTCTTAATAACATCAATCAGAATATTGATGAACATGAATAATGAAAACATGTGTGAAAAAATGCAAGTACCTGAAAATAATGATAGATAAAAAAACAAAAAAAATTAAGAAAGTGCAACATGTCATGTCGCACAGTAATATTCAGTGTCTGTTATTTCATTTCATAATTGTGAGAGGCAGTAATTGTAAATTAAATTGAAACTCGACTAATGGCCCAACTCTACTTTCAACCATATCAGACTGTTCAGAGAGGTGACGAGGGGATGCTGCAAGGTCACAATTTAACGATGTGATAAGTAGAACTGTCTGAATAAACATTTAGGAAGAGAATAAACTTATAAGTTATTTATGTTTTTTAGTTGCATACTTAGATCAACTCAAAAAATAAAAACACGGAAATTCAGAGAAACTTATTTCATAGTTGTAATGGGATGTGTCCTGCAACGGCAGGTAATATGACAGACTTCCAGAAAAACGGTCTTATCTACATTGTAAATGTGTGCTTTCTGTGTACTAAAAGATGCAAAAACATGACGAGAAACAGCGTCAGTGAATAATGCACAGGACGAGACAGAGATTCCAGATAAAAAAATATTTCCATCTGATGTCTTAAACTAGGATTTTGGAGTCACCAATCAGTTTTCAGGGG
The DNA here is from genome assembly GCA_037902135.1 of Cetoscarus ocellatus. Classification (NCBI taxonomy): domain Eukaryota; kingdom Metazoa; phylum Chordata; class Actinopteri; order Labriformes; family Labridae; genus Cetoscarus; species Cetoscarus ocellatus. Next base: position 134,363 of record JBAMNC010000415.1, read on the forward strand.
GATACAGTTATCTCCCAACTCAGACCAACAACATGTTTTTTAGATCTCATACCAGCATCCGTTTTTGAACACATTCATGGGCTTTTTAAAAATGACATTCATAACATTTTTAATTATGTTCTTCAGATGGCTATCTTCCCAAGTGCTTTAAAAACAACCATTTAAACCCATCCATTCTCAATAATTACAGGCCAGTCTACAATCTGGTTTTTAATCATTTACATGATTTTGAAATCTTTTTACACACAGTAGGTGAATTATATCAATCTCGTTTTAGGGCCAATCACAGCACAAAGACGTCATTAATAAATATTGTGAAGGACCTCAGGTCAAATAAAGATCAAAAATGCCCTCTCCGTTTGAGCTGCTTGACCTAAGTGCAGTCTTTGACACTGTGGATCACCAAATCAACTTCGTAGTTATGCTGATGATACACAGCTCTACAGTGCGGTGTCTGTCTACTGATGACATATGGCCAATGGATGGCCTTTTTAACTTTATTTTAGATGTCAAGTCTTGGATGACAGACATTTTTTTTACTGCTAAACCAGGACAAAACTCAGATTTTAGTTAATGGTCCACAGAGAGAGAAACTGGAAAGCAAACTCTAAGATCTGTCTTTCAATCACTGCAAGCAAGTTTAAAATTTAGGTGTTATGTCTAATACAGATTTCCATTTTCAGGGACATACTGGAGATATAGCAAAAATGCATTTTATGATTTAAAGCACATTTCTACAGTGCTCCTGTTTCTCTCAAGCAAAAGCAAAGACTCTTATTAAAGTTTTTATTACGTGTCAAACTGAAGTAATGCTCTTCTTTCTGGTCTCCCTTAAAATAACATTTTTCAGCTTCAGCTGCTACAACACCCAGCTGCAGGAATGCTGTCAAAGACTGGAAAGAGGGCCCACATCACACCGATTTAAAGTCTCTGCATAGGCCACCTGTATCTTTTAGATTAGATTTTAAGATTCTTTTATTGGTTTTGCTCCTTCTTATTTATCTGATTTGCTTTTACCATATGAGCCAAGAAACCCTATGGTCCTCTGGTTGTGGTCTCTAAATAGTGCCTAAAGTAAGAACTATAACACACAGTGAAGCATCTTTTCATTATTACGGCCCCCCTCAGGAATAGTCTACCTGAAGACCTGAGGGCAGCACCTACTGTTCATACTTTTAAAACCAGACTCAAGGCCAACCTTTTCAGTCTGGCTTTTAGCTCAATTTAATTTTTTTATCCTCTTAAACTGTTTTATGCTTTTTCTTACTCCATATCAGTTTCAGAGTTACTGTTTTGTGTTTTATAACCTCTTTTTATTCATTTTCTTGATACAATCTAATGTTAGCATGTATCACGATTAACTTTTAGTTAATTGTGTAACTTTTAGATAATTATGTGTGTGTATGTGTGTTGGTAGGGGATCAAATATTCTTGGTTATTTGTGTGTATGCTCGAAAACTTTTCAAGTTTGATTTTTGGGGAAAGTGACAGCCTTAATCTATTTAGCACATTGAGTTTGCATTTATATAAAAAGTGCTATAAATGAATTTAATGAGCTCTGTAGCTCTGAGCAGGAATACGTCTAAAAATGAATCTATGCATGCATCACCATGCAGTGATTAAATTATTATTTTTGATATCCCAAGTATACGCACACATTAATAGGAGATCATTCAGTTGACATGATTAATGGATTAAAGGCACATTAGAGCAGTTATACAGTAGGGCGGACGGTCATGTCAAAAAAACTGCAGCGTTAGCCCTGCTAGCTAAGGTTAGCCAGCATTAGTGACTTTCACATTTGCAGAGATATGTGGACTCACAAAACTTAAAACCCTTCTTGAATTTTCTCTGGGGTGTTTCACTGCACCTCTGATCATTTTTCTCAAATCACCAATGGCCATTATCGGCAACCCCAGCAAAAATCAGATGAAATGAGACAAGACGGCTTTGATGCCATTTCCTTCATGTTTTACCCCTTGGCCAAAAGTTGAGGGGTAGCCTTCTGTCAAATGTGGAAGTGATGTGTGCATAGAACCCATTTAATTGGTTTTGACATTGAGGGGCTCTCCTACACTGACACTGAAAGCTGCGCTATTATTACAAAATATCAAACATACAAGTCATTTATCATTTTGAAATCTCATTAAATTAACAAACACAAACATTGAAAAAAAATGGCAGGGCCTACCATCCTAAAATTAGTGAAAATTTTCAGTATTTCCATCTTTTCACAATGCCAAAACTAAAAGGTTGTTATTTCTGTGTCTCTTTTGTAGGGAAATGTTTGTAAGGGTGTTAATCACTGGGGCCCAGAGGGAGCAAAAAGAGGGGCAGAGTACCACTGAAGTTAAACACTATAGGTTGTGCCAGGTTACAAGCAAGTTTAGTCCAACTTGCAAGGAATCATCTTTTTATTAAGGTTAATCTTCTTGAATTTGGCACCATCAATTCAATAGTTGTATTACATGAATCAGTACAACAACAACAAGCTTTGTTAGCATTTTACCCCCTCATTCATAATAATTAAAAATAACGAGAGACTGATCCATCCATTCTTAAACTCTGCAGAAAATTCCAGTAAGTTGATATCACAATTTGTACATCTTTTGATGTAGAGCTCCTTTTCTATCTCATGAATATCAAATGAGCAGAAATTTGGAAGCTTGAAGTGTGAACATAGCCTGAGAGCACCTACACTGTAAGCTCTCCATGACTTATTGGACCTAATCATCCCCCTCATCACATCAGTGTCACTCATCACTTGCCTGACTCCTCACTCACTGGCTTCCTCTCTTTTTCCCTTATTTATCTGACATCTCCTCCATCCTGCTTCCTTCCAAAGTTTCTTTTTTCTCCCCTTCTGTTCTGCATCTCCCTCCTCTTGTGTTTGTTCCCTATCTTTCCATCGGTATCCTAAACCTGTTCAAGCAGAAATCATCCTGGCATCAAATCCCAGCAGTCACAAACATCTGCTGCCTCTATCAGCAAACTATAATGGTCTCAGGATGCCTCATTCCGCTTGGAGTTTGGTTCGGTAATTTTGTTCTAGGCAGGGAAAAAAATCTATAAGGGGCCTCAAAGGGATACAGCTCATCCCTTTACATCAAGACGTGACCTTCTTTAATTACCGGGCATACATAACCATGAGAGTAGATGGCATCTACAAGGGCTGGATAACATGTTGAGTTTCAAAGAGAAACAGATGTATTTCCATATGATAAAGGGTAGGACAATGTTATCTAAATAAATACAGTTTGATTTATGTTGATAGAAAATACCTAGTCAAGGGATTATTTATGGTAAAAACCACTCACAATCATGCTTACTGAAAGACTACAGGGCAATCCATTTGAAATATTTAGTTTGAGTGGAAAGTTATAATTTTATTTATTTTTGTTTAAGGATACGTTTGCAACAAAAATAGAAGTGTTACACTGCCAATATTGAGCAAGAATTTTCTCTAATTATCCAAAAACTTCTTGAGAACCACAATAACCTACATACCATAGGAAGATTTGGAAAAAAAAGTTAAAGCTGGTAAAGAGCAAGACAAAACCTGATCAGTGCATCCCTTGTATCCACTAGATCAAACTTTAAAAAGAATATCAGCATAAAGGCCTTTGAACACCAGACACAATACATTGGAGAAAACAATCCGCATGTTATTATTTCTTTTTGAATCTGTAGCCAGTCAATGCAAGCCAACACACCAGCAACGTTAGGTCACAAAGTAAAATGGCAGCTTGTGCATTCCTTTTATGGTCATATCAAAGTTTACAACTCTGATGCTATGACACTGTTCGCTGTTTCTTTACAGTAAATATTAGCAATATAATGTGTATTACAATTAGGGCTGGGCAATTAATTGAAAAATAATCGAAAACTACATTTAGACCCTTGAATCAAAGTAATTTTACTCATGTAGATTATTTTGATTATTTTCCCTGTGTAAGTCACATGACCACGCCCCCTCCATACAGTCCGCGTTCACTTTCGCCAAGAGCGAAGGACGTGCTGCCAACATGGGGGAGACAAGTGCCAATCATTCAGAGGATCTTGTAGCCAAGAAAAATGCCATCTCCGTTGTTTGGACACATTTTGGATTCTGTGCAGAGGACATCTAGCAGAAAGAAGTGAAGTGTAAATACTGCAGGAATACCGTTTCGACGACCATCGGTAACATCACCAATTTGTTCCAGCATTGCATAAAATTAATCGTTCATTAATTGTAATCAAGGTAAGATCTTCAATGAGTCGTGATACTGAGATCAGGTAATATCGCCCAGCCCTAATTACAATGTAGTGAAATAATACTGAGATATAATTTTTGGTCCATATTTCTATAGCAATGCTTTGCCTCAAGTCATCAAAGAAAGTGACTATCAGCAGCTAGAAACAAAGCTTCCTCTGTGCCACTGGGAAGCTGTCACATCAGAGTCATTTTGGAGCAATCCATTTGAGAGACTGTTTGATTTGCGTCATTGCCGGGTCATCCTTATAAGTGCCAGCGTTTGACTCACAAGCAGTGTTGAGAGTTGATTTACTGACCAATTACCACAGCTCAGTCTGTCCACATTCTCCGATCTCCATCCTGCTTTGATTAGACAAGAACCCCCTTCCCAATAAGACTTAAGACGCTGAGGGAAGATTTACAGCACCAATTTTCTTTCCTTTCTCGCTGCTGTTAATTCTGTCTGTGTGTATGAAAGCGTTTGGTGGCTTGTTTCTATTTCTGACGTTTACAGAGGCTGGCCCCCCTCCTCCCTACCCGCTGGCTGACTGAGAAGCAAGCCCACACACACACTCAGATGTATAATCAGACACTCACAGGTGCATGTATACCTGTGTGTCTACAGTCAGAGCACTCACACCAGAATCAGCACCTGCACAGACAATACACATTCACGCACACAGACTCACTGTTGGCTTGTTAGACCAATGACTTCAGCGTGATTGCTCCTCTTCAGCGCCCACACAGCAAAGCAGTCATAACAGCCCTCTGACACCCAACCCTGCAGATAATGACAGCTCAGGAGGGAGACCCCCCCTCTCCTCACGGCACACCATACGCCCACATCTACAAAGATATGAACGGAAACACAAGGACACACATCCTCTCACAGCACAGAAGGGCTTTTGCCACAGCACTGTTGCAGTGAAGTGCAATGAAGAACTTAAATTTGCCCTTGGATTTTTTCTTTATTTCTGCAAAAATCAAAATCACTGCCTGAAAAAAAGAAAATTTTCCCTTTTGTTAAATTCCAGAGATCCTTGGAAATTCCTGAAGTCAAGCTGCTCACATGATGACAGACTAAGCATTTCCCCCCAAGAGGCTTGTTTTGTAAATGTCACATTTGTAAGTACGGTACAGTAATTATGACAAAATACTCCTGAAGAAGACAAGATTCTCTTTATAATTTATTCTGTTCCTTAGAGCCATGTAGGCTATCTCAGCAGGGAGGAATTAAAGATGATCCTGCAAAAATACCAATTCATTTCAAGGGAAAGAGTCCTAAGGTCTATTACACCACAGCTGCTTGAAAACAAAGGGAAAATGGTGCTAAAACTTATTCATCATCATTGCACTGGGCGTTTGGTACAAATAAGTAAAAGTAGTAGAACTTGGAAAGTAACTTGCACTATCAAAATGGAAAAGTTAACTAAAACTAAGATAACAAAATATGATACAATTAAGCATCATCTGCATGACTGTAAAAACATGGAATACAAAGTGAGAAGCATCAAAACAGTACCACGTGGAACTTTAAGAGAAACTTCAATGTGCATTAAAACTTCATTTTGACATGTACAAACCAAGGTTAATCTGATCCATCTGATTCCAACAAACTCAAAGCAGTTGCCATAATTTCAGAGTAATTTCTCAGTTGACAGAACATACAATCTAAAATTGTTTGGACTTGACAACATGGACTTGTACCCAGGAGCTTGCTTCAAGGACAACAGCTTCTTTACTAGGCCATAACCTCCACTGGAAAATGAAGCCACTTGACACTTGAGGACCTGGCAAAATCTACTGGTCTTCAAGTGTTCAGCAAAAAAACGTAATAAGCCTCCTTCGATAATTAATTGGCTAAAGTCGCATATTGTTTTGCAATTCTTTCTACAGTCACTGTTCTTTATGAAAGGCATGTGAAATTAGCCATGAACATTTACAAAAGTGTTGTAAGTTAGTGGTATTGGTATGCTGTTTTGCTGATTTATTTGTATATCTTCTTTTTGTCATTTTCACCTGTAAAGGCAGCCATTTTAATTTGTGTACTGCAGTTATTAAGATGATAATTTATTCTTATATAATGTTTTGTGAAACTTTGATCTTTCACTAAGGATTCACTTTTAAGCCTCCTGTTGGAGACCTCCAGTTTTTGTATTTACTGCTTTTCTTCTGTTTTCTCTCTACTCCAAGTTTTGTAGCCAAAAATAGAAAACCTGCATGTGTGCTGCAAATACTACTCACTACTCCGACACAAAAATGGTTATTTTTGACCACGAGGTAGCGCTGTAACAATAAGGTTTTGTTTGTGCAGTTCTGTTGAAAAATCCTTGGTTTAGAGAAACTGTTGTTTTCTGGTCTTATCTTCAAAATAATGTATGGCTCTTAACCACCAGTCTTCTGCGATCAAAATGCAAACTACAACAACCATTTTCTCAAAAGCTGGCACTGACCATCTCAAAATGCTCATTTAATCCAAAACAAAGTCAGAGTCATATGTGGACTTTACTGATCTTCAAGAACATATAATGTTAAAACACAAGTTAGCTTAATGTAGACAAGCATGTAAAGGTAAACTGAGCACAAATAATGTAATCAATGGAAGTGTGTCTTATTGAAAAATGCATAAGCAGATGCATGACTACATTCTGTTTATGCATATGAAGAGGCTGTTAAACATTTATTATAACTTTTTGCAAAAATAATCAGGGTTACTTTAGATTTCCTTAAACCAAAGCCAGGAATATTTATGAGCCCCTGTTATGCTTTTCTGACTTTTATACCCTTGTATTGTATTGTATTGTTGTATTGTATAGTGTATTCATATAGTACTGTTGATGATTTTTGACTGTCAACAATATTTTCACTAAGCAACAGGTCTGGCATCTATTTCTTTTTAACAGCCCTAATTATTGCTTTTTTGACTTTCAAACACTCCTTTGAATGTTCAGCATACAGACCTGTATCCAATTTGCCATTTTTTAGTAAGCTTTTAAAAAAGATTATTTAAAACTAGTTAAATGATTTTATTTATTTTAGAAATATTTATGAAATTCATCAATCTGTTTTTAGGAAAAATCACAATACAGAGAGTGCTCTGTTCAAAATTGTTAATGACCTCAGGTCCAACATGGATAATAAATTACCTTCTGTTTTAGTTTTATTGGACCTGAGTGCTGCATTTGATACGGTTGATCACAAAATCCTTTTAAATAGACTCCATGATTTTATTGGCATCTCTGGCACAGTTTTTAACTGGTTTAAATCTTATCTTAGTGATAGAAAGCTTTATGTGAATCTAGGGGATCACTCATCAAATCGTTATGACATGAAGTCTGGTGTTCCCCAAGGTTCAATTTTAGGCCCTACTCTTTTGAATCTTTATATGCTTCCATTAGGGAATGTCATCAGGAGACACAACATTAATTTTCACAGCTATGCTGATGACACCCAGCTTTATGTCGCCGTGTCCCCTGATGACACAGGGCCACTTGATGCCCTTTTTAACTGGATTTTAGATATTAAATCATGGATGGCAGAGAATTTTTTACAGCTCAACCAGGACAAAACTCAGGTTTTCGTCATTGGCTCAGGGGTCAAGAGAGAGAAACTGGTCAGCAAACTCAAAGCATTACCTTTTAATCCGTGTGGGCAGACTAAAAATTTAGGGGTTTTATTTGATTCAGAGTTCAGTTTTGAGTTACATATCAGGGCCATCATCAGAAAAGCTTTTTATCATTTAAAGAACATTGCCCGAGCGCAACCGTTTCTCTCTCAAGTCAATGCAGTGACACTAATCCATGCTTTCATCACCTGTAGAATAGATTACTGTAATGCTCTTCTTTCTGGTCTTCAAAAAAAGAAAATTTCCCATCTTCAGCTCCTTCAGAACTCAGCTGCGTGGATGCTGGCGAGGACCAGAAAGAGAGCCCATATTACACTGATCTTAAGGTCTCTGCATTGGCTACCTGTTTCTTTAAGAACAGATTTTGAGATTCTTTTGCTGTTTTTTAAAGCTCTTAATGGTCTTAGTCCTTCTTAATTATCGGATTTACTTTTATGCAATTAGCCCATTAGAGCCCTCAGGTCCTCAGGAAGTTTTCTGTTAAAAGTTCTCTAAGTTAAAACAAAAAGTTACGGTGAGGCATCTTTTCATCACTACAGCACCCATCTATGGAGCAACCTACCTGAAGACCCGAGGGCTGCACCTAATGTTAATGTTTTTAAAACAAACTCAAGACCTGCCTTTTTAGTCTGGCTTTTACCTGAATTACCTTTTAGTGTTTTTTTTAATTGTTATTACAGGACCCTTTTATTATTATTTTATTTTTTACTTCATTTCAATTTTTTTATTTTTTTTATTTAACGATATATTTAATTTTACACTTTAGCCCAACCTCCAGTGTTTAATCATTCTAAACCTTTAAGACGGCATATCCTCCGTGCGTACTGAGTACAACAATGTTCTTGTTCTACTATTATCTTTTATTTATGATGCATTTTACTGTTACTGTGTATGGATTGCTGGGGTGGGTGGGTTCAGGGATTGGGTGGAGTGAGTCTGGGTTATACTTCCTTTTATCTTATTTTAATGTATCTGTCTGTTTGTAAAGCACTTTGTGCTACATTCTTTTGTATGAAAAGTGCCATATAAATAAAATTTGATTGATTGATTGAACATGTCTCCTCTGCATAATAAGTAAGGTACAGAGCGAATACAGCTGGATCAGTGTACCTAGTATGTGAAAACTAGGTGTTTTGAACAAAGCGAGTGTGAGCATACTCTTGCAGTCAGCAAAATCAAACGTATGAACCCAACTGAAAACAAAATATGGTCTCTTTGAAACTGAATTAGGACCTAACCCAGGTGTGGCAGATTCAGTTTTTACTCCGATGTTGTTTTATTTATATCGATTGTTATTTTAAGAAAAAAACATCTAGGTATAAGTTTAGTTAAATGTTTTCCACAGTATTAATAATAAATGACCTACGTGTGTTTTCTGATCTACAAAAAGCTCTGCGCAGACAGTGTGGTCTGTAGTGTTCATAATAAAATCTGCCACTCATAATGATGAGACAGGAATTTCAAGTCATTTTGAGACCCAAACAACAGGTTTGCAGGATAGTTCTCTAAGACCATCCAGACAAGTTACCTAGAATAACACACCAACAAAAGTTTCAAGAGTAAAAAATTAAAATATCTATGATTAGATTTTAGAATCCTTCTTTATAGAGAAAGTTGAACCTTCAGATGAGGAAAATCTATTATTTCTGCTGTAAACTCCACAAACTTAATACTTGGCTTTATGAGGTGAAACACAATGGTACATCAACAATATGACATTTTTTAGTGAGTGGGGCTCAGCTGGAGGCAAAACAATCCACCAAATAAGTTTGTCAGTGCTGGAAAGTTGATTTTGGCTTATTCCTAACAATTCCAGAGGAAGAAATAAACATGTACCTCAGGATATTTGAGGTCACGTACTCTCCAATTTAGATGCACACAATGTGCTTGTTCCACAATCAAACCTGCCTGTGGTCATTCTACTTTCCCATGTAATCATAGGCACATGGCACATCTTAAGCATCTTCATTTTCTTACTGCCTGCCTTTCCTTTCAAGAAATGTTATTATGTCCTGTGAATTATCGCTGCCAGAGTCCAGCAAGCCTCTGCCTTTCAGCTCTGTGTGACAGATGCCTGGAAACAGATGCAAAAGGCCGTAAGGGCAGAGTGGGGGGTAGAGGGAGATGGACTTTTCCTGGGGGGGTTAATTTGTATGGAGGCTTTACACTCCACAAGACATCCGCACAGGAAATAATCAACATCACAAACCGTGAACACGCAGAAGATCATCCACCAAGAAATAGAGCGTCCCCAAAGCCCAGTGACATGGTCTGCTTGTTTCCACTCCAGAGCTCGTAAACTAGCAATTACAGCAGGGACTCAAGACACTTTCAGTAATGTTGTGCTCCTCTTTTGCATCTACATTCATTTATTAAAACACTACTCGTGAAGAGGTACATGAAGCTAAAGAAAACAGCCGTTATTGTAATGATGAAACAAATGCAAGGGCTCTTTTTCCACCCACAGATCAGTGAGTATGTAGCTCTATGATAAAACATTGCATGCTCTACCACACAAACATACATGGAAGCAAACACACACTCTCAGGAACAGTGTGTTAGTAGCCCAGCAACAAATCCTAATTACCCTTTGCAATTTAATAGTGATTAGTTGAACAATTCACAGAGGACCAACTGGATGAACACAGAGGTACATTTCTACACACAAACACAAGATTACACATGCAAACTGAAGTGGTCTCATTAGCATAGTGTGGCATCTCAAGGTCTGCATGGAGCTGTGTACATGCACTAGTCTGTTGACACAGTATGTTGACTGGATTTCCATGTAATTAATCCGTAGGGTAAACCAGCATGTATGTCAGTGCTGCGGCATTTGCTCTCGGCTCAAACTGTCAGTTGTTTTTCATGACAGTAACACTGGTAAAACTGGAATACAGCTGAAGGAAACAAAGCAATGAGCATCTGTAAAATAGTGCAGGCCAATCAGTGCATCCTATGAGAAAGTGCTCAGTGCAATGTGTGTGGGAACCTATCATCTGTTGCTCCAAATGTTAGGTGTCAGACAAAAGGCCCTGAGTGCATATCAAGCGGAGAGACAGCAGTTTACTGCAGGGAGCCCCAGAGAAAGGACGAGCCAACAGAGCAACAGATACGGCAGGAGAGAGAGCATAAAATATCTACTTTCATATATTCTCCATTCAGAATGGAAAACTATAATAATGTCCACAGATACAAATCAATGAGCTAATTTCTAAACACAGAATGTTATTGACCGAGAGGAGAAAAATGGTTGCTATGGCCAATGTACAGCCTGGAATGGAGAGATAACATACAATGCCCTCTGCAAGATCCAACCTTTGATCCACCTGACAGTTAAAGGGGGGAAGTGCTTTGTAAATTAACATGACAAACAGTTCGGCGTAAATGACGTCAACTTGATTTCCAGGGAGAGATACAAAGCACAGTTCCGGAAAAAGGGATTGCTGTGATAGTGTTGGCTTTACTTTAACTGATAATTAACAGATTGTGATTAGAATATTTCAAACGTAGTTTTGCATTTCCTTCTTACTGTTGTTTGACAATGAACCCAAAAAATACTTACTTACTTACTGTCACACTAATATGCACACTTCAATGCATGTTCTGATATTGCAACTAAGCTAGTAAAACACAATTCTTAAATCTTAATTTAGTCTGAAAATATAACACTAATGCTGACAAAAGATTAACAATGATTTCCACTAAACATGCACCTGTGATCATCAACCAGGGCCACAACAGGCTGCCTACAGGCTCCCATTCTGTCCCCAGGAAACGACAAAATTACTGTCTCTTGTGACAATACACTGTTTTATGTAGGGCTGGGCTACAAATAACAACCCTGCTCTTTTTCACACAAAATTCAATTAACAAATTTAATCGATCCCCCCCCCCAAAGAAAAAATACAAATGGCACCACATTACACAGAACAAGTTTTGCTTCAATTTGATAAGAAACTGAATGTCACATGCACTCTGTTATTCTGTGCTATAAGGGCATGCAGGTACATTGTGTAGTTTGGATGTACGGAGAATGTGTCTTCATTTACACTAAAAGCTGCACTATCCTCAAAATTCACGAACATGGACCCTCTTGATCATCACTTCATTTCATTTAAAAAATACAAGGCTAGAAATGTGCCTGTGCAAAAAGGGCAGGGCCTGTCATCATAAAAGCAGTTAAAATGTTCAGCTGTTGTGTCCTTGCGGAAGAAAACATGGGTGAGTGTGTTAACTTCTGGGGAAAAATCTTGATTTTTATTTTTTAAATCTTCAACAACAAAAAATCTGAATTAACTGATCTGATCAATATACTGCCTAGTTGTGTATGTTTTCAAGGCATGCAGCATTAAGTGAGAGACACTGATAAGAGTCATTCAGCATCAGGCAAACGATATTGATGTGCTGAACTCGATGGCCAGTTCTAAATAGTTCTAAATGGAAATTGATCCTTGATTGACCTGTCAGCCCCTCTATCACCTTTTTTAATTAATAAGGGAGGGGTGCAGCCCCAAGTTAGATATGCATTGTTCTCGGTTTTTACATTTTTTTCACTATGGGTTTTGAAAAGACACAGTCTCTGCAGTGTTACTGATAAAGTGAACATAAAAGTACTGAAGCTTTAAAAATCAAATGCAGTCTCCTATCATTAGCAAAATAAGTCTAAAGGAAGACAGTAAGAGAGAAATCATTGTCTTATTTGCACAAATACATAGTAAATCCTTGAAAAAAATGTATATAAAATTTTCAAACTTGTGTCTTGACTACACCAACTGCATCTTTAAATAACGTTAACACAAAGAAGATATGTTTCACACTTAACACAGGCCCCATATAGTACGTTTTAATGCATGTTGTACAAGAAAAATAAATATACTGTATGGTGAGTGCATTTCAGTGGTAAATATCAGAGAAAATCCTCATGTATCAACACTATTTGCATACTGTACATAGAAAGAACTGTCAAACTGACCCTTTCACAAGACCAGATCCCACTGCCATTCTTTTATCTTAACGGAACCAAACCAACATTGGTCCTAAAGGCAACAGTCTTGATAATAAATCAGCCATGTCTGAAATGTCAAACAGCCCCTGGCTGCAGGCGACTGCTTTTTATAAATAGACCACAGCAGCTAACCTAACAATCTAAAGGAGATCCTCTGACAAACACAGTGAAGCAGATGTGACAGTGTGATGAAGTTACTGAATTTCAAAGCACCGGTTTGAAGAAAATTACGAGGCAACAGGGGACTTCTCAGAAATGCTCTATTTTTCACTCAGCAAGCCAACAGAGAAGGAAGTGCTGATCCTGCAGTGAGAGGGCTTCATTTCAGCACCATGGAGAGCTCCTCCGTTCTCTGGTGTGGTTGATGCTCTGCTAATTCTTCCCCCTCTTGGGCAGCAAACAGCATCTGTTGGTCTGCCTCTCCAACCGCAGCAATAATTGAACTCTTAAGAGACCGCCCAACACTCAAGCGGTGACTGTAGCACCAGCAAAGGGCCAAGGGACGAGCCATTTCATGCTCCACTCAAAGCCAGATGAAAGTGCAGTGTAGCATAACAATCATCTGATTCAAACACAAATCCAGTAAACACTTTCATTAAAGCAAACACACAGAACATTATATTGATCTTTTCTCTATGCTTATTTGTATAGATACTGGAGAGATTTTCTCTCTAAATTGCACTGATTTTGTGGTTAAAACAAATTAAATTCATTATTGTACAGACCGACATTTCTCTGTTGAGAGGAGTCTCAATATCTCACAATACAAAGTCTAACAAAAGGTAGAACTCTCACTTTTTCTACAAAATCTCTCACGGCACTGTTTCTATTTCCACTGCTGCATACACCTACACATAAAAACCAACAGCTGAAAACAAGTCCCGCCGCATCTCTGGGGGATTGTCGTGAGAATTCATTCTGGGAAATGTAGGAAAAGCAGAAACTGAAGCAGAAAATGAGGAGATAGCTTAAAGGATGGTTGTAGTATTTCCCACAACACTCAGCACAGAATAAATCCTGGAAAGTGTGTAATTTCAAGAGCCTTTGCAAACAGTGTTTTTGTGTCCAGGGAGATTTGAATACAAGGTCGATGTATGAACACACACAGAAACACAAAGGCCCTCTTTTGGACTGTTATCATGTAAGTGGTTGTGGTACATAAACCATCAGTGTTGCTCATGTAATACCTGTCATCATTCTGAAATGTCTGGTCCCCCAGCAGCAGATCCCTGAAGCGGTATCGAGGCGGGAGAGGAGGCACCTCCGTATCCACCTCAGCCATCTTGAGAGCGGAGATGTCCAGAATTACACCAGAGTTGCTGCTGTTGTTCCTCTGCAGGGTCTCTGTGGAGGTCCTGCCGCATGAAAAAGAGAGCAACATCTGCTCATCAACATGGCACTTTTCACAATGTTACAATGCTGGCATTTTGGCCTGGTATCAAGAGTAAACAGATTCAGCAACAACAATTGCATCTTAGAGTGTTTGTATTTACAATGAAAATAAAATCCATCGCTGGGAAAATGTGTTAAGCATCACTGGTGAGTTACATAATAGGTAAAAACAGACTGTGTGCATCACAACAATCACTGTTCACGGGAACTACATATTCAACTATAATCCCCAGATGGCAACAGACTTATCTGGTTCAAAAATGTGGTGTAATCCTCATACTACAAACACTTGTATGAAAATTCTCGCCAAATTCTGAGGCCACCCTGTAAAGCACAGCTGAACAAACAGCTTAGGCATAGGCCATATGATGTGTGAAACAAATCACACACATGGACCTGATTCTGTGCATCAAGGTAAGTCACCCATGAAAGTCAGGTCCTAGACGTCATGTTACATCTCTCATTCATGTATATCATTTATTATTGAGTGAATTAGGAATGCACATGTATGAAAGAGTACATTATTGAAGAGTGAAAATGCTGTTTTTCCATCAAATTTGACCTTTGAAGCAGATGTTGTGTTTTCTTTGTTATTCAAGTGGCAGCTGAACAAAAGTGTAAGCAGGCCAGGTGAAAAAAAAGCACTGCCTCTTCCACAACATGGCAGCACCTATGTCCAATCAGACTTGAAGCAGTTGGTTGCACTTACCAACGTCATTCACACTGCTTTAGATTCTTACTTGTGTTGTACTTACTCTCATATATACATCACTTTGATCAAAACTGTCTACTTAGTGAAACTGTAACATTGTAGATATCTTGCTTTAGCTCCTGTATGCATTTTAAGCAAGTAAAAAAAACTCTTTTTCTTTTTACAGAGCATACATAATGCTTTTTCCAATTCTATATCCCATCAGTGTGTTGTACATGTCTCCTCTGTGTGATAGAGTACATCTTAGCGGCAAACAAAAAGGCCACAACATCAGGACTTCTCTCTCTTCCCTGTTTACAGCAACAGTAGCTCTCTGATATGGCTTGTTTACTAGCCCTCAGAATAGACCTACCAGTGTGACATCCTACCATTGTTTTGTCAGCAAGTTTAAGCCCATTGACTCGGGTAGCAAGCCCAGTGCAGAGCATACACCATGGATAGAATTCGGAGCCACTGAAAATATGGCCCTGAGCAGTGCTGAACTGGCCAATTACCATGGGGCAGTTTGGTTGACCAATCAGAGCAGACTGGGCCCATGTAGGGAAGGGGGCTTTAAAGTGCCTGTGTGAAGTACGTTTCTGAGTAGAAATTACTCTTTAAATTAAATGTATTCTTGAATGAATAAATAAAGACATTTTACAAAACTTATGACACTAAATTTTAAACACAAATCTTCACTGATTACTGTAAGAAGGAGAGGCACATATAGGATAGCTGACCTTAAATGAAACCCCTCACATCACCGGCTTCATACTGACTTTCCAAACTCACTGGATCATTTAAATGGTATTTTGTCCCATTACTTTCAACCGCTTCTGCATCAAAAATAGTCTCCTTGGTGGGACAAAAAGCCACAGACAGAGAGCCAGCTACTTGATCACCATTGCTGTAGAGTTGGATGTCAGCAGTTTTGTGCAGCCATGCAATGGCAACCCCGTCTATATTATGTAAGCACTAATAAAGTACTCTGTGTATACTTAATAACAAATAATGAGTCCTGTACCAAAAGTAACAGTCGTGCTGATACAACAGTTGAGCTGGCACTACATATAGCCACATTAGACATAATATTGGTGCAAAACAAAACAATACTGTTATCCATCTTGATACCACAGCAACAGAATAAGAAGTTCACAACACTGTTTAACTTTTGTATTGTGTAACCAAAAACTGTAGGTAACATTTGCACACTGCCTCAACTACACAAATATATTAGCAACATTTATCAAAGCCATCGCAGCACCAAGACAAACTGTATCAGTTAGGGAGGAAGAGGTCAGGTTGTGTTTATTTCTAGTTTTTCTCCTTTTCAGGGCAATTCTCCTTTAATTTTTCCATCCTTTACATCCTAGACTGTGCATTTATGTGTAGTATTATCAATAGGAAAAAAGCCTCTGGCCCTCAAATGACGGAGTAATGCATTCTTCCCTATGGAATTGAAATGTGGAAATGTAAACACAATCTCGTCTGATATATCAGCTGTGAAGCACTTCATCAGAGTTTAACCCTATCACAGCACTGACAGACATTAGGAATATGTCTATAGATGTGATAAATCATCACAGACAGTCTTATTTGCCTTATTTGGTCATGTACGGGCTTTGGTACTAAAATAAATCCATTAAGGAAAACTTCTCATAATAGTTTGAAGGAATATGTCTCCAAAGAGGCATTCATTTATGTATAAAAACCCATCTCTTTATACATAACAGTTTGTTGAGTGTGTATGCATAAGTGTTCCTGTGATGACACACAATGTCACATGTAGGAGAATTAGTAGCTTGAGGGAATTACCTGTCACCATGGGAACTGGATGATCGGCGTGGAGGGCTCATGACTGTCTCTTGGGGGGGGGGGGATTTGAGTGACGAATATAAGAGCAAGAGAAGGAGAGAGAGAAAGGGCAGAGAGAGGAGGTAAGAAATACAGGGATAGAGATTAAACACACTTATTAAAAATTCCCCTCTTCAGCGTGAGTGTGATATGATTACATTCACCGGCCGTGTCACAGCTTAACTCTGCTCAGAGTTCAGCGACAAGGCCTCTAAAATGTGCTGCTCTTTGAACAGAGCCGGATTACACCAACGCACTCTGATGCGACCGTGCAGCTGGGCGTTAGTGTCTACACTGTCTCACACATTCCCGGCTGAAGGTGTTCAGTTATTTGTGGAGTGTACTCTAAGAAAATGTAAAGCAGCCCTTCAGGTGGGACAGTAAGCTATTATCTACCTGTGTGGTTACTAAGACTGAAAAAGGATGGCGGTGAAAGTGTAAGCTGCTGCTAAAACAGAGACCCCTCTCTAGGAATGGTTATTGCACACTATATGGAAGAGCCAATAATTACTGACTTTCGGAACAGTGATTAATTTATGGGCCCGCAGCAATACCACTGTCTGGGAGCTAAGATACTAAGTTCGCTTCCTCTAACTGGCAAAACAATCATTTTTACAGAACATACATAACTGAACATTTTTCAGTAAAACAGCAACCTTGCCTCGTACTGTCACATGATTTTTTTCTGTTAAAATAATGCAGAATCAGTTAAATCTTACTATTTCTGACTACTGTTGCTGTGTGTTGGCATTAAACTGAACAACAAGGTTCAATCAGTATTTTTGGGGAAGTAACAGACAGTGATTTTTGAGGAGTGGTTTCAGTTCAGATACATGCCCATTCACATTTCACAGGAAAAAGGGTTATCAAAATATTTCTGAACTACAACAAGATTTTTTCCACAAAAAGTGAGCACATAATAACTTAGTGTGCCAAAAATTCAAATATAAGCCCATCCCAATTGACAACCCAGACCAGCAGGCCATCTGACAAAAAGCAACACTAGATTGCAGTAGAAAAAGCTTTTCATGCTTTCCACACACCCTTAAGAAATCAAAATGGATGACTACGACTGCCAAAATCTGGCTGCAGCAGCACTTGACAACAAATATACATCTGTTAAAGAGCTGATGTTTACAGCAGGAATTGAACTGGTTACAGCCGGGTTAAAAAAAGAAAGATCTGAATAGTTCATGTATTTATGTCTTAAATAAATTAACATCCTTTTTATAGTTTGCTTGCTTTTATTTTATTTAAGATTTAAGGTAATACAGTTAGGGGGATAGTTTGCCTGACTACAAGCCAGTACTGTACTGCTTGTCACTCTGGTATAGTTGATTAAAATGTGAATAGGACTTCCACTGCTTCTGTAGCCAGTATCACCCAGACACGTGAAAAACTGCAGTTCTGTTTTTGTTTTGTTGTACTTTTGCTGTGGCTTCAACTTTGCAATACTGGAAGCTGCTACTTGGTTTCCATGTGGACTTTATACCATAAATTAAGACAGGGTTCACACATGCAAAGGCATCTCTGAAATACGTGCAGCATCAAGTGACTCAACTTGACGCTGCACTTATTTTAGAGATGCCTTTGCATGTCCAGTCATGCATTTCATCACAGCTGAGATTGTTTTGATTGTCCTCTTAAGTCTCTACAGAGAGGACAATAAGAGGCTGTTCAAAGCTGTGCGTTTGTGTACATTGGCCATCAATGTACTGCACAGAGTGGGCAGCCATGAGTGGGCTAATAGCACCCAGAGATGTGCTCTCCCTGATTAACAGTAAAAGAACAGGTCATCAAAGGTGCAGTCACATGAAAAAATAAGGGCTGATGATGACCAAGTGAGAGAGGGGGAGGGAAACAAAACATGAAATAAAGGAGTGAAGAAGTGTCAGGAGCACACTGTCCTCCATGTGTTCTTTGCTTTTAGGGGAAGAGGGAGTTGGGAATAAAGGATGTCAAGATTAAAGAACAGAGATGATGACTGCAAGGCAACCAGAAGAGAGTTGAGCCATGTCCTCTATTAAAATACTGAGTCTGCAACCTCTGAAAGCTGACTTAATGGATCAGGCAAAGTGACCACAATAATAGGGAACAGACATGCTTCTGGTAAGAGACTGTTTCCTCTTAATGGAGAGAGAAGGCACATTCAAACCAAAGGAAGCACATGAAGGGATGAAAAAAGGCAGAGATAAAATTGGTATCTAAAATATAAGGAAGGCCCAGAGGGAGAGGGAAGCAGAATCAAAGTTAGTGCCCACAGTTAAATGATGTGCTGATGCAGCAAGAAAATGGGACATTCATTATTATTGTAACACAGGGGCAAGTTAGAGTCAGCATTATCAACGTTACAAGTGTTACATAATTCCAGCCTTATCTGACCAAAAATAAAGGGATTTTTCCTTTCAAGTTAAGATTTCGATAAAACTAACTCCCTGAAACACAGCAATTGAAGGCAGTGAATAAGTGACAAAAAAATAAAAAATATATATTTTTATGCTTCAGCAAGAATATATCAGTGTAATTTTTGTATATATATAAATATGTTTATATATATATATATACACACACACACACACACACACACACACACACATATATATATGTATATATATATATATATATATATGTATATATATATATATATATATATATATATATATATATGTGTGTGTGTATATATATATATATATATATATATGTATATATATATATATATATATATATATATATATATATATATATGTATATATATATATATATATATATATATGGATAGGAATTGATAATATTTTAGCGATACCAATGCAATACTATTAACAATCCTGCTAACTGATCCAATTCTTTAATAATTCCCTTATTGATTCCTGCATATTTTCCATGTGGGTATATGTTGGCCTGTAGATTTTCAGTGGCAACAACGTCAAACACACGTCACAGCATATATAACTGCTTCAGCAAGTTGCTGGTGTTTCCACTCACTGAAGGGTGTTCAGTAGGCCCCTTTTGTAAAAAATTAAGCCACAATTCTGACCGCTTCTTAACCCTGTCAGTGGCAGGAATTGATAAGGGAACTGATTAGCAAAGACTCATGATATGGATACTTTGATGGAGCTGTAAACGATTCTCAACTGGAATTGGTTTTCGATTCCCATTCCTATATATGTCTATATCTATCTATCTATCTATATATATATATATATATATATATAGATATATATATATATAGATATATATATAGATATATATATATACACCCACACATATTGATTCCACAGGAATAAATAAGTAAACAATAATAATAAAATTCCTAATCACTTCATATTGTAGGGTTTACTATTTTTTTAAACCTCAAATATTGAAGGTTTAACTTGCAAAATTCTCTTGGTAACTACTGGAAAAGTACATAGGAGACTTCTCTCCTCTTTAGTCAAAAATATAATTGGGGTGATTTGATAAGTTTCCTTTTTTAACTTCATACCACTAATCAAACTGATATCCTGCTGCTTTTTCAGAGAAACAAGCTATGTTTTCTTTGTATTTATTGTAAATCAAAAACAGGGCTGTAGCCTTTTTAGTATTTATGCAAATTTGTGGATATCTTTGTTAAGATTTGCTATTTTTACTAGTTATACAAAATCATGTGTATACTTCACGGTGTGAATGGGGGTCTGGCTGTAATATTTGATCATTAAAACATAAATACCTGGATGCTAGGTCTCAAGCACTACCTTTTTAATTGCTGTGACATCAAACTGGTATCATAATTGCTTATTTTTATCAGAATCACATTGAGTCTTGTAACAACCATTTGTTCATTCTTATCGTCATTCAACAAAAAATAAATATGATGTATAGACCAGGGCTTTGAGATTAACTTTAGCTCACCAACCACTGTGGCTAGTCCAACACTACTGACTACTCAGCATTTTCATTAGCCACAATTATAGCATTGAGAAATTACACGTCATAATACTGAGTCCAGAATTTCATACTGAAGTACTGTATAGCACATTGTTAATGCCTGTGTATAAAGAGGTGCTTTAAAACAGCATAATCCTTCCAGTTTGTCAAAGGTTACCTCTTCTGCAAATGGACATCTTCACTACCGACAGACATGTAAGAATGCAGAGTTTGTGTGTGTGTCGCGTACATGTTTGTGCTTCTATGCAAACAGCACAGCCAGTGGCTGAATCATTGTACACTAATAAGGGGAAAATTCCCCCTTTATTTGCAGAGCAGAATTACTGCAAAAGCATTTAATTCAAAACCATGGCACTAAGAGTCAAACCTAGTTAGCGAGATACATGTGTAACAAATAAAACGTGCCACTCGGTACAGTGGTAAATCCAATCTGCCAAGGTGCTCGTGGTAGTCTTTGTGGTATTGGCCACTTCTGAAATCCACCAGCATTTGGCAGGTTGGCTGGTGTTGATGTCAAACCCTGGTATGGATGCATAATTTTGACATAACATGTGAAATCATCACATCATAGCTTTAAAAGTTACTGCGTTGAAAGGAAATCAAATTTCTGCAGAAAACTGCCACTAGAATATCAACTATACATATAGACATTAGGGTTGTCACGATACTAAAATTTCAAACTCAATATCGATACCCAAGAAGATATTCGATATTCGATAACATTTTCGATACCGCGGGGATAAAAATGACAAATACTTAAAAATGCATAAAAAAAACATTTTATTAACATGAAAAACAGAACCGCAGATAAATAATCAATTACATAAAATAATTAAATAATCAGAAATGGGGTGCCTGGGCCGGAATGAGCATGGTCCGTCATCCAGGATCATCTCTATTAATTACTTTGTTTATTCACTCATCTATTAAGAATTTTCCATTTATTCATTCATCTATCTAGCTTTTTTATTTTCATCATTTTCTGTTCATTTTTTCATTGAACTATCTATCTATCTATCTATCTATCTATCTATCTATCTATCTATCTATCTATCTATCCAGTGGTGTAGTCTGGTTTATTCTAGTGGGTTTACTCTGACATACTCTGATGGATGTTTGTCCTCTTAGGGCCTCCATACACTGAAGACATTTTTGCCACAGTTTTACCTGATTTATACACCGTCCACTGAAAGCAGCTCTGAGACCCTCTTATGGGCCTCCACCCACAGGTTGAGAACCACTGCACTAGTAGACTGTATTTGAAGCTTGATCCTTCAAAGATTGTTCTTATATCATGGAGAACAAGTGATGGAGGATACTTCAGGATGAATTTATCATTTAGAAAACAGCGAGTGAGTGAAAACAAGAGCTGGACTGCTGAAGAATGTTGAGTTTTGATTCATCAAAGGCTGACTCATCATTTTTTAAGTCTTTATGTTCACTTTAACTGTGCACATGATCTATCAAGACACCGTTTGAATTATAAAATCCCACAGAGTGACTGATGATCCCTCACTGTCCCTGCGATGCGCGTCTATCTGCGTCTTTATGCTCATCGGCAGACAGAGGAGCGCGCGTGCAAAGACGCAGAGCGGGGATTTAGATTAAATGTTCACATGTACATCTGATGAAAATTTCTCTTCCCCCTCAACTTTTTCTTCCTTTCTCTGCTTTGTGTGAAAGCGTTAGTTAAATCAGTGAATGTTTCATTAATGTTCTGTGCTGCTTAACTGAAGGCAGCGTTTGTTTTGTTGAATGTTTTTACGTGAATTATCAGACTTTGTGCAGGAGAGAGAGGATGGCTTGTGCAGCATGCAGCGTAACTAGTCAGAAGACAGGTCGGAGAAGGGTCAGAGGAGAGGAGAAATGCATTTTAATGAATGTAATGAAACGATAGCGATGCATTAGACTCTAAAATTGCGCAAATTAGACTTAGCTTTTTTATTTGATAAAAAGAATGCCTGTTAAACGCCCTTTTGATTGAAATAAAAATCAATAATGGATTTTTTTAAAATCTGCACTTGAATTTATGGGTGGAGATCCAGTTGGCACGGCGGGGGTGTCCGGTTTGAAGGCGGGCCGCCGTCCCAAATAAACTATAGGGGAAACACTGGATAAGCAGGACAACAGGCGGGGTCGCAGTGAGGGCTCTCCCGACTGCCGGACGGCTGTCTGCCTGCTGCGCTGCCTACAGAAATTGGGGGGGCGCTGCGGGCGCGCACCATAGTATCGATACCACGGCAAATTAGTATCGTATCCGGATACGGCATTTGAGTATCGATACTTTTAGGAGTATCGATCTTTTTGACAACCCTAATAGACATACATTTTTTTTTTTAATTTTATGAGCAAACCTGTTGTTTTATCAGCATAATAGTTTGTAAATGGAAAGTATAAGCTACAAGAAAAAACTAACACTATATCTTGGTATCTACATTGATAAGTCCCTGTTAGCAGGTTGTTACAGTGCTGTTTATGGCTTTTAAAATAACGGCTAAATTCTATTGTTCCTGTAAAAAAACACATTCAACATATAGGCCTGATTAAGTATAATAAAAAAAAGCACTTATTTAATATTCATATTTTATTATCAGTATCAATATTGGTAAAATAAGTTTATCAGCATATTCGATATTGGCAAAATTCCTACATTGTACATCCCTAATACTTCAACAATTTTTGGTCCATATTGTCCAGCCCTATGTTGAACCAAATTTCTACAGATGCCTCAAACAAATAACATCTTAAGGAAGGCTAAACCCACAGGAACACAACAGAGGGCTATATTGTTAGGCTACAGTTTATTAAATGTTCTCAGATGATTACTTGAGACAAAACAATAAAGCTTGACGTTATACATATTTTTTTTTAAAACAAGGTCAATAACAGTCCACCTTACAGTAAGCTGTACACTTTCCCACAGAGCCCCCTGACTGCCACTGTCCTGCCGGGAGTTAATTGTACAAGGAGAGAAAGATTCAGAAGTTAACTTACTCATGAGCACCAGTCTCTGTGAGTAAGGTCAGGCTTCCTGGAGAAACATGGTGGGTTGACTTCCTGCTAACTTCGTTTCTGATCGAGGTCCCGTCATCGTGAACATGAGCTCGGCGTACATAACCTCCACATACTGCTCATACAGCAAAGCCAGGGTGACAGGGGATGCTTGCCCTCAAAGCGCGCCTGCGGAAGCTCTGTCATCATTAAAATGACCTTAAGAAGGTGAGGGAGACGACTGAAGCGGTCAGGGGGCAAACAGAGGACTAACGTTATCAGCTTGTGCCTGCAGGTAAATCAAATCGACCCACAGCAGGTTCTCTTGGAGAAAAACAGAAGCAATTTACGAGGAAGCTTTCGGCCAGTACTTTTAAGCTAGCTGCTCTGTTGTCCTGGGCTGATTTTGAGATTAAATGAGTTCCGGTCAGTGATGCTGATTGGCTGACTAACGGTCATAGCGACTTAAGTTTATCATACACCTGACAGTCAATCTTAATATCAATGCGCCGCCCCAAACTGAGGGGCCTCCTTGTCGCTGAGCAACAACTTTGTTTGCTAGTATTGGCGAACTACATTGCACAGCGGAAGAAAAATGAAATGTTATTTTTAATCCATGCTGTCGAGTGTAAACTTGATTACTGACCCGCCTTATCCTTTAAAAATAACTCACCATCCCGCTAATGCGTTAGAAGCCGCTCTTACGCCTCCAACATTCGTCTAAAATCGATGCGAGTACCGTTATTCCTCTTAAAATATTCCCCGCTGCTGTCTTCTGCCATGATCGCAAACGGCTCCGGAATGAGACAAAATGTAAGCTTGCTCTACTCCCTGATAAAGTCCATGCTTTCCTGTCAGCACCAGCGTCTCTTTTCTCCTCAGGATGGAGCAGAAGGAGGAGGACAGCGCTCATTTTCCAACCTTGAGTCACCCACGGGTGCTTCGCCACCTATCGGGCGACTTCGACAATATTCGGCAAGAAATGTCTAGGAAGCTTGGGTCTGATGCTGACAGGAAACTTCTAATGAAAAGGCTTTCAGAGGGATGAATTATCTTTATGGTCTTGTAGCCTAATGTTGCTTCGTCATCATTTTCCCTTGACATTGTCAGTTTTATTTGTGTGCAAAGCCGCTGACTGTGGGCGAAAAAGACTGCTTCGTGTGTTTTAAAGCAATGCGAAGAGGTGAACTACTAATAAGGTAAAATATGCAATCTTCATACATATACTTTAAAATGATACAATCTAAAGCTATGACAGCTTAAATTATTCAACCAAAGCTTTAAATTGAAAATATGATCATTCAAGAATAATGTACACCACAGCAAAATAGTCATTTATTATGTTTGGGATCTATAACAGAGCATGCAAAGTCTTCCCAACTTCTCAGATTTCACATCACAATCTCATTTCCATTTCCTCCATTTCAGACATACCTGGGACAGCTCTTTCCTCTGCTATTTGCCTCACAACGCTCCCCCTCAAATTGAAAAAAATATTCATTCTGTGTGCACACGGTGATGGCTGGGAGACACCGCCGGCTGATGTGTGCGTCTTCAGGAAAAGACGTGTTGCTCTGCGTTCAGTCCTCAGCGTTCAGCCTCTCCACATTTCAGCCCTTCATTCTCCAGGGGAAAAAGCTCTGAGCGTCATCGTTTAAAAGCCCACACAGTCACTTCTGCTCTCCCATGCCAGCAGTCAGAACTCACTCACACACTCGCTTATCTCGCACTGCTTCTTGATTCCCACAGATTTCTTCACTGGGACTTGGTTGGTACGTCTGACGTGGTCATTTTTTTTTCTTCTCAGATTTCTGTGTTTGCCTTGCCCACTGCTGGATGTTTACACAAGCCTCAGGATGACAAATGCGTTCAAGCAGAGATGATTGGTCATTTGAAGGGTAATGGCATAATCAGTGTTCAGTATGTACATGATGAATAATAAAAAAATATGAAATACAGACACAGCATTGTCATACTGGCTTAAAACATGTCCATACTGAGTGCCTCACCTTTACAACATCCTTTCCCATTAGGTCACATTCACTTTAAAGCTGTGGTTCTCAGTTGGTGGGTCTGAACCCCAAAGCTGGGTCACACAGTCTTTTACAATAGGTCCCATCTACAATTAAAGAATTAGAAGAGTCTCTTCTGACTATTGGTGACCCCTCTGCTCCTCAATATAACTCTTAGTATTGTACTTCAGGTGATTATGTTTTTTAAATGCTTTATTATGGATTTGGAGTAGAGTTTTCACTTTAATATTTACTCAGAACTAAGTGTAGATGTCTTTTTATCTGATTTTTGCTACTTTTTATTCCAAATAAACTCATTTTTTATGAGATCCCTAACAGATTATTTTCACTATTCAAGAAACACTCCTGAAACATTGTTAGAAATATGTTGATACCGATTTGTTATTGCATGGATCAAAAATGAACTCTTCATAAGTAAATACATTTGTAAACTGAAATAATTTTCAGTATTTATTTTTTCTTTGTAATCAATGGAGCATCCTTGAAATAAGTTCCACTCTGTCAGCTTTACGTATTCACCTTCTTAACAAAAGAAATACAGAGACATTTACATCAATCCTTATGCAAGATGTGAGATCATCTTGTCAGCAATTTTGAGGAGCAAAATGATGGAAGAGCAACTTTGTCTCTTTTTTTGAATCTTTGTTGCTGTTAATCTTAAAGTCTTCTTCTTAAACTTCTATCCTGTAGGCTTCATTTTGGCAGATGTAAGCCATTTTATTTTAGATTAACAACATGCTGGATAACTACTAAAGCAAGGTCCTATGTAAATGATATAAATGCCTGCCACATGTTGGGTAAATGTTTGTACCTAAACAGTCCTACATGCTAAGAAAATAAACATTTTCTAACATTGTTTTGTTCCCTGATCTGCCAATATGTCACATGTGTGTAAGACAAGATCAGTAGAACAATATTTTGCAGCTTGATACTGTATTTTGTGTTGGTCCATAGCAATATTTCATTAGTGAACAATCTACAGAAACTCTGGACATTTATTTGATTTACAGTTCAGCTAGATGGCAGCCGGCATTCAGTCATTTCACTCTGTCTCTCTGTTACATTTATTGTGGCTACCTCTGTCACTGGAGAAGATGGTAAAGCTTATCCATGCTGCAAGGTCCATGCTTTATATGAATAACACTAATTAGAAACAGCATTTTCATACATATGACATTATGGGTTCTAAGTAGTATAAAATAATTATAAATAGAGCAAAGGAGGAATGATATCACCCTGCTTATAGTGTTGTAACAAATTGTATTATATGGTGTTATCCTCCATTATTGCGATACTTATTGTATTTCCAGATTCTTGCCCATGCATAAATACAAAATCCCAGTATGCAACACAAAAACAAAATGTATCATTTTGGCAATAAAAATATGCTTGGCTCATTGATCTTTTTATCATCCTGTCGGTGAGTCTGAAAGCTAATTTCCCTTGTGCCCTGTATAGTATTGTTTATCTGCGAAAAGTTCGCTCATAGTGGTTAATATGGTCACCCCTCCCCTTGTAGTGTCCCTCCTGCTAGGTATCCTATTTCAACCTATCAGGGTGGAAGATTTGTGACTAAATGCCTTATCATTTTAGATATTTAGGGGCTTACGCTCTTCCTATTCAAGTTTTTAATGGTCAAATATATCATTTACATAATTATTGTAGCATACTGAAAAATCACCAATAGTCAGGAATGACCCAGAAGTGTAAAGTTTGTCTATAAAGGCCAGTTTAGCATGGCCTTATGCAAACATGACACAGAACACATGAAATCTTAGCTATTTTTTTTTTTCTCTTTTTTGGACCAATGAGGCTATGGTGGGTTTTAAATCATCAAGAAGCCATGCTGTGATGTTTTCTCTGTCTTACATCCCAACTGCAGCATTCCTTATTTTATTAATTGAAGGGTTTCAGAATCTTTTATAATGTAGGTCATAATTTCTCATCTTAAAAGTGGGGCTGGTCCTGAGGCGAGACCTCTTGAGAACCGCTGCTTTAAAATGCAGTGAGCAATAATATCTCTGTCCCTTACTTTTCCTACACATCCTCTTCTCAAACACCTGCACTCTTCCATATTTACTCCCATCTTTTTGACTCACACCTGATACTCTTGCATAAATAATGAATCAGCACATAAATCACAATATGTAAAAGATGCTCTGATGTACTGTTCTGCCAAAAATGGAAACGCTTGCTTCACATTTCATAGTGTAATGTTCTTATCTAGTATAATGGTTCAAGCTTGAATATTTAATACTTCATTATGTCATCAATCAAAATTAAACAATTCCTAGAGGATAATACCAAGAGGGTTTCTTAATTAGTGTTTACACTAATTAACCAAGGATGCACATTATCATTGGCCTGATATTCTTATCGACAGATAAAAGCATAAAATATCTATTAACCCTGATTGGGGATCTGAAAATTTCATCCAGCAGTACTGCAGATATTAGCCATAAATATCCACAGGATGCATAGGTACATCAAGCTTGTTTTTACTGTTACTTTTAGGAAAACATTGTTTATTTTATGTCTATGAAATAAAAAGAATGATGTTTATTTTTATTAATGACCATTGATACTTTGAAAATGATCTATCTCTAAATTTTGTTGAAATCAAAGATTGATTGTCTGTTTTTATGATTGTTTTTGAAACAAACCGTCACAGGTAGAGTAACAGCTACATTTAGAGAAAGTAGGTTTTCTTTACATTCAAAGGAGCGTGTCAATCACAGAGATGGTACTGAGCTGAAAATATCAGCATATCAAATACTGACAAAAATACAATGGTGTGCATCCCTAATTAATTAGTAAAATGTTATCTAATCTCTTTTAAAATTGATTTTAGAGCTGGAAACTATCATCTATAATGGAGAGGAAAATAATTTGACCAGGCATTAATTATTGAGAGACTCGTCTCCATAAAAAGAGCTCTGTTATTGAAGTGAGAGACCAAAAAAGACCCCTATCTTTGATGGTAACCTGGTAACCTATAATGTGCTTTAATTTAATGGACTTTATTTTGCAACAGCAGCTGCCAGCTTTGACTAATGCAGCGATGTCTCACTTTGGATTGAACCCCTCAATTATTCAGTCATTATGCTGCCACGACTGAGCCACATAACAATGTGTCCTGGAGCCTGGCGTACATCCATTAGGCTATTTCTCTCCAACACCTCTGTCCTGTTCACATAACGCCCCCTTTATGGAGTCTCAGCTCAGCACAACACAGCCACTCTCCCGCCTGGATGCTTGCTCTTCATGCTTCCAAAGTGTCTAAAAACAGATGGAGAGAACAGTCCGACTCAGACAGAGAAGCACTCAGATTCAGTTAGGAGCCTGAAGGCATATATAATATATAGGAGCCTTACATGGTGCATGAATCACAAAGTGACTATGTATTTGTCTGGATGTTAGCTGCAGACTTTTGGTGCGAAGTGTTTTTGTCCTTAGATTTTTTCAATCCTATCAAAATGGGAAGACAAACTGTGACACTCAACATTCATTAGTAAAATGTTATAATAAAATTTTAATGAATAATAGGCCTACTTATTGTAAAATGACTGCCAGTCTACTGTGAGCCAGTGTAGTGTTTTTGCAAGAATGATTTAAATTATGGCCACACAGTAAAGTGTAAATTTATTCTTATCACAGTGTAAGTCTTTGCAGTAGACACATCACGGAGGTCTGATGTTGTTGCAGTACTTGAAAAAGTAATTTCATGAAAACAAGCAGTATTTTCTCACTCAACAAGCGTTTTTTATTTTCTCAAGCTCACAAAACATTTCATGCAGTTAGATATGACTCAGTGTAGCTATTAGCAACCCTCCAAGTATTGTTGTGAATTTTGTGTTAAAAAATGCTTAATTTAATTTAATTTTTGAAAAGAGCTAAGTGTAATCATTCATTTTAAAGCCCATGAACTCTGTATCATATTGTACTATTCAACAGAGACTGTTTTAAAATATTTTTAACCCTGATCTCAATGAGTTTTATCAATGTTAGTGACAGAATTTTTACCTTCAACAGCATTTAAGCTACACTGCAACCTGCTTGAACACTGGATCATAATTTTAGTTGGAGATGCACTGACTGTCACAGCAAATGCTGATGTTTAGCAAGACAATTTAGCCTGTGCCAGTCCTGATACTATTCCTAGTTATTTGTAATGCAGTAAAGTGTATTGAAATTGTCTTCAAATGTTTCTGTAGCATGTCAAACAAATGGGAGCTTATTGATCCTTAGACTCTTTTCATTGCGCTGCCTTCAGATTCATTACCAGTGACACTTGCTCCACTCACTATTGCACTCAGAACAACAAAGTTGGTTTGCCTTCATTAACAGTCAGACGTGAAAGACAGTGGCTTTTACTTATTCATAAAGCACTTACTGGAAATCTATCTCTTCTTTCTTTAAGCGGGCTGGCAGTCATTATCAGACTCCATCAAGTGATTGGCTAATGCTCAAAGTGCCATAAGTAAATACACATTTGTGGAAATTATCTGGTCACACCTAAGAAACTGCAACACACAATAAAACTCAGTGCAGTTGTTAGTATGCCAGGTTCATTTAAATACATCAATTCAGAAACAACTGTGCTAACTAACAAAACTGCTCTGAAGTGCAGTTGGCTTGTTTATTTCACGATAGTCATAACACATTATTTTTATATATTTTTATTATTTTGTTTTGTTTTTGTTTTGATTGTTCTCGCGACCATTGTTATTGAAAATCAAGGACATGCTGTAATTTTTTAGATTAAATAAAGGTTAAATGAAATGTTCAAATAATCTCCCTCAGAGACAAAAAAGTCCTATGTCTTTAGTCAAAAATAAACATATCTTCTTCTACAGTAGTGAGGTATGCAACCTTGTAGAATGGGAAAATATGGACAAAGAAATCCATATTTATGCATGCCACATTTATGCATGGTCATATAGATCTGAACAGGGCTCAGTAAAAGCTGCTATGGATGTCTAAACTTTTTCTTTCTCACAAAAGTATAACCATAATACCCCTCTCTGTTATTCAAAATGTACACTTTGTGGATTGGGATATGGATTGTAAATTGTGATCCACGTACAGTCATTCAGTAGCACAGTATATAAGGCTTGGTTGCACCTTGTTGTGTCCTTACTTACACTGTAACCTACTTACATGTAATCACATTCCCACATCACCATTGCTAAATCTATGCAATTAAAACTACAAATGTAATTCAAGTCATGGTCCATTAAAAGGATGAAGAAGATATGGGGGTCTTATGTTTCTAGCAAACTGCATTTGGAGGAAATGGAAACAAAGATAAGCTGTAGCATTAGGCATTGTTACATAGAGATGTTGCTGTGAAGCAGAGTTTTAAAAAATTATGATCAGTGTGCACAAGCAGCTCCAAGGATGTCACAGTATATGTTGTTCTCTCACCTCCATGTGTTGGTGTCATGACAGTAAACTTCTATTGTTTTCAGGTTGGTGACACCGTCAGAGCCTCCCACGGCCAGCAGGGCTCCATTAAAGACAGCAAGGGACATCTAAAGGCACAATGGGCAGGAGTAAGTATTTAAGAGTTATGTACACTTTAACATGGTATTATAGTCAATAGGTCTTTTTCAACACTAAAAGGAAGCTGGCTATCATGTACTTTCTAACTGCCTAAAATGATTAGTTTGGGAGCAAAGTACAAAGTTTGTCATCAAAATCCAAAAGCACATCTTGTAATCTTGCTAGCAGGCCTCACTGATGGCAATGTTGATCTGTTGGTCCAAGTTGTTGTCCAGATGTTAAAAAAAACATCATCACGATGGATCACTTTGTAATAAAGTTCATATTTCCATGCTACTCCCAGACTTTATTTCTATCGGCAGTTGCCAGTCAAGTTATCTGACAAGCCAGGAAAAAAAAGTATTGGCAATTAAACTTTTAAACATTTATTTAATAGTTCTGGTGATCTTCTGGCTTTTTCATTAGCTCCACTGCGAAGTTTACAGTTGTGGTAAGTTCATGAACTCAAATGAACTGAACAACAAAACAAAAAAATAAATATTTTAATTAAACTCACAGTGTGCAAGAATTAGAGATGAGAATTGATAAGATTTAATTAATAACAATACCTTTGAGGATTTTGCATATTAATCCGATTCTTAAAGGAATTCTTTATTGATTCCTGCTGGATTTGCGCGTGGAAAAATATGGCCTACATGGGTTTTCAGTGGCAAACAAACACATGAAGCTCCTGATATTCAATCCAGTGCTGCATAGATGAATGCCTCTGCAAGTCACTGGTGTATACTGACTTTGTTGTGCAGTGTGTTTTTTTGTGTGTGTTTAAAATAAAACCATAATTTTGACCACTTCAGCCCCTGTCTACCATGATTTTGGACTTCTGTGTTTTCATTTCTGCCAGCTGCATCTGATGAGAGTGTGACGTCCTGCAGAGCTTGCAGAAAAAAGTGGAAGGAATTGATGAGGGAATTGACAACCAAAAAGACTTAAGATATTGATTCCTTGAGGGAGTTTTTATTGATTTTCAACTGGAATTGTTTTTTTGAATCCCATCCCTAATAAGAATCTACCACCGGATAGCTCTCTGACAAAGGATAATGAGTAAAGACTGACCCAATGTCACCTCTGCCTGTCTGCACCATGAGTAGTGACCATTGACTGTAAAGAATTGGACAAAGCCGTGTCATGGGAGTGTGTGGAACACCGCTGATATCCTGTAATGGATGCTGCCATTCTGCACATACTATCTCAACCAAACTTTAGCGCCATCTACTCATAGACAGGAAGGCCATGTTGGGGCAGGACTTAAGGCCATCTGACCAATAGCAACACCACATTTCCAAAACTGGAAATCCTCAATACATCCTCAATAATAGAAAAAAATCGCCCCCTCACAGTGAGATCACATAGATGTGTTATAGGCTTAGACTGAAGTCATTTTTTTAATCAGGCTGTAAAGATGTTTATTAAGGCTATCTTTGCCCCACATACAATTATTAAGGTGTTATTTTTCTACAGCCAGAACCAAGTGGACACTTCGCTTTTGGCACTTTGCATGGGCCTTCATTTACAGCCCCTGAGGTTGCTACCTGGGAGTGACCCAAATCTTGTTTACGGCCACACTTAAGTCAGAGGCGGCTCTGCTTATGAACATGCCAAACTATAAACACATTAACATTCTTATAAGTCCATCCTTTCTTTGTGCTTGATGCTAATTTACAAGTGCCGACATACAAAAGTGCTAAACCTAAGATGGCGAAAATGTAAACCATTTTTTCTTGAATGCCATAAACCAGTAAAGAAAGTCCTTAAAGATCAAAATGATCAGTTTAATTGATCTGACCATGTGAACAGGACTCAAACTTGAGGCAAAAGAATGTTTTGAAGTAATCACTAGAATAAATGTATGGGCTGCATTTTTTTTAATCTCCTTCGTTTTGCTCCTCTCATCATCCTAATGTAAAAAAAAATGGACTTTCCATATCAGTGAGGTCTAACACCCGAGTGATTAAGTACTCACGTCGTCCCTTTTGCTCCTCATGCGTTTGACAGGAGTCCACCTCATGGCGTCTGGGTGGAACCTCTCAACAGCGCAGAGCTTCAGGTTGAGCTCGTCTCTGCCCCCGGCCACGTAGATGTGTCCGAGGTAAACTGCACAGCCTGCGTTCTCCCTGGGACTCAGCATGTGGGCGCATATCGACCAGGTACCGTCTACAGGGTTGTACCGCTCCACTGGGGGACATTTAGTGGATTGTGGAAGTCAGAAGAGGCCTCGTATGTAATGTTAAACAAACTGTAACACTCCCTTACAGACAGACAGCTTTGTATATGCTGACATTGATACATCATGATTTCAGAAAGCAAGAGAGTAAGAAACAACGTGATGGAAGTACTTGTTATATCATTTTTCTCTTTGTTCAATAAACTCAAAGAGAACACAATAACTTTTGTCCATTTTTGTGAGAAATGACCGTAAACCTGATGGGAACCAAAAATGGTTGTGGGAATTCAACTGACGTGTTCTTCTCACAGACTAAAATAGTCAGTGACAAGCGGCAGCACAACATGACCCTTGTTTATCTTTGACAAGGTCAAGGCTTAGGAATCTGTGTGTGTTTTTGTGTGTACGTGTGCTTCTCACAGAAAGCATGAGGTCAAACTAGTCTACATGTGTGACCTAAGTCCTGCCACACGTCAAAGAGCTGTCAAAGAAAGCTTAGACTTTTTTTTCTTTAATTGGGGGGAACATGTTATTTCACCAAAGGGGTAAAGTGTAAACAATCAGATAAGTACTAGTGTGTACAGTGGTGTTCTTATTTAATAAACTACTAGAGCAATTTCTGAATACTGTCTTTTAAGATTCTTTTGAAGTTTTGCTTCTCTGTGGAAATTGTGTCATTTTTAGGAGGTCACATTTACATATAAAACTCAATTACTACTGGCAGACTTTTAAAATAAAGGATGCTTCATCAAGTTTTAATTTGTGTCCAAAAGGAATAATTTAAAAAAAGGCTAAAGGAAAAAACTACCACAACAGTCATGAGAATTTTTGATCTTCAGGTCATTTGTCAGAACAAAGTGAAAATCAAATGTAAGAGTTTAGTTTGTTCTTAAAGGAAGTAAAATCTAGATTATAAATTGTTCTGTTTTATGAATGCAGGCTGATTTTAGGGTTCTCCCAAAAGGACAAAAGATTTCAACTGTCTTCTGTGAAACAATTTCTATTACATTCAGAAGGGTCAACAAAATTATTTCCTACAGAGAAACAGATGTGTAGAGTATGCCCTCCTGTTAGACTCACAGCCCCTGAGCTGCTCTGCTCACCTCTTATGGTCACTATCTTCCATTAAGGAGTCACTGTAACCAGCACTCATCTAGATATATTTACCTAAAATTGTACCATGGTTTCCTTAAAACGCAAAATTAGAGTGGCAGATAATAGTGAATGTGTGAGCAGCCTAAAATATAAATCCACTAACCAGTCAAAGTGAATTTATAGAGGAAATTCATTCATCGTAATCTCTGAAATGAATCAATGAGAAATTAAAGGGCATAACATAGCATTAAAATTAATTATAGCCTATAGTGGGAGAAAGAAAGAAACTGTCTTAATTATTACATGTAAGGAGTTTTTGATGTGCGCACACCTGTACATTTATACACATAGGCTTGTATTTTATCTCTCTCTCTCTCTCTAATCATTATCATTGTTATAACTGTAAGAAACAGGCTGGATTCAAAGGAGAGTGCTGCTGACTGAACAGCAGGATTAATTAAGCCTGCCTGTTAGCTTGGTCTGGAGCAGTTTAGCTGCACAGAGTAAATCTTCATGGTAACTTATGTGTCTTCACTTTCATGAAACCAAATCAAATGTAAGTTCATCCAATATAACTGGAAAATCCTGGCTCATTTCCCCTATCAAGGTTTTTTGAAATACCCCCCAAGGCAACAAATAAGTAAACAAAATAAAAAACACAGCAACACATCAGATACAACAATGAATTAGAAAGACATAACACATTAAAATCAACAACAAATCAAACAACACAACACCAAGACTCATTTTGTTTTTCCTTTATTCAGTTATTTCCAATTATTCTTATATTGTGTATAATTCATTTGCCATGATTGTTTTTAAGTTGTGTTTTTTGTATTGATAACTTAGATTTTGTTGTGTTTTTTTTAAATGTTCTGTATTTTAAAAATTGTTCTTTTGTTTTTCTGATTTGTTGCTGTGCTTTTTTTTTTATTTGTACTTTGCTCTTGAGGGCCACTACACTTTTTTATAGGTATGCTGGTGCACGTTCATAAAGGATGCGTTCAATATTATAGATGAAACAATAGGTACTGAATGTGTCTGCACTGGATTTTATTTTATTTTTTGTCATTTAAAGCTCCTCAAACATTTTCTCTTGCGTATATGTTGGCACCCCCATGGAACAAAGTGATACCACTTATCTCTTTGATTGTCTTGTCTTGTTAATGTAAAAATCATATTTTTGACAAAAAAAACCTTAACCCTATTTCTTTCAACAGCCCAATCAAAACATCTGTACAGCAGAAAAGGTCATATGACTGAAAATGTTTTATTGATGCCGGTTGACACCTGCCCCCATAGCAAAAATTTCTGGCACTGAAAATTACTTTAAAAAAGACATTTTCTGCTGTTGATTTTTTTAGGAAGGCTTGTTGGTAATCGTTGATGATAGTTCAGTCTGTTTTAGAACAAATAAAACTCCTCAGAGGAGCTTTAAAGATTTCTGTTAATTTATATCCTCACTGATTTCTTGCAGTCAACAAATTTAGAGCGATTGATTTGATAAAAATAGGAGATTAAGAGATGGGAGAAGTATATTTCAGTAAATACAACAAATCATGTGCTTTAGTGTCCTGCTGTCCATCACTAATAGCCACATTTTTTTCACATAGTCTGTTAAACTAGGGGAACCTTCAAACCTAAGTCAATAGCGGTCATGAAATTCAGAGTCCCTCCTTTCTAAATCCTCTTTCTGTGGTACCAACTATAAATTCCTCCAGCCTCCTCCCGTTCTCCCCTTCAGTTCCCCAAAGGAGATGTGGGTGTCATTTGTTTTAGCTCAATAAACATCCTTATCCACTCAGTGGCTCCTAGGCTTTGTTTTATTTGTACTTCCCCCTAAAATGCTTTAGTTTTGGTCCCAGCCTGTCAGTACATAAAAAAACAGTTATTCTGAGAGTTATTGTCATTACTGTTGATTTTGTTTGTGTAGGAGGCAACACAGACGTCCATCAGTTCCAGTTACAGCTGCAGGCAAGGTCTCTAAAATAAAATACTGTCTGGATTTGATTCATTGTCATTTATTAACAACGAGAGTCTCACCTGAGCTCAAAGCCATATCTCCATCATTCCCTCCGATCACATACAGGTGACCATCCAGCACGGCTGCTGAGGCTCTGGTGCGTCTGGTCAACATCGCTGCCTGCTTGGTCCATGAGTTCATTTTTGGATCATACCTGGAAAAAAAGAACCAAAGGTGAGTAAGAGTGATCCAACAAATGGCCCGTCAATCATTCCTGTTTTTCACGACTCAGATGATAATTTCTTTGTTCCTTCCTCTGAGTCAACCACCTCACATCTGTCAAAGCAAAGTCAAATGTCAGGTAGTTAAGACCATTATAACTTTTTACTCTGGATACATGTTAAACACCACCCACACTTTCAAATCCACCTTAAAATTTTTAGTGTTCTGTTAAAAAGGCTAGTGTCTTTATATCTTCAGGGTAAGATTAGCTAAAGCTTTGCTTCTTGGTAGTTGTATAAATAAAGGCTCATTGATTTTTCTTGTCTGTACAAAAAATGACCGATAACCATCTGTGGAGTTAAAATGATGCAGAAAAAAACTGTTTAGTTTTAAAGAGTTGTGAAGATTTAACTATAATGACTAATATTGAATAGCTCTGCAAAACATAAGCTGGTGGATATTTATCACTTTATAGCATTTGTATAACATGTATCGTATAATTATGCCTTAATATGTAGGTACATGTGTATGTATCTACAAATGTATTAAGGTATGTGAACACAGTTCCAGTTTTATAAGTGATGTCCCAAGATTCTTTTCACAGAGGTGGCCAGATTAAGCCACTTAATTTTGTATTTTGTGGTTCAGCCAAAATGATCCTACTTATTAAAATATATTGCCTGGGCTCTAATGTTGTATTGTTTGGTTTTTTCTTATGTTTTGGATGATCTCTGTTGCATGGGTATGTTAAGTTTATATGTGTGCTTTTGGTACAAACTGTATTTTTATAGTCACTGGATGTTTTCTCTGCATTTGGGTTCTTGGGTTTTATTCTTAAGTTTATTACTGTTCGTATATCAAAGTGCTTTGTAAACTTTTGTTTTCGACTGCTATAAAGATAACTGTATTATTATTATTATTATTATTATTATTATTATTATTATTATTATTATTATAAGACAAGTGCACTACTTTAATCTTAGAGAGAACAATTATTCTACAAAATATTTATGACTATTAGGAACCAGAAATGAATGACATCAAAGAAAAAAAGCCAAACAGCAGGAAAAATGGGAGTCACTTGAACCAAACGTAGTCATCTTAGTTGATCTTGTACAAATAAAAAAGTCCCCAAGGAAATGTTAGTTCTTTGGTAGATGAGCAAATTCAATAATTGTATATTAAATACAGCAGAATTCTGACATTTAAGTCTGTATTTAAAAAAAAAACCCTTTTGTATCAAATAACACTTCAGCTTTTAATTCTCTCAATTGATAAACATACAATCATCAGATTGGGTGGAAGAGGTGGGGACTGAGGTGGTTAAGAGATTGCATGGTTGTGACCCCTCCCCCCTTTAACGGCACCTTTGAGTTGAATGATTTTCTGTAATATCTATAGTTATTTAGAAAAAATTAATAATGAATTCAGATATTATTTGCAGATGTGATTTATTGTCCTTATGTCTTGTTTATTGTTTTCCTTTTTTGCATGTCTTGTTACTGTGATGTTTAACATAACACGAGTCAGAAAATGCTTTTACCTGCAGTTCTAAATTGGAAACAACGATCAGCAGTGATATTTAATGTTTGAGTTTTATTAACAAAGCCTTGTTTGTTAACAGTGTATATTATTACGCTTTACTGCAAATTTAGACAGATATTGATTTTTCTAACCACCTTACCTTTCCACAGTATTCATTGCAGTGATACCATCATATCCTCCAATAGCGTACAGATATCCGTCCATCTCTACCAGACACACACCACTGCGTGGGCTGCTCAAGGGTGCTACATCTGTACTCCAGCTGTCTGTGTCTGGATTGTACCTGCCAGGATGGAGAAAGAGGAACAGAGAATGCCAAAATGAGAGTTTAATCAGATTCTGCTATTAACAGTTTACAGTATAAAGAGCCAAAACAGGCGCCTGCTTCACTGAAAAAAAAAAACAAACAAAAAAACTTAAGTTTCTTTTGAGTGTTTGGTACACTTAATGTAGAAAAAAACCCAACAGGATCATGCAGAGAGAAAATATCTGAGACATGTGGGCATCTGTGCAAACATCTGCCAGTGTTTACTTCCACTGGAAGGCTATTAAAACTGCTTTTTCTCCTCTCAAAACCATTAGATACACACCCACATCCCCCTGAAACAACACCTCTATCTAGTTGGCAATTTCCCTGCTTGAGTGGGACATCAGTAATACCTCCAAATGTCACAACGGCACTGGAAGCACCCCTCAGGGACGATGAAACAACTAATATATGAGGGCTAGCTGATCCAGCCCATTAACAGCACTTTGGTTCAGAGCAGGTCTTTTGGCGTGCTGCAAGTCCTGGATTGGTCATTATGGGGTCAGCTGGCTTGAGATCAGTTATGGGATATCTGTCCGTGGGAATTGGGAGTAGAACCAGCTCCTCAGAGACGTCTGATAGAGTAGGAGGAGAGAAAGCGGGAGAAAATGTGCCAGCAGAGTATGTGTTTGTGTGAAAGAGTTTTATTTATGACTTTCCCTGGCTATAATGAAGGGTTACCATGGTAACAAGGGGATTCAGGTAGGGATCCTGGGTGGTCTGCTATTTTTAAAAATATGGTTTATGGTTACAACTTGGACCTTGTATTGAAAGAGCAATATCCAGGTTTGTGCTCAAGTCCCTACAGGTAATTACTTTCGAAATGCTGTCCTCTGCTGGTCAATTCCTTGAATTACAACTATGAAAGAATTAAAAGACTTTTTCCTCACACCGATTTTAGTGAGGATTTCCACATACACTTCATTCTACCAACAATTTTGGATCTGCTTTTTTATGTTAGCTACCAAATACTGTATGGTACAGAAGCATAATCTGATTCATGACATGCCTTTTTATACCTTTAGCAGGAGGGCTGGCAAAATACATGAGCCCTCTGAATGCAGAGACTCTCACAGATGTTGTATCATAATGTATTCACTTTATTTTATTTACTGACATTCAGCAACTACTGATGGGGTTGGACTTGTTTGGGTCCTATTGTACTGTTGTTGTCCTTGTGCATGTTGTACTCTGGGTATTGTTGCTACAAAACTAGTTTTCTATTTGGGTTAATATCATAAATCTGATGGGTTTTTGTAGGAAAGATCATTAAAATGTGGTGAGTGATGGTTAATCACGCGTCACGTGTGATATTTATGGATGTTCACTTGTCATCAAAAACAGAGTTGGGTTTGACCCTCAAAATTAAAAAAAAAAAAACAAACTGTAAATTATTGAGGGATATTTTATTATGGTTTTGAACTGCAACTCCCCCTCAAGCAATATATTTTCAGTTCTAAGGATTTACATAATAAACTTACTGACTCAGCTTTTGTTTTGTGTACATTAATGGTATCAGTTTTTGGTCATTATGGTGAATGGACTTGAGCTTATGTAGAGCGTTTCCAATGTTCTGATTCACATTCACTCATTAACACCTCATTAACACTCTGATAGCAGAGACTGCAGTAAAGTGTCCATAAGTACTAACTGACTTCATTCACACACCACTGACACTGCAACGGGAGAAAACTGTGATTTAGCGTCTTGCATGAGGAAATTCTGGCATGTGATTGCAGGATCTTTTATGGTGGCCCTAAGGTGTGAACCACAATGACAAATGAAAACACAATGACACACAAAATAAAACAGCAACAACAAATTAAAGAAAACAACAAATCAGAAAACACAGCAACACATTAATAAACAAACAAAATATGAAAATTCAATCAAAAGGGAAAAAGAAGACACAACGATTAAAGGACAAAACAACAAAAATGAAATCACAGCAATAACAAATAAAGAAATAATAAAAAACAAATGGCAAATAAAAACCAAAAACTTCAAAACTCACAACAAGTAGTTAAAACCAGGACTCATCATACAACAATTCACAAAACAAAACAGTGAATAAATAACAAAAACAAATAAGAAAAGTAACATCTAATAAAAAAATGCAACGACGATGCACAAAACAAAATGGAAAACAAAATAGGCCAATACAAAATAAGACAATAATCATCACTTTTTCTGCTGCGTCTCATTGCTGGGTTTTTTTTTTTTTTAACATCTGTGGTTGAATTTTCTTTTTTTTTGGTTGTGTTTTTCATTGGTTTCATTCTTGTATCATTTGTCTTGTTACTTTTTTGTCATTTTCTTTGATTTGTTGTTGGAATTCTCATTTTATTGTTGTGCTCTTTATTTTTTCCCTGTTTTTTCTTTGTTTTGTTTTGCTTACTGGTCAGTTCTTGTGTTTTCTTATTAGTTGTTTTTTTGTTGTTGTGTTTTATTTGTCTTTTTTTCTTATTTGTCGCTGTGTTTTCTAATTTTTTAATATATTCTATAATTTGTAATGTAGCTTTTTGATTTATAGTGTTTCCTATTTTGTTGTTTTTGTGATCTCTTTTTGAAGTTTTATAAGCTGATTTGTTGTTGTGGTTTTATATTGTTGTTATGTGTTGCACTCCATGGCCATCATAGTCTTGGTATTGAACCCAGCCAGACTTTCTAGTTCAGAGATGACCACTAAAGCACAACTGCCCGCAGCGTGAATATCTGCTTATACTGTACATCCACTTATATGGCAATTTAGGCCGTACTGTTGAATCACTTTGAAATTACTAATGAAAATAGCTTGCATCTTGACTGACTTTTACTTGTATTTAATTAATTGGATCATTTTTTAAAAATTTGCCCAAGTAAAATATTAAGGGCTAAACTGCAGCAGGGTGTATGAATAAAACTAAAAACCAAAATGAATCTATAAAAGCAATTAAACATATTACTAGTAAATGACCTTTGTGTGTGAGTCTTTTCTAACATCACCTGCTCACATCAACAAAATGCCATATCATTTATGCTGGATATTCCTTGAACACCAAATATTGTCTGTAAGAAAATGTTTTCTCTTACCTTTGTGTGTAGATATATATTTTTTTGTGATTATGATTTGTTGGTCAGCCAACCAATCAGAAAGCCAACAAAGGCTCAGTTGTCTATCTTTCAGTGCTGTAGTGATCGTACTACTTATTTCTTGGGAAAAGTGCTCTTGTTTAACACATTAAGTCTCTGAAAGCCCCTCCACAGATTAAACACATCAATAGTAAGGCAGTGTTCATTTTTAAAGTGATTTTTCTGCTTGAATTGTAACTTTACTTTATCTGTTCTGTCCTCCATAGCATGTCACAACACCTACATTGCATTTCCATGACTGCATTTTCACATTCATCTTATAACAGATATAAATCCCCTGTCGAGCCCTCACTGTCAGGGCCAGGCTGTCGCTGCTTTTAAAGAGAGCTGACTAATGTGTCAAACTGTCATCCAGCTCCGACATGTTTGCTTTCACTTTGTCCCGCTGTGATCTCCAGAGTTAGTAAATTAAATGCCAGTTTGAGTCATCTTACTTTGAGATGTTGTCATAAACCACAATATACAATTTAAATTACAGCCTATGGTCAAGTCAGAAGTTTGATGTTTGAGTGTTACTTTGACATCAGTTTCAACAAAGCATGTGACAAATAAAAGCATGTTTTGATATTCATGTGAGGTCTTTAAGGCAAGAATTCTTTTCCTTTGAGGGGATTGAGAAGGAAAAAACAAAGGATAACATTTATTTCATGTTTGGATGTGAACAATGGTCAGTGTCTCACCTCTCCACGCTGCTGTAACATCTGACTTTGTCTTCTCCTCCCACTGTGTAGATCAGGCCATCCAGTGTTCCCACAGCAACACCACCACGATTGTTGACCATGCGTGCTGCTGACCTCCACTCATTGTACTCTGGACAGAACTGTTCTACTGGACAGGAGGGGTCCTCAGGAGTCCACCCCCCAACTACCAAAACAAAAAAACAATACTCATTATTTATTTAACCATAGCCAAACATACCTACAGCAAATCTACCAACGTGGCACTGCTCTTAAAGGCAACCTCAGTTAATCTAAAAAAAAGTTTTTCTCCTCAGCCCTTCTCATTCCAGGACTTCCCAATCTCAGGTTAGATTCAATAGAGAGGATCAAAATGATAGATTAGTTGCCATTAAAAATATTTAACTTGTATATTCTGCAGTCAAAAAAAGACAAGTAAAATCAGAAATTTTGCCAATAAATATTTCCCCTATGGTCTGCCTGTATAAGCTGATAGAATTTCATTTTAATCTATACTTAAATGTACACACCTTAACCCTTAAAGAAAAACTTCCTC
Organism: Cetoscarus ocellatus; assembly: GCA_037902135.1. NCBI lineage: Eukaryota > Metazoa > Chordata > Actinopteri > Labriformes > Labridae > Cetoscarus > Cetoscarus ocellatus. The sequence goes on from JBAMNC010000415.1 coordinate 177,338, forward strand.
ATTGTTCCACATGATCACAAAATAGCCAAAGACCAATATTTGTCTTGTTTAAAATTTTACATGTATCCATCAATGGCTTTTTAATTGAAGTCTTCATTTTTTTTGGTTATGGATTTGGTTATAAATGGGATCTGAAATGCAATACCTTTTAAATATCAATAGTAAATCTCTCGACGAATCAATATCATTAGTCTTTTTCTAATCAATTCCCTGATCAGTTCTTTCCACTTTGTTCTGCCTGCCCTGCAAATCAAAGGTTTCCTCCTCTCATCAACAGCAGAAATGAGAACAAAGAAGTCAAAATGTAACCATGGCCGACAGGAGACAGAAGTGGTCAAAATTGTGGCTTAATATTCGACAAAAACATTCACTGCACAATGTTCAGTGGAAGGATACACCATCAGCTTGCAGAAGCACTCATCTTTGCAGCACAGGGTTAAATATCAGGAAAGACATGTGTTTGACATTGTTGCCACTGAAAAACCAATGTAGGACAACCTTTCAAAATTCACAACAATCGATTAGGGAATTGTTAAAGAATTGGATTGATTAGCTGACTTGATAATTTCATTGGTATCAATAAAATCTTATCATTTCCCATCCTTAGATGTGGTTGGGGGGAGGGGGTTGACTCTGCTTATGATGTCAGTAATGCTTAAAAAATCATGCAAATGTAAATCTTATGGGTTCATACAGGACTCATTCTCCAATGATAAAAATATGTTTTCCTCTTTCGAGTTTTTTTTAACTCTGCCTCCAGAGGTTATATGATTATTTAAATGATTGTTGAAAAGTCAGATATGAACTCTTTTACACACTAGTCTGGATAATTTAGTTTTTTGGTGCCCTTGCATGTATTTAAGCAATGAAAATATCATGACAATCACAGGATCTAAATTTTCAGAGCTTGTTTCCCAGGCTTGTACATGTACTTGCTTGAAAGTGTATGTAAGTGAGCATGCATGCATGTGTGTCCATGTATGCACGTGATCTTGCACCAGTTAAAACATCACGGGAAACAGAATTTAGAGTCTCCTTCTTTAACTTTTATTTCTGGACAGATAAGAAATGTGGTGGCCCTGGAAGTCAATCTTCCACATTTTGGTCAAAGGGTACTATACTGGATTTTTTACTCACATAATAAAATGGTATCATGATAATGATTCCTGAGGAAATCAAACTTCAATAAACATTACTCATCTCTCTACCTACTGTGAAGGTAGAGAGATGACTGCAGCCAAAATGAACAGAGAAATAAAGCTCAAGTAGCCAAAACTGGTCATAGGGGTATAAGGGTTAAATAAGGTTTTTTGGTGTGGTCTCAATGTTAGATAAACATCACATTTTTAATATGATTGTAAAACAGAAAGAATTAATAATAATGCATTAATGAGGCTTTCACTCTATTTATGATCTCCTCTGGTGGGTTAAGAGGAATTCTTCCTTACATTGCTAGAATTCATTCATTCATTTTCTATACCGACTATCCCTTTCAGGGTTGCGGGGGCCGCTGGAGCCTATCCCAGCTGTATTGCTAGAATTGGTTTTTTTTTTTTTTTTTCACTAGAATAAATTAATTAATAAATAAGAGGTGTGAACAGATTCTGCTCATATAAGTCTGATCTTTTAAATAAAATATTTATTTGCAGACTCTTTAATTTGGTCCATCTTTATCATCTTTCACTTGAAAGGGACATTATTGAATTGATCCAGTTGTATCAAAGTGTTTTGACTGGTTACCATTGGCAACAGGAGCTGTGATATAGGAAAGTGTAATTGTGAGTTATAAATAATTAATTATTTATAAGACTAGAGCTGTATGTGTTCAAAATGCTTTAGACTTAAGGGATCCACATCTATTAAATATTTTGTTAGGACTAAACTGTCTAATCATTATTTAATATTGCAGCGCAGGTATAAGTGCCATCATTTTTACACTTGAAGACTGATTCATGCTGCCAGTCTTAACATCTGGGGGCAGCACTGATGTTCTGCAGGCTCTGGTCAAAAATCCACTTTATACATTAGTTACAGAGTCAGTCTCTTGATGGCAGCAAGCCGAAGGTGTGTGGGAGAATTATTGGTTAGCCGGCTGTGGCTGCCCATTAAATATTAACAGAACATCCTCTTCAGCACGTTCTCCTGTCCAGGAAAGACTGGAGCAGTTACAGTAATAGGCAACCACAGTGGTCTCAGGACGGAGTGGTATCTGCATAGACGGTGAGAGCCAGCAGAAATTGGTCTTTTAGGGAAAATATCTTGCTTTTAAAGCTGCACATTATCTTAATGAAAATATGAGACCAAAAATGTTTTCTCTCATCCTCAGTGTGTTGGCTCTGGTGGGTGATTTCTGCTTCACTGTCAGATTATCCTAAATTACCGACAGTATATAATGTACTAGGTCGTTGATAAAACACCAGAGGATGTTTTTAGTTTATGCTGGCTTTGGCACCTCCTGTAGAAAGATGATACCTCTTACCTCTTCTCTGGGCTTGAGCTGTAAGTGGAGCTTTATGAAAAAATCTATTCATTGTGTTTAATCGGCTGCACACATCACTCATTCATCATCTTTACTGAAGAAAATGATGCCTCTAGTAATCTTCTGAATATTTGCGCTGAAATATCAAAATAAAGAAACAACAAATACTTCGTAATACCAATTTTGTCTCTTTGCTGATTACTAAATATATATTATCTTAAAATGTCCTAACCTTTCCCAAAGCCAGAGAAATTGTTGTAGATCGGGGCTTAGCAAGATAGATCTGTCTGATTGCAGACAGTGAATCAGGCTGATCCAGCTGCACTGCAAGGTTGAACTACTCTACAACAGATATAAAAATTAGGTCTACAACAGACATTTTTTTAATCTCTTAATGGCACAACCTAAAAAAAAGTAGAATATTTTGAGTTGAAAGTACAGTTTACTCTTTTCCTCATTCTTTAAGCCGGGTAGCATGTTTTAGCTCGCCTCTGCAAGTACACGCCACCCTGATCACAGCCCACACCTGACAAAATCAGCATAGTAACTAAGCATTACTCTGATTTGTGACAGTAATATTTTTACTCTTTCAGAAAATGTAACGTCTTACTTTACTAGTCACTCAATCAGTAATTAAATTAATACACTACAAGTAACTACATCCTCTCCTCTCTTTCGTGCTGCTTACTTACAATGGACCCGGATAACCCCCCCACCCCCATCCCCCACCCACTCAATATGGTGGGTACATCATATTGAATGTTTCCCAAAACTTCAGAGTGTGGGGGAAGAATAAGTTGTTCAGTACCCCAATGATGGTCCAAAGACAAACAAACATACGCCCGTAAAAACATAACCTCCTTGGAGGAGGTAATAAACTTCACCCAGATGTGGGCAAGGCTTCAGAGGTTACACTCCCTGTGAGAGTGTGGTGGAAGAGGGGTCCATTGGAGAAAAGCCCTGTGTATTGTTTCTCTATAGGAACTCCAAAGTCACGTAGGGACGTGATGCACAGCTCCGCCCAGCTCCGCCCAGCTCCACCAAGCTCTGTTGCACATATGTTTTCAGTGGAGATTTTTCTCAGTTAAACTGCACTCAATATGCTGCATTTACCAAAACAAACAGCTCTGTTTACATTAAAAGGATAAAATTCAAATGGTTTGGTAAAAAAGTTCTTCAAAATGGCCCTTTTGGTTTGTTCTGCAAGGTGAAGCATTCTGGGATCTCTAGCAGTGTGAATCAGGGATGCCTATTTTGACAGCTTTTCTTTCTTATTATGTGAATTTCAACCAAGAAATCAAAAGGGTGGTTAATATTTTTGTAGATAAACCTTATAGGGAGCAATTTTTATTAACGTGTCCTGATTCAAAACAAGATGTTAGCTTTAGCATTTTTGCAACTGACAATGTATGTCTTTAACATCGTTTATCCATGCAGAAAAGCCCTGAAAATCACCCAAATTTTCCTGGATAGGCTTCCCTGGAATTTTGCCTTTGTGAAAAGGGGTTTCATGCCCTTTTTTGTTTGCTAAGTTGAGAGACCCCAGCAGCAGAATGTATGTTCTGTTTTCATCTCCTACTTTTGTAGTCAAGGAGAGACATCAGTATCACTTTTTGCCCTTTTTAGTTGTGATATGAGAATTACCATTTTCTTTTTGAGGACTAATTTAAAAATTAAGACATTAATTTAGATTAGCAGCAAACACCTTCATTTAGTCAAGTTCATTTGAAGGGGCACTCATAAAATGTATTTTGAGGCTTTGGTGGATTAATCATTTGTGTTACTGATTTGAAATTAGGACCAGTATGGCTCATTGCATTTGAAAGCAAAAGTTTGACACACTTTAAAACTATGATCTCTACTGGTCACATATAAACCAGAGGAACATACCGATAAACATCATGTTATCGAAGACATCTTTAGGGGGGACTCTGCTGCGCTGTCTCCGGCTGGAGAGAGGGGATACCATGTGGCGGCGGCGGGAGGACCCTCTTTTAACCTCTTTGATCTGCATGTGGTTGGACTCTGGTTCCTGCAGGGCTGCCCTAAAACAAGAGGGGAGACAAGAGGGAATGAACTTTAGGAGTGACGGGTTTTGTGGAAACAAGTCAACAACTATTGTCACATAGTAAATATAAGGAGGCTTCAAAGTGCTGCCATTTCCATTGTAAAATAATTTCCTCTTAGATTCAAAGGCTTCCTCATTACAGAGTACTATTATCTGCATGTCTTTCATTAAATGCATGACTAATATGAAGGAATATAAACAGAAAATGTGAATCACTGTCATTTTATCACCTCAAACTGATTCCACTCAGATGCTAGTTATACAACAGCAGCTCATATAATTCATTAAAATGATGACTCCTATACAAGCCTTAAAGTGGCAGCATACAGACTCCAAATCACCATGAATAATCTTACCCTTGTTCATTGTAAATTCCCATCTTTTATCTCCTTTTTTTCAGGCTCAGCAAGTCAAGATTTGTGTCCCTGCCTCAAAGCAGCACCTTGGTGTCAGTTTGATCTCCGGCCTACGCGACGCTCTGCTCCCTGCAGTCTGCTTCTAAAACTTCTGCCTGTCACAATTCTCAACTCTGAAGGACGTTTGACTTGACTGCTCTGAGGCGTAAAAAAACTTTCTGCCCCCCCTAGCAACAGCACCAACCCCCCACAGTGATTCATCCGACTATCGTCTCTGAAGCCTGAAATTCAAGACTCCCCTCCCACACCCAAGTCTGAGCTTCTTTAGACAACTGTCAGGCTGAATGAATAGTTGGAATGGTTGTCTCTTTAGACTCAGATCAGACTCTGTTAGTGTCCTTCAAGAGGATGTGTCATTGGTGTAAGTTTGGACTGGCTACAGACGGCCATTTTGGTGGATTGTCAGAAGATTGTAAGCTCATAAAGAAACAGTTTGATCATTTCATCGTTCTTTAGTCAAGGCTAAGGCTGTACAAACATGTTTTAATTGAAGAAGTGCTGACAGCTGAATTTTCAGAGTAATTTGAAATCTATCAATTTTGTTTTCTTTTATCACATATTATTTTTAATCATTAGTCATCATTTACCATGTTTACATTTACAATAGGATGCAATTCTAATGTTTTTGAATATGAATCAAGCGGGAATTATTTGTTTATAAAGATATTGTGATATTGTCCTCACTGTCAGAGGTCAGAATTAGCCATTTCTGGGATATTTTCAATTTTACAAATGCAGTTACTTATATTTTTCAGATGAATACTGTATGTGACAGAGATTGGAATAAACATAAACATTGTTTTATTGATGAGTCATTCAACATTCATATATTTACACAAAAGCATTAACACCAATCTAATGAGATCAACACATAATTCAAAACAGTTTCTGCTGCTTTTTCAAAGCAAGTTACAGAGCATTTATATTTCTATCTTTACCCTTACAAACACATTTAGTGATGTGCACAACCAATTACAGCCAACTATAGCTCTGTTGTCTAAGATATATTGCTTTTTGTAATGTTTCATAGTAGATTTTGTCACATTTACCACTACTGACCATGAGAGAAAATACATGACTGCATGTACTGAGTGACTGGCTGTATTTCAGTGATGGTTGGTTAGTAAAAACAGTAAAGTGAACAATGTTTTTGTTTTGCCTGTCTCTAAAGGGTAAAGAAGAGGAATAAATGTGGAAGCGGGAAGACAATGGATGAGATATGTCAAAGTTAGAAACAATGCAAATGTCTTCTAAGTTATTTAATTTAATTTAGGACCTTAATTGCTTCACAATTGAGGGATTTATGCTGGTAGCCCTTGTTAAAATACTTTTGAGACTTCAGCTTTATACATATACTTTCTGTGTCAGTTACCTTCTCCATCCCTGTACATTTGTCATCATTCTTATCACAGAATTAGCAGATTGTTGGTTGCTGTGGGGAGCTACTTTATCAAAAATCTAAATATATTTCAAGGACAAGAATACAAGAATGTTGTTCTTCAAAAAGTGGCATTGTATATCTACAGCTCTGTTAATTCTGTATCTTATGAGTCACTCTTTTGTACTTTATCTTTTTTGCTTTTGTATTTGAACTGTGAGTAAAATAACAAAAAACTGAACTAAAAAACAAAGTTTTAGGCATGTTTATGTCTCCTTTACCTATTCATTGCATCAGAATGGGATTCAGCAATACTTTCTCTGAAGATTCAGAACTACAAAAATGTTTATGGTTTCAGACATTTATTATAAAATGCACTATTTAAAAAAAATACAGCTCTTCAGAAACTAAAAGCCAGGGACTGCTCATTTAGAATAACCGGTTGATATACTGATGTCTGTGTCTCTACACAATATTACCATACAAAATGATACAATATCACTGAGCTGACTGAGGTTCTCCTCTCTAAAACCAGCACTAGTCTTCTGAGGGGTGCTGTGAGAGGAATCCTCCTCTGTTTTACTGTGGATGCAGATTCGTTCTCACCATGCCACTTTTTCACCTGAGGGGTCCAGAAATGTGACCTGACCCTGTCGTCTCCCTCCTACAAATCAATCTCCCACCCAGTCCATCATTCTGTCCTTTCTGTGAAGTTTCTGTGACTACCTCAGCTCCAGTATGTCTGTATTTATATCTGTGTCCTGCGGAAACACCTCAGATGGTGTAATGACTCATCTCATGTAGGTCAGTTGCGATAGGTCAGATGCAAATAGTGTGTAGTCACTGCCGTGCTGTTTGTCAGTACAAGGTTTCCACAGCGCTGACTAACAGATTGTGCCGCACTCTGTTAGCATTATGCAGATGAGTCAAATACACAGATTCCTCTAAAGACACTGAAAAAGATTTAAGACCAGTGGTTGAAAGCAGGGTGGACTAGTGATGGATTAAAATTACTTGTGTTTTTCTGAGTTCCTATTTTAGTTACCTGTACTTTTTGAGTAGTACTTTTACTTTTACTTGTGTGAAGAGTCTTGTAATTCTCTGAAGCCTCCAAAAACTGCCCTTAAAAACATTGAAGAGATGCCGATTAAAATGAATCCCTACCTTAAACCATACATTCTGCCTCTGTTGTCCTTTTTTTAAACTGGTAATGCCAATTGTTCACTCACATACACAAACGAACCCCAAAATAATAATGACCAAAAAAAAACAAAAAAAAAAAACAAAAAAGCAAGCATGGTGTCTGATCTTTAAGATATTGTATGCTGATTTTGAAAAGATGAAGCTATTAGTGAGCAATTAGATTAAAAAACCAAAGTTAGGTTTAAAGATGTGTTTTTATGTGGTGGAATCACAGTATATTATTTGCCTTAATAATGTAAAGGTTTTCAGATCAGGATGCGAAAATGAGTACACCCCAATCAAAGGGGTGGGAGCAAAGCTACATTTTAGTTATCATATTACCCTTATTTTCATCTTGTGGTAAAAAAAAAATGTTATGTTAAACTCAGTTTTGTAAAAACTTTGGAAATTGTTCTTTTGTTCATTTAGATATTAATACATTACCTTTAATAGGGGATGTACTCATTTATGCTGGGCACTGTATATATGTATAAAATGGCTTGAAAATTAGAATGGGGGGAACATGCAACAGGACCCCCTTTATGTTTGGACTAAGTCTCTGGTAGAACTTTTACTACCACTGTAACAGGAAAAGACTGTACTGTAGTCTCTAGTCAGTGTTTAAAGTTTTCTTAAAGGACTGCATGTAAATCTGGAGCATCACTACTAACCAACTACACTCATAAAAAAAGAAGAAACCTTTTTTGCATATTATGGTTACACTCTCAAAATTAAACCTAATGCTTTGCTAATTTATTAATTATGTAGCATGTGGCACTGCCATAAATCAGTGATGACAACCGAGGAAAAAAGTATTTAAAAACGAATCTATTGTTAATACTCTGTGTAAAAGACCGACATACATACTGTTTTACTTTTAAAGTGCATGATTTTCTAGCATCTATGATCACAGTGAAAGTTGAAAAAGAAATTTTGAAACTCTTACAGGTGGTTTAACTAAGAAAAATGAAGCTAAAATGTGATTCAAACTTTTGGAATAATTGATGATTTTTTTCATTTAATTGTAAAGTTCTGACTAGATCTTTTGTAGTATGATTCGTTTTCTCTTGTCTCAACATTAGACTTCTTTGTTTTTGTCCTCATCTTAAACATGGCTTCAGCAGGAATATCAGTTATAACTTTATACCATATAAATGTATACAACAGACTTTCATGTATATAGACGTAGAGATAGAGGGACACACCAGTGGAAGTAGCTGCTGAACCTCAGTTGAAGGGGCCTTCAGAGTTAATCCAACAAGAGATGAGTCCCAGGCCCAGAGGTGGAAAGAAAGACATCCAAGTATGAGTAGCAGAGATGTCCCAAAGGCAATGCTGAAACGATTAAGATTCCTTTTAAATGTCTTCAGTAATCTCACTCAGGATGGTTGGCAGCTTTCCTTTGGCCATTTAGTGACCTTAGCTGCTGGCTTACACCCGGCCGTCTGGGGCCTCCTGAGCCATTCGGTTGTAAAATCCCACATTTTTAAAAGGGCAGGACTTTATTGAGGTCTGTGGGGATAAAAAAAACTGTTGACGAGCAGATTTTTGGATTGTAAACAGGTCCTGCGTGAGAGGGCTCTGCATTTCACTATTGAACTCCTTCAACAGAGAAAAATGAAAAGTGGAAATAAAGCCAGCAGACATGAGACACTGGAGGTCAAAGTTCATTTAAATGCCTTCTAAAGAGGTAAGAAAGAACAAGATGATCTGAAGAGGATTAAATCACCCGTAAACATCTTGAAGTCAGTGTCTCTGATGTCACATGTTCTAACTGAAGGAGTTTAAAGGCCTCTCCAGCCCATCGTTGCATGAGTGTTAAAGAGCTCACATTTTGCCTTATCTCAGGTTCATGTATTCAGTTTCGATGACTGCTTCAGTATGTCTGTCACTAATGTTCAAAAAAACCTCCTAGTTCACAGAGTACCCCTGATTCAGCTGTATTCTCCTGCTGGGATGACTGTCACTTTAAAGCTCGTTGCTCCACATGTGCCCATTTTACTTTAGATGGCTGACTGGACTTTTCTATAGTAATTGATCAGTTAAGCACTGCTTGGCGTCATGTTGACAAGGACTCTGCTTTCATTCAGCTTTTTCAACTTATGTTATTGTCAAAGGGAGAGGGAAGAATTGAAATGCCACAGATACTGTTGTCCTGTGCATGGAAATACCCTATCATGCAGCCGAGACATGGAGAAAGACACTCTTAAGGGAATTTATATAAAAAACTGTCTCTTTAGATTTAAAGTTTCCATCATTCTAAAGCAGAAGTTTTCATTTTTGTTTTTGCCCAAGGTACACCAAAGATGTCAAGGCACATAGTTTTCATTCCCTTTCATCTTTAACATGAGCCAAAGTATTTGAGAATTTATACGTGTTCATTTTCATTTGCAAACCTAACTGAAACTGACAAACAGCTGCATTACCCATAAAATATTTTAAATTGGACAGCTATACATGTTTCTCAAATTTCCTGAAAATCGTATTTTCGTGATATTACACTTAAACACATCATAGTGAGGATTTATTGAAAAACTTTTATGTTTGTTTAGCATTCTGTGAAAAAATCATATTTGTAACCATAGGTCAGCTAGCTAAGTTACAGTCAACCTTCACTCCACCAATTTTAACTCATATTTTAATATTGCAGTGATGATTTTAAAGATCGGGACTACAAGTTTTTTTGTTTGTTTGCTTGTTTGTTTTCTGCAAGCTGACCTCTGAAAGGTATGACATTTTGGTTTATTTTGAAATTCAATGCTAATGTGCTAGGAAGTTGATAATTACGGAGTATTGATAAGCTAAGAAATTTTGATTTTCAGGTTTTGTAAAATCCAAAATAGGGACCTGTTTCAATCTCTATTCCAATCTGCTTATTCACTTAAACTCTTCAAAGTTTTATAGGGAATTTTTAAAGTAGTATAGGTTGTGTTTTTCATGAAATTAAAGCATATAAAACCCCAAAAGAGTTAATCAAAACTAAATTATCAGCTGCTGTATTGTTGTAGTTATAACAAATGGTTGTACAAAGTCCAAGGGCACACCTGGACTTGTCTCAAGGCACACCACAGTGTCCCACCACAGAGAAGAGAGGACCTTGAGAGAACCACTGCTCTAAAACATGTATATATCAAGGACATGGCACTATTTCTAAACTGTGGCAAGAGCTTACATACAGCATCACTAAAATTCATTCCTCATACTCATAAATCTAAACAAAGCTTGGTGACGGAAGGAGACTGCTGTCTTTGACCTTGTATTTATGGAGCAAACTTGACATTCAGCCAAATGTTTGAGGCTTTTGTTAAGGGCTGTTTGTTCAGAATGTATGTCCTTCCCAGTAGCTTTTTGTTTTGAAGGTAAAACAAGCCCTCAAAAATAGAAAACACCTTTGGAATATATCGCCCGTCATTAAAATAAGTGACCTTCCCCTTGGTCACTCATGAGTAATGTGATGTACAATACAGTCCTGTGGTCATGAGTGAGGGAACACCTCCTACTGCTGACTCTCCTCCATCTGTGCACATCTCAAATGCCACAGAGCCGCCCCACCACCCACTGACACACCAGGCCGCCTGCACCTGTCTGTGGAGACCTTCTGTCAATCACCTGTCAAAACAATAAGTGTGAAAGCTATCCTTAACCTCAGCACGTCATCCCCTCCTCACAGTGGGAGAAGATAGACTCTGGAATGTGTCCTCTGTGGAGGCTGGAGGCTGGTTGGATGTTTGTGTTGCTGAATAAAGTTGGAAGATTTCAAGATGTGGAAGGGAGGAGAGCAGAGAAAAGACAGACTGGATGGATACATTAAGTTTATGCATTACATCATCATAATTTCACATGGACTTGTTTGCTGTTACATGCTTTTACAAACTATATAAATAACTCATATTCTGTTGTATCTGTGCTCCTTTTTTAGATCATGGGGGCAACTGGTGGCCTGAGGGCCAAATGTGGCTACCTACTCCCTTAGCACAGCCCGCCAGTCAATTTCAAACATGAAAAAAAATATACAGTTATAGGAAACGTGACAAAAGAGCCCATTAAAATCTAAAACAATTGAACAGTTGAAAGTATTATAAAAATTTGCAGCAATTTGGAGGATTAAGGACAATAAGGATTAAGTTACTGTGGCCCTCTGATTATCCAAGTTGCCCATCCCTGTTTTAAGCCATAGTAATGGCCATCAGCTTTGTCCCTGTAGGTAGAGAACCAGTTCAGAGACTGGGTGATACACTGCTGCTGCAGGAGCCAAGAACTCAGAATGGTTTGGTTAATATTATCTGGAAAAACCCAAAATGCTGGGTGTAATGAATTTGCTATTGATATGAACCCACTTCATAAATACCACACATTCCTTATTAAATCAAACTACACAAGCAACATATTTACTAAACTACATAAGTAGAGCAGGCGTAGGCGTTACAGTTAATAAAATAAATCCTAAAATCTAATTCAAGGCCAAATTCATATCCACATACAGTAGGAGTACAGTTTCAGTACAGTTGTGGTCTGATGCAACTAAAAACTGAAAGCTCTTTCATCAAGCCCTGAAGAGCTTGAAAAGAGGGATGCATACTGACTAAGATCAAGGCCATGTTTGGATCTAAAAATACCCTCCTTTGTGTAACCTTGCATTTAAAGTGGTTTGAATGATGAATAAAAACAGAAAAAACATTAAAAAAAACTGTCTAGACAAGCGAGGTTAGAGCAGAGGAGCAGTTGTGTGTCTTATACTGTTGTTTTATCTGAGATTTATTTTGGTCCTTTGCTCTTTAGAATGAGCATGTATGGCTGATAAGTCATATAAATGTTAAATATTAGCAAAGTTTCTTTGAATCAAACATGAACCTCTGTCCCATGGTTAATCTTCAGAACTTGTTAAAGTGTCTCATGGTTTTGCAGTTTTAAAAAAAGGGCAACAGTTGACACAAAAACCCAGCTGAGAGGAAAGTGATCCAGAGGTCATGAAATGGACCTCAGAAAGACGACCCCTGACACTATAAAGTTAACAGCTGCCACAGCTCAGTGTGTGATACTTCCAACACAGTAGATGGTAGAAGAGGGATATTTTAAAGTTAGAGGTTAGACTAAAGAGATGGCAGGAAACAGCGAAATGTAACTGTGTATTTGGTGCACAATTACATGAGATACACATGGTTAAAGCACCTGTGAAGAGTCCTCTGCTGGAGATTAAATATACTAATGTCTCTTTGTGACCTGCAAAGCAAACCAGAGCATCACTGCGATGACTAGATTATTGCTATCAGTAATTACTTTACTTATAACTTATCCTCATCATTGGGTTGTGGTGATTGGTGAAGTTTTTGGTGCCAAAGTTTTATTGTGAGTTTCACATCAGATATCTAAGTTAAAAGAGAATTCTTTATTTTTCTGTGGTTATATATATGAACAGGGCAAGTTTACTCAAAGCAAAGGTCTTATTGCCCTGTCCACAAGAAGTCCCTCACAGAAGTTTTGATTTAATTTTGCTAAAAGGCCTTATCATTTCAGCAAATGCATGTGTCCTTGTAATTTTTGTTATATCATCACCAAGCATGGGTTGATAAACCATTTGGATGATACTATAATTGTGTGTTGCAAAGAAATTTGTAATAGTGTGCTTGCTGTGCTGCTGTCCTTAATGATCTGGAAAATTGTGCAAGTTGTCTTTGCATCTTACATGTGATGCTTCATTTGATCAAAGTTATGATTTAGTTCAATAAGGTTACATTTTTATATGGTCATCCTGTCATGTTGATTGTTGCTTTTGAAAAATTGGAGGTGAAAAATTCAGAAATTCCAATGAAGAGCAAGTGAAAAAGCAAGTCAGAAGGAAAGTACAGATTACAAGTTGCCTAATGTTGTTTTTGACCATGTTTACCCCCGCTAAGGAGGTTATGTTTTTGCCAGTGTATGTTTGTTTGCTTGCTTATCTGTTTGTTGTTTTCAAGATTATGCAAATACTACTGGACTGATTTTGCTGAAATTTTCAGGAGATGTTGATAATGGTCCAACTTAAAAATGATTAGATTTTGGTGGTGATACAGATAACCGCCATGAGTGACATTTTTGCTCAATAACTGTCCGACCAATGATATCAAGATGATTCAAAATGCTAAGGAATCATATTATGATGGTAACCTTATCATTGAACTATTGCTTATAGATGTAACAGAAATATGTGAGCTACCTTGGCGGAGGTTTGTGCTCTCTGAGTGCTTTCTAGTTATTAATTATTTACATTAAAAAGAATGATATAAACACTTATCTCAACTTACACTAACTTGCATATTTTCGTAAGAGACTTCCTCTATTTTTAAGGTTGAAACTGTATGTGCCATGTCATGATGGACAACAAGTTCATCACTGTGAAAACACAGAATGATCCAGCCAAATACTGCTACATAATAAAACAGGAACTACAAAATTAGTTAGGCAGTCATACAACATACTGTTTCCAAATATAGTATAAAGAATGCTAACTGCATACTGCTGTCCAATGTAGTCTGAAGTAAAATAACCTTAGTCTTGTGGTTTGAAAGCTAACCCTCATTCTCACAAACTGCCAGCAGGGGGCATCACATGCAGTTGCACAAATAAGTTAATCTAGAGAATTAAATAAAACAGAGCTTTTACTCAAGAGGTCAATGTCCTGATCAGTTTTTGTTCTCAAGCTGTTAAAAATCTTTTCTAGTCCATCAGTCCTTTATTTATACCACCTCATGACATATAGAAACAGAAAGGCATTAACACTCACACACCGACAGTAAGGGCAGCTTAGAGTCACCAACTAACCTAGCAAGCATGTTTTTACACAGTGGGAGGAAACTGGAGTACCCACAAAAAAAGCCATGCATGAACAGGGTGAACATGCAAACTCCACAAAGAGCCCACCCTCTGACTTGGGAGTTGCACCAGTAATCTTCTTACTGTGAGGTACCAGCACTACCTGCAGCACCATCCTGATTCAACAGTCACTTGATTTGTCAACTACTTTTGAACTATAGCTACCTTATGATGGATAAGAAGCTCCCAGGGCAAAGTAACAATCAGTGTAGAGGTACAGGGATGTAAACCATCTCAATCTCCACCCTCTCAAAAATCACAAAAAGAAGAAAGTCTCTCTGGGGCTTCAAGGATACCTTACAGTAATGTCACAGTTCCTGATTCACTCATTCAGTTGCTCTGACCAGGTTTGTTCTCTATCAAGCACATTTCACATTTAAACCCTCTGATTAAAATATCACAGAAACCCTCAAATCTGTTTGTGCATGTGCAAACAGAGGCTAAAATAAACTCTCATTAATTATTAAAATGGCTATAATCCCATCACTGCTAAACCATAAGCAAGCAGTCATCATCTAAAACCATTACAGATTGTTTACAGAGGAGTATGGGCAGTTCTAATACTGCAAAACAAACCAGAATTCAGGACTTGATTAGTCTGTCTCCAAAACAGAAATATCAAATGACTTCCCAGACTGGTCTCAGAAGAGTCTTATAAGCTGCCCACACACCACTATAAACCTGCTCACAGCTCTGTGAAAGCTCTACCAAAAGCATTCATTTCAGGAAAGTATAATAAGAGACGAATTTAAAAAGTGTCTCAGTGATTCTTCTACGTTTTACGCAATGTATAATCAAATTAGAGTGCAGGTTCTTCTTTATCATCTCCCCCTCATTATATTCTTCTTTAGCTGTTCACCACATCTACCAAAATGACATTTTCCTCATCAGCCGCTAATATAATAACACCATCACTCTTTCAATAGCAAAGCAAATGAGTTTTTCCTCTTGTGAAAGTCACTGAGGTAGTGTTGCATCCTGGTCTGTTAGAGCTGCTGTCAGCAGAGAAACTGATATCTCACATCACAGATGGAGAGGCTGGATTTCTCCCTGTAAGCTGCATGGTGTCACATGCCTCTAGAAGAAAATAAGTTAATGTTGGACTGCAAAGCTGTTGTCGCTGTTGTTCTGCTGGGCAAGCTGAAGCCACCAAAGAGTGACCACCTTAGATTTAAACATTTCTGCTGCCAGGCTTGAACAGCCCAAGACTCAAGATTTCCAAGTCAAAGGTCAAAATAGTTGTTGATCTTGATTTTTTTCAGAATTGGTATTGTATATAAAGCAATGCTTTAGAACTTGAAAATGCCATTCTGTCAAAATTCCATTATTCAAATTAGGGACATCCCAATCAGCCTTGGGCCCTCGATCTGGTCTGATTTTTTAAAAACAATGAATATGTGCCGATTCAGAATCTGATATTTGCATTTACCTAGACAGTAAACGAAGCAACAAGAAGCCCCTATTTAGTTCCTTTGAACTACATTCAACTGGTTTATTGTGAAACTCATATGAAGAAATATTCTATTCAAAGTGGTGTATTGTTTTAGATAAACCACACAGCCACAGTTTATTGTCTTTTGTATCAGATATTGGACACGACAGGAAAATTCACCAACTAGTTTAAAGTCAAAGGAACTCCTTAAAATCAATTAAAAAAACAGTGGAGTATACAAAATATTTCTGTCTCTCAAATGCAAACCAAAAAGTTTCCTTAAAATAACATTCCAGAAAAGTAAAGAAGTTAATTTAGTAAATTTACATCAGCACTGTCCACCACTTAGTGCGGTTGGGTGAAAGTCAAAACCTGGAAAGGCTTGAGACTTGTTTGAGGAAGTTGTCTTGAATCTGTAATGCACTAAAATACATGAAAGAGAGCCTGGAGTTTTCCTATACACTAAAATACCCTGCTCTCCAACCCATGGTCCATTTATTTCACTTTAAAGAGCTTTTATTCAACAACACAGCATTAGTTTGCTTGCACTACATGACAATTCAATTAGTTTAGAGATTAAATGGTATCATCCACTTTTTAAAAGGGTAAAATCATGTATGTTAGGACATTTTTGTAATTCAACTGTTATGGGATTGTCATGAACTTACAAACTTTTCTTATGACAGACACAAAATAATGTCTTGGTGATGTGTTTGGTGATCTGGGACAAATCTTTGGAAATTTTTTCTTTAAAGATCAGCTATTGCAAAAATATTGCCAAGTTTCCTCCCACAGACAAAAAGGGCATGTTAGGTTTATCAGTGACTTTAAAATGCCCAAAGCTGTAAGTTCGTGTGTGAATGGTCGTCTGTCTCTATGTATCAGCCCTGTGATTGGCTGATGACTGTTCAAGGGTGTACCTCGCCTTTTACTCAATGCCTGCTGGGGAAGGAACAAGCCCCCTGCAACCCAAAATGGTAATCGGATGGATGCATATAGTGCAAAATACACGTCTTTTAAATGAAGTATATTCATGGCTTGTAAAACCCCCTCCCTAACAAAAGAAAAACTCCTCTTTGTGCTCACAGTTTGTTTGTACAATTCCCACAAATTATGTCATTATTTGACGTCATTTGGGGAAGCAATATGGTTGTTTGGCCCTAGTGGAAGGTGCATTTCTGTGCAGGTGCAATAAACATTAGAGCACAGCACTGGAAAGCTGAAGTGTCAGGTAGAAGGGTGTGGTCAGACACAGCTCATGAGGATTTACGCTTAAACTTGGCACATTAGGTTTATAAAATATTGGCCAAATTTGAAACTGTTAGAGACACCACAGGTTTTCACAATGATGATCAACACAGCTCAAGACTACACATTCACAAACAACCACAGTCTCTGCTCTAGCAGCTTGTAATCTTGAATAGTCAAATGGGACTTTAGAGTAAACAAACATGCCAGGAAAAGTTGAAGCTAAATGTGGCCAGCAGTTAGCCTCCTGGGATGTCCATCTGATAGCATTTTTAGCCCAAGTCCTCTCCTAGCCTCTTCTGATTTAGTCACAGCTCTGTTTCTGATGTCCATCTATGTTTATGCTACGCTTTTACTGTTGACGTTTGTTGTACTTGCTTCTCGACTGGCTAAATGTTAGTTCCATGTAAGAATTTCTTCCCCTGTTCTGTCAGCATCATGATTAGTACCCCAGCTCCCCATAGCACAGACTTTTTTATCTTATACACATGCACACTGTGTCTATATCTATATCATATTTATACTGTTAAAAAAGTTCAGTGCTCATATGTACAGCTCCTTCACAGCACTTTTGTTTATATTGACGGGCTGTGTTTTTGTTCTTTTTTGCATCTATTGTATATTTGTATATTTCTGATATTTACCCAAGTCAATTCTTCATCATTTTCTACCTACCTACCTGACCCTTATTTTTATTCTTGTTTTAACTATATGCTGATTGTTTTTGTACCAATTTACAAAGTCAAATTCCTTGTATTTGCAAATGTACTTGGCAATAAACACTGATTCTGATTCTGAAAACACAGAGGAAGTCCTCACCTGTCTTTTGTGTTCTCCCCACACAGCATGGGTTTCTGGTTGTTCATCTTGAAAATGTATGATATTCAAGATTTCACACCACGTGACCACATTCCTCTTATGAGACATTTAGGGAGGACCAAGCCACTCTGAACAAATCTCACACTATATTCAGGATAATCTTAAGGGAATGAACTTGTATGACTAGCTGAAATTCAGCCAGATCTAAAAGCAGCTCTGTTAGTTTTACCAGGTGCTGCTGAAAATGGGTATGTATGGTGCAGTCAGACAAATAAACAATCAGGAGGACATAAGAAAAGCACAGTCCTGTTAAGCAGTAATACATATGTTAGTATCAACTGACAGTCTCTTGGGTTCACATCAAAGTTAATGTTGACATTTTTATCTTTTTTTATGTCCCCTCTCTTTTTTACTTGGCCTGTTGGTGAAGAGAAAAGAGGTGCTCTCCCAGTAAGGTCACTGCAGGGTGATGAATGTAGACACAGGCCCTCAGAGACACCTCTCTCTGTCAGACTCTCTAATCTCCTGTCTTTAATGCTCCAATGGGGATTTACGGATGACTCCACTTCAGCCTCTGTGATCCGGCCGGGATCAACACAGTCTGAAGGTGTCTGTCCTGGTTTCACCTGTCTCATTGTTTAAAAATTAATTCTTTCTATTCTTGTTTTGGTTTAGTTTTGACATGAGGATTTCAATCTTAGGCTTGTTTGAATGTGACGGAGATATTTATCCTCTTAGGTAAAACAGTATTAAAACTAAATCCAAATATCTTTATGTAAATATTCCAAATTACCAGCTAAACAGAAAATGAGAATAGCTTGTAGTCTCTCCTTACACTCTTTGTGCACAATTAACTAGTTTCCACTTTTAAAGTGGGTTTAAAGCTGCCTCATTGACATGCTGTTTTCTTAGATGTCTTGGAAACTAAGGTCAAGTTGTAACCTAATCACCCCTCTACTCTGCGTGCAGTGTGACACATCTATACCTGTGTAACAGCAGTACAATAGAGTATAGTGTTTCTATCTCAGCCTGATTTAAAAGCAGAAACTCTCAAAGGCTACAACTGAAGTACAGAGGTCGGTAAAGAAAAGATACTGTCAAAAGAAGTTGATGTGACATCAGCCGTTTGGTTATCAAAGAAGCCTTTAAACATTGTTGATGCACGTCAGTGGACGCTGCCATAATGCACATCATCTCAACCGAACTATAGCTAAACCTTCACAGATGTAGATGCCATGTTGATGTGGGATTTAAGGCAGTCTGACCAATAGAGACTCCACTTGGACTTGATGCCTTGTCAATCTTGTTCCTCATTTCTAAAATCAGAAATCCTCAGTTTGATAACAATAGGCGGGATATAAGGAGAAAAAACACCACCGTACAGTGAGAGCACATAGATGTATTACATATCCAGACCAAATATGTTTTTTGAACCAGGCTGTGAAGATGTTTATCAAGGCTGTAAAAAACATCCATTCCTCACACACAATCATAAAACCTCCAGGGTTCCTGCAGCAAGCCTCAAGTGGGCACCCGAGGAACTACAGCTTTTGGCACTTTAGCATGGGCCTCTTTTTCCGCTTGGTCCAGAATAAAGGCTTGAGTGATTTTACTGGTTGTGTGATTGGTAGTAAACTTGTGTCTTTGATGTCGGTGCATGTTTTGTCATAAACTTTAGATTACAGGGGATGTTTAGTGTCAGGGGGTCACAGTGATTCCTACATTATGACCTTTGACCTACAAAATCCAATCAGTTACCCCTTTAATCCAAGTGTTGTCTGGTGCCCATATTGCTATAAAAAAACCCTCAGAGTGTTCTTTAAATATTGTGCAAAAGCAAGTGTTTATTCCTGCATGCAAAAAGCCAGAAGCATACACACACCTGAGGCCACTATAGCGTGCAGAAATGATGCACAGACAGGCATGCAAGGTAAACACATGCAAATGTTCATCCCAGGAGAAAGGCCTGTGTGGGCACAGCAGGGATCTCTGAGGGCTGCCTCCAGAGAAAAATACAAGTCTCTATGTGATGTTTACTTTTACTTGGTAGAAAGGTGAAAGACAAAAATAAATCATCAGCAGGTGACAGAATAAAATCAGAAGATATCACTCAGCAGTATGTAGTTACAGTGCCGAAGAAGAAATACACATTCTGTCTAAAAATAAATAAATAAATACATTTTAAAACTCCACTTACAGTCATCTTCTTATCGTTTTATTAATGTGCAGGCTAACAGGATTAAAAAGAAAGTGTTTGTTTGGAGTAAAGATCAGAATTCACCATGGGCTGCAGAGCAGAGGCTGATTTTCAAACCGTGTGTTGAAATAAATTACCATGCAGCGTGAACACACTAAGAAAAAGTTATTTACTGCATATGAAGAAAAATGGTTGAATCAAAACCCAAATTATGCACATATATTCAAATCAAGCATGATTATGCTACTGACTGGTATGTTAAAGTAAATTTAACTAGAAGTCAGAGATCAGTGGTTCTTCGGTTTAGAACAGGAATGCTTCCTCTGGCTCTTGAGGAAGGCAGATATAAAAACACCTACAGACGATGTGAGTTTTGTGATTCAGTGAAGTTGAGAATGAATCAGATTTTGGTTTATACTGTCCTTTCTATGATGAATTTGTTAAATTAATGTTTATTCAAAATCCTAAAATGTTTTTAGCACAGATGACATGATGGTGTGCTTGTATGTTTCAAAGTGTGTAGGTGTATAGATAACGTTGTCTCTGAAGAAATGCTAGGATGGTTTGTTTACTTAGTATTTTTTTTTTTTTAACTGTGTAGCATCTACTTTTGGTTTCTGGTTGGTCTATATCATTGATGGTATCTTGTAAACCTCCATGGGCTGGGCTTTTTTTTTTTTTTGCATGACACAGCAAAAGAATGAATAAATTGATGAATAATCTATAACATTTTTTTTCCCAATAACCATCTTGTAGTATTTCTGAGAATCCACTGGATAAAGATGTTTAGTTCTGTATTTATATCTTCTTCACAGTTGTTGAAAACTGCTCATTTTCACTCAGTAATGATCATTCAAATGCAGTGTGGAGGAGATTGACGCAACACTATTTCATATCATAAAATGACCTGCAGCCTGTTAAGAGTCCCGGTAAGCGAGGTGCCAGGTTACCACATGGCTCTGGTGTCTCCAGCTGGGAGCAGCTCCGGCACCCTGACGGCACAGCACATATGGGACAGACCTCTCACTTCATGAATGTAATGTTAACCAACCAAAAACTAAAAAAATAAAAGAAAATTATTAATTTGATTCAGTATATTATATCAACAATCAAATTATGTCAGTTACTGTAAAATTAAAAATCAAGACTATCTTTGGCAGGTGTAGTTATTTGTCAATTCACCTTGTTCATGCTTTGCTGTTACAGAACTAAAATGTCATTATTAACCCTTTTTCAGGTGTTGAATAATGCAGTGGTACAAATCTTTGCATTGCTAAATCTGACAAAGTGCAACAGTTTAAGTTTCCACATGCTCATGATTGTTGTCACACTAGGGTTAATTTCTAATGTGTGAATCAGTGTACTAAAGAGCTGCTTCTCCCATCAGCCAATTCTGCCCTCAGCCTTTAGTCCTGCTGCTTTTTGGTATTAATTCACAACATAAAAACTGATGCAGTTTATCATCACCACAGCTACATATTGAGTTTCTGACCCCCTGAGGACAGAAACAGAGCATGCTAGGGTCAGTATTTTGTGGAAACTTAAATTAATGCTCCAGGTGGATGTCTGAGAAGCAGCCCTGAGTTTAAGTTTCTGCTGGCATGGAAATATGATTCAGCGCTTCAGACTGAGCTGTAATTAAGCAACAGAGGAGGAACAGAACAGAGGGCAGCAGGAGCTGCCAGCCCACGCTCACACAGCTAATGTAAGGATGTGAGATGACAGAGCAGAGGAGGTGGTGTGAACGGTCTCGTTGCGCCCTCATGTGGTCAAACTCTGACATGACAGGCTGGGAAAAAAAAGACGGGACTGCTGGGAATTCACTTTGGGTTATGCAGTTTGTGCTATGTAATCACCAATGCTGAAATGTAATTATGAGTTTATGTATTTAATCAAAGGCTTTTTATTATTTTATTTCATAATCGGACATATTGATGAAAAGATGAGGATTGAATCACAGGTGATTTTTTTGCATGTCTCTGTATCTGGTTAGTTACTTCAAGCTTTAACATTTTAACTGTGCTTGGCTCTTAGGTTGCCTTATCAAAAATAACAGCAAAATAATTATTTGACATGTTTTATCAGCTTTCTGTCAGAGTATAATAAATCTGTCTTTTTTAATTGTGATTAATTAATCAAAATGAATAAATAATTTTGACCAGGCTAAGAACAACAAATCTAATTGACCTTAGACTTGGTTACAAGGCAATTCAACAGAGTGCTTCATATTCCCCTTTGGTCAAGAAAACATCTCCCAGAAAACATGACAACAAAGGCTGTATGATTGAAACGGCCAACTACAATAGCAGTTTGCAGGGTTGCACTGATTTCACTAAAATGTATGCAAACAGTTGTGAAAAGTATGCCAAAAAAAAAAAAGAAAAGGAAACAGATGTCACTCAACTTTGGGAAAAATTAGCAGCATGCATCTGACTGGTCTACTTGCACATACTACTTCCTACAGTGTAAAAGCGCCATCAAGTCAGGAGTTGGGATGGAAGCAACTTATATCCATGGCAACAGCAATAGCATTATTTGCATTAGCATCGATCCATTACATTTATAGAATGGTTCAGTGAATCAAATCTTTTTTCATTTATATGTTTTTCAGTTGTTACACTGATGAATTAATTTTATTGGTAAATGGTAAGCTTGAAAATCATGATTTAAAAAAAATATATATACACAAGATTTTTTTTGTCAATAAATATGCTAAAATTTAGCAGCACTTGCAATTGACTTGGTGACTGTGAACTTTTGATTTTAAGAAAAGCATCATTAACTAAATTATTGGATTGTACAAGCACATGTCGTTCATGTTTTCAATAAAACTGGATTACAAAATGCACTCAGTATGGATTTTGTGATGTAAAAGAATTGTTTTGGCCAACACCATTGCACATTAGGTGGCAGTAACGTACCATATACAATAGTTGCCACTTGCCGGGGAACTAAAAAAGAAAGAAGAGTCAGCTCTGCCAGGTCAAGCATAAAACAAAATACCATCAGTTTGACAGTCAAACTACTACACAACTGCTACATAGTGTAGTATTCAGTTTGAAATATTTTCTGCATACTGCGTTCAACTGTTGTATGTAGTTAAGAATCAAAGAATCATGACCTACAACAACTAGAGGTCATTTACAATAACTAAAAAAAAGAATTCCAATTTAAACCACATTTACATGATCATACAACGCATGTTCACGTTTTTAAAGTTGCAGTCTAATAAATGAGAAGATTAGAACTTTCTTTTTTTTATCATAATACAATAGAATATTGCAGCATATGTATTGTAATATGAGGATCTGGTCTGTCCCAGACATTTTTGGGGTTTCAAAACAGGCCACAGCTTACTGAAGTTTGGGAAAGGCTTGCATAAACAATGACGTCTTTGCTCCAAAATCTACTTGGTTAATTGTCAAGTGCAAGTGTGATGAAAAGCCTGAAACTAATGCTGCAAACTAACATCTTAGCCCAGTTTTCCAAAACCTTTTATGCTGGACCCTCCTTGATCAAACAAGAATGATTTTAAGCCCCCCACCACAATCATCCACCACTTTAACAAACATAGATAAACGGTAGAAACACCATCAGTCACACCCCTGCGAACTCATTTTTATACTCTAGAATTTATCCAAAAATTTAAATAAAGTTTTCTGCACAGAACGCAGAGCTGAAGCTTGTAATCTTGCAGCTATTAAATCTGATAATGCAATTAAAAGTGATACTTCCAAGATTTTAAGAAAACATCAGCCAAAGTGAGTTCTTTACCAGTGAAGGAGAGGGGATATGGCTCCTTAAATTATTTCTTTGTTCTTAAGCTGTAATGTCTCATGCAGTTTGATGTTAGCTCACAGGTAAAATGGAATTTTCATGAGAATTTTAGAAGTGTTTTGTTAGTAGCACAAAACAGCAAGCATCATTTATGGCTTTTTTTTTCTTTTCATTTTTCTTCTGATATTCAGTTTGACTGGATAGTTTTTTCTTCTTTTTTCCCAAACTGCTTTTATTAAATATATACTTCTTACTTGTTGCATTTCTTTATTTTGCTCTTTAAAATGTTTACACTGTGCAGCACTAAATGAGGCCTGCTCTTAAAAATTACTATTTGAATGGATTCTATTCACTTTTTTTCGTGTCTTTTTTGTTTGAATTTAATAAAATCATTATGATTAACTACTAAAATTAACCAATTTCTATATATGATGGATAACATGAAGTCATGTTTTCAGAGAAAAAAGTACAATAATTAGCCCTTTATGCTGACAACAAAACAAATAACATAACCAAAAATGCCTTAAACAGGAGGCTGCTTATCTTAGCTTAGTGGCTCACATAGTCCCTGTCTCACCCTCCTCTGATATCCAACATGTCCATTGTTTCCTCTTGTATTGAGCACCTCTCCGTCTTCTGCTGATGGTATATAGCTGATGTTTAGTTGTGTTGGTAGTAACTTTAATGTGTTTATGTTCTCTCATTTTATTCTTATTATTGATGTTTGTTTTGGTTTTATGTGTTGACACCAACCTGCTAATGGGACTGGGGATGGAAATTAGCCGCTTGGCTATAATCCCATGCATTTACATGTAAATGTTCATAAATGCATACTGTCCCATTTTTAAAAATAAATAAATCCTAAATCATTCTGGAAACACGTTTGTGTTCTGCTCTCATGCTCGTCTGGCTGCAGGTTTGGCAGCAGCATGGACAAAGGCTGTGAGGATCAGGCTGTGTCACCGTCATGCAGAAACACAGTCACTGTCTACAAAAGCTATCGTCTCTGTGTGTCCACTCGTCTTTAATTAATCCATAAAGTTTGTTTGTTGGACTGTGACAGAGTAGCTTTGCCGGTCCATGTCTTTTCTGGGGAAATGTTAGATGCTACCACATTATTGATCAATAAAATAACTACGCTTTTGAATAGCGTTTTGACTCAGAAAACAATGATGCTACCACAAAGCTACTGGAAGATGTAATTAAGCACTAAGGTTAATGTTTGTAGTGACGTTACTGCCCATCACTGGTGACTGCATTACAAACCTGCCAACAACTCTCTTGGTAGTGCACTACACAGTGACCTGGACTCATAAATGCACTTAACGCTCAAGATGGCATGGAGCACTGTGGCATAGGTACAGCTTAGCTTCAACGTAGCCTTATAAGCTTGGTGGTGTAGGTGCATGTTTTGTGACAAGATTTGAAGTCACAGTAACTTTGATCTTTTATGTACCTTTAATGTCTAATCAGTTCATCCTAATGTCAAAGTAGACATTAGAGCACAGATTGAAGAAAATCCATCAAAATGTTCTTGAAATATTATCCTCGGAAGGATGGACAACCTGAGAACATAATGCCTCAGGCCCTCGGTGTCACCAGCACTGGGCATGAAAACAATGAAAAATTCTGTGCTCGCTGTATAATAAACTCTGAAGTATGCTGTGGATCAAGAAAACCAACCACTGTTTTTTTATTTCCTTGAGCTGCTGTCCATCACGTACCCTTAAGGCCACCTGGTCTATCAGACTACAAAAGAATTCATTCATCAGGCAAAAAATTTGGAAATCACAGCCTCAGGCCGCCACTGCAAGATATTGGTTACAAATTACACATTCAGAGAGATGGAAGGAAATGAAACACACTCTGTCTTTGTGTGCCTCACAATGAGAGGCAGGATGAATGGTCAGTAATGTAAACTGTCCCCTGAATGCAGGATATTACATAAGTCATCTATAAAACACAATGATGTATGACTTTTATGCAGCTTATAAGCTCCAACATCAACAATCAATGTGGCCTCGCTTCCTCACAGCCACCACGGCGACTTAGATTTTCACATTGATCACTGATGACTTTTACAAATCTGGGCCCTCAGAAGATGCTGAGCAGAGGAAAAGAATATGACAAATCCCTGCTTCTGCAAAACAGCGCTAACATACTGTAATGTGTCACATCATGGACACTGGAGGGCAGAGGTGTGTGTGGAGCCAATAACAAACTGACACATTGCTTCACTGAGCACAGTAGGAAACAAATGCTGGAGTGCCGAGCCAAATACACTCAGACCCCCTACTAGTTTATGGATGGAATGGATCCAGGCCGGACTCCGGCAGCCCTTTGAGATGCGTCACACGGGCCATAAGAAACCAGAGTCATGCTTTTTGAGAGAGAGCTGAGGCATGAACAGTGAGAGCTCTCAGACGGCTCAGATGGGAGAGATGAAAAGTGAGCGAGCAGGAAAATACTTCTTATGTAACTAAACTCTGTATGATGGTCAGGCTTGCTTACACTCAGGGAAAATGATCAATGAAGATGCATGATCCTGGTCAGAATTTCTGAAATGAAACCATATAAATAATGACATCTTAATGTTTTTCAAATGTTTGATTTCCAGTGATTGTAATTATGTGTAACTTTTCATAATCCCTCAAGATTTTCTTTATTTTCCGCAGTAAATCATCCTGTAACAGCCACATACAGCCCGAACTTCCATGCCGCTAATAATGGCAATAATCTGCCAATACCTCTGACCAGTCAAGGACTTCAACCAGTAACAACAAATTACAGAGCTACATGTTTGCCTAAAATGGCAGCACAACTTTTCTCTTTGCCAAAGAAGTTCATTAAGGTGAACCAAAACCTTTAAAAACTTGATTTTAACCAGTCCATGACATTTACCACTGACAGGATAAAGACTCCTTCCTCACTGCAGCAGAATAACCTTTAATTAAGCGATGAATTCAGGACTTACTTTGGAAATTTTGACCAAAACACCAATTTAGAGCAACATTTTAGAACTTTTTGCTCCTATGTGTCAGCATTTAACATTCAAAATAATTTGTGGGTCAATCTGTCGGTCCATCTGTTCAGGTCCTTGTGAAAGCAGTATCTCGAAAGTGCTTTAAGGGATTTTTAACAAACTTTGTCCAAAGGTCGACTTTGACCCAGTAAACAACTCGATATACTTCAGTGAGGAAACTTTTGTTTTCATTTGTTTGAAACATTTTAATGGAGCAGCAGAGGGGTTTGTAGACAAGGCTCCAACCTCATAATGTCATGATACTGCTAGTTCTGTTAAATTTTGCATGATTTTTCCCTGCATTTCTTGTTTAGGCCTCTTGTATCTCTAGTCTTGTGTTTCCTGTGTTACTGTCATGATCCAGGTCTTTGTCTTAGTTAAGTTACTCATTTTTGTTCATGTTCTGTGTCTGTGTCTTGTCATGTGTTTCCTGATTTCCTTGAAATCCCTCTGTTCCATGTGGTGTTTTCCTGCCCTCCTTTCTGTGTGCCTCTGATTATGAATCTTTGTGTTTCCTCTGGTCTGTGTGGGTTCATTCCTCTTCTTGTCACAGCCACAGTGTAAGTCTCCAGTGTTTCTTGTGTTCCCTAGTGTTTCTAGGTTTTCTGGTGTTTCTTGAACTTTTCAGTGACTTTGTTTTGTACTTTTTGAGTTTTGCTCCTGGTGTTTTCTTTCTTTGTTTACCAAGGTTTGATTTGTTACTTTGTTAGAGATTTTGGTTTTGAACTTTGATACTTTGACAGAGACTTTTCTGTTGTACTTTGACTTTTTGTAATTGATTAGTTTTTTTTTTTTTTAAATCCGTTTTCTGTTAATAAAGCTTTCTGTTTTTTATCTGCATTTGGGTCTCTCTAGCTTTTGTTCTTCTAAGTTTACTCTTGTTCCAAGTCCTGACACATAACTCCTCCAGTTCTTCATACTGAGTCATTATGCAAGGGGTGATGAGGTGGGTCCCTAAAGGCCCTGTAGGAGTCTACAGCTGGGGGGATGGTGGGGGGTTGGAAGCAAGAGTGCAGCACTTATACAGGGCAGAGCTGGAAGAGGCAACAAACCTTAAATCTAAGATGCTCATTGGATGTTTGATAAGTGATTTAATAATGTTTAATAAGAAATCTACACAGCTCGAGTTATTTGCGTAAACTAGTGCATAGGTCTTATCTGCATCGGTGGCGCAGCTGGATAGTGCGCTTGGTCAGTGATCGGGAGGTTGCAGGTTCAAGCCCAGTTCCGGGCGACACATGGCGATGTGTCCTTGGGCAAGAGACTTAACCCCAAGTTGCTCCCACTGCTGCGTCAGTGGCGTGTAAATGGGCATGAAAGGGTGTGAAAGTGTTAGCTGATACTGATGGATGACTAACATAGAAACCATCAGTGAGTGATAGTGAGAGCGAATGGGTGTGAATGGGTAAGTGTGACCTGCAGTGTAAAGCAGCTTTGAGTAGTCAAAAGACTAGAAAGGCGCTATATAAGCTCAAGTCCATTTACCATTTTAGAGGAGCAAGGGCAAAGTCACGAACCTGACACGCCAGATGGACTGTTCAGTATATTTCACTAGTAAAATGCAGTCAAGATCTGATAAAGCTGCTACTGAAGCTGTTAGCATCATCCAGCAGCTCAGCAAGGTTAGTCCCACTTTGGCCTCCGCACAGTCGTTTTAGATTGGAGCTTGGCAAGATGAATCTGCCTTTAAAGGGACAGTTCAGTTTTTTTGAAGTGGGGTTGTATGAGCGCCATATGGCCACTAAGTACATTAGATGCAGTAGAAAGTTCTCTCCTCTCCCTCAGTAAGCCACGATTTGTAAAAGTTTGTGACGCAGAACCAGCCCCAAACAGGGAAGTATTGTACCAAATACAAAGGGTATTTTCTCTGCCTACAAGAAAAAATAATACCACGGTTTAACAGTATGCTACCTAGAAATTTTTTTGAGTGCATTAACTTTTTGGAAAAATAAAGTTGATCTGGAACTAACCGACTCACGTCATGCATTCCTCCACGCAGCGCTGCCGCGAGCCATGGTTAGTTCCAGATAAACTTTATTTTTCTGAAAAGTTAATGCACTCAATGCACAAAATTCTAGGTAGCGTACTCTTAAACTGTGGTATTATTTTTTTGATGGGAGTTCTTATAGGTGGAGAAAATACCCTTTGTATTTGGTACAATACTTCCCTGTTTGCAGCTGGTTCTGCGTCACAAACTTTTACAAATTGTGGCTTACTGAGGGAGAGGAGAGAACTTTCTACTGCATCTAATGTACTTAGCGGCCTATGGAGCTCATACAACCCCACTTCAAAAAACTGAACTATCCTTTAAGGGAACACCCTCTAAGAAACTAAATAGTTCCTGTCGCCCACTGCTGTCTGTTTTTACACAAAGGTGTAAAATCCTAGTGAAGACTATGCAAATAAGGTCAATGACTCTCCTGCTAAATCACTTGTAGGCCCCATAGAGTAGTGCAAGGATGAGTCAAAAAACATGGAAGTAAGTTAGCATTAGCACGTCCTGGATCCCAAGGCCTAAAGTGTATGGGATTTAGAATACCAGTTTCTGATAAATGTTTGAAATAAGGTTTGTGATAAACACATGCACATGAGGATTAAATATTGAATCTGAAATAACAAAATGCATCTAATATTTTCAGCTTTTGAATTTTGAAGTGTCATGTGAATAAACGGATGGTGAAAGCATTTATGTTCATTTTTAATATTTAATAATTCACCCCGTTACCATGACCATGAGGTCCAATTAAACCAGATCACTCAGTTATGAGGAAATTCCCAAATAAATGGTTACAGCATGATGTTATATGTTGGAAATATTGTTACTGTTTCTATATTGAACTGCCACGTTGTAGTTCAACAGTAGCTTAAATTTAAGTCCTGAACTCTCACAAATACACGTGAGCATAAGAAATCAAAGACAATGGAATCATGTTATAAGATTATTACAATGAACCAAACATGCAAGTTTCATAACTTTTTTGTCCCTACAGATTTGTTATTAGCAATGACCCAAAACATACAGAAAAATCCCAAAGGCTTTTTGGTCGAAAGATTTAGCGCAAACGTCCACACTGACCTACAAACATACATCATCCCTGCATCACTCTTTAATACCTAACCTTTTAAATGTTCTGCTGTATCTCACACAAGCACAAGGGGGCCTGCTTTCTTTATTGCCTTATTAAACCTTTGAATTCACAACTTGTTGACATTGAAATAGCAAGTTATCTGGGTATTTTTTTTATAGTGAATTTAAGAAATAAAACTTTTAATTTGGAGGGATTTTGAAGCATTGATGATCATTTTGATCATTTCCAAATGAATTCAACTTTGGATCAATTTGGTTTAAGTTTCATAATTTCCTTTATTGATTCCTACATACATACATTTCTTTCTGTCAAATTGCACCTACATGTGTTTTGTCACATTGCTTAATATTTTCACTTATTTCTTTAATCCTTTCATGAGCTTCTTTCTTGCTTTTGTCCCCTAGGATTTTACCTTTGGTGTTATTTCCTGCATGTGATTTTTCTATGAAGAAATTTGCACTCAACCAGTTAGACGCATTGGCACTTCAGGCCTTCCCAAATAGTTCTGAGGATTATAGACATTACCTATATGTAGGCAAGAGTAAAGTTCAGGCCCTAGTTCCTGCAGTCAAAACACACAGGGTCAAAAGGTCAGTCATTGTGGGGAAAAGTTAATGCATTGGGGCCTTACTGTTGGGCATGCAATATTTTTTGGCCCTTTATTTATTGTGCAGGGTTATAGAGAGAATTTTGTCAAAATTGATCTTTCTATTATTTTGTAAACCCAGAATATAAACCTTAGAGCATGGAGTAGTTCAGAAGAGGATCAACTTTTATCTACTTGATTATATCTTTCAAAAAAAAAAAAGATGCTTAAAGTTTGAGTTTACATGGCCCCTGTAACCACTGTACTACAAAACTTAACTGCACTCACATGCGCTGAGAGTGTACAGAGTGAAGACCAGAGATGTTTAAAGATGGATGAGGGAACAGCGTCAGAGGCTCAGAGTCAAAGGTGTTACTGCTCAGGTGTCACTGTGTGAAGAGAAAGAGAGAGAGAGCAAGAGAACAAGAGATCAACAGCTGTGGACGGATCAGATCACCAGCTGGAAACATACATTGAGCTCTGTGCAGGGACAAGAAGACAGGTAAGAGCTCTGTTTTAATGTTTTAGGATTAAGAAAAGGGAATTAACACCTTGATACGGACAGCTTATGAAAAAAAAATGACATTTCAGTGTTAATATCAATCAGGGATACTGACTCATTGGACTTAATAACAATCATTTATTCCATTAAATAAACAATAAATGCATTTTATTGCATACTGAACATATGTAATTAATTTACCTTTAAGATATTACCAAGAATTGTTCATTTTATCTACAGTTTTTCAATTTCATTAAAATTGGAAAACTTTTCTTCAAAAGGTATTAAAATAAACATAACCGAGATCTACTTCATTTAGCGGCACCATTTAAAATTCTGCAAATCTATTCTTTAGATTATTCTTGATAGTGAGAGTGCAGTTTGCCGACGATGCATATTAACTTTTTGGCTGGTTATAAAAAAGACTGAAACGAAAACTGGTAAAACAGGAGAGCAAGCAGGATCATTGGCACACAACTTGCTACCACTTCATATTGTTTCTTTACACAACCTGATAATGAACTCTATGCTGGCTTTTTAAAGGATCAAACCATAATGATAAAAAGATTTCAGGTACTACACTCACTATTGTTACTTTTGTTGCACTATGAGTGCATGGTGTCACCCCTTTTAGAGTAATTAGTAGGACAAAATATTGTTATAGTGATATATTGTCATCCTGGCTTGGACAATCAAGTGATCGTTAAGCTGGCCCAAAGTATTGCTGTTTAATTCTAAAATATATGGTTTATGTTTAGTTGTACAGTCAAGAGCTTCTCATGGCTGTCAAATATTTTTATATTTTTTCAGTTTTACTATAGTGATAAGTGTGTTTTGACACCAAGATGTATATTGTCTTATTTATTCAAAAAATGCAAACATGATATTTTTTTAAATTGTATTTATGTTTTGTTTTAATTTATCTATTTTTCCTCATAATTTTTAGTTGTTTCAAAATAGTGGTATGCAAAATGCAATTGCAAAATACAATGCGACATTAGGACATTAAGGGAGGAATAATATCAGATAGAACTAAACAGTCAAGACAAATTGCACGGTTTGAGCATAAACATTGTTTGAAGTGTAAAATGACATCAGTTGGCTGTGCAAACACATTAGTCATACAATGTGCCTTATAAGATGCATTTTATACTCCTCTGTTTATTAGAATAGATAGAACTGTGAGCTACCCTGTGATTGCCACCCTTGTAACAGGGTACATTTCTACAGCAGCACGATAAACTGTAAGATATTCAAAGCGAATCGCAGCATTATATCAGTGTCGACATCTGTTTATTCATATTGTGATATGGAGTCAAAGAAGTGCCAAAAAGCACAGCATAGCAAGAGCTCCACATACACACCCAGACACACACATAGCACTGTGCTTCCCTGCTGGCCCCGTCACACCTGTTGTTAAAACATTTGATGCCAGCACAGAGGGAGGATCACTCCATTTTCCATTCTGTCATGGCCATGTAAATATTGAAATGTCACAGGACTGTACATTTTTATCTTTAAATATCAGTATGAATATCTAAAATTACAAGTTCTTCTTTTAAAGAGTACCCAACACTTGAAAAGATATATAAACTTTGACCACATTGATGCACCCCTAACCTCAATGTTTAATGGAGATCCGATTCAAGCTCTATTCTCACACCAATTAAATGCATCCACTAAACATTTCTAATGTACTTTCTGCCATCTTGTTTAGCTGTTAGTTTGTAAGGATTGTAAAGATATACACTCCTCCCAGCCTCTACAAGACTCAAGCAAAGGCGTTGCCACTACTCTCAGATAATGACTTGAATTGACAATACGTTACTTTCCTACCACGCAGGAGCTATATTTCCATCTGGGTTTGCTGTGCACTCATGCATACATCAGGCTGATAATCTCAGGTTGTGTCTGTCTGCCTGCTGCCTCTGTCCCTCACACACTCATCCAGCAGATGACACAGCCGAAGGTGAAGCGATTGGGTTACAGATGCTGTAATTTACTGAAGGAAACACTGGAGGCTTATAAGCTTACAGTGAAAGATGGGTGTTACCTTTATGCAACTATTCAAAGTATAGGATTTATTTTGTTTTTACCTGACAAAGCCCAGGTAGAAAGCTTTTCTTTTTGTTGACCACAGTCTGATCTGTGAATAAGAATCCATTCATCTTTTAATTGTGATTTCCTATAACACTATCACTGGGTATCATTTAACATAACAGGAAATTAATATGATCATAATAAATCTCTTCCATTCTGGTTTCAAATCTGTAAATGGCAGTCCATACTTCTGATTTCATAGGACAAGGGTGTAATGCAATATACGGATGAAAAAGCATGGCTTTATATATTATTGAAATGCACTACACAGTTTTTCTGAAATTAAATTAATGTAACTATTATCAGAATCAGAATCAGAATCAGAATCAGCTTTATTGGCCACAAATGTTAGACATACAAGGAATTTGTCACCGGTTCACTTCACTCTCCAAGTACAACAATAGGTACACACAGTGTACATCCTAAATTATAAACAAGACATAGGCAGAATAACAAGGCAGGAATTAACATTTTAAATGAGAAGTTTAAAAAATTAAGTTAAGGTGAGAATAAAAAAATAGAGTAGAGTATGTACAATATGTACAATGTGCAAGATAAAAAAACAACAAGAAACAAGGTGCACAGGTGCATATAAATGGGATGATGATATGTGCAATGAATGGTCATATTATTATTTCACTTGTCATATATGTGGCTTTCCCAGACTTACATGTTTGCGTCATTGCTCTCTTAATGTAATCAAAAATCAATCAAATCAAATCAAAAAAGGGATGAGGATTATAACATTTATTTGAGTACATTTCTGAGACAGTTGTGCCAGGACCCTGCCATAAATCAGATCCACTGAGAGAAATAAGATGACTTAATTTAATTTGCTAGGCTAACCCTGACTTTGCTCTGATAATCACAGACACAGACAGTTATTTTTGAATGTTTTTACTGCACTTTAGAGGTGAATTAAAAAATATATATTTTCATTGCTGCAATTTCCAGATATACTAAAGAAAAAACAAACAAACAAAAGCTTCATCCCTGGTCTCTTATAATTGGGGGATATATAATCAAGGTACTTTTCCATTCAGACATTTCCATAACCAAGTGGGAACTGAAACAGTAAACTGTAAATGTTTGAAACTTGTACACATCTTGCTGTTTCTGCTTGTGTTGCAGATCAGTATGAATCCTGCAACATATCAGAGAAGAATCAGGAGAAACAGTAAAACTCTCCTTCAGGATCTCATCTCTAGAGGAGTCAATGGAGGAGACAGAGACACTCCTGTAAGTCTATATCTGTGGACTTTCATGTGGATTAAAGGATAGTAAGCAAGCCTTATGGATTTTCTGCAATATTTTCAGATTCCAGCTCAGCCCAGTCGAGACGCTAAAATGATTCACTCCATTGCCAGTCTGATCAGAGCGAAAAGCAAACTCCTCCTCCTTGAGAACCCAGACACTGTAGAGATCTACAAGGTCAGCTCTCTTCTTTTTACAGTGGAGTATAATAACAGTAATTTTAACAGCAAGTGGCACTTTGCTACAGATCAAGAGATGTATCTGAATGAAGAATTTTGTATAATTTCCGAGTGGATGACAGAGAAGATCTGTATAAGAGTCAAATATCTCCCTTTTGTTTTCAAGACCATTAGCAAATTAATGTAAATTCTTGGGAATTATTGGAAGTAAATAACTACATTTTCACATCTTAATAAAGAATGATCAGTTGTACTATTTTTTCTGTTTTTTTTTTTTCTTAAACAGTAAAGTTAAAACTTCACAGAATACAATAATAATTATATTTTGGTATTGAAAACATCATTTGGGTTAAAGAGCTTCTAACATGTTGATGTTTAACAATTAAGGAAACATAAAAATGATTTTGGTCAGTACTGATACTGTTGATTTAGGGCAGCCGTGGCATTACCCTTTCATCAGATGGTGGTCTAATAAATTTGTTTAGCACTGTAAATATCATCATCCTATCCCAAAGATCCATGGAAACTGTCCCAAGTCAATTATATTTTATTTTGCCTACCTCATGTAAACCAGTCCTATCCATATTCTACCATAACTTATAGTCTGTTAACTGCATCGTCCTGATAATTGTACTACTGTCAATGCAGTCTCATATTTGTTGGCTCATGATTTGTGACTTAATGTTAGCTTGTACATATCTTGTTTTTACCGTTATTTCTATCTTAATTTTTAATTATCTATGTATATATACATCCTCAAACTGGAGTCAAATTCCTTGTAAGTTTGACATGTCTGGCCATTAAAGCTGATTCTGATATATAGATACAAAAAGAAGAACAGGAAAATAGGACTTACATTTTTAAATGAAAATAAAAATACATACAATCTATCATTAAAGTGAGAGGTTAGAGCAAATAAAACAAGCCTGCATAAACAACAGGGTAATGGTGGGGTGTGGAAAGGATACAGTAGTCATATTGTAACATGAGTGGTTTACATGAGGGTGGCAGTTTAAAACAGAATCTACCTTAAAAAAAAAAAAAACAGTGTGCTTGGATGCATGCAGGATGTGAAGAGGATATCAACATGTTTAAAAAAGTGACTCCAAGGCAAAAAAATAAATCATCTTATTTACAGGCACAGTGGTACAGAATTTACATAAAACACAGGGAGCGCAGATGCATGTTGGGTGCAAGGATGATATTAAAGAAATGAATTAACCCAACAGCAGAAAATAAACTTTCACCAGAGGAAATAGCATCTAATCCGATGTAATATCTACCACCTTCCTGCTTGGGTAACCCTGTCTTTGTACCTTATCCATTGTGTTTTGGATAGCACTTGCTCATGGCTGATTGGCCATTTTAGCAAAAGACTGGTGTATGAACTAGTGCAAGGAAACTGTTCACTTTCTACAAAAGATCTGTGTCTCTCAGCCAAATTACATGGTTCTAAAAGTAGTGGATGTGCTTGTTGGAAATAGAATAGACACCATTTTACATGTGAAAAGTTATCCAACCATTGGACTGTGAAACCATCATTGCAACTTGTAAAAGATGATATCATAGCTAAAGAAAGAGAAGATTTAGAAGAGAGGGAGTAGGCAAGACTTGTGACAGTAGGTCAGGAGTTGAGATCCAGAGCTTCACCTCTGGGTAGCATACATCTGCTCTTCTGACTGAGCTAAACCTGAGGTCATTTTATGTTTTATTTTCTGGAGTTTAAATATTTTATTGATGTCTCAAAAATACTGTGCATCTCTTGCTTTTCCCCCCTCTAACCAATGTTTTTCTTTTGGCCATACAGTGGTAATGTTGTTTAGGTCAATTTTCGTGTTAAATGTTCTTAATGAGTCGAAATAAGTTTGGTCAAGATGAGTAACATCTTTAATTACTGCATTTTACCCATTGTAGCTAGATGACCCCACAGCCCGTTCCATCAGAAATGGCAAAGACGATATTTGCCTCCCAGCTATTACAACCAAAGCATCAAGTCTAACTTCCCTCAGAGGTGCTCTGAGTCAATCCTGCCCTTACCTGTACGACAAAAGACGAGGGTCATTCTCCTCTGTCACCTCTCAGAGACTGGGAGGTCATCCTAAGAAACAGGTCAGATAACATTTGTTCAGTATCCTGTAAAAGTTCAACACAGATTTGAGAAGTGTTTGATCCTTTCTCTCCATATTAGAGCAACCTAAAAGCACAAAGAGAGGCAAAGAAATCGAACGTAGCTGTGACGATGACCTACCTGGGGCAGGGTCACCAGGGGTCACGGATTGGATCAACTCAGGATGAACTGAAGGTCATGCAGCAGGTCAACGGAGGGGAGAACATCTGTGTGTTCAAAGGGATGGTGACAGCAGGAGGTAGGAATTCAGAAATTAAAAATGGATTTATAATGACAAAGAATATGCATAAGAGCATTCAACTTTAAAATGCTATATTAATGATATATATATTGCCTTTGGGTAGTTTAAGGTACTTACCCTCATTAAATGAGCTCAGAATTAGTGAAAATAAAGGTTTACACACTTAACAGCTCATCTCCCCTTCAACAACAGAGTAAAAAGGATGATAAGGACATTGGCCTGAGGCTCTGTTTGAGCTGAACGAGAGTAGGAGGCTGATGTGTGACCTGACTGAGCACCATCACATCATAAAGTCAGCAGACAAGACAAGTTGTTTCATCTTTGCTGCCGGTTTATGTTGGTTCAAACTGTACAGTCGTCACCGCAGGGAGAGAACCAAAACATCAGACTGATGGAGGAACAAAGTTATAGATTTCTGCTCCAAACGGTTTATGTGTTTGATCTGTTCACAACGTTTTTCTAACAGGCTGTAAATAATGTATAAAGGCATGTTAGAAAATCAGTTTCAGATTATGTAGATCATATTGTTCTGATGGTGACTCTTCTTTTGTATTTTGTTTTTCATAATGCCCCACATAATTTCAATGGGAAACAGGTCTGTACTACAGGCAGGCCAATCCACTACCCACACCCTTTTACTACAAAGGGACCCTGATGTAACATGTACAATGTGGTTTGGCATTAGCTTGCTTAAATAAGCAGGGACGTCCATGAAAAAGACATCACTTGGAGGGCATCATATGTTGCAAAACCTGTATACATACTTTTAGCATTAATGCTCTCACAGATGTGCATTTCAGATGATGGTGGTTAATAATACAGTGCCACCTGAGAGATCAAAGGTCACAGGCATTCAGTGTTGGTTTTTGGAGACTTCTCTGAATCTCCTGATGATATAATGGACTGCAGATGATGAAATCCCTTTCTTGTAATTGTAAATTGAGAAAGGCTTTTCTAA
Source organism: Cetoscarus ocellatus (assembly GCA_037902135.1). Taxonomy (NCBI): domain Eukaryota; kingdom Metazoa; phylum Chordata; class Actinopteri; order Labriformes; family Labridae; genus Cetoscarus; species Cetoscarus ocellatus. The sequence continues at coordinate 215,242 of JBAMNC010000415.1, forward strand.
AACTGTTGGACTACTTGCTCATGCAGTTGTCCACAAAGGGGTGAGACAGCAGTTCCTCAACTTTCTAAGTTTTTTGTTGTACCTGTCCCAGTTTTTTTTTGGAACATGCTGCATTTATCAAATGAGTGAATTTTCGCAAAAGGAATAAAGTTTATCAGTTTGAACATTAAATCCTGTCTTTTGAGCATATTCAATTGGATGTAGGTTGAAGAGGATTTGCAAATCATTGTGTTCTGTTTTTATTTGCATTTTACATAACGTGCCGACTTCATTGGAACTGGGGTTTGTAGATTTGGATGTTTTCTGTTTGTATAATACAGAATGAAAATGGTACTACTCCCTCATGTACCACTGAAAAAGTTACACATAGCACATGTCCAAAATGGATGCTTGAGAAAGGTGCCATAAATGATAATTAATCAATATCAATTCTTCACTGTCTCCAACATGGAAGAGATATTTAACCCCAAATTTCTACCACTGCTGCATCAGCATGATGTGAAGGGGGCATAGAAAAATAAATAAGTGCCACAAACCAACTCCAGGGGTGCTAACTGAAGGTCTTAATAGTGACTGTTAGTGTCTCTGTCAGCTAAACAGGGAAACAAAATGCAAACACTTTCTTAAAAATGTACGAAAATAAATCAGTACACAAAAAGACAAAATCGAAATGAGTCAAATGTACTATTTATATTAAAGTGGTTTCTGTGAGTTGACTTGGCCTGTTAGGTTAGCTGCTTGGTCAATACAGGGGATCTTACCATCCGTGACGAAAGCAAGAATGAAAACCCTGTCCATAAGTGATTTTAGGTCAGCCTAGTTACAGAGAAAGAGGCTAGGGTTAGACAGGCCATTTTCACAGCCTGAATAGACTTATTTACAGCCTGGTCCCTGGCATTCTGTTTTGAAAAGTAAGGGAAATCATTGACATGTCTACAAGCCTGAGCAGTTTTGTATTTAGTCAGACGGCCATTAGCTCCACCAGAACTCAGCCTTGTTCTCAGTCAGTGAATTGATCCAAATTTAGCTTGACAAGGTGTTTACAGTATGGCTGTGTACACAGACTGACTCCAAAAATGTTACAAAGACTCTTTTGATGGTAACTTCCAATTCTTTCAGCAGTCAACCATTTTAATGAAAATACAACATCCATGTCATGTCGTACAAACTCCCCACCCCAGAACATGAGAAATATCCAATCTCTTCTTTCTGTGGTTATCCCACCTTTTAAAAAAGTGTGTGCTCAAAAAGTCAAGAAAAATTTCTCCTGAAGATGTTGGTTTAACCCATAGGCGGCTCAAGCGGGAAAAAAAACTCAATAAACATTAGAGCCCTGCCATGGGAAAGCTGAAGTCACAGCTAATTCTTGTGTGGGGCCAAAACAGCCTGTTCTGAAAAGAGATAAAACAGAGTGTTTTATAGGGTTAGAAAAACTAAATATCTGTAAAGACTTTTTGGAAAAAAATTGAAAAGGAAAATGTTTCAGAAATGTTTAGGTCCTATGTAAACTTGTTAAATGCATGCTGAGTATGTGACCTTTTAAGCTGTCTGACATTTAGACAAATAGCACAGGCCTGTAGTCATGCTCACCACATCAAATCCTTTATAAAACCAAAACAGCAAGTAATTAAAAAAAAATCCTCTATGTTCAGTGAGAGGCTATTAAATACAAACTTTTCAGACAAAACAATCCTGTAAATGTGTTAAAAACTGCTGTAAAGATCTGGTTTCTTCATAGTGTGCATATGACTCCTGGTGCTTGAGGAACTGCAGTGTTTGGAACTTCCACATTGGCTTCATTTTTTAACATCCATGTTGCTGTTTGTTTTCGTGGAGGATGTTTTGGTAACTGACAGAAAAATGTAAACTAAAGATCTGATTGAAAACTGAAGCAGCACTTAATGCTGCAGCTTCATGACAAAGTTTCTTGAGCAGAATTCTTTGCTAGAAAGAGTCTCAAGAGAAAAAAAAACATCTGAATCTACAGTGGTGCACCTTTTCCCAGGATGCTGCCATCCAAAGTGCCTTAATGAACCTTGTGCATGGAACAAAAACAAACCCATCCCTGAACCTGCTAACCCTCAAACACTATTCCCCTGTACCTTGAGGTGTTGCATAATAACTTCTCTTCATCTATTTTTTAGAGCAGTTCCAGTTTATCTCCCAGCGGCACAGAGGTTTCCCCTTCAGCGCTTCTTTGTATGTCAACGGCATCATGGTGGCTCGGATCAGCTCCTGCTGCGAGTACCGTTATGCCCCAGGCTTCCAGCAGGGCAGGAGGAGCTGCTTTAGACTGACGTGGCTGGCTGGTGGGGTCCCCTGCCACAGGTCAGATTTCATCCTAAGGCAGAAAACACACAGCCATGGCAGAAAATTTGAAATTAGTGGAGGTCAAAATACATCAAATGAAGCAATTTCTCTTTCCATACGTGAGAGAAATGTTGGTGGTTGTACAGTGGAGGAAACGTGTGCCAGGATAAAAGTGTTTTTTTTTTTTTCAATTTTTCAGATGTACAAGTCTCCGAAACAAATACAGCTCCTGCCAGCAGCTCAACAACGGCACAAAGCAGAACTTAATTCTCCCTCTAGAGCAAAACCCCGGCAATGGTACAAAGCCTGGAAATGAGTGGCTCCATTTTCCATCACTTTCTAAAGCGTATTCATCAACATTTTTTGATACTAGGCCCAGTCCTTGATTTCAGTGAACTAGTTTAAAGAGAAAATGCCCAACAAAGCACTTTTTCCTTCCACCTCGTCTCAAAATGCAGGAGCTGTCGAGTCATGCCCATCATCGCCTTTGTTTGTCCCAGCCAAACCAGAGAAGAAGTCCATGAGGAGGACAAGAAGAGACATCAGGGAAGGTGGTGGTGGATCCACAGACAGTGAAGACCCTGTCATAGCAGGGAGTAAAGAGACATCCAAAAAGAAACACCGAAAGGGTCAAAGTAATCAGAAAGAGAGCAAAGGCATGACAGGAAGCAAAAAAAGTGACAAAAAAAGAGACAGCAAGGGGTCTGAGGGTTCAAAGAAACCAACAGTGATTGAAATAGTACCATCTTTAGACTCATCTGAAACAGAAGGACAGAAACAGAAGAAAACAAGCAGCAAAGTCACAGCAATGCAGCTGCCGTTGAACAAGACATTCAAAGTTCATGGTAAGTTTGACTCAATCTTTGATTCCTGTAAAATAAGCAGAAAAATAAATGAGGATCAGTCTGTAAAGTAAAAGCATCTGCATGTGGTTTTTCCATTTTACATTCTTTGTGCGGGGAAAAATGAGTAAGAACAAGAGCGCTCCTTTGTAAAGATTCATTGCAGGATGAAAAAGTGCCGACTCAGCAGAACGCAGAGAAGCAGAAGGACCTGGGATCAAATGGGAAAAGCAGGGATGGGGAGAGACTGAAGGACTTCTATGAAGAATGTGTGGAAATCAGCGCCGCGCTGGAGCAGGGCCCAAACAAACACAACTGGTTCAAGGCAAACAGTGAGTGAAGAAACCGTGGCACAGAAGGAACGAGCTGGAGTCCCTCTGGAGTGCTCTAACTAATTTACATAACAAACTTAGCCAGAAAATGGTGAATATGTAAAAGAGTGATGTATAGGACAATTTCTAAATGAGTGAAGAAGGACGATGAGTGAAAGAACATATCCAGATATTATTCACTGTTGTGGAGTTTCCATCCATAAGTATCTTATATACATTTTCAATCAGTGCATCTAAAAACCTTAGTGGAGAAAAAAAAAATAATGGAAAAGACTTTCATGCAGTTGGAAAAAACATTAGTCTATTGACAAAATCAAATGCTATTTTTGCAGTAGAAACAGGTTAAGTAAATAAACAACAATGTGCTCTTTAAAGAAACTAAAAGACATTTTCTGTACTGATTGTTTCGTGTCATTTTATGTCTCTGTGAGGTAGACAGTTGCAGGGAATAGAAAAGTACAGTGATTTGCATAAAGTCAAAAATCATCCTCTAAAGCAGCTTATTTAAAACTTGTGTATAAAGATCTTACCTGAAAATGTAAAAGGAGCAACTTATTCATAAAACCAAATATCCAACTGGTTTTTAACATAAAGATCAACACTTATTTCAAGACTAACAGGGACATGTCTACAGTGCTGTGCAAAAATTTTAGTTAACTATGAAAAATGCTGTGAAGTAAGAATGCTTTTGAGGGCCTATATTGTGTGTTTTGATGCCCTTTAGTGTGTTTATCAAATTTCTTCCAAGAGATAGATACTCTAAGAACAAGACAAAAAGTCTGAAGCATCAGGACTTTCCCCTCTCTCCATATTTATGTTGAGCTGTTGACAATATGGTGCTAAAATGACTTATTACCACAGAGTTGACTTGTCAACCAATCAGAACGGACTGGAACCACGTGGGGAAGGGAGCCTGAAAGGGGCAGAAGCTCTATGGAGCACCTCAGACACTGAGTAAATACAGCACTTTCAGCTGTACTCTGTATCTAAAAACTAGAGGTTGTTTTCAGACATCCGTGACTGTGAACATGCCCTATCAATCATCAAAAATGAATATTTGACCCTGAGTTGAAGAAGTGTACTTAAATATTAACTGATACGTTTTCGGAGGCCAAGGGTCATTCATGAGTCATATTTTTTCCTGCTTGTGATGAAAAACTCAGATATACTTTGAAGGGTTGTCTTCAATTTTTTTCACAAATGTCAACTCAGACTCAGACTCAAAGATGAACTGAAAATATGTTGAAGGGACAAGGTCAGATGTCCTTGGGCCTCATGACTATCCCTTGCTTGATATCTCAAGAACTCTTGGATGGATTTCCTTTGACCTTTCAGAAACATCAGCTAAAAGGCCAAGTTGATTGGGTCCCATGTTCATTCCTTGTCTGGAAACTTTTTACAAATCAACCCCCCCTAAAACCAACCTCTTGACCACACTTGTGCACTAGGAGGCATAAAACCAAGTATGTGGATTTACTTTTATACGTAGCACCATCACTAATTGACTTGTCGACTGCCTTCACTTGCATAACAGTACTGGGTGGAAATACACATAGATTTTTATTTTCTTTTGCTGGATGTACAAAAATTATGAAAAATGTTGCAAAACATTTTGATGGGGATCCCACAACTGACACACACACAGAAACACACACCTGCATGTATAAATCTCACCACAGCAGCTCTGTTCTCTCTATTTAATGGCTAAATTTTAGTGTTCATTACTTCCATTCTCACATCAACAGTGGGTATCAATATCACCCTGTGCACTTGGCTTTAGCAGTGACAGTTTTACTGTTGCCTGAGCTGTTTTCTTTCCCTTTGCACGCCAAGTCCTGGAGAGGTGCCGGCTCCAAAAGAGGTTGTCATCGGGTCCCAAAGCACCAGGCTCAGATGTGGAACTGAGCGCTGAAAGTGACGCCATCCCACAGCCTGATGGAGAGCCTGATGGAGAGCCAGAGGAAGAGGAGGACATAACTAGTCAGAGCGCTGCCAAAGAGGAGCCTGTTAGAGAACAAGACCTGCAGGCACAGGTGTGTGTACGACACAAACTACTGAGGTGAATCATAGTGTCTGCCAGGAATGCTCTTGGCAGTAAAATATGCAGCAAAAGCCCTTGAAATAATCACATACCAGCATTATGCAGGTGCAATAATTAATGTTAGACTGGTACTTCATCACTATAAAAAGAGGAGTATAATAAATGGCTCCTTTGAGGGGATATATTATTCATTTAATGTTGTAACAGAACTTTTTAGCATTTGCAAGGAAAATAAAATGCAAGTATTCCTGGGCACTGATTTTCTTGAGGTTATGTCGACACCCCCATGTACAGAAGCCTTGACAGAAACCACCCTTGATTCAAATCTGGCCTGTTTCTCCCCACTCCCTCCCACATTTCTGACTTTACTGTCCCTGTTTATCAATTAATGGCATGAATGCACAAAAATAATTGAAAAAACAAAATGTATTCTGCAAAAAAGTGTGAAAAGAGTGAGAATTCTGTATGTCTGACTTCTGTTGAGCTTTCAATTAACTGAAATGGTAGAGATGAGGTGTATCAGTGGTTTAATAAAAAATAAAAGAGCAGATTGCAGGTTGGAGACCCCAGTAAATCAGTGTGTGGAAAACTAATAAAACCCCAACAGTAATTACAACTAAAAACATTTCAGTGGGCTCTTGGGTCATTTTGTACATTTGCTTTTAATCATGCATCAAAAATGGACAACTTGCTGTGGCATTATCACCCACTAAAACCTGATTCATTCCCTCTCGACAAATACTACAAAGAACAAGTACTTTAAAAAAACACTTTTCAATGCCATGTTAGGGTCACCGCCAGACACAATATCAGGTATTTTACAAAAGCATCTTTATTTAAATGAATTTATCTTTAAGTAAATGTTAATACCCAAATGGTGGTCAGTGAGTGTTTTCTAGTCCGAGCAGGCGTTTTGCTTGGTCACTCTCTTCATGATGAAAGAGCTTCACACACCGCCTGAAAAATTCCTCAAGGTCTTGCAAAGTGACACAGCAGTCGTGGCCAGCAGCCAGACGTATGTCTTTCTGGACTCTCACCACGTCTCTGCATTTAGAAAACCTCCACACCTGCACGGCACACATCTCTGTCCTACACACTAGGCTGGAGCTGCGCTGCTCTCGCGCACAAACAATAAATACAAAACAATTGATTTATTCTGTGCTCGCAGCAGTGATACAATCTCTATTTGGAGAAGACTTGCTCTCTGGTGACTGAGGTGAACTTAAAGTTAGATGAACAATCTCTATCTGTATTAGTTCTTTATAGAGTTTTGCAGAAAACCCCAAGGATTATGGACGGTTTAGAGAATTAGATATTAAATTTAGTTTACTCCCATTTTCACACCTTGGTCCTATGAAATCTTTCAAAATGCCAGTGTGTGAGCACTAAAATGCATCATTTCGCAGAGATAAGATATCTTTTTGGTGGATAAATGGCACGGATGTTATAGAAAATACAGCTTAGTCAAATAAGAATCATTTGTTGAGGGAAATGGAAGAATAAAAATATAGAGGAATTGTGGAAGCAGAAAATCTGCCTTTTATATATAAACTGGATGCTGCCACTCACACACTCACTCTGCTTGTCAACTTGATACTCAGCCAATCATATGGCAGCATCTCCACACATTTAGGCATGTACACAGTCAAAAGGACCTGTTGAAGTTTTGAGTGACTTTGATTGTGGTATTGTCATTGGTGCAAGTGTTTTGTTGGAGCGTTTGGACCTCAATGCTTTATCAAATTCTTCAAATGAGCTATGATATGAAATCATTACTTTCTCTCTTTTCCTGTAGCTGGATGCCATGATGACGGTACTGAGCACATCCGACGAGGTGGAGCAGCTGGTTCTGAGAAACACGGACCTGACTGACGACCATCTGCTGAGCCTGGCGGGGGCCCTGAAGAGCAGCATGTCCGAGGTCACGCTGCTCAACCTCAACCTCAACCTCATAGGTCCATATGGTGCTCACATCCTGCTGGACGTCCTGCGGGTGAAGCCTCAGGTCAGGGGCTTACAGTAAGTCCCCATCTCTAGAGAACCGGGACTGAAAAAGAAAACACAAAACATAGGAGCAGATCTAGGAACATCAAGCCTTTTAATGTGTTCAAACATGGCTTTAGAAAGAACATCATAAAAGAGAGCTGACAGTAAAAAAGATGCTGTTAAACCAAGGACAGGCTCGTCATTGTGGTATAAAATTTTAGCCTTTCACAGCTGAATCACACAATTCATCTCTTTTATGAGAACAAGAAAGGCCTCCAGTGCATAACCTCTCTGAGTTATGATCTATTTTTCCACTAAAAATATAGTGAATGTGCGAGAGCCTGTCTTTCTTTACAGAGACACTGATGGATGGAGAGCCATACAGCGAATGCTGACGTTTGAGAAACTGTATAACACACAGCTGCTCATCTCATACAAGACACGGGGTCATATATCCTCCATGTTGTTGGGTTGATGCTTCCATTTTTTTGGTACTCAGTTATCATCTACTCTTTGAGTATTCCTCACTTCTGCTCTCTTGCAGGCTGTTTTTAGACGCTAAACATCATGGTGACAACTAGGTTCATCCCTGTAATAATGTACACTGTTTTTGTCTGTTAATATTCATATGATTCCACATGTCTCTGTAGTTTAATTTTCAATCATTTTTATTCAGAAATTCACATAGAGACTTAAGCAACAAATAAAAAGAAAGAAAACCAGAAAAATCCTACCCACCTTAACCCTACTTGAACAAGGACCACATTAATTTAAAAAATGTAAGAGAAAGTTAAAAGCAAAGTATCACCAGGCTATGATTATCAACCTTACACATTTATTAGACAGTACAATATACAAGATACATTAGTGACAGAGATTATCTAAAATATAAAAGGTGTACACAAGAACAGTCAACAAGCTGGGAGGAATGTGAGAGAGAATACAGGACAGCCTGGCTGTTTCTTACCCAAACCCGTCAGTCCTTGTATCTTCTCTGAAGAAGATGAAGCACTGGATATTTAGACATGCAGTAGGTGTTTAAATTAATCAATTTAAGAAAGAGAAAGAAGAATAAAAGAAAAGGGAAGTGGCAGACACCCTAGTTGTTCAGAAGGTCTGTGATTCAACTGGTAATTTTAGTGGGTAAGCAAACTAAGTATTGTCGGGCAACAAAGTCAGTTTAGCTAAATATATCAAGATTGGACCCCATGTTGAGCAAAATTTATCTTTGGACCCTCTCAGTGAGTATTTAATCTTTTCTAATTGGATGACATTGGTGGCGTTACATAGCCACAAAGATGCATTTGGTGGGTTTATTGACTCCCACTGTCACATTATTCTTCCACATGTTGTAGCTACAATGATGTTTTTATGTCTTTCCCTTTAAGTAGTATGTTTTTATTGGTAATACCAAAATAGCTTTGGTTGCATTTGGTTTTAGATTTATGCTAACCTGGCACACCAGATGGACTGTTCACTATATTTCACTAATACATTTGGCAAAGAGCTAATAGAAAGTGTTTGTTGCTTGTAGCTCGTTCCTCTTCCTGCTCCAAAGGACTCTGATTGGACCGCTCCACTTTGGACCACTAACAATCGTAGAAGATTGGAGCTTGGTAAAATGGATCTGCCTGATTAAAGAAATTGAATAAGGCAGGTACTGCTGCCATGCGAGGTTTACGTGCCTCTGACAGTATCTTAAAGATCATGGTCCAATAGGTTACCAGAGTAGGAGAAGATCAGAACATGTGGGTTAAATTAGCAGGGATATTACGACACCTCTCAAAGCTGGCATCTAATGTTTATTTTAGCAAGTTTTGATTTAGAAAAGTGCATATGCGTGGTGTAGCACTGTGAGTTGTATGGTAACTAGTCTAGAGCATGAGGTGTTATTGTTCACTTTTTGTAGAGCTCAGTACCACGTGGCCTTATCCATGTCGTCTCCTAATTCACCCTCCCAGTTTGATTTTGCGAGAGGCACATTTCTAATAGAGGCTATAGAGTCATATGGTTTTGAAATCAGACTTTTAGAGCTGGTAAGGGATCTGTATTATATCACCTAAACCTGGTGCTGAAGATATGTTAGGAAAGTTTGGTTCCTGGTGCTGTCAAAGGTGTCAGATTTTACAGAACTGACAGATCTTTAAATTAAAATGTAGAAATGCCAAGCCTTTGCAACAATGAGGATGTAGCATCTAATGTAGGTAGAGGGCATAAATGGTTGTTACATATAGGACTTATCTAAAGAAAATAAGTGAACCCATAGCGCCTTCCAAATTAGAGTATGGAGAACCACTGGGTTACTGGTGATTTGTCAGATTGAAAGTTGAAGGCTGGACGTGACCAATGCTGCAGAGGGGTTGAGATACGGTATCTAGCCTCCAGATGGCACCACTTTGTGTCTGCGGAGTGAAGCCAGAAATGCACTTTTTGGACATAGTTTTGTTCTCCACAGTAGTTCAAGTCTTAGTCTTGGGTCTTTATCATTCAATGAAACAAAGTAATGTAGTTTAATCAATAGCCCAAGTCTATTTTCTTTCTCTTCCTTGAAGAGCCAGGTCGTTAACATTTACTTTTATTAAGATTAATTTTGTACCCTGAGAATGTCTCAAATCGATTCAATACGTGGAGGATATGCCACGTTCTGGAGTATCTTTACCAGGTCATTGTAATACAATAACTGTGAATCGATGAACATATCTAATGACATTTTGAAAGTTTGTTCGGAAATATTTTAAAGAACTTAGTGGGGTAGCCATCTGGGCCTGATATCGTACCACTTTGTATTGATATTACAGCTCTAATTATATTTTCTTGTTTCTTGTAATTACAGCTCAGTGGTTGCCTTGTTTTTCAAAGTTATAGAGGGAAACAATTAAAATTAATAAAAAAATGTTTCATGTTAGTATTATTTGTTGTTTTGGAGTTGTACAGGTTTGAGTAAAATGGGAGAAAAGTGTTATTGATAACATTAGGGTCAATAGCTAACTCTCCACCAGGTTACCTAACTTGTGAAAATTGTTTTTGGCAGCTGATGAAACTTGACTTGTTGAGTTGAAAGGTGGCTTGCTTTCTCACAATGTTCATACACATACCCACAAGCTCTAGTAGGAGCCGTATTGTCCAGTTGATAGCAAATTTTACTCAGTTTAAAAATCTTTTTTTTTTTTCATCACGTTCAGAAAAGGGGGAGATAGAATACTGGACATTTACCTTATTTATAGTTGAATTATCTGATCCTTTTTTGTCTTTGCATTTTATCCATTTTAGTTGAATATGATATAGTCTCACCTGATTACATCCTAAAATGTTTCCCAAAGCAGGCAGGATGACATTTTTTTGTGTTGGATTCAATACATTTATCAATTTTTGGGGACATCAGTTCACTTTGCAAATTGACAACATACCAACGATTGAATGTTTCAACAGCCATAGCACTAATCCCACAGGAAACTTACACAAACACATCACTAACAGGACTTACATAACTAAAACATTAAATATGAATAATGGTATCACATTTCATCATCATCATATCTACATTTGGTTCCTGACTAGTGGCCAACTTCCTGAATAAGACGTCCTGCCCATTCTGAAAAACTAATTGCCTTGTGAAGGTCTAAAACAGAAAAGTTTCCTGCTTCTTTTTTGGACATTAAAGCGTTTTCAGGAGTTTTGTTGTGACTTGACTTGAATGTTTTATGCACCTATCCCATGACAGTAAAGGGCCCTCCTCTCTGCTTTTCTGTCTCTCTCCACACAATAAAATGAACAAATGCTGGAATTAAAGAATTATGTCAACATTTTTTTCAAATACATACTCATTTTTTGATTGAGGGTTCTAATAGGAGTTTAAAACCAGCTCTCATGTGTTCCTTGAATTTAAGTTTATAGCCAAGCTCTGGCAGCCACAGCTGCACATACAACTCCTCTGTGCCGGAGCCAGCCAACCATCAGAGGCCCAAGAAAGTTACTGGTCTTGGCCAAAAAATAGCTTGGGACGAAATACTTTAAAGTAAAGTGTATGGATTAGACAAACCATCCCTTTAAAATGTGCTAGAGCCAGTCCAACATTTACTTGTAAGAGATGAAAGTGCTTACTAAATGTTGATGAATATACATTAAATTTTCAGAGTTCTCCTGAGTGCATCCTTTTAAAAAGTTGTCCAATTATTCAAATCCCTAATCCCTTTGCTGAATAAATTTACCAACTATGTCTGACTCAATAAAAGGGAAATCAGTGTTTAATGCTCCATTATACATGCAGAGTTTTACAACTTTATGCTCACACTTTACAACAGCTCTTTATGCAGGGGTCAGAGCAAATTCCCATGATAACTACTTATATTTTCCCTTTCTCTACAGCCTGTTTGGAAACAAACTGCGCGACCATGGATTGCTGACCTTGCTGAGTGGAACTGCCGAGCTGCAGGAACAAACAGCCAGGGCTGCAGCAGCTATCCAACAGGCAATGCTCTTCCCGTCAGAGCAGAATATGATGCAGCTCCCCTCTGGATGGCGCTCATTCAGGGCTTTTGCACTCTTAGAGCTGGATATCGGAGGCAATGGCTTGAGCAGCCAAGGAGTAAAGGTTCTAGCGTCCTATCTAAGGCACCACTCCTATCTTCAGTACTTAGGTTTGGCACAGACCAGCAGTGCAGATCTGGCGGCGTGGAAGGAGCTTTTTGACAGCCTTAAAGCGAATGTATCACTGAATCAGATCATCCTTGATGAGAACAATTTAGGTGACCCAGGGGTCAGACTCCTGGCTGACATGCTGAAGGAAAACATGAGTCTGCGGCAGGTGGATCTGGACAGAAATGGGATCAGTGACGTGGGAGGGAATGACATCATGGGGGCGCTGCTTTGCAGGACGCAGGTTCCACTTAAACATCTGAGCCTTCAAGAGAATAACATCAGTGCAGGACTTATGAGTAGGATACAGGAAGAAGTAAAATAATCCATGTAGGAGTGCAAGAACACACTCCCAAAGCATGAGGACATATTTAATGGAATAAACAAAGCACTGACTCAAAAACTCAAAGGATTCTCTGTTTACATTTTGAGTGGTAGAAAACTTGACTCATTTGACTTATTTCACCTTCAGATGCACATACAAAGATTTTCCTTCCTGTAACTGGGTGGCCATGTTCACTGCATCTTAGTTTGGCCCAGGTAGGCTGTGTAGGAGGCATGTTTGCTTTAGGGAACCACTGTGGTCTGGATGTCTTTTCAAAGAGCTCTCAATAACTGAGTCTTTCTTCTTTGTGGTGAGGTTACATCTTCACCTTGAGTTTTCTTCTTCCTCTTCCCACCAGCCTTACCCCTCCTGAACCTACACCTCCTACTTTGCTAAAAACTGACTCCAGCGCAAGGCTCCCTGAACCCGCTGTTGGTTTTATTGAATAATGTGCTGCCTCCTGACAAAAAGAAACCGCGGTGATTCATTCCACCCACAGTACTCACAGGTCATGGCTGACTTACCCATGACTTTCATCCATACAGAACATTTTAGAAGCCATCATTAGATCCTTTTATACCTCCACACTGGCTATGGCTTAGGCCAGAGGCACTGTGTGTGGGGGTTTTCTATCAGTCAGTCTGTTATCTCAAGAATGCTTCAAGGGATTTTCACACAGCTTTGCTCGATTGTTTGTACTGACCAGAAGATGAAGGTTGAGGTCACTGGGCCTCATGTTCATGCCCAGCTTGTGAAAGGGGATTTTCTCCAAGTTACCACAAATGTCTACCCTGACTTAACTAATCAGGTTAAGCTAATTTGATTTTTGAGGAACAAAGAAAAATTATTATTGTGTCATATACTGATCATCTCTGCTTGTAAATGTGATATCTTAATAAAACTATAAAGAATTTTTAGAAAACCTTGAATAATTTTTGTGTCTGTCTCGAGGAAGGACTGATTTGGTTTTGGAAGCCATAGGTCAAAAGCAAATTTGCTTTATGTTAATGTTTTTCTTGTAAATATCACATCTAAAGAACTCTTTAAAGGGATCTTTATCGAACTTTCCTCTACTAAATTTAAAGGAATCATTACCCACACAACTCTTTACATGCTAAGGTTACCAGCAATTGTTCAGAGCTACAGCTTTTTCAGGTGCTCTTTTAACTGTAACAAGATGTTAGCCAAGTCTTCAAAGTATTCTAGGCTTAAAAAAAAAATGGTCATGGGTTTAAACACTTTTAAGCAGCGTGTAAGCTACCGTAATGGAGACTAAAATGGCTGCAGCACATCAAGTCCATGATGAAACCACAGGTAAAAGCTCTGCAAAGCAAACACTCATTTCATATTGCTGATATTTGCAAATTTTAAACATGGAGTGGAGAACACACATTTACCATGTTACTGCAGTTAGTACATTTATTTTAAACATAATGCTAGCAATGCTGTTTAAAAAGTGAAAAACACTTTTTATGCTTCTTTTATCCACCTGCTGGTGTGGCAGGTACTTTGAGACTCATGCTATCAGAATGACATCACTTTAGCCGCTCATGAGCACAACACAACATGTGTCTAAACCAGTGATGACGCTATCGCAAAAGTCCGTCCTGTGGCAGGAAACAACACAGCTGACAGTACTAAAACTAATGTACCACTCTGCACTAGCATGGATGTACACTTAGACATTCAAAAATCAGTTTCATTAGAGTACCATTACTCTGTTTGAGAGGCTAGAGGGGATTGTTTATTTGCTCTTTATAGAAATCATTAGGACTTAGTGTGATTAAACACTGATATACTCTTACAGTTAGTATTATATGTCCAATAATGCTCTTTTTCTTCTACTATGGGTACCATTATTTTATATCCATTTCAGCAATAATCAGTATTTATGACTTACCAAGAGACTTGATACTGGACTTGGACTGCCCTAAAATACTTGAGACTTGCTTTGGACTTGCAATAAGTAACTGATTTAGCAGCTGCTTAGGCTCCTGCACCATCCATCCATACATCCATCCATTATCTACACTATGTATCTCTTTTGGGGTTGCAGGGGGCTTGAGTCTATCCCTGCTCACACTGGGTGAGAGGAGGGGTACACCTTGGACTGGTTGCCAGCTGATTGCAGGGCCACATAATGAGACCATACCTACAAGCAATTTAGGGTCACTAATTGGCCTAACATGCATGGTTTTGTGGTCTGTGGGAGGAAGCTGTAGCACCCATTAACAGAGACCAGAGACCATGCAAACTGACACAGGGATCAAACCAGTGATCTTCTTGCTGTGGCGCCTGTGCATCACCTGCTGTGACACCAAAATAAACAAAAATGTTTATTCCAAAATAAACAATCAACACCCAACTCTACTCTGACTAAAAAATGAAATGATTTTTGATATGGACTGTAAAAGTCCAGGTCCTGGGGTCATCCCTCATCCCTTGACTTCCACATATCACATTAACACAAAAAACATTCCTCTTCTTTACCTGTCACAGTACCTGCAACTAGGTCTAGTTTCTCCTCTTCAGCCTGTCATATTAGCTCCGGACAGCTATGTCATGACACATAAACTACCCTCATTTTGTCATTTTTGTCTCCAGACATGGCTTATACTCAAAATCTGATGGGAAGAGGGAGAGAAACTAGGGCAAATTCATTGTGAATTCTGAAGCTGACATCTCATTGTTCTATCAACACAGACATACTGAGAATAACTGTACCTGTGATCAAAGCTTGTCAAAGTGGTAATTATCTCCTCCTCTCAGGGCTGCCAGCAGTGATTCTGCTGAAACCAATCCCTCCATATTTCATCTGCAGTCTTTGCGAATTCCTTTCTGTGGATCCCCAATAAAGACGCTCTCCGAAAGCCCCGGGGAGGATGACAGATAAATGAGACTGGCACACCTGAAGATTACATCTGCAGAAGCCAGCCCGCACTGCTGTATCAGACTGTAAAGCTCCTCATTGTGTGGTACTGTGGTGGCATTGATTCAAGTAAAAAGATGTCTGAGTCTAGGTTGTCTTATTTTTGTAGGGTCAATTCATAGTATCTAAACTTCCGTGGATGAGACGAGCAAGATTTTGTTATCAGTGCAAAAAAGAGTTTGTTTCTTTTCCTTTTGACTGCTGGTCTTCTGATAATCTCAACAACTCTGATTGTTGTCTATTGAACTCAAAACTAAGTGGTACAGCATCACACTTCACTGAGCATAAGCTGGCCACAGTGTAATTCATTGTTTTCTTCGATAAGGCTTTCATGCTCCTCTATTACAAGTTTAAGTTACATCAGTGGCCCTTCTGTGTCTCTACTAACGCTATCTGTGTTTGGCCCGAAACAAATCCCTGCAGTGTTACAAGCTCCTTTCAACCACTCTTCCAAAAAACTAGACTTTCAATCAAAGTACAAAGTACAACCTGTTTGGAATTCAAAGGTCTGCTTAAGGAACAGTTTCCCCTCTTTAGGCCTATTGAGGTTTCTATATCAGATCTCTATGAGCCTTAGCTGTAGTCAGACAGGGATTTGCAAGCTCTGCAAGATCAAGAGATGGCAAGCTTGAGATATGCAGGGTAACAACTAGGGCTGTCAGCACTGGCCCAACAATGGTGACGAAATTAATGTCAGAAATGAATGCATTGCATTTTAATAAATCACAATACTTTTGTGATATCTTATCATTTCAGGATTGGATTTTGATACCTTGCTTGGATAGAATGGTGGCAGTCGTGAGTTGATTTAGTGAGTAAGTTCTGGCAGGTGATTATTATGTCTGATTTATTATAGGTACTTTATCGCAGTAATGTGGCAACCTACATTTTCGCTCTTATTTTTAGATGACATTTATGTATGTATGTAAGCCACTTAGTGGTCATAGGTAAATTGAACTCACACTGCCTATCTAGTCTTCCAATTACTAAATAAATTCTACAGGCAATCATTAGAAATACATATATTTTTGCTTTTTATTTGGAAACCATCTGTGAAGCCTCCTGATAGCCCCCACTTTGGGAACCATTGGAGCTGCACTATGTAAGATTGAGGCTTTCAGCTCTCTAGGGGCCTCTATGGTCGTTGAGTGTAACTGCACAGAGCGCCTCACAGCAACGTGCATTTGTTGACAAATAGAAGGAGGAGAAGTGAGGTGGCAGGATGTCCCAAGAGACAAATAAACCATGTGGACTGATAAGGTATTGTCTGATCATTTATCTTTTCGAATAAATCATCATGTACTTACAAGTCCAACAATAACAGGGCAAAATCAGCATCGGTCAGACATCCCTCCCCGTCTTTCAGCTCACACCAGCGAGTGAACACCGGCCAATGTTTATCCCTGTCCCTGTTAGCTTGTTACTCTCCAGTTTTCTTTTTTTTGTCTCCTCCGATAAAACTTTTCTTTTCTTTGGGTTTTTCGCTGCTTCCGCCATCATAACAACTCTACATTTAGCTTTCTTCATCTTCTTCTTGTTTAACGGCGGGTGGCATCCAGCATCAGAGGAGCATTACTGCCACCTACTATGCAAGAGTGTGAGCCAGAGGTCCCTATTTCCATTAGGAAAATAAGTGCATATTTACTTTAAACTAAATATTATTCATTAAATCTGTTTTAAAAATTCAAAAACTGCTTTATGTTCTCCTTTTCCCAGCGTTTACCTTTCGCCTCTAGGGAGAAGTGATGTTTGCCGTAAAGCAGTCAAAGGTATCAGACAACACAAGAGTAGCAGTGCAGCACTAATTAAATCATTATTAAAAAAGTCAACATCCCACACAGGTACATCTTTTTGCATTGTTTCTGAGCAACAAAACAAGAATCTGCTAATATCTGCTTCATACTGTCAGCGTAAACATTTTTGTTTGGACGGCAAAACAATAAAATTCTAAACATGTTTGATCATAAATCTGCAATCAATCAGGATAAAAAATGTTCCACATCCGTTCTAAAAACATTATTCAACAACATTTAACTTATCAAATACAAATTCATACCACCGTAAAGGCAGTTAAGTTGTAAGAGACATATCTGATACTGTGGTGTACTACACTTAAGCTTCAGATGCAGTTCAGTGGAGAAATAGAGTGTGTTGTCTGGGGAATTGAGTTTTTTGATTGTGACTTTGGGCAACAACAAAACAAATGAGGTGAAAAATGTTTACTCTGATGGGAGGTTCAGTGATTCACGCTTCCTTTAAGGTTCCTCGGCAGGGGATGTAATTTATTTCTACTCACACAGGAGATGATGGGTTAGTGTCTTTTTTAGGGCCATTAACTTTTGATATCTTTGTAAACATGCATCTGACAGGTAAGTAAAACTTTTTCATCTTTCAGGTAAGCTATTTCAAATAACAGTATGGCTCTGGGAATGTAATGCCATTGTCTCTCTCTTATCCCACATTTTTGTTTCTTCTAACTGTGCTGTGTGACCCCTGGAGCAAAAATGTAAGAGGATTTTATGATCTCAGAATTGTGCTTTACCTCCTGTTTGAGGGAAACATTCAAGATACAATCATAATGTCCTTACAAATGTTAGATAAAAGGCCATTAAACCTTGCCTTCAGACCATGTTCCCCTCAGGATAAGTTGTAATCTTCTGACCTTTCACCTTGTTCCATTATCAGGTCCTCATTAACTAGTTTTATGAAAGATTCATGACACTTGAGGCAAAACAGGAGGGAAAATAAAAAATCACAGACATGAAGAGTCAAGGTACAAAAAAAGAAACTGGCAATGATGGAGACAGAACATCCTGGCAGGATGAGACAAATCAGCCACAAGTAAAAAGATTCACACTCACAATGCAGTGCAGCAACGTTTTCACCCTGTTGTCCTATTTCCATTTCTGTTCCATGCTTTGACATGCATAAGTGAGGGACAAGAGAGTTTAACAAGAAGATGTGTGTGTCCGACAGGAAGATTTTCTGATTTTCTAACTTTTCTAATTAACAAACCTTGCTGACCTGTTTTACTGAGTGAAAACAGTGTAGCATTACAATTTCCGTACCCATGTCTGATAGTTGGGCTCTGAATTGTGTCACAAGAATGATAATGTTGAAAGGAAAACCGATGTTCACAGGGTATACATTTAAATATTTTACAGATGCAGCATAGATGGCAGACAACAAATCGTTCACACTGCAATGAGATATCTGCCACACAAATGTTGTTAGGACAGGCCGTGAGCTTGTGTTTACGTAGAGATGTAGCTCTTTCTTAAAATGCATCCCCCCATGCCATAGCACAACAAATCATACAGCAATATATCAATAATATGCAGTGGTGAAGTTAACAGGCATTAAAGATGGGTTACAATTTTGTTTTCATAGAGGGTTATTGAATCACATCCTTGCATCATCTTTCCTAGAAGACATGGGTTTGGGCTCATTTGACCATCCATCCTTCTGTCATCTATAACACTTACCCCTTTCAGGGTTGTGGGGGGCTGGAACCTATCCTAGCTGACATTGGGCAAGAGGCAAGATACACCCTGAACTGGTTGCCAGCCCATTGCAGGGCCACACAGAGAGACAGACAACTATTCATAAACACTCACACCTAAGGTAGGGCCCTATAAAATCCGCAATCACGGAATTGCGGACGGAATCGGAATTGGACACTAAACGCGGAATTCAATATAAACATGGAATATCACGGAAATGGCTTACATTTTATGTATAAGCTTTTTTTCTTACTAAAAAGGAACATATCTTGGGAAAATGCTCCAAGGGGGTCACTAATTATGGGGACAATGCATGCTTCACCTCCCTCCTCTTCCTCCCCTCATTAACGATGCAAACATATCAAAGCGGCCGCCTGAGACACCGGCTAACTTGGCAAAGAAGCTACGAAACTCCCGGCTAACTCGAAAGTACAGGGCAGAGCAGTCTCCCAACTATTATTATGTGCCAGGCGATCAAATGTTCTGCAGACTTTGTCAACATACTGTTGACTGGACCCAGAAAGATATGTGTGTGGACCACCTGAAGAGTGAGTGATTAATATTCCATTACTTTATTCTGTGTCTCAGGGTTAATTTTGCGTGACATACTAAAAACCAATTTCTCAAAAATTAAAACAGAAAAAAAAATGGAATTTGGGAAAAAATAACACAGATTTATAGGACCCTACTAAGGGCTATTCAGAGTCACTAATGAACTTAATGAGCATGTTTTTGTAACCTGACACACCAGATGGATCGTTCAACATATTTCACTTGTCCATCTGGGGAAAAGCCCATAGAAACTGTTCGGGAATAGGCAGAACCTCAACAGCATATTCTGCAGGTGATTGCTCATTACAGGCAAATCAGATAATGTCGTAGGCTGGCAATACCGCCACCAAGTAAAGAACAGAACTTAAGCCACTTTGTAAAACAAACTCTAGGCTAAACATGTCCAAAGTGGAGTGAAAATGTCCTTTCTATATAGAAGTTCGTAGTGTTGTTATTTGTTTCTGAGTTAATAAAGAAATGTGATCCAGATCTAATCTCTGTACAAGCAGTCACTTCATGCTGTTGTCTTGCTTCCACCTCTTCCTGCTCTACAGGATGCTGATTGGACCTTGCCTCTCTGGGACACTCACAATTGTAGTACACTGGAGCTTGGCAAGATGGATCTGCCTGATCACAAACACTGAATCAGACAGATCCATCTGCACAGCAAGTTTCATGTTTTTGGCCTGTGGTGGGAAACTGGAGTGCCTGGAGAGAATCCATGCAGGCACAGGGAGATCATGCAAAGTCCACACAGAAAGACCCATGTAGTCAAACCACAGTGCCACTTGCGTTCATTTGCAAAGGTCTAATTTGACGGTAGAACTTGTGGAAGAACAAACACTGAAATTTTCAGTTTTGGAAAGTCACAAAAAGGTTAGAGGATAATAATCTAGATGGATATTCCAAAAGTGTGGGACTAGTAGTTTGATAAGCGCCCATGAAGCACCAAGTCATGTTTTCTATGATCTAATCTGTATGTGCCATATAGAACAAAACAGCCTTCATTTAGTCCATGTACACAAAGTTGTGATTTAGTTATGTTCTGAAGAGTGAACAACAGTACACAGAAGTTTCTGAGCTGCACCATTTCCACCAGCGCCAAAATAAGTACCAAAGCATGCTGGGATTGACTGTGCCTACTTTGTGTTGGTGCCATTAGAACAGTCTGAGTCAGTGTAAGGCGTCAGGGAATGGATAGGCAGGGTTGTTTATTTGTGTACAGTTGGTCTTTTTTCAGCCTGCATCGAAAAACACAGGTGGTGTGTTTATGTTTACAGAAGCCCGGGGGGTGGTGGACTGCTTTCAGAACAGCTAACCCTCTGTTGGGCCCGTTTAAGTCCTCTTTGTACTGACCGCAGGCACACATGCTAATTTGTTTTGTCTCATCAGTCCAAATCAAACAGAGTTGTTTTTAAACTAGACCAATTATGAATGTTTCTTTTTTCACATGAAGATTAGCTGCTGGCAAAAAATCCTGGCCTGGATCTGACTCACTATGCCATTTTAAGTAGACAGGGTCCAATTAAAAAAGTTTGGGCTCCAGAAAAAGACTGATGTGTTTCTTATTAACGGCAGTACAAAGATCTTTATTTTATCCTCTCTTCTGTTGGAGTAAACAGTTAGAGAGGAGCAGGAAGTTGATATTGGCTCTCACTTTGTGCACACAGTTGTAGGAGAGGATGAATGCAAAGCGACCTGGCCGGGGATGAGAGTAAAGGGTTTATTTCTGTGAGACGTAGCGCTGCAGTGAGATCTCTTAGTAGGGTCTGTATGAAGATCCCCCTTCAATCTTCAAAACAGTCAGAGCACTATTTTATTCTCATGCCAATGAGACTGCCAATGCCCTTTTCACCACTGTTCAAAGTCAGTTCTTTTATTTTTACCTCCGCCAAGGAGGTTATGTTTTTGCTGGTGTCTGTTTGTCTATTTGTTTGTTTGTTTGTCTGTTTGATAGCCAGACTAAGCAAAAAATACTGGATGGATTTTGCTGATATTTTCAGGAGATGTTGGTGATGGCCAAGCTTTAAAAATGATTCGATTTTGGTGGTCATCCAGACAACCGCCATTAGTGAACAATTGTTTTTGCTCAATACCTGTCAAACTAATAATGATATCAACTGTCTGAGTGCTAGGTGTGGGTTTTTAGGGTCAATGAATTATATTATGATGGTAACTTTATCATGGAACTATTGCTTATAGATGTAACAGCAATATGTGAGCTACCCTGGCAGAGGTTTGCGCTCTTCGAGTGCTTTCTAGTTATTTATTTATATATATATATATAGACACATATATATCTATATATTTTTTTTTTTACATATTTTAAGATTTATTTTTTTCTGCCTGTTGTTCAGAACCCCACCAAACCGAAAAACTATGACCAACAAACTAAAACTCATACCAAACCATCGGCAAAGTGTACTGCAATGGTTCTCAAACTGGCACACTGGTGTGCCTTGGAATTTTTTAACGATACCTTAATAACACAGCTTTACTGCAATAAATGAATACCATCAAGTGTTCTGCAGTAAACAGGATTAACATTGCACATTAAACCAAACAGAAAAGCCATACTTCTGGACTGTCGGCCTGAAAATAACTGACAGCTTTAGTCCTATGAATTAAAATATTGATCCACCAATGAAATCTGTGTTTAAATCGGCTGGCAGGATAAAAATACATTTTCCAACTTAACATGCTGCCAAATGATTACATTATTACATGTTCATGGTCCACTCAAAAATTGTAGTAGGTAAATTTGAATAAAATCTTATCAGAATGTGTTTGAATGTAACTTCAAGAAAACTATCTGATTTTTGGTGAAAAAGTTTAAACCAGTTGTAAAACTGTCACCAGTAATACAGTCATTTTTTTTAGGTAGATTGTAGACTTGGAAAATTAAGTGAATTTTAATTGAGATTATAATCACTGTCTTCCACAATTTCACAAATCTAGTAATCAAAATTAAAAGATTACTTTGCCACATGACATGATTTTTTATTTTTTTCCCCATTATTATTATTAGCATTATATTGAGGTTATTTTAATCTGACATGTATATGTCTATGTATTGCTTGGTCTATACTGCAATATGTTTTCTAAAGGCCTTTCTGTATGGATATAAATGTGCTGTGCTTTGAGATTTTGGCTTGATTTTAACTGTGCCTTGAGTTAAAAAAAAGTAAAAACAAAACAAAACAAAACAACAGCTATTGTTGCACCCCTAACAGACAAACACTTTCAAATGTGAAGCTAATAGCTTGTTCTTAGGTGGCATTTCTCAGTTTCATTCTTGCTTCTGATGACAGTTCACTGTCAACACTGTTGTCTCTGTTCGTTAAGGTTAAGGTCACAGAAAGCGTTCATAAAAATGTCAGTTAACTGAAAGACCATCAGTTTGGGGGTCTCACACAATAGTATTCAAACTCTTCAGCTTAAAACAACTGAGCACCCTAGATAATCAAAGTCACCACAGTGCTTGACACAGCATGCTGATGATGGGGAATGAAAAGTTTTCCTGTCATCTCCAAGAACAATAGCTCCTGCCGCTGTTTGACATTTGGCAGAAAGAGCAGCTTTTCAATATGGATTATTCATCAGTGGTTTGATCCTCTGCTCAAATGTCACCACAACAATGCCTTGGACTTGGCAGCAGCGTCCGTCTTTCTGCTGCTCTGCGGGTGCAGGAATTGGCAATAATTACCACATCTAATGTGGCCTTCACAAAGATTTAAACATCTGCTTTTCACACCATTATTGCTGTTTATTAAGAGGGAATGAAAAGAATGCTTATTTTGACAGACCACATCACTGCAGCTTCTTGTTTAAATCATTAGTGGATCTTAAATGATGTGACAGTATGCCAAAGTGAGCAAAAGTGTGGACTGTTGAAGTGACATGAGGCCTCAGATGACTGATGGGTCAAACAAACCTGTGGTCAAGAGCAAACATTGGATGTGTTTATTTTAACATTCACTCTGACCATAAAACATGAGGGTAATCAAATACCTGCCACTCACAAAAACCCCTTCTGCTCCTGATACTTTGATTCTTCTTACTCGTAAAGCCCTGACATCTTAAAATTTAACTTCTGCTTTTTTGCCAAAAAAACTCTCTTCTTTAACTTTTCTTTTAAAATGCAGATTTTTTGGCATTGGGGAGAATTTGACTCAGTAGGATATAAAAGTAAATCTATTTAACCAGTGTCTGTGATAGTTTACTATTAAAACACCAATGCCACATCTCCTCTTTGAAGAAAGACAAGGTTATGTTGATTTAAAGTTAGTTAAAAGTTCTATTTTTAGTGGGTTTTTTTTTTACTCAGTTGTCTCCCTTTACCTGTCTTCAGGTATTTTTGATGTTCATAATATTACGAATGAATGTTTTTAACTATGTCGAGCCCCAAGTATGAGAGCTGCTTTATAAATAAACTTTCCTTACCTGCTATTAGTATGCACAAGTTTCACAATGCTTGACAGCTGGTCTCTCACTGTGTGAGTTATCTTCCTTTTGGTCTTGTACTGGTGTACGATGAGTCTGAGTTCTGTTTGTTTCCACTTGAATTAGACATCTGGGACAGTAACAATCAAGATAAGTGTTGGGACTGAACCAAAATCATAAGTATTTCATAATAACTAGAGATGCAGTACTTGTCTGATACTAAAGTGCTCCATAGAGATGATGAAGTTTATGTCTGTTATTATTAAAACATGCCTACTAACTTTGTTCTATGTCACCACTGGCAAGAGTTTTTTTTAGCTCTGTATTACAGTTTGATGATTGGAATAAACTGTTTCATCAGCAGCTTCAGAAAAGGAAATTGATGCAAGTTCCTCTGTAAAAATGTTTGAGGTATGCTAGCATTCAGTATTAAGTGTTTCTACATTTTGCTGTCCATGCTTCAAAAAATGTTGGAAAGAACAAGTATCCTCATGTTTTTTTTCTGGGCTCCTTTATTAATTACCTCAACCAAGGAGGTAATGTTTTTGCCAGCATTTGTCTTTTTCGTTAGCAAGAGCGGATTTTGATACAATGTTCAGGGGATGTTGGTCATGGTGCTAGGGAGAAGTGATTAGATTCTGGTGGCGATCCAGATGTGGATCCAGGAATTTTCTCAAGGATTTGTTTGCGGTGCGTAATAGGGCAGTCTTTCACATTTTTGACAATAACTTGCCAGACAATGTTGGAAATGCCTTGGCAGAGGTTTGGAGTACTCCTAATTAGACCAATTGTCTAATAGGTTTTTCATGAATAAATGTATCAAAACATATTCACTTGCTGTAATTTTATTTCTTTGATAATTATTTAACAGCTCATGATTTACTGCTTTGTCTTTTTGTTCTTATTATTATGAATCTCAGTCTTTTTTATATAATTTTATATTACTGGGTTAATATTTGTGTGCATCCTTCTCCAAATACTTACTCATTTATTATGGGAAATGTATGCCCTCATTGAAGAGATATAGTGGACGGTGATAGAAATCTGGGAATGACATGTGGGGAGAAGATAAAGCGGGGTACAAACATAAAGATTACCAAGCTGTTTTTGTCCCGACTTTCCCCCTTTCCGACCAAGGACGGCAATTGCTTGATTATCTCATGTCTCATAACATTATCCTATAAGATTATCCTGTGGTCTGAGACGTGTTGAGAGTGAATTTGTCCCGATAATCAGCTCCGAAACAGGTTGGGGCCAACAATCCAAAAATCTTTATGTCAGTGGGGAAAGCTGACAACTCCTGAGTCATGACTCTGTGAATTGTGACGTGGAACAGAATGTAGCCAAACAAGAGAAACCAACAAAAAGCATCATTTTTAAGAAAAAATGTGATATCTCTTTCACTGTTAATTGTCTGACAATTGTGGTAACTAGGATGTTATTGTTAAATGTATTTAAAATATCTCCTCACTAGATTCTGAGGCAGCAACATCTTTAAAGCCAACAACAACAGTATAATACCATTTTTAATTGGACTTGGTAAGAATGATTAGAACATTTCTCTAAATTTCTTGATGTAATGCAGAGAGTGGGTAAACTTGGCACTGGGGTACAACCTTATTGGATCCAGCTGTGCTTGGACAGAGGTTCATACTATCAGCTTGTCCCAATTCCCCAAGACACAGGAGTGAAACAAAAGACGCTGTGTTTATCCGACTAACATTTCAACACTCAAGTTTGACATTAAAATGACACAAGTGGCTTCTTAGGTTCATATTCTATGGTCGTATTAAAAAAGGAAGACAGAGAGACAGCCTAAAATGATCCCCTCAGGTCTTTTAATGTCTTAATTTATCTCAGTCAGCAAAATAAATCACTGCACCACACGGACCTCTCACAGCCAAGTGCTCCTAACTGGCGACTGCTCTGTCCTGAAGATGATTCATTTGGATTTGGTGTAAAGACGTTAGTTACAGTGACACTGTCTGTCTGCAGGAAAACCCTCTAATTTCCTGCCGACACTGCACCCCTAATATGCATCATATTTACTGCAGCTGACTTCTATTACCAACCACTGGTCTGAAGTACAGGCGGTCACAGCGCCTATCCACACCTGTCAGTGATTACAGACAAGGTCCACTGCAGCTGTCGTATGTGACGAGTGGAAAAAACTCAGCTTGTAAAACACTAATAGAAAAATTTGCCTCAGGATCTCTTAAAAAAGATCTACTTTGCTAAATTTTTTTCTTTCCACCATGGCTCATTCCTGGTTTCCATTAAACTAGGTTTTGGCCTCAATCAAGAGAGGAGCAGAGTCTTCAGTCAGAGAGGAAGGAGGCTGTCGAACTGCTGTCTGGTGCAAGAGATATGTTTCAAAATGTGGATAAAGTAATGACTTGAATCCCACTGATCGATGTTAAATAGACTCTCAAACAATAAAGCACCACCATATCTGTCCACAAAACCCAGTGTATATAAAGCAGCAATATTCAGAAGTCTTACATAACAAATATAAGACGAGACCGGTCGTGATGTATGCTGACAGTAAGGTCCTCCATGCCCTATTAAATTGCTATGCATTAAGGGTCCCTCTCTATTTAATTTTACCTTTTGGAAGATGCTGTGGGCCAATTAAAAACAGGCCATTGTTTGGACACCCTTGGTCTATGGTCAAAAACCACACGCTTGGCTCTGTCCCATGGTGAAACAATCTACCTGTCAGATTTTTTTAAACTTTTATCAACATATATTATCCCTATTTGCTAAATAAAGGTAAAGATTATGGTGTTAAAAGTAGGCGTTATACCTTTAGCAAAAGGTATTTTTCTGGCTATATCACTCATTTTGATTGTATTACAGTGTTTCCACATGTGCTGCATACAACATGTGAGTATGTGCGCTCAGTTGTAGAGTTAAATTTAGGAAATACCATTGGGCTTTTTTGGGAAGGATAATTCAATTCCAATAAACAGACGTGCATTTTTAGCATTTTTTTAAAGTCCAAAATAGAAACTTGATCCTGTGAGCTCCAGAGCTGCTAGTAGATAGATGCTATTTCCTTTGGACTGAGTCAGACCAGCTGTTGCCTGCTTTTTAAGTT
Source organism: Cetoscarus ocellatus (assembly GCA_037902135.1). Lineage (NCBI taxonomy): Eukaryota > Metazoa > Chordata > Actinopteri > Labriformes > Labridae > Cetoscarus > Cetoscarus ocellatus. The sequence continues at coordinate 242,240 of JBAMNC010000415.1, forward strand.
TTTATCTAAGCGTTAAGCTAACCATCTGCTGGCCGTAGCTTCTTATTTGCCGAACAGGTCTGAGAGTGGTTTCAACTTCTTATATAACTCATGGCAAGACAGTGAACAGACAGGTCTCTAGGAAAGTTGGAAGTTCCTCGTCTGCAGTTTGAAAACTACTTCAACAAGTGACTGCAATACTCATTACAAACCCCATGAAACTTTACACCCCAGATTGGAGATCTTCCTCTGAGTTCTTCCATAGGCCGAGAGGACATTACCCTTTTTGTCTGTGAACTAGAACTGGTGGTAACAAAAGCTCACATCCGACACAGCTCTGACAGGTACATGGGAAGTGCTCTTTCAAGGTGCAGAGCTCCCTTCCTTCCTGGGCCTGAGAGGACGAGCTGTGAGGGGGCTCTGTGTGAGGAGGAGGGATCCAGTTGCAGGCAGCTGAATCGTTGCTCTGTTGGGTCTCCCCTGGACACTGTCATAGCGTGTTTGCCGAAGGCGGGTCAATGAGGACTTTCTGTGGCAGAGGAATTTCGCAGCACACGACCGCATGCACTCACACACTCACAGAGGTCTCTCCTAGTTTGACACGAATGGTGGTGGATGCTGATGAAAGAACTGGAGGGCCGGTCCATTGGTGTTGGTTGAAACAGTAACATAAATTTGTGGCTTGCTAAAGCCAAAGTGTGTCAACCAGTGTGATGGAAATTGACTTGAACAGAGCTGAGGTAAAGTACAAACAGTGGCAGCAAATATTCAAGTTGAGGGTTGATAACTGACATAGTTTAATCTGCCACACAAAATGGAAAATACTTTAGGGCGCTGTTGGGATTATAACCTAAAAATCTTCCTTACATTGAGCATGTCAGCTGATACCAATGTCCTTAACTTCTATATATTATTAGCTAAAAAATATTGATATTGCACTATAAAATATTGATAAAACATTAACTCTAAATTATCTGCAGCTTTTATAACATGAAAGCATTGTGGTTTATTCAAGCGTAACCTTTAACAAAGTCTAGGCTATTCTTTTTTTGCAGAAACAAAAAATCCTGTTACGGTCAAGTTTCAGTTGAAGTGTCTTGCATTTGTACTATACAGAGATCCTGCTGTATAGCAGAACTGGCAAAGAGAGGCTTCTGATAATGCTTACTTTGCTTTTTCACACTGAACCATCCATGCAGGCCTAATGGTGCCCCAGTTTTAGGGTTGCCCTGCTTTCAAATAGTGTGCTGGGTTTCTGAATGCCAAAAAAAGGCATGACGTAGAGTCTCACAACCTGTTCTCCTAGTGGAGGACACAATTACAATATAGACTGGCACTTTGTTGTCCCAGTTCATCCTGTTCACTGCTATGATGCTGAAGAGCCTTAAGACCACGTTGTCTTCCAGTTTTGATATTTTGTCACATTTTAGGTTTTGTTTCTAACTTTTTCTTGTCCATAGATATTTAGCTGCCAGTGGATTAAGGGCCATCATTAACACTCAGTGTATTTCAGCCCCAGGCCCCTTATTTTCACAGGTTCAATTTCTAACTCTGTTAATCTCTCAGCTGTCAATAATCCAGTTATAACTAGAAGGCCAAGTCTAAAGTGTCTTATTTTTCCAAACTCTTTCATCTTTCTTATCTCACTAAACACTTTCTGCCCACTTTTACTGTTCTAGCTCTTCTTGTTATTATTTTTATATTTTAACATCTTTCCCTCTGGTCCCAGTGTTTTTGGGTCCCTCTGTTGCTTGGGTTGTAATGATGTGTTGATTGGGTCCTTCAAGTGTTTAGTTTATTTATGTTAGTTAAGTTTTATGCCGACCACCACTACCCTCTGCTGCTTCTTATAAAATAATAAACATATGATTGTGATTCAGGACACCCAAGGTCACCTAAAGCAATAATAACAAAAAAACACTTCAATATCATGGCCTTGTGTGGGTTCTTTAGCTTTTAAATGTGTTTTTTCTTATCTATTTTCTTTTTTTAGTGTATTTAGTGTTTCAGTGTTTTTATATTTCATCATTTTGTTTGAAATGCATTCATGTAAAAGCCCCTCACAGACCCCGAGAGAATTGGATGAAGTCTGATGTCGCCCATTTGGTTGTTGAAGTGGTGGTCACCATATTTACGATAGGCATCCAACACTTAAACAAACTTTTGGCCAACATAAAAGAGGAAAAAGAGGTGAGTAGAGGCGGACTTTAAGCCTCCAGATTTACAATGAAAAATACTAACTTGCAGTCCAAACACCAGTCCCCTATTTATTCATAACTCATATCCTTCAAGAAACCAAAACAAACAAGTTATCAAAAAAGTCATCATTACACAGATTTTCCCCTTATGGACATCTGAGGACCTCAGTCCTCTGTGGCTGTTGAATAGTCCTGACTTAGTGTCCCTTTGTGTGTGTGTTTGGGTGCATGTGTGTGCGTGTGACTGGCTGTCTGTGGTAAATGTGGGCTGAAAGGGTGGGTGGGGTTTTGTAGTTTATTTTGTGTCCCCTGACTCTTATCTGCTTGTGTACATGAACGTTCTGTACTTTGTACTACACTTTATGTATGAAAAGTGCTTCATAAAAAAAGTTTGACTGATTGATTGATAAAATTCAAAACAAAATTTCTTCTTTCTTTTGGAACTTTTTTAAAAAGCTAAACTGATCATTTATTGGATTTTTTTGGCTAAAGAGTGTTTTCTCCAATTTATGAATATTGTTTGTGCCTTTAAACAGAAGAACATGGCCATGATAATGTTTAGCATTCCATTTTTTTAGAATTTATCAAATCATATTTATTCCTTGATTTGCTTGACAGATTATTGGCTTGAGAAATTGTGCAGAGCTAGTTTGTACAACGGAGGATTAGGGCCACGTAAAAAAAAAAAAAAAAAAAAGTACTTTTAAAAAAAAGTAAAGTTAAGAGAATAAAGTCATAAAGTTACGAGAATAACATTGAAAAGTTACAACAATAATCTCATAAAGTAACAAGAATAAAGTCAAAAAGTAATGAGAATAAAGTCGAAAAGTTACAAGAATAATCTCATAAAGTAATAAGAATAAAGTCAAAAAGTTACAAGAATAAAGTCGAAATGTTATGAGAATAATCTCATAAATAATAATCTCATAAAAGTCCCCGGGCCGGGGACAGTTGCACCACTTTTTGGGGATGGTTGCAACATGTTATAAATACAATATATTTAAGTGTTATAAGACATTATATTTCAGTGTTAATGAAAGGATTATTATCAAAAATGTGAGTTAGAATATTATTACAGTGTTATTATGTTGAAATGCTCATTCAGCATTTCAACATATAATTCTTCTACTTAATTTATTTACCAGCTTTGATCTGGTGACAATTATAGATTAGTTAAGATCAATACACCTAATGTGCAAATGTCAAAGATTCAAATATAACAGGCTATTATGACATAGGAAGAATAGAACAATTTATGAGGCAATTAATGTAAATCATTAATTACTTAATTAATCCTAATTGATTTAATTCCCCAACTGTGGGACTCATCTTTCATCTTTTCATAATTTTATTTAGCCCATTTTCAGTATATGCATTCATAATGCAAATTTGAGAAAACTGGCCCTCCAAAAACAATGTGGAAAAACAAAACTGTAGAAGATGCATCTTGGTCTGTTTTTATATTAATGCATTGAACGGGAACAGTTGCAACAACTGAGCATGTGCAGTGTGAGTGACTTCACTCTAGCTTTCTTCTGATTGGAGAAAAATGACATGTTGCAACCATACTCTGTTGCAACTGTCCCTGTCTCCCCTACTGCAAATGGCAGCATTCAGCAGCGCCCTGCACACCTTATTCCTGTTTTGTATTAGTTATTCATTTCTGCCTTTGACTAGCAGTAGAGACCATCATCTACACATACATGTTACCTTTAAACACTCCACGAGGCCAGTGCTCCCCAAACAGACACACCTCCAGCTGAGTGAGCTGCAGCGTTTCTGCTCCAAATGTGTTTCCCTCGATGTCAGCTGAGGGCGACAGAGGGAGGTGTTCCCCCCTTTTCCCGGTTCTCAAGATTTTCCTCAGTCCACAATAAACTTTCATGTTGGGAAGCCGATCACACACACATGCACACACAGGACGGCGGCCGTCATCTTGTCCTGCGACGGTTTCACGGCGAAGCTGGACCCGACGTGATTTGACATCCTTTACAAAGCGCGCGCGAGGAGGACGGACAACGGAAGCGCACAGGTGGAGCGTCTTTTTCACTATATTTCATCTCTTTGAAAGTGGTTACAGGGACGATAGAAGGGACAAGACAATGACAGAAAGCAGCTTTTTTCCAGCCTGTTGAGTTGTTGTTTGATTTTACTTCCTGGTGCGTTCAGCTCAAGTGCGCGACCCCTTCAAGGACCACCTGGGATGGAAAAAGTTTATCTGTCTCGTCTGGACTGTAGCAAAAACTCCCAAGAAAGAATGAAGTAACAGCAATGGAGCCGGAAAATGCCCCGTACTCCAAACTGAAAACCACTGGAGTCGGGGGGTAAGTCGAGAAATTTCTTAACATGTAATATCAGCTAATTACATGTTTCTACTGTTTAAAAAAAACGAGCTTTTAATGAACGTCACCTGCGTCAATATTAGTGCGTCATGTTTGATTTAAATTGTTTGCAGAAGTGATATAGTTTAACCTTAGTACTTTACACTTAGAGTCTTGGGCACAATTTGATATTAGATGGGAAATTTCACACATTAAAAGCTAATGTATGTAAATGTAGCAGTTACACGTGTGAGCAGGTCGTGAAATCTATCAGCTTAGTGCTTATTAATACAGTTGTCCCATGCAGTTCAGACAGTTCAGCAGAAGCGAGTTTTGCTTTTTGTATGAAGTCTTTGTATCACAATGGGCTGCCAATGATCTGGTACTGATTTGAGGGAGATGTATGAGAGGAGGAGACTCCTCTTTTTCTCTCCTCCCTGCTGTGCATCTCACTCATCTGGTTGGCCGGCTGTCCCAAAGGGAGGGGATATAAAAGTCAGAATGTTGCATCATATAACCCTGCTGGACAGACAAGAGTGAAACTGCACACCCTGAGTTTTGGTGGTTTCTGCTAATGTCAGTGTAAGATAGCAGTGTTTGGGACTTTTAGAGGAGGCAGCAAAAGTTTTAGGAGCTTTAACCAGCAGGCAGTGTGTCAGTGGTTGACAGGCGACTTTCTGTGGCTGTCTGGAGAACCACAAATGGTAAAGATTTCCTCCAAAAGGTTTCATTATGGCCTTTGTCACTGAGCCGGACTCACTTAAAACAGCAGCAGCTTAACGGTTCAGTCCAGCTTCAACAACCACAGACTCCAACAGCACGCTGTCAGCTTTTAGAGAGATAAAACTAAGCAACATACAGATAATACAAGTTTATATTCATTATGGGAAAACAACCGCCAACTTCAACTTTCTTTCCTTGTTCCTTTATTAGCACTCCCATTTCTAGCCCACATCAAATATTCTGCTAGGGGTCCAACACACGTGCAGTCCAGGGTTTCCCACACATAGACTAGGCGACCCAGGTATATCTAAAGCCCATTAAAATTTTCAACTATATTTGAACTAGAAAATCCTCACATAATCACACGTGAGAGAGACATTCCTCTCAGTAAGTGATCCTACTTTGGTGTAGGGCTGTCTCTTTACCCAAAATTCACACTTGATTATGACACATTAATAACCCAAGATATCTGGTGTGGGCTCACTACCAAAGTCTTTTTAAGTCAACATCATAGTGAGGAAGGACAGAGAGTATGTTACCATGTAACAACTCCAGAAATCAAAACTTAAAACAGCAACAGTTTAGCACCGTCTGCTGCAGCATATGTAAACAACAGTGAGATTGTGGTACAGTATAACATCACCCCGAGGAGAGGGCAGTGCAGAGCCAAAACGCAGATTTCCTTGTCCACACAGACAGGACAAACATTTTAAAAATCTTAACCATGACAGGAGTTTCCCATAATATGCGTTTTCAGTGACATTAAAACACCAAATTTACGTGTGGCCAGAAGGCTAAAATGCACAGGAAGCCTCTGTTTTTGAAAACACCCACTTGTGTGTGGACATAGCTTGAAAATACAGGTGGATCAGGGTTACACAGTATGTGAAAACAAGGTTTTAAATATTGTTGGTTGTGAACATACTGTTGAAATAATCAAAACCATAATCAAAACCTAGTTTAGGCAAAATATTAGCTCTTTAAAAACACAGCTCCCTCTGCTGTTTGAACATTTCTCTGCAGCTTATCCTAAACCTTTGCATAAAGATGTATACCAAATCGGTCTCCTAAGTGATACCAGAACCAAGGTGTTGTAAACCAAATGAAATTGCAACAGAGATTTCATTGCTTTATATTAGCACCATTTACTTAGTATCAGAGCCAAAGATGCTGAGCCTTCTCTGTCTTCTCTCCCTGTGAGTTGATCATTGTTGCCCTCTGTATAAAGAAGCAGAATATAGGCAACAGGAACATTATCAAATGGACAACAAAAGAAAACATTATCAACACAAGATGGCATTTTTAAGCCCATACCACCTATTATGCATGAGCAGGACAAGCAAGTAGCAATGTGAATCTTCCTGGAGTTTTCGAAGCAATTTGATTCTGATTCTGGGGGTCACGATCTGATTCAAAATCAATTCTCCATTCCACCCAATCCACCGTTCACACTACATTCCCTGTCATGATAAAGTGCTCATTTCAGGATTTGCTTCTGACTGCAGTGCACTAAGAGGTTGGATCATATGATTTCACACGTGTGACAGAGAGAAGGCAGACAGAGTGCTGAGATGGGCCACTGGTGAACATTTACTTTACATGACAAGAATATGTGTAAAATAGCTTTATGAAAATAGATTAATGGATGCTTTGAGTAGATTCTGTATCTTTTTATAAATATAATTCGATCCTGATGTGAATCAGTTTTTTGGACAACAGGACAAGCTTGACAGCAAGATGAGACATCCTTTTGTTTACAGGATGTGCATAAATTAGCACACAACCAAAAGTCCTCACAGGAGCTATAAAGCAGGGTCGAGGTCTTTTATTGTTTGAGGAAGTCTCAAGAAGGGGAATAGCTCATCTTGACTTTACTTTTTCTTGCATGCTATCATTTATTTGTAGAATTTCCTTCAGCTGTCTTTTCCCTTTGCTTGAAATAGCTTGTTTTCAGGTGATGCATTGCGTTTGTAGATCAGTCAGAGGTGGTCCTTTGGGGAGTAGGCAAAGACAACTGTACGGAAACAGATGTCAGTCTTTTGAAAAGACACTGTCACTGATCTTTGTTGTTTCCAAAAAAAGTTTTATGACAAATGCAGAAACAAGAAAATCTGTCCACTTTACTGTTATAGATTTCAGATTGTCATATTAGCTAGATTTCTGATGTTTGTTCTCATGACCGAAGGGATAATGAGTGGCTGATAACATGAATTAAAAATGAACACAAGTTATTTCAGCCTCTCTTCAGATTTGAGAATGAAATTGTTGGGCGGAAGCAAATTTTGTCAAAACAAATTTTCAAGAAAATTGCATTACTGCAGAACATTAGGGGCTGCATTATTTTGGAAAGAAGATGCTGGACTTTACTGAACTTCTTCCTGAATCACGTGTTATAGTATTTTATAAGCTAACTGAAATGAAATAGCACAATAATCAATAAGGATTCCAGTTTTTATTGTCAAAGCCTCGGGTAAAGCTTGTGTAGTACTCTGCTATTTTTCTCTAACTTTTTGTGTTCCTCTTCAGGAAAGTTCTGATTCTCTGGACTATACTCTGTGTCACCTGCTCTCTGCGCCTAGCCCAAGCACAAGCACAAGGTAAGAAAGTCCAATTTACAGGCAGATTCATGTGGCACGCAACCGCATTGTTTAGTACAGAGAGTCAAAATAATATTGTATTACAAAAACACAGAAATTAAAATTGATCTATGGAGGTCAATAGGGACACTTGAACCATTCAGCTCCTAAGCTACATCATATTGCCTCAGTAGCTTGTTGATAAGCCATAGAACACAGCAACAACACAAAAGTGAATATGAAGAACAGGGTTAGTGTTAAGCCCTAACAATGACACCCTTTCTGTGCATGTGAATTTACATTTTCCAGTTACAAAGGGACCAAAGAGATCACTGTTGATGTTTTCCATTAACTGACTGGTCAGCAGTTTGTCTGCCAGCATCACTGCTCGGTCAATTAAGGCACTTAATCAACATGTGAACCATTTCCTGGAAAGCATATCAAACCTCAGTAGGAGACTGGCATGGTTTACAGCTCCTTTCCAGGAAGTGAATATTGTGTACCGTACACTTGAACTGGATGATAGAGAGAGACACTGCTAGGAACTTGATGCATCTTTCATGGAATTTTGTGCAAATTAAATCTTATTTATATAACTGTATGTCCAATAGTTTATAATTTGTTAATGAAAAGGTATTCAAAAGAGACAATATCGTTATACTCCGACATAGTCACAGCTAATGTTGATTTTAAAGAAAAACAAAAGAAACAAAGATGCCAACCCTATGCTTCATTAAGATTTATTTGAAGGGGCCATTTTTCTGTCTTGTGATGAAATTTATGACTGGATTTTATTTAGATATTATTTCTGTATTTTTTATACAGCAAAGAAAATCCTCAATCCAGGGAATATATTGCCAAAGTCTGTACAGCTTAGAGTGGGTTTAGGTTTTTGTCTTTTGTGATCATGGACATGGCATATTAAAAATTTTTAGTCTTTTATTTGAGCATATCAGAGAGTTTTATGATTGCCATTAGTTGAATTTCCAGTGCTGTTAGTCACAGGGTTGTATATCGTGAATATTTTAATCATAGTTAACTTTTGGTTTAGGAACTGGATAAAAACATCCTGCATTATAATGTAGATATCTAGAGTTGCTCTTCTAGACATACCAAGTACACATTTTAACTATTTTGATGTAACAAAATGAAGATCACAAATTCACAGATAATCATGGAAATGTTTTGGCTTGGGCAAAAGTTTGTCTAACCAGAGGTAGCCAGCATCAGTTGCTATGTGAGGGGGCTCTTTTGAGAAAGCAATTGAAGTGTCAATTCTGCTTGTATTAAACTTTGTTTTTATGATATAACGATGTCATTTTTAATCCTTAATACCCAGCCATTGTGTCCAGCACTCACTGCAAACAGAGAAGCTGAACTTGCATCATAACAACTACTAGGGATGGGAAGAAATATCGATTCAGCAATGCATTGCAATTATTCCCCTCCCAATTCAATATCGATTTAGCAAATCCTCTGAATTGATTCACCTCCTGGCCAGTGGGGGGGGCGCTGTGCACTTTTTCAGTGTTTATCCAGCTGCCCCGGTCGCAGAAGAAGACATGCTTGCAGAGTGATAGGAGTGAGAGCTGAGCATGAGAGTAATTTAACGGCGGGTTATCAGTATTTTCTGTGTAAATAATGTAAAATATTAAACACAACAGCATTAGTATAATTCTGGAGTTTTTTCTTTTCGTTCTTTTGCCGTATTTTCTCTGTGTTTTGCCGTATTTCCGATGTATTTTCTGCATGTTTTATTGTCTGTTTTTGGCATTTATCGCCTTTTTGATCATAGTTTGTTTTTTATGGATTCCATAAATAGTCATTTTAGAAATATTGGAGGAAGAAATGTCGAGATCTCTGTCTTCAGCTTGACAGGAACTGCTTCAGGGACTACCATCAGTAAAAAAAAAACGCCTGGACATGGTCTAATATAAAAGGCTGTAACCTGGACACTAAATGCTGTAGTAAAACAAAAATGTTTGAGTTTATGCAAAATAGGTAAAGTTTATTTTTGGTCATCTCAGAAAATTTCTACGTGTTCATTTACAATTGTTTATGAAGAGAATCCTGTTGAAAATTCAAAGCCATTTTTATTCTTTTCTTGTAATTACACACTGTTTTAAGCATTTATAATGCTCCTTTAGTCAAAGGACAATTTCTGACACATTTATTGACAAAAAAGACCAGGTGGACGTTTATAATTATAGCGTTAACGGTCATGTTTTTACTTTTTGTACTTTTGTACATATGCACAAATAAGTTATTACTGTGCAATTTTTTTTTCAGATGTTTGTTCAAAAATATGAGGTGACATACCACATATGTTCACATTGGCATCAAAATAAAAGAAGTCAAAAATTGTCAACAGGTACTCTAATTATTTGAGTATTTCTACTTCTTACTGAATCGATACTGCATTGAATCGCCACCCAAAGAATCGAAATTGAATCAATCTTAACAATGCTCAGCCCTAACAACTATCCTGAATTAAAGGGATCATTTCCAAATAATCTGAAATGTTTTCAACATTTGTTTTGCTATAAAGTTTGTGTTTTTGTCCATTTGGCCTACAAAGCGTTTATCTCCTGCAGCAGTTTAATTCAAATCTATCCCAGCCTAAACCAGCCTTTATACTTCTCTCGAGTCTCACTGAAGGTTTTTATGATGTGACATGACCTGTCACTCCTGATTCCCAGTCCTCTTTACCTAACTTGCTCTCTTTCTCGCAATGAGTCACACTCTGCCTTGATGACAGATGGAGTGAGCTATAGTTTAATTCCCCTGTGTACATGCTGTCTGATTTGTCTGTTGATCAAAATCTGATCAATCTCATTCAATAAGAGATCTTCCTAATATAGCCTCTGGCCTTAATGAAAACAGTTTCTAGCAGTCACTGTATAACTCTGCCTTTATCACTTGGTATTTTTTTTCCAGTAGTGGCAGTTGGGTGTCTAGAGACATAGATTTTCACATATAAGAGCATGTGTTTGCAAACTGCAGGAGTCCAATGAAACTTTTAAGTTCTCCCTTGATGAAGCAGGATTCACCGCAAAAACAGTTCTGCTAGCACGCAAAGATGGTGACTGTTCTTGCAACATTTACAATAGACGTATTCTTGTTTTTAAAGAAAAAGAGGACTCACATAATAATCAGGGACATTGAACAGACAGCAGTCACAGCTGCTGTTATGCTTGTATTCCCCTATATTGCAGCAGTTTTCAAAGTGTCAGTCTGAAGTGTCGCTTAATGCCTTTAAAAAAACAGAAATAAGAACAGAATTTTGAGGGTTTATTTTTCCCGACATTGTAAAATGAGGTCAGAATGATATAAATCAGTCATGACTCTTTAAAATTTACGCTAAAGCAGAGGCATTGTTTATGATTAGTAAAGCAGGGCACACACACTACATGAGATTGGATCAACTTTTTAACCCATTTTTTTCTGACCAAAGTCAGCAAAGGCCTGATTTTCTGTTGGTCCTGAAGATTTTCCTGTGGTGTGAGGTGTCTTATGAGGGCTTTTATCCCCCTCCATCAGCTCAGAAAACCATCCAGATAGTCCAGATCTGAAAAAGTAAATTCAAAAAACTGTTCAGTGGGGTGCCAAAAGCCTGGTTGGTGTTATCCACATCCCGTGTACTCTAGTGTTCTAGTGCGGGTGGCCAGGGTTTTGATTACAGCCTGTGGCCTTTTTCCCATGTGTCTTTCCCCACTCTCTCATCCTGCCCACCTCTATCCACGGTCTCTCCTCTAGCAATAAAAAGGCAAGAAATGTTCCATTTAAGCAAACAGAAATAGTAACAGCTGAGCATGACCTCTGTGTTATGTCATAATGTGTATTTTGCCACATGTAACAGAACAATAGCCAATCAGGAGGAAAGCTGGATAAAGCAGGAAGCACAGCAAACATGGGCATGGCAACAACGATAGTTTACAGGGCACAAAAAAACAGTTGGAACTTAAGTAATGCAGGGCCTACATGATGATCGAAGGTAACAGCATGAATCGTTATAAAACATGTCCTGTTAAACATACCCCAACTCAGAGGAGAGAAGGGGAGCAGGACTGAAACTGTTACCTCTATGGATGTCTATAGCTAACACCTAGTCACAGCTTTATTTCTCTCTGTTTCTTGTTCAGGTGGATGACTCTCAAAGTAAGTAAGTTTCAAAATAGGTTAAGTTTTTAGATATCTTTACGTGTATGCAAAGCTTATGTGTGAGCAGCATCATCTTGCTTTAACCACCTGCATGGATAGTTAGGGTCCACAACCTTTGATACCGCCACTTCGAGGGTCACAGGCTGGAAAGTTGGGAACCAGAAGTGCTTTGGAATTTAATCAAATACGTAGATAATGTTTATACAGTGGTCCCCCCTCCATTGTGGGGGTTAGGTTCCAAACACAAAATCAATGCACAAAACACTAAAGTTATGCAGAACATTGATCACTGTAGAGAGAGATGCGGAACTGAGAGAGAACAAAGCAAGCATCTCTCCTCCCTGCGAGATGCGAAGCCGTGTGGTACACAACAGCTAATGAGCAGCTGAGAAAAAAATACCGACACTCTGATTGGCTGACTCGGTAGGGCATTATATTGTGACGTGTGAGATTTAAACTCATAAACAATTCTGCAGAATGCAGTAAAATGGCGAAAATGTACACAATATCAAAATTAATTGGTCTGACAGAAAAAAATGCGAAATACTGGGACTGCGAAAACTGAACCGCAATATCACGCGGGGTTTACTGTATGTGTTATCCCTGCCGACGGCTCGCAATAACTCCAGGGTGTCCCCTGTCTTTAGTCCAACGACAGCTAGGATAGACTTTAGCCCCCCGTGACCTCAAAAGGTATAAGCAGTCTCAATAATGGATGAATGGATGTATTCAAGGATTATACTGCACCCTTTTCTTTGCATTCATCAATTTCCACCTTGTAAGCTACTACTTCTGCCTTTTGAAATAAGTTCAGAAAGGAAATTTTAAAGTGTGCAAAAGCCTTTTTACTACTTTACATAGATTAACTACATATTTATCCACAGATGATGGGTCTTCTACCTCAGACAAAGGGCAGCTATTTTGAAAAATATTTTGCTCACCATTGCTTCTTTCATAGAGGTAGAACAAAACATGTTTTCACGTAAAATACAGCATTTTTTTTTAAACCTATTTAAATACCTTTTTTTCTGGATCTGAAAATCTTGAGATATCCACCCACAACCAGCGGTGGGCATGTCCTTAAACATGTCCCAAATCTATCAGGTTATAAATAAAGCTATCACTGTGTTATTCCCCGTCAGTCTCTATGACTATACGAGAAAATAAATCATTAAGTTGCAGGGATTGGAAGAGATTTTTTTTTTTTATTACTGATGTCCGCCATTATCATTTTTGTTTGATTCAAATCTTGATCAATTCCCTTCTTGATTTCTGTGGATTTTCTTTGTGAAAAAAGTCAGCCTACACAGGTTTCTGGTGTAAACAATGTCAAACACATGTCACTCCTGACATTTAATACCGCACTGACAAATGCACTGGCATGTTTCTCCTATTTCCACCCATGCTTGAAGCCACACAGACACTAGATGTTGTGCAGTTAATGTCGTTATCGTTATATATGTTATTCTTAACCAGAAATGGATTTTGATTCCTGCCCTTCATAAGTTGTTCCATCTCCTCTGGAAAAGATCACCAGTGATGCTCTATTGTTGTGTTTGATTGTGTTTAGTGTTAGTTTCTTAAAGTAAGCAAGTGAAATAGCAAGCTTATGTAAATAAACTTGGGAAGCACCATGGCTACCTCAGAAATTTTACAAAAAAGTATTTCTTCTTCATGTGGCGTGGGGAAATTTCTTACAAAGAACACTTTGGTCCAGTATGAGAGCCTCTAAGTGCTGAGTCAGAAGCAAGAAATTCACTCCCTGTTACTAAAGAAACACAGTATGACCTTAAGCTTCATGAAACTTTAATTTTTTTATCAAACATCATGGGATTTATGAAGTAAAAGTGAGAAAGTAGTGGTGCTACTTTTTCCCTACATTGTCCAGAATGAAACGATGAGGTATTGCAGTCTTTATCTTTTCTATTCTGCTCTCTACTTAAGGCTTTTTGCTGTGAATCAACTGCAGGATCAGTTAAGTCTGCCCGCACTTCTGCATCATAAAAAATTTTGAGCAGTGCTTTTTTTGGATGTGTTGTACCAAAAGTTCTCATTCCCCCCCTCTCATCAGGAGGTCACAAAAAGCCAGAGGCAGTCTGTAAACCCACAGAGATTCAGATATGGGAGGAAAAGCCATGAAAGTGGATCACAAATCACAAAATGAAAGAACAGTTTTGCTTTTCTCAAATCATATCAACAATTTAAATGAGTGCTATATTGGAAATTCAGCTGCAGACTGTATTTGTTCTTGTTTCAGTCTCTGTTTGATGGTTCTTTTCATGTGTGGGTTTTTCAATTGCGCTGACCTCCCACTGCTTGCACACACACTGAGGAGGATTTCCCTGCTAACATGTCTCGTGTCTATACTTGCTTCTCCCCCACTCAGCTCTAATTCATCATTCAGCGGTTTATTTTAGTCTTGCCCACATTTGTTTGGTATAAGAGGGATGGATATTTGATATCTGGATGTAAGTTTTGTGCTTTGACATGGCATGAATTTGGAGGATTAGCGTACTGTATTAGGGATCCTCATCTGCCAGGGATGATCAGTTTTTTTTTGGCCTTCCTAAACTAAACAAAAAAGCTTTTGTTTGACATGGCTGAGGACTCACACTTGTTGGCTGCTGACTCCAGTACTGTACTGAGAATGTATTTAGTCTGTCTGGATATTCCAAACAAAAACACATTTTAGTTTCTAAGAATACTAAGTTGTATGCTTAGAAAGCTATCCTAAATTAGGAAAACCTTAAATTTTTGTTTTTCGGACCATCATTTTTGTTTGAAGGGTTTAACAGAACGCCAATTTTTATGCTTTTGTGCCATTAACAGCTCAGGCTGATGGCATTACACTTTCATGATATCTGTCTGTCTGTCCTTTCTGGGCATTCTTATGAACACAGTATTTAAAAAAAACCAACAGGGATTTTCCTCAAAACTTTCAGCAAATATCAGCTGTGACTGAAAAACATAGTGATTAGATTTTGGAGGTGAGAGGTCAAAGATCAAGGTCATGGAGTCTTATGGTCTATCTTTACTTGTAAACAAAACATCTCAAGAACTTTCTTTAAACTTTTCACAAATGGTCACACTGACTGAATGATAAACAGGCTGGACTTTCAAAAGCTAAGGTCTTTTGGCCACATGCTCATCCTTTGTTGTCCAGATTTCTATGACTCACACTAGAGCAAACCCACACCAGCCCTCTTTTTAAGTCATCACTGTCCTTGTCCCACATTTGCATACTTCATGGAGACAAAAGACAGCCAGACATTAGTCATCGTTATTCAAGGGTTTGCACAGGATATTCTTTTTGGTGTCAGATGATTTATGATTTGGAGATATGACATGTATTATCTTTAGAAAATTGGAAACATTTTTTGAACTAATTGACCCTTTGTTGGCTCTCTAATTGGGTAACTGACCAACAAATCAGAAACAGAGAGTCTCTGATCAAAGCATCAGCAGATGGTGTCGGGTTACACAGTCTAACACTTTCTGTGTGGGCAGAGTCTTCATTAATGGTTATATTTTAGAGATTATTTTTTGGACATTTTGTGCTTTTATTGATAGGTGAGAGAGAGACAGTGGATAGGCTTGTGAACCCAGCCGGCAGAAGCATATATATGGGTCGTGCCTGGTTGCTTGTCACTGCCAAACCAGCACCAGTTATTTTTTAACTATTTTGAAAGAGTCATAAAGATTTTGAATTTTCTTTTTACACCCTAATTTAGTTATATCTTTTTTTTTTCTTTCACTTAGGCCAAATTTTGAAAATCAAAAGAATTGATTATCATTAACAACTGATTAAATGTAAATTACTTCCAGTTGTTTCAAATGGGAGAGAGGCCAGCAGCGACAGATTTTGTCTAACCAAGTAACGTTAACTAAGGAGGGCGGGGTTAAACAGAGGATCATTTCCTGGAAAGGGCAGAGCTTGACAAAGAGTCAATTACCAAAATGACTTTTCTTTGTAGAGATGCAAATTGGCACCAGCCTATATCTGCCCTTTTTACAAACTTTGGCAAGTTGATGTGGGGTAAACAAATCAGTTTCAGATGTCGATTTGTTGTGCCATACTAATTAAATCCTGACATCTGGCAAAATCTAACTGCCAATTTGGAAAGATTATTTGTATATGGCAGAAAAGAATGACCCTTTGGACAAACTCTGATCTTTTTTCATGATTAAACAAGAGAAAATGTTGGCATTGCAGGAGAGTAACACCCAAAGTAGTGGTTGGAATAAACATCAGAATTGGTATACATATATAATACATGGGTCTCAGCACAGTGAGGATTTTCACAATCAGTTCACTAATAAATATCTCTACTGTCTTGCTGTCTGAGACACTCTATTGGAGCTCCTGCATGGGCCCAGCCTGCTCTGATTGGTTGATTGTTCTACTCGATGGTAATTGGTTGGTTCAGCGCCATGTCTCCAACAGGTCTGCATTATTTTACGGTCTATGCTACACACGAGACTATAATTAATGAATCAGTGCTGGGACCTCACACAGGTGGGTCTACCTGGGTGCCTGGTGGAATCAGCCATTTCAAGCAGCTATGGTGCTAATCACAGGTGAAGAGGGAGAAGTCCAGTTGCCATGGACTTTACCATCTTGCCTGTAGATGTACTCCATTATGCAGAAGAGACAAGGAAAACCAACTAAAGAGCATTTAAAACTCAGTAAAACATTTTATGACCTCTTTAACTTTTTTAAGTGAGGTCTCTATTTAGTCAAGACTGCACTCTGCATCTACTT
Source organism: Cetoscarus ocellatus (assembly GCA_037902135.1). Lineage (NCBI taxonomy): Eukaryota > Metazoa > Chordata > Actinopteri > Labriformes > Labridae > Cetoscarus > Cetoscarus ocellatus. The sequence continues at coordinate 258,960 of JBAMNC010000415.1, forward strand.
AACAGTAAACCACTGTTTCTGTTTTGTGAAAAAAATTCACAGAACAAGGGAGAAAAGCCACTAAAGGTGTACTTTCTGGTTTATGATTCAAGCGAAGTAGGACTGTTTTGCAAATAATTCACAAAATAACAACTAGGAAGTTCACTTTCTAGAACTTTGTCCCTTATTAAGGGAAATTCATCAAAACAGAAGTGTTGGTTGTCCCTTTATCGGATACACCTTAGGAAGTGCGTTTTTTTTAGTTAATTAGAATCCTCAATTTAAAATAAAGTCAGTAGGTGGATCAGTTGGATTTTTACATGTTATTAATTTATGTAACTATATTCAAGAGTTTTTTTAGTTCAGTCATCACTCTGAAACATATTGAAAGCTAACCAACGGTTTTCAGTCAGAGCAATATCATTTGTGTGTGAAGTCCATAGTAGTAATGTGTTATGTGTTGAAATAAATACTTTAATATAAATGGAGTTGTTGATAAAACAAATTTGATTTGGATTTAATTACACTCAACTACATTTTTATGGGTCCAGTCAGGAACAATATAGACAGAGCATACAAAACAATTATGGCTGAAAACTACCCACAGATTCCTGCCATTAGATGCAAGTAACAATTAAAATCTACAGAAAACACTGCAGTATGTTTCCATGACTTTGGGCCCCTGTCAGAGCAATCATCTTTAATCAACACACATTACCAGACATGGTGAGATGGGTCCTCACTCTTCACAGAAATATGGCCCTAAAAACCCCACTGCTGTCCTCTCCGGGGACTCGTTCAGCCCTCGTTTCTGAGATTGCTCTGATTAAGGCTGATGTAACGATTGCATAATTTGTGGTAATCTTCCCTAAAACTGGATTTTGATGTGTGGCCTTATTGGAAATCATATGCATCCTTCTCTTAATTGCTTTTGCTGCAGGATTTCCATTACTCTAATGTTAAACTTGTGAACTCCTTGCCTGGCATTACAGAATAATTATCACTTTTATGACTCCACTTTTGTTTTCCACTTTTACTTGGATGCAGAAGAGTGCACCTCAGTGGTGGATTGATAATAAGTGTCTTCCACAAATTACCATATTTTAGATAGCTTTTTAAGTGCCCCTATAAAGTAAGATAGGATATGCAATTAGCTCTCTCTTCCCCTCTTTTAATCTGACACTCATGCTTTGATTGTTATAGATAACTCATGTAAGTCCCCATTTTTACAGCGCTCCTCAGTTTCTTCCTATTGCTTCATTAACAAATATTTTCTATAGAAAAGAACGATGCACAGATAAAAAGAAAAAATAATTTTGTGGTAGCTGAGAACATGTTTTTGTGTTATAATGAAGTAAGGATTGTTTAGAGTTGATATTTTACAAAGCCCAAAGTTACTCACATTCTTTTTCTTATTTGAAGATGTGGATGTCCTGCAGCAGCTCGGGCTGTCTGGGAGAAGACCAGGAGGGTCGTCGTCTTCAGGCATTCGATCCATCCCTAATGGCGTCATCCCCTTCAAGTCGGGAGTTATACTCACTCCAAGGGCACGTATCCAGGTGCCTCTGCGCACGGTTATCCCTGCAAACTACAGCCTCACCAACCTGTCCCTGATCCTCAGCCTGTCTGTTCACCGCGTCAACAGTGCTTTTCTTTTCTCTGTTTTATCCAAGAAAAAGAAAGTTCAGCTCGGAGTGCAGTTCACTCCAGGGAAAGTCCTAGTACACACAGGGTCGAGGAGCTCTGTAAGTTTCAACTATGATGTCCATGATGGCCGGTGGCATGATCTGGCCTTGGATATCCAAGGTCAGCAGGTGTTCCTACACACATCTTGTGGAGATAAAAGTGTACATGCAGATATGCATTTTAAAAAAGTGGAGCCTATGGATGCAGAAGGCTCTTTCCTACTTGGAAAAATGAACCATAACTCTGTGCCTTTTGAAGGTGCCATCTGTCAGTTTGACATTTATCCCTCTGCCAAGGCAGCTCATAATTATTGTGATTACATAAAGAAACACTGCAGAGAAGCTGACACCTATCGGCCCATGCTTCCGCCCATGCTACCTCTATTTTCAACTGACCCGAACATCACTGTCACTCATAGAACTCCACTGTCCTTGACAGAAATACCCCAAAACACAGGGAGACTGACTCTGGCCTTGATAGAGGGAAGGACGAGGTCTATGGATGTTGTTCAAACTGACCATGTGCTGGTGCAGAATGAGACATCTGTGCATCAGACTGGGAGCACTCCAAAACCTGCTGCTGTGTCTGCTTCTCCACCGGTTCAACCAAACTTGGAATGGCCATTTGAATTTCAGACCCAAACTACTACTGCATCTCTTAGGATCAGTGGGACACCACAGAACCCCAAACCAACTTCTTATGATAGTGCTGGAAATACCACAGAGCAAAGAGATACTGATCCTCAGAAACCTGTTGACCAAATTATGGATTTACCTGCTTCCGAGATGAATCTGGACTTGAAGACCACAGCTGCTTTCTCACAGGAGTCACCCCCAAACGCCTACTTTCCCCATAAAAACCATTGGAGCACAGAGGCTTTAGGGAAACCTGAGCCAAAAGTGACCAGCATGCAGGATGTCAACCCCACCAGGCTTATTCCAGTCACTCCAGCTGCAACAGATGGCTTTCAAACTTTTGACGTGGAGCCGACCCAGTTCTCTCTGCTGGCTGGAGCACCTGGACTAAAGGGAGAACCAGGACCACCGGTGAGTGTGTGAGCTGTAAACATAACAAAGCAAACACCTGCCCCCTGAAATCTGTGCAGGAGTACATGCATGTTTGACACATTCTCACCACAGGAAGTAAATATATCTGTGCATACATCGCAGGGAGATTTGTTTATTTCATGGCTTTTTTACAGCAATGTGTTTACTTTGTTCCTGATTTCTTTATAAATGTTATCAATAAGGGCCACCCCTCTTAGAGCTGGGCAGTTTATCAAGTTTTTAAGATCCGTTTAAAAAAGAGGGACAGATGATACTGTTTAAATTGGTGTGGTTTATATTTCACCGACTGATTAACCTTGGCCACCAGTTAAATCTGTCTGATTCAACCTCTGTAATCAGGCAGCATCTTGCCAAACTCCAATCTACAACAATTGTGAGCAGTCCAAGCAGCACGGTCCAATCAGCGCCAGAGCAGGAAGAGGTGGGAGCTACAAACAAGACAACTACTTGGACAGAGATTAGCACAGATGCTAACAGCCTCAGTTCGACATGTTTTACCAAGAGCTTGTTTACAAAGTGATTAAAGTTCTTTACACTGTGGCAGTAGCACCCACCTACTACAATATCTGTAATGAATGTGATTGATTGCATGATTGTTAAGTCCCTAACCAAATATGCTTTTGAAAGGTTCTCCCCACCCAAAACACTTTCTATGAGACTAGTGAAAAATTCTGAACACTCCATCTGGTGTGTTGTATAATAAAACATCTAATCTCCAAAATTGCTAGTTTGCAGGTAATGAAAAAAAGTTGTACATAAATTCTGATTACAATTGATTTTTGTGGTTAAAAATGTATAAAACCCACTCACCAACATACCAACAGCACTGCAATATTGAAAAGTGAAGGATGTGGCCCTGCATACATCAGCGTTTGTCATTTTACTATTGTAATCACTACTTTTACTTTACAGAAAAAAACAAAAGGGGGCATGAATTTTGTATTGCAATACAACTATCATCAGCTTTGATTTTTGGTCTATATCAGGCAGCCCTAATTTCACTGGAAAAGACGTTTGAACTTCAGGTTTCAACATTTTCCTGCTTCAGACCAGTTTTTTGTACAGTAAACCTCAGGACAACAATGACCCATATGTATGCCAGACGTTTGTTTAGATTTTGTCTGGGCTCTTTGAAATCCAGGACAGACTCTGATGATGCTGCTGACGTGACTCTTGCTGTTGTGGTTCTCAGAATCTGGCACTCAGCATCTCTGGGTGTCTGCTTATTAAACAAAAGTCTAATGATTTGCAAATGAGTCACAGCTCCATTCTCTTCTTTAAGGATATTTTGCTGACTTGAATGGAATACTAGTAGGCAGGGTCTCATTATTTCATTGTTGATTAATGTGTGTAATCCTTTTTAGCAACAGTGGTAGAAATAGTCAGGTTCATAGCCGGTCTTTGCCAGTTGGTGTTTGTCTGGCTGAAGGGGCTGGCAGGAGGGTGTTAGATTCCTCTGGGGAGAAAATATGATTGCTCACAGAGCGGATACTTCTAAAGTGGGGTCAAAGGTAAGTAGGGATAAAGCACTTGAGCATAATTAACTGTTTAGAGTAACAATATAAAGAACTTTTGGAAATGAATGCAGTGCTTTATCCCTTTTTACAGTGCTGAAATAGTTTCTCCTTTAAGGCACTTCATACTCTTCCAGTCTAAGTGTTGGCATGAGTATTGCATTTCTCAGTACTTAAGTTGAGTGAATGCATGAAACAGATAATATCAGGCTTATTGTGGGTGGAGGGTTTAATTTTTAACCCCAAATATCTATTGATGGAAAAAAGTAAAAAACAAACCAAAAAAACATGTCATGTGGCAAAGTAATGTTTTAATCGTGATAATTCAGTTTTCATAACTGTGGGATTAGGGATGGGAATTGAATACCAATTCCATTTTATGATGGATAACTCTCTCAATGAATCAATATCATTCGTCATTTTGCTTATCAAATTCTCTTATCAATTCCTTGTATTTGGCTCTCCTTGCCTTGTAAATTGAGGACAAAACACTCTCACCAGTGGCAGTCTGCAGAAATATAACAAATTCAAATCATTGCAGATATGGGACAAAAGTGGAAAAAAATTGTGGCTTCATTTTCCACAAAATGAAGCTGACTGCACAACATTTAGTTGGGATAAACACAAAAATGAAAAGAGGCGTTTATTTATCCACACAGAAGATCAGCAGGAATCAATAAAGGAATGGTTTGAGAATCATATTGAGAAGCACAATTTCCACCACTATGTGGGAGGCAGGATTTGTTTTGAATATGAGGCATTCAACTTAAAAGTCATTTAAAAATCCCATAGACTTCCAAATGATGGAACCAGAATTGGTAAAATACTAATTCACATGTGTTTTAGGGTGCATTACGACATGTCCCAGCTAAAATTAGTCCTGGTCCTTCCCCATTGACTGAGCTGTGCTCCTTTTCAGTGACCAGCTGTGATTGTAGACTTTGTTCTCCATGTTCATATGGTCCTGCCAGGCACTTTTCCTATGTTTTACACAAAATCGTTACCCACATTTTCCATTGTAGGACTTCTCTGTCTTGTATTAGATCATGTTCAACCAGAAAGAATTCCTGTCTTGGCAACAACAGAGACCACAGCACTGCATGCCCCTGAAGTCTCTCAGACTATTTTATGAGAGAAAAGGATCTAATGCTCAAGGCTTTTCTCATTGTATTGCTTGCTAATGTTTCAGAACAGTCTATAAACTTCAAGTAGATTACTGAGTCAATTGTGAAATCTAATTTCAAGGAGGACATTTTTGAAATGCAGCCTTCTAGATGGTTGAATCATTGATCAGAAGCATATTATTGAGTTTTGATCCCCCATTTGAGAGGAGGAGTTAATATATGTGGACCATAGACAGTTCAGAAAGCCATAAGTTTGAACTGCTCACAAGAGAAGGAATGCCTTTGAAGGTAAATATGGTAAAGTCTGCTGCGTCTTCTTTTCAAGACAGCATGTCGGCTTCAATAGATAAGATGAGAGCTCTTGAATTCTTGGATGCACTTTGAAGCACTGAAGACAAGGGCTGGGAATCAAAAAACAATTCCAGTTGAGAATAACAACTTGCTAGAAATCAATATCATTTAAACCTTTTGCTTAACAGTTCCCGTATCAATTTCTTCCAATTTGTCTTGCATGCCTTGCAGGTCAAGATTGCCCCACTCATCAGAGCCAGTCAGCAGGAATAGCAACAACGAGGTCAAAGATGTGATCATGGCAGACAGGGGCTAGAAAGTGGTCAAAACTGTGGCTTGATGTTACACAATATGACCATAACTGCACAACATCCGATCTTCGGAGACAAGAGTGGAAACATCAAATATTTTTAAAAGCAAGCACAGCATCATCAAAGATCATGAGTGGCACGTGTTTCACATTTTCATACTGAAAACTCTCAGGAATCGATGAAGAATCAAATCGTTAGGTAGAATAATGGCATTGGTATCAATAAAATCTTATCAATTCCCATCCCCATTGAAGATAAGAGGACCATAGTATTGACTTGATCAGCAAGTGAGGTCTTCAGTGCAGGACCAGGGAATATTTACAGCTTTGAATTTCAGTAGTTTATGATGCTTATTATGTGTCACATAAACATGCCCATGACATTGAGGGCTTTTCTGATTTAAAGTCATAGTTGAGGGTTTCTTTTAAAAACAGCTTTTTCAATTTTTTTTAGCTGTCAGTTTATGAAGCATGGTTAAACACTGAAGGATCTATTAAGGACAAAAGCAATGCAGTCCCCCTGTGTGCTCCCACATCAGGCCCAATTGCTTTGCACTATGACAAATCAAAGGGATAGTTTGGGTTTTTTGAAGTGGGGTTGTGCGAGGTACATAGCATGAGCCTGAAAGTGTGCCACAGTGTCACAGCTCAGTTCTCTCTCTGTTCAGAAAATCTTGGGACAGTTGCTAATGATATACATTGCTGTAGATGCTGTACTCTTCGTGAAATTAAAATTGTGGGAGAAAATAAGCCTCAAAAACAGCGTTGGGTCATCACGACAGTTGTTACCAACAGTTTGTTCACATCCGCTTAATTTCCCACTACCAAGCAGCTTTGATTGGGCACTATTTTGAGACACGGCACAGCCTACGTGTCCTGCCAGCAGCATAAGAATTATTCTACAGTGTTACTTGAATTACGCCAAATACACAAAGAATACCGCACCTTTTTGTTTGGGGCATTAGTGGCGAAGACTGATAGTGCGCTTGGTCAGTGATCGGAAGGTTGCAGGTTTGAGCCCAGCTCCGGCTGTCACATAGCGATGTGTCCTTGGCAAGACACTTAACCCCAGGTTGTTCCCGCTGCTGCGTCCGTGGCTTGTAAATGGGCATGAAAGTACGTGAAAGTGAAGTGATACTAATGGACAACTGACAAAGACACTCTGAACCATCAGTGAGTTAATGTGAGAGAGAATGGGTGTGAATGGGTAGATGCTCAAGTCCATTTACCATTGAAGTCCATTTATCCCAAATAAAGATTAGCCAAAGGTACAAATGTTTAAGGATTATCTCCCCTTTTTCTCATCTATCCTTTCTTTCTTGCTTCCCTCCTTCCTTCTTAACCTGTTTCTCCTCCCTTCTATCTTCCTTCCTTTCATTCTTCCTATGTTCACTTTTTTCATACTTCAATCTGTCCATCCATCCATCCTTTATTTTGTCCTTCCTTTCCATTCTCTGTTATCTTTTCTTTCTCCATTCCCTCCATTCTTCTGTAATTTCCTTCTTCCTACCAGGGCTACTTGATAATGGGAAAAACATGATCATGATTTTTTTGACTGATAATCGGATCAGAATTCTTACGCATGATTACTCATTGATTTTATTTCAGCTGTATTACATGAATTGATTGGACTTAATGACTCTCAATACTTTGACATTTAAAAAGACTTTGAAACACAAACAATACACAGGGGTAGATGTGAAGAAAGCATATGATCTCAGTGAATGAATAAAGATAAATTAAATACATGTTTGAGGTTGTGATAATGAACTCCTGTAGCCAAAATATATCAACTAACATCAAGGCATTAAGCATACATTACAAAACACATGAACACAAGTACAACAGTAATTGTTCAAAGTTGGATTACTTTGTTTTCATAATTGCTGGAAGCTATAATTTTAATCCAAATTGAAATGCAATTTATTGCTAAGCCCTACTTCCTACCTTCCTTTCCTTTATTACCTTTTCTGTCCTGTCTTTTACTTATCCTGCCTTCAATCCATGAATTTATCCAGCAAATCAGATAAGGTTTAACAGTCCTCATTGTCTTTACAAACTTACGTGAAATAATGTCACAAACCTTGGAGTTTAATGATAATGACAGCTTTAAGATAATGTAAGTAAGTTTGATGCCATCAGATCAAGTTTTGCCTTGCTCTCCATCTAGCAGTGACTGCAACTACACTTTCATGTGTGGACAGCCTGATGATTACAAAAATAAAAAGATTGATGAAAAGCTTCTGGCTTTTCAAAGTGAATTTAGCTGAAAAAGCTTAGTTATGGTTATTGGTTCAGTCAGAGTCAGACAAATGTCTGATATTATTATAGAAGCCCATTTTCAGCTGAACTGCCCCGAGCTGTGTAAAAATCCTGTTTCCTTTTCCTCTTTCTTTAAACTTATAAAGCCATGAGAAAATAAATTCCAATCCCAACATCTCAAGCTTACTAAGGTTCCCCAGCTTGACCCTTCATTAGATTTGACCTTTCAGAGCTTTGCTAATCCATGTATGAAATTGTTTTAAAGCTAGCTGATGCCCATAATTAATGTGATTGGCTGCGGCTGGAACCAGTGCTGACCTCCCTGCCAGTATAATGAGTCAGACTTGAGGCTCTGTGCAGTGTAGCGGTTTTGGGCTGAAATTGTGTTGGCTGCAGAGAGAAAGAGCTGCTCTAGCTCCTAACAAGACGATCAAATGCCTGCCAGCATCTTCCATACTAAATACTCTATAGCTCCCCTCTAACTTTACTTATGGGGAATGAGGAAAAAGGCCTAAGGTGTGTTTGATGAATTCATTTTAAGGTTGGGTGACTTTATATATTTATATTTATATTATATTACTATATTTATTCTGAGCTTTTAAAAATAAAACTTGACTAATGTGGACTTATTCTGATCAGACTCAAAGTAGAAAAGTGAGTGATCACCAGTGTTGAAGGTGACAGAGTACCTGATGTGAATGGACCCTTATTAAATTCAATGTATATACTTTATTTAAGCACCTGCAAGGATTTTGTAGCAAGTTATGGACCATACTAAAATCTGTATGAGTGCCTCTATAGCCCTCAAAAGCAAAAAAAAAAAACTGTCAGCAACAAGACTGGTATGGCTGTACGACTATTTTGATTGCCTGTTTTGCCTGTCAGTGACACATTTAAGAATGAAAGAGAAATTAGATACTGCTTTAACTGAAGAAGTGACAAGATAAACACAAATTTAAGGTTCTTCCAGTGGCTTTTAAAATGTATTTTTGGCTTTTAGTGAGCTTTGAGGACATATATGCATATTTAAACTTGACAGTGGTTCCTTGGAAAGTTAGTAAATAGATACAAAGCAGCAGCCATCATGATAGTGTCTGATGTTAAACTTGAAAAGACCATTGAGGATGTCTCTGATACTTTTCAAGTGTTTATGCTAGAGCTATAATCCGATACACCAGGTGGACTGTTTCACAAATCCAAGGGATAGGCTTGCAAGCGTTTCTTCCTTTCAGCACAGCTAGACCACTATTATAGCTACTGCCTGTTTCTCCTACTTTCTCCTCTTATGTTGCAGCTCATTTTCTGAACTGAAACATGTGCAACAGCTTATGTCTTTGCAAGATGTGTCTGCCTGATCACAGACGTGGAATCTAGGCAGTCCAAGCTGCTTTGCAAAATTACGTGCAACAAACAGATGATCCAGGATCTGTTTGTACTTTAACTTACTCTTGTTCAAACCTCATGAACTGAATACAGCATCCAGTGATACCTAGTATGAGCCATGGAGATCAGCAGACAATTAAGTATTTCAAAACATTCCCCAAGCATTTTAGTGGGTTATCATGTAGAGGTGGCTCTTATGTCCTATTGGTGTATTTGGTTCAAACACCGCTCTGACTTTTCTGTGTAATCAGTCTCATGGAATCTGTATTTAATAGGCTAGTATCAGCTTGTGGCTGCATGACAATAGACAGAAACTTACTGTTTTAATATCACAGCCTATTGAACACTGCAGTTGTAATATAAGCAAAACAACATCTATTACAGTAGTGAGATCATAGTTCCTGACAAAAACCCCTCATTTGCTGTCTGACTTGCACACACTGCATAAACAGCTAGATATTTTAGTCTTATCTTTATCCTTGCAGTTTTCTTCACTACAGTGGTTAAATATTTACTTGTCCCATTCTTGCAAGCCCTGTGTTTTGTATCAACTCATCCCATGAGCTTAGTGAATCATCACACCTCTTGTTTTCATGTCTCTTTAAGACACTTCAGCAGCAAGAGTGGGAATTCAGGGAGAGGTAGTGGGGAATGGCATTGAGAAATGAGTTACAGGTCAGTGTGGACACAGGCCCCCAGAGAGAAAGGTTCATAGCATTTTCACATGGGGCACAACCCAGTGTCCCTTTACAGTGATTTTAAACAGTTACGCCATGTGAAAATGGAGCATAATGTCAATGCTGCTATTTGTAAAATATTCTGTAGTAAGCGAAGTTACTAGTTACTCATGAAAAATATCAGTTTCCATTTTGCTACATTTAAGCCATTTTAATCATTGAAGCTGATTTGTAAATTGAAATGATAAAGATGATAGTTATACAAATGAGATAGTTAATAATAATAGTAATCGTTATTATCATTATTAAAGTTCTTATTATTATTAATGCTTTTATTATTAATAAACCAATTTTAACTACAATGAGTGTTTTTTTAGTTGGATTGCTTTTTTTTTTTACCTAACTTCTTTTATGATATACGCTTCTTCTTTTTTGCATTCTTTTCCTTTTAAATGTGTTTTATTAAAATCATTATGATTAACTACTAAAATTAACACAATTCTCTCTGACAGAGGCAATTATGTGACTATTTTAACAGGTATTTTTATCAGTTTGGTTTCCTGTGTTTGTCATTCCTAACATGCTGAAATATTTCTTTGACATCCAAAGTCATGTTTAGTAAGTAAAAAGAAAAATAACCAGCTCTTAGGTTGCGTTCACACCGAACACGACTTGGCGACCGTCACCTACCAAAATCATGTCGTCTGTCCATAAATAGCTAATTTGGTCACCAGCGCCAGCACCTACTAACCACAAAACACTGCAGCTGATGGCCCTGCAGCAGCATCTCCTGTCAGCTGCACCTCGAGTAAAGAGTTCTGTGCAGTCCTGTCTAGGCGGAACTAATGTACTCACCAACTTATGTTTCCATGGACATGGATTGTCGGCATGGATTGGCGGCACACCCACACGTGACGTCACCTGAAAAGTTCAAATTTTTCATCTTTGGTGACCGAGCGGCGCAGCCTGGTTGCACGTCCAAAGTGACCCCAAGAGTACTCGTCTGCAGGGACAAGGGTGCCACCATATGTCTCCCAAGACATGACCGAGTCCCCCAGATCGCATCCGTCACGTCGTGTGAGATCTGGTCACGCCTGATCGCAGCTGTACATTGACTTTGCATGAAAGGTGGTCGCCCAAGTCGCGTTTGGTGTGAATGCAGCTTTATGCCGACAACAAGACAAAACAATATTACCAAAATCACCTAAAACAGGACTTTGCTTATCTTGTGCATGTATTTATTGTGTGTGCTGTAGTGTCTGCCTGTAGGTACGGCCCATTCAGCAGCAGCATGCATGAAGGCTGCAAGGATCAGGCTGCATCACCATCATGCAGAAACACAAACACTGGCTGCTGAAGTTATTGTCTCAGCCTGTCCAATTACATCTTTTACTTATCTTTTAAGTGTGTTTTTGGACTGTGACAGAGCACTCTACTGCTGCACTTCTCCATGTCTTTTCTGTGGGGATATTTAGCTTGTGGGGATGCTACTGCACTACTTGATCAATAAAATAACTAAGCTACTGAAAGGCTTTATGACTCAGACAAGAATGATGCTACCACAAAGCTACTGGAAATTGTATTTAAGCTACTAATGTTGCTATTTGTTGTGACCAACTGCCCATCACTGCATATTATATATACAAACAATTGTGAAGGGAACTACAATCTAACCATTTTCTGCAGACAGTGCTGAGAGTAGTTTAGGCTACTAATTTTTGAAAAGTAGCTTAGTTTAGTCTTAATTAACTGAGGCATGTCCATCACCTACTATGTTGTGTCAAAAGTTACATTTTTCTGCAAAACCAAACAAAGATAAAACATACAAGTCTTTACAAATATATGCAACAAGCTGTTATCTTCTATAAAAATGACAAACAGCTGTACCAGTCAGGTTCTATTTTGAACTGCTTGACTACGAGATGATCAGAGTCTTCTAAACAAAGGCAGCAGCCGTCATTTCTCTCTTTTTCGATTCTTGAATTCAAAATTAGAATTTAAAGAAGAGCGACACATCTATTCACAGCCTCACAAACAGAAGGTCATTTTTGTCCCATCCTCTTGTACATTGTGAAAATTGAAAAAACAAGATCTTCCTTATGTTGAATGGGTAGTTAAGTAGTTGTAAAACTTAATTTCCATTTTTGTATTCGACATAACTTTGAATTTATTTTTTCTTTCAGGGCCCTGTAGGACTTCCAGGTCTGCCAGGAAAGCCGGGGAAGAGGGGTCCAAGGGTGAGTATCTCTATACTAGCAACAAGTTCCTTCTTATACAGCTCCTCTTATTTCTATTAACTCTTCTCAAGCCCTCCTCTAAATCTTTTGTAAGAATTACATTGGGTCTCAATTATGCCTTAATCATGTCTGAGCTGCATAATATTGGGATTAGACCATTAGCCGTGCATTGATATGAACGACCTTTGAGCTTTTCCATCAAGCACTCTGTGACCTCTTTGGATTATGAAGCATTATTCAGCCAGACGTTAGTTTGCTTTGGCTCGGGGTTTGATCAAGCTGTGCTACTCTGCTGCCAAGATCCATTTATAAAGCTGGAGAGCAAATAAGTATAAGCAAAAAAATCTGTAGGTTGCCAATGTAAAATGATCCAAACACATGCAGCAGGCATTAGAAAACATAAAAAAGTATGTAACTTGTACAAGAGTATAAATAAAGCTTATATTTTCCAGAATAAGCACTTTCTATCCCTTACATAAACAATACAGCTACTTAGATTAGGCCCTGGCCTTATGTCAACAGTGATGAATGCCTCCAGTGTGTCAGACTGACTCCTTCAGTGCCGTGTCTCTCATTCTGGGGCTCAGTGTCAGTCAGTGCTGTGAGCTCCTGATGGAGCCTCATAGAGTGAGTCCAGATGTTGTTTTTAGAGGACATATTGAAAAGAGAAAACACTCCAAGATGATTTGTCTCTGGGGATGTCATGTTATTTAATCATTTCTAAAATTTAACTGATGTTTCTGTGTGTACTTGGTGACCCTAAAAGTGACCCCAGCCCTCTTCCAAGGGGAATATAGTGGCAGTGTCAACTGAAAAATTCGGCAAAAATATCTGTCAGTTGTCATTTTTCATTAAAAAAGCAACGATAAATTGTTCAAAACTAATCTTTGGCTGTAAAAACACTTGTGAAATGTAAATTAACTTTTATTTTAAAATTTTCAGTTAGATTTTAGGGGTGTAGGACATTTTTAAAGGAGTATCAATAAGGGTATTGACTAATTTCATTAAAAAAATAACTAATGGAAAAATATTCCAATAAAGGTAAAAATCCTTTATTAGAGATATGTCAATATCTTCATCAGTTGGTTCTTAATTAAATAATGAAATACAACTACATATATTCTATTTACACTTTAGCTTTTAAGTTAGTTCAAAGAGATTAAATATAATAACTAAAAGTAATAACTAAAAACTAAGGACCTTTGCTGACTGAGACCATGTCCACATGGGGGCCAAAAAAAATTCTCAGCCTCCAATGTAAAAATAAAAATGCAAATAATGTTAAAATAAAAATGTCCACTAGTGTGAACGTCTCAAAAATATCAACAGCTACCTTAAACATGCATAATTGCACTAAGTGCTGTTAGTGGCATGCAGCTTTCTTTTGCCAATCCTCTGCTGAAACCATCTTATTTTTAACCAATAACCTTAAGTGTTATGGTTTAATTTGTAACCATATTAACAGGTGTTAATGGGAGCTCTTTGCTCTTTTGTTTAGTTTTCAGCCTGAGACATATCTGATGAGTCAGTGCTACTACTACATTGAAACTGTAATAAGAGGAATTTGTTAGTTTTCCCTCTGGTCTCAACATCCATTATATCAACAGCAACCACAGACACAGTCGGCCAAAGGATGACAGTTAACACGGTCACTTTTTAAGCTGTAACAATGGGTCTTGTCCAAAATGTTGACAAGGTTTTCATCCTCTGAGTATCGTATGGAGCAGTGTCAGGGAGAGGGGCAATTATGTATGTATGTATGTATGTATGTGTATGTATGTATGTGTAAGCATATAAACAGCCCAGTTGGCAATGCTGAAAACAGTAAAGTTAGCATCATTCACTAAAGCACAACTTTCACACAAACAGAAGTGATAACACTACAGAGAACACTGTAAACAGAGTTTGCAGAGTGTTTTAAAATAAGTCCTTTAAGATACTGAAAATGCAGTTTTAGTCTTGCAAAGCATCTCAATTTGCCAGATTCCATGTCTTCCACAGACCTATCTTGTAATGCTTACAGCTGAGCCAATTTCTCCTTGTGAAAAAGGGACCATGTGTTTTAGTTGTGCTGAAAGCAAGAAGTGGAAGCCTTTGACTGGCCTGTATTGACTGTGCCAAACATAAAAACATTTGTTCAGTCACATTTTGTTTTTTCATGAAAGGTTCTGTCCATCTCATTTACGGTCAATGGGATGTTTAAATATATCCCTCAGAGATGTGAAATAGTCCATCTGGCTGTTTGAATGTGCTTGAAAGGCCAAAATGCAGGTGTTTTACAAAAACACCCACCTATACGTAGACAAGGCTGAAAACAGAGCTAAATGGCCTGAGTTTTTGTAGACTAAAATTAGAGTTAAACTTCAGAGGGCAAAAATGACTCAAATGTGGCAAAAATTGCTATGTATCTTTGTCAAAAAGCCTAGACTAAATCTAAATTACACTTTGGAGCAGAAGTTAAAACTGTCTATTTCATGTGTCCAAAACTAAGCTAAATATGCTACACAAACTACTGCAGTGAAATATTTGGAGATACCGTCTTTATTTTCTCTTTTCAGAGCTCCTGCAGACATCCTCCTGCAGAGAGCTTGTGCTACCGAAGAACATACATCTGAGCTACCTGCTGCAGCCTGAGACTCTGCCCTGCGGTCAGGCCTCAGAGGGGTGGGCTGTGGGAACCCAATCTCTTTAAACAAAGAAGAAAGAGGGCTTTGTCTCCATCTTATTAAATGCATTTAAGACCCTGTCTGGAGCTCAGCAGCTCTGTCCAGAAGTATACCAACCTCTATGGAGTTCATTCATCATCAAGCTCTTGAAACCAAAGTGTAGGCCACACAGACTCAAAAAATAAAGACCCAAGGGGGCAGTAAAAGCTTTATCGATTGTTCCTTTAAACTGCCAGTATTGTATAGATCACACAACTTCAGAATACTTCACAGCTACTCTGTTCTAAACATAGCTTTAAATAGGTGAATTATTTTAAAATATAAATAAGTGTCCATCTCTGGGGATGTTGTGTTGTTTAATCATTTCTGTAATTGAACTGATGCTTCTGAGTGTACTTATGACCCTAAAAGTGACTTCCCCTCCATCCAAAAGGAATAAATTGACAGAGTTGACTTTGTTGATGAAAAATATGACTAAATATGAGGTGTGTCAGAAAAGTTCCAGGACTGGTGTCAGAAAAAATTTATTTTAAAAACCCAAACTTCAAACTAAGAGTTTCCCCTTCACAGTAATCCCAGCATGTCTACAAAGAGATACTGAGTTGTTTGCTTTGTTCAGTGCTCGAGAAGAGGCAAGAGTTGTGGCAGGACAACTTGTGGCTGCTTCACCATGACAACGCACCGGCTTACAATGCCCTGAGTATCTGACAGTTCCCGGCCAAGAAGAACATTGCCGTGCTTGAGCAACCTCCCTACTCACCCGACCTGGCTCTGTGTGATTTTTTCCTCTTCCCCGAGCTCAAGGGGGTCAAGGGGACCCATTTTGAAGACGTGGACAACATCAAAAAGGCTGTGACGACAGAGCTGCGGAGGATCCCGGAAGAATCCTTCCAGAAGTGCATGAAAGTGTGGCAGAGAAGGATGGGAAAGTGCATTAGACCCCAGGGGGATGACTTCTTCTTCGAAGGGAAAAACTTGTAGTTTGGATTCTAAATAAATATTTTGTGACACCAGTCCTGGAACTTTTCTGACACACATCGTATAGTTGTCATTGTCTTTTTTGAAACTCAAATTACTGTTGTAAAAATTAAGGAAAATGATCAATTCACTTTGTGGTTAGGGGTTATTTCGGGATTGTTTAACATACAATACATACACTGACAAACAACTGGAAGTGCATCATTCTTTGGTGATGCTAATACAAGATTGCTTACCTACTTGGAGTTTACAATTCATGTGAGTCGAGATCATTCAATAATAAGAGTTGTTGCTTCAATTTGGCTGCAAACTACTACTACTACAACTACCTTAGTGGTCTAAGCAGTATTATGACATGAAATAACAAACATTAAGGAGAAAGTCAATGACATTCGCAGTCATATTTATACCTTTTAGTTAATATACAATTACAGACTGTGCCGATGCTTCTACACTTAATCATTATTGGTCAGTGGGTAGACCTAATAGGGGTGTCAAAATTCATCTTTTAATCGATGCCTTCTGATGAGGACATAGATGAATATGTGTCGATGCAGAGACAGTCAATAAATCGTTTAATCTTGCTGAGGACGCTTCTAGACTGCAGTAGCAGTTTGTTTCTGAGGAAGAAAAAAAAACAAGTATAGGAAGATGACACCTATGAAATGTATTTATTTTGGTTTACAATGAAAAGGCATTTTTGCAGCAGTTGATCTCAAAAACCATTTCTAATTACTAAGATGATTTTATATTTACCTGAATGCTTGTAATTTTTCATGTAGCCTGGTGCAGAAATTTTGAAAATCAAGGACTGTACTGAGTTGCATTGTAATGTCAAATCAATTTTTTTTATTTAATTGATATAACAAATAATAACTTATAAAAGACATTTCATTTTTAAGTGAAGCTCTATATAACTATGTATGAAAAATACCAAAACAGCTAGGTTATTTGATGAGGGCATCACAGAAAATAATAATAATCTGCTTAATTTTGGATATATGAAAGAGATGTTTCAATTCTGTTTTGGAGAGCTTAAATATCATGCTTAGGATTACATTTTCAGGCATACACTTTTGACAGTATTAAAATAACAGTATTAAAACAAAGACTGTGCAAATTTAGAAAAGTGCATGGTCTTGTGGCTACCTAGACCGTTTTTCCCTCAGAGTTACAGCTCTGAAAGGTTTTAAACAGCTACATGACTGCTCCGCTCTTGCCTGAAAGAGGCTTTATGTAGTTTTACTTTTCTTTTCAAAAAGGCTCCCCACAAATCCTTGAAATGTCTTACAAAGCCTTGGATCAGATTTTTAAACTTGAAGTGCTTTAAACTTTAAGCACACAGTGTCCTACATTTTTTCAGCCATTTCTGTGACACATTTCTTTTATTTTATACAAATGTTCAAATTAATCCTTCCATGTATTTAGTTTTTCTTGTTGCAATTTACAGTAATTAAGGCTTTGGAGTGGTTTCAGAGGTTGTGTGTAGGCCTTCATTAACTGCTGATGTGAGATGAAAAGATTGAAAATTTAAGGGTATGGTTGGTGAACAAGGTTAGTGGGCTATAATACAAAGAAAAGGACTTCAATCAAATCAGTCTAATCAAAGCCTACATCACCACATGAAACCTAAAAAGTAAGTAGCAAAAGCAGTGCAAAAATTGTATTAATTTTTCTTCTTTGGGGCCTGAAAGCAATGTTAAAAGAGTCTTAAATTTGACATTGAGAAGTATGCAGCTGTCCTGGATAAAGAGACATTTTCACAAAGAAAGTTGTGTGCAAGATTTGTAAAACATGCAAAGGAGGTAAAAGTTGCCCTTCCACAAAATGAGCTGCGTGACCTGTGTTGGCGTTTTTCCCCATCACACAGACTTCACAGAGCTCAAGATGACACCGCGCAGCAGTGGGGCTTTACCTCTCTGACAGTAAGGTGTCATGTCTGACTGAGCAGACAGTCTCACCGCTGCTAACACCGCACAGCATCTCTTACATGTGAAGCAGCCACGTTCCCCAACACAGCCATGAGCCTGGCAGAGCACTGGAGTTCACCCGCGCCTGAAGGGGAGGCTTGAGAGCAGATCAAAGAGAGCTTTGTGCAGAAAAGCTGACCTGACGGCATGCAGTCAGTGTGACACTGGGGTTTCTATGAAAATGAATCCATTTGCATAATTGCCTGAAGAATAGTTGACACTATAATGGCTCAAAACGAGGGGTCTTTGGACAGTCAAGTAGTGGAAGTTTTGCTTCTGTTAGGTGTTGATTGGTGCAGAAAACCATTTTGATTGTTATTCTGAAATGCATCTGATATGTTTGCATGAACGAGACTTCAGAGACTATGAGGTTTTTCTGACATTATTGCTTAGATGCAGATGATACACCAGAGTTAAGAGAGTCCAATGAATTAAAGTTAACAGGTTATACTGTATATTTCTTATAAACATACTTACATTTATTGTAAATCTGGGGACGGTTGGGTCTAAAACTACTCTATGTTGTTGCTGCATTTAATACTTTAACGCAAAAGCCATCCAACCATTACTCGGATGATGATAATATTTACATTCTCTGCTCTCACAGCATGTAGCTGCTCTACCCACCACACAGCAGCTCTTCTGCAAAGGGGAGATGCATTTTTCATTACAAGTAGTGCAGACAGTCTTTTGTTTTAAATAAATGCACAATGAAATGAGAGGTACCTCCAAGAGATATTCTAAACTCCCAAAAAAAAGGTGGTAACCCTTCATATCTAGGTGCATATACTCCCCATGCAATATTAGCTAAGTGTGTATGACAGCAATATATCAGCTCTGTGTAAGTAATAAAGCACTTATAATGTCCTTGGCTTCTTGAAGACTATATTTTACTGGGCTTATCCCCTGATTAAATATTTGCATGACACATTTTTCTTCATTAGTTGGAAAGTTTTCATGCATGGATTATAATCTCATTATACTTTTTAGACAACTCAGTGCAGTAAGAGAAAGACACATCATTCTTACTACCTTTTGAAATTGAAAGATGTCCAGCAGTACCATCGGCTCAGGGCTGGCAATAACAAGTGGGGCTTGGGCACACCCATCAACTGTCCAGAGAAGCCCTGCAAAAAGGAGTCTTCATGAGGATTTGTGGTGTAACGGCCAAGTCTCTGAAGTGGAAGCAAGGCAGAGCAACTCAACAATGCATGAAAACATAGGAAAAGGGATGCAAAAACACAGCAGCAAGAGCTCTGGGCTAATGAGTCAATATTTGAAATAGTTGGTTGTAACAAAAGTCAGTTTGTTTGCTAAAGGGCTGGAGGGTGGTACGGTAATGATTGTCTGCAGGGAACAGTGAAGCATGGTGGAGGTACCTTGCAAGTTTGGGGCTGCATTTCTGCAAATAAGTTGAGTATTTGGTTAGGTTTTACGGAGTCATCAATACCAAAAAATACATGCTGATAGTTATCCATCATGCAGTACCATTAAAGAGGTGTTCGACTGGCCTCAGATTTATTCAACAGCGGTACAATAACCCAAAAAAATACAGCCTATGTCCTTTAGAACTATCCTCAGTTCATAGAGGAACAAGTGATCCTGGAGTTGATGGTATGGCCGCACAGAGGCCTGATCTCATCATCAAGTGTCTGAGAATCGGAGGGAGAATCAGAAGGATTTGAGTCAGCCTCCATCCACACAGTTCTGTGGATAGTTCTCCAAGATACTTAGAACAACCAGCCTGAGAGTTCTTCCTAAACTGTGATTTAGCCACTTAAGCCTCATTATCTCTGCAACTTTTGGCCTTGTGCAGTTAAATAAGTCTTAACTGTGCCATCTGACGACATTGAAGACCAAAACAAGGATAAATAACTTTTCATCAGCTTAGAGAATAAAATACTCCAAGAGAACATAAGTTTTTGGATGCAGTGGTGTCACACCAACTACTGCTGCTATGCTCTGTTTAGTTTTTCTGTCACGTTATGGTAGCTGTTTGCTGACGCAAATCTGAACAAAGGCAGTTAAGTAAGTCAGATGACTCACTCTTTAGGATTTTTTTTTTTGTAGATAACAATGTTATGTCTGCGCATTGCACTAAAAACATGCAAAGTCAAAAAGCTGACAATTATATCAGTCTGTGACAATTTATGCCACCAATTTTTGTCGACTAAGCTGGCTAATCGCTTGCATCCCTTGGTGATGGACAACTCTGTAAAAGAAAAAGAAGCGACCGTGATGACCTGTCATCTATGTTTTAAATGGACATACAATTTATATATTCTCTGGTAATTTTGAGAGGCCAGCATTGACCCTCTTCCCACTTTCAAATCTACTATTCAACTCAGAAAATGTGCATGTGCTGTACAAGACAACAGTATGAATACCTTGTACTCAAGCACAATAGTGTTCACATCTCCAGTGTGCCATGCCCATGAGTTAAAATGAATTGTGTTCAAGACCAAATCATCAAGGGCGCTTAAGCATGACACCGCAGTGCTTCAAGTCTTTGCTGACACTTTTAAAATGACCAAACTTTGAACTAGATTTGTGACTGGATCCTCAGTGTGAAAACACCTTAGTTGATTTGATGGGGCATAAAGGTATCATTATTTTTCTCTTTACCTTTATATGAAATCAATGCCACACAAGAGGGTAACTTTCTAATGAATATCAGGATTGTGGTAGTCCTTTACATGAAGCCACAATCAGAGCAGTTCAAGATTCCCTTTGCAGAATATGTCTTGAGTGGCACACTCTAGTTCTGATCATTTTTGCTATTTCAGTATTTTTAAGAACAAACTGATCACTAATATGTCCGAAAATCAATAGTCAATGCAACAGGGGCAGGCAACAGTTACTGGGAAGTTGACCTGGATAATTTTGAAAATATTCCAAACTCAAAACTTTCCATGGGAATTCATTGGAATGAATAGGAATTAGCTGGAAAATTGGAGGTAATTTAAATAAACTGAGTCATATGCAGACATAAATGTAAACTTTTTATTTTGTCACAGGCAGACATCCATACAAAATAAAGCAATTAAAAAGACTGCATATCATGTGATTCATTTGTAAGTAGAACTTTTACAAGTTTTAATTCTTTTATTGGACAATTAATTTCAACTTCACTTTATGTAGCTCACAGGATCAAATGTGTGACTTCAGTAGTTTTTTTTAATAAAGTTGTCTGAATCTGAATCAATAGTCCAGGGTTCCAGAAATCATCTGTGCACAGTGCTTGTAGGGGGGCGTAGCCTCAATACCCCTGCAGTAAGGAGTGTGTCATGTGCATGTGATTGAGGAATAGCATTTATATTCTTAAGAATACTTGTGTGAAATCTGGTTAGTTAGTCAAGATGATGCTCACACATATTTCCCCAAACTGTAAATTCCCTGTTAAGGGCCAACCTTCAACTTTGCAAATTTAAGGTTTATTGCCGTTTACCACCATAAATTTCAACAGAAAGTCTCCAACTTTGAAAATTAACAGGATTTTGCAGCCCTAACTGTCACACTTATGGCCACACTGCACTTTCCTCTGCCATGTCAATGATTTTAGTCAGGAAATAAGCTCAAACTTAGCAAACAATGATATTTTTCTGAAGTTATATAAATCACAGTCACATAAATCCTTTCAATACTGAAAAGGCATCGTGCTAAAGACTTCTTGTTTCCTTCCCACATGTTGTCCAGTAAAGGTGTTTGCGGGTCTATTCGGGGTTAATGGTCTATAAAAACAGTAGCACTCTACGTGTCACTCCTGTAAAAGTCTTTGGCCCACATCGTAAACCTGGTTACAGCTCTGGCATACAAGTGCCCTTCATCTGCAGGCCTCAGGTGTGAGTGTGCGTGCTCTGACCTGAGTTTACATTAACACTTATATGTATATGTTTGTGTTTATTTGCTGGTGGTCTCTAAATGGCTTCTTGTCAGGAGCTGTTTTCAATAATCAAGCATAGAGGTACTTCATTTCTCTTCTCACCCACGCAATGATAGACAGACATAGTGATTCAGCCTCCCCATTATGTTTCATCTCCACTGGGATGATAACCACCCACCTTGTGCTTCTTCACCTTTTGTATGGCTAGAATGCAAATTGTAATACTCTTTCTTTTCTTTCCTCCACCTCTCCTCTATCTAGTGGTAATGATTTCCATACGTTTTAATATTGAGGGAGTAGAAAGGGGTATGCTCTGAATAGTGGAGGAGGAGGAGGAAATCTGTAGATGAGCTTCTGTTAAGTGGCTCCATATGCCCAGCAGCAAGCGCCTGTGTGAGGGGGGAGAGGAGCTGCTCTCGTCCTCTCCACAGACTGATAATTGAGCACAGATAAATAACAGAGACAGAAACTGGTTGGATCACCCAACCGTACTCTTACACCTCTTGGCCTCCAGCGCTCGTTTGACTCAGAGTAATCCAATCCCTCACTTTCAGCCTCAGCTTGGGGGAGAAAAAGGTTCCCCCTCGTCACAATGCATGGAAAGTTCGAAAAAGTCGAAAGAAAGACCAAAGATACCGTAGCTTCCTGTACAGACCTTCTGAGCATGTTTCAGTTTTTCTGGAGAAGATTTTCCATGCTCAGCTCTTTGACAGTGTGCCGTTGAACTCCTCAGTTGGATGCCTCAGGAAGTTGTGGCTTTATTTTTCCAAACATTCCCTCCATGCAGCTTGCTTGGATTTATTGTCCCTTCAGAAAGAGGGAATAGATATAGTATCCTTGCTCTTTAATCCTGTTTGCCTGCCCACCTGGCAGGACATGCAGCAGATTGTCTATTCTGATAAAATATATGGCACAGACTGCTCAATGAATAACTCCTAAGCAGGTTATATATCACTAACACCTATGCCACAGAGCGATCAGGGAATACGCTGTGATGGATGAGTGGCCTTCACTTTGTGGGACCCCCAGAAACCAGTGGAAAAGTGTGGGGATGAGGAAAATCACATCCATATGTCATAACTTGGACAGGCAGGCAGACAGACAGGCGAGGCAGGCAGGAGGCGCAGTTCGTCTCACAGAGCATCTATACACAAACACAGAGGGACCTCGGGGCACTGCTGACCTGTCCTATAACTCAAACAGACAGTGAAAAGGGAACAATATGTGGATACATGTGTGAGTACCTCACATATAGGACGGTTTCTAACCTTCTGTCTGCTGTTGAGATTGAGGCCTGCGCCATGACCCCAGTGATCACCTTCTTTAATCATGTGTGTCTCTGTTTTCAGGGTCCTCCCGGCCCACATGGAAACCCTGGGCGCTCCGGACCTCAGGGAGTGAAGGTACAGCATCAAGAAAAAAACATGTTTAGTCAAATGCAAACTATCTTTGTTTAAAGAGGAAAACCCTAATTTAATACTAGAAAGCATCTGGAGAGTGAAACCTCTGCCGAGGTAGCTCATATTGCTGTTAAATCTATAAGCAACAGTTCCATGATAAAGTTACCATCAGTATATGATTCTTTGACCCTGAAACCCACACCTAGCACTCAGAATCATGTCGATGTCATTATTAGTTAGACAGTTATCGAGCAGAAACGAGTGTTCGCTAGTGGTGGTTATCTGGATCACCACCAAAATCTAATCATTTTTAAGTTGGGCCATTACCAACATCTCCTGAAAAATTCAGCAAAATCAGTCCAGTAGTTTTGCGTAATCTTGCTAATAAACACACAAACAGACAAACAAACATACACCAGCAAAAACAGCTAATAAATCAGATTCAGAGGACACATGGTGAACTCTTAAAAAAATGAAACAAAGGTTTTGAAGAAATAATATCTTGTTTTGTGTCCTTCTTGAATGTATTGGCATACATTTAAATAGACTGAAACATACACAAGAAACTTGCACCCTGTTGAAAGGATTAGCTCTAAGAAAAGAGACCAAACCAAACAAGGTCAAACAAGGAATGCAAACCAAAAAGCACTGCATTATGGCTTTAATTTAACTGAAGAAAACAACAGTAAGCAAGTAAACATGGTGTTAACAGACAGTATCTTGCTGAGTGGGGCAAGCATTGCAAGCACTACTAGCCTCTTGTCCTTACAAATGAATGCCCACGTCTGTGCTAAATGTGGCTCCACATCGCTCCAGACAAAATGCCTGTGTCATCTGACATAGCCAAAATACAGCTTTATATTTATGGTATTGCTCAAAATACTGTCAAGCTGCTTGAAGATGAACAATGTTACTCCTCAATGCCTGGCTGAGTTTTTCCAGGTCATAGTGCAACAATAGGCCAAGCTGGTGGCCTAAGGCTACATTACATACATACATACATAGTGGAGAGTGAACACTCACTAAACCAAATGAAAAATGCAACAGTGTTGTAACTTCATGCCCTCACTCAACCCAGTCAGCCAAACTTTCTATGTGAAAGTGACCTAAGTAATGAGACTTCTGAGCATGCTATAAGCTCTCTACAGCCCACTTCTATTGGACAAGCCCCGACTTAACGTCTTCACTGCTAACTCTACCTGTCTAAGCTTTTTCCTTTCATATGCTTCCTCAACTTAGTCTTCAAAGGCAATCATCGCCTCTATAAAATAACATATCTGCTGGCTCACAGGTCATAACACTATATTTGGCCCAAGGTTAGAGCAAACTGTCTATGGAAAAGCAGCAAGTTTTACTTCTAAATCTGCATCTCCCAGTTGCTAGCATTCTGCGCCTTACCTCCTTACAAATCTTACCCCAGTATGTTTCTCTCCCTCTCAAACAAACTGAACGACTGTACTATTTTTAACTGCCTTAAGAGCGCATCTGTTTTCATCCACTTTCAGCTCTGTTGCTAAGCTTTTCAAACCTGGTGCAAGCAATAGAAATCCCCGATGGAGGTGCATGTGTGAACTAATGGCATTTTTTTTTAAATGTCTTTACTCAACTTTTTCTGTTTGCCACCTTGTAAAATCTCTCATCGAGTGGTGAGCTGTTTTGAGAACACAGAGCACGTGCACAACAATTTACTGAAAGCCAGCAGGCAGGAGTGTCGACAGTAAAATGTGTAACTACATGTGGCATTGATTTAAAGTTGAGCTGTCTTTGTACTTCTCATACTGTTGCTTATTTAACCATCATAGCATGACACACCATGTCCTGAGACCCTCTTCCCCTTAAAGGAAGTCTCCATTTGTGGGGTGCATGTGTGAACAGATAGGTCAGGAAGATTTTAAGGCTGAAAATGTCCCAAAGTGTTCACAGGTGCATAGTGAAAAATACTATACAGTTTTTTTTTCTCAATAAAATTATCCCAAGCCATGGATTATTAATTAGCAACAGCCAGTGATCAATTATGTATCAGGCAGCTAATCAATTTTGCTTTATTTCTCCACAAAAATACAATACTGAGCTGGTTGTAGGTTACGGCACCTTAGAGAAGTCCAACTTTGTTTTCTGAAAACCACAGCAACTTGCTGTTTTTAGAAATAACTGAACATCTATACACTTTGACTCCTCTTTAACAATTTATGTGTTCAGTGGGAACTAATGGGCTTGTAGGCTGAGAGCTAAAGGAAGAGTAGGGAAGTCTGAAAGTAGAAAGATGGACCCACACTGTGTTTGTTTGGGTCTTTTCATGGGATTTGTTCTGAAAGGGAAAATACAGAATTACAGAACACACTGCTGGTGGTATGTTTACATCAAACATCACAACAGGGCGGCATGTCTTATGTTGAGTTTTGATGAATTGACTGTCACAAAGAAATGTTTCTGTGTTTATATATTGAATCTAAAAACATGAATAATCACACAGTCTGTTCATTTTTCTAGTGACAAAGTTGACAGAGCCTGTTTGCTGTTAGTTTTAAAGGTCAATCCTTGAAGGGACATCTTCTTAAGGGAGCTATAAATCCTGGTCCAAAAAAAAATATTAACAACATATATCACCAAAGATTACAAGCTCACAAGTATCTAATATAGCAAGGGCAAATAAACAATAAGAGAATTAGGAACACAAATGTTAATTTGACAAAGCAGTACATCTTTTTTTTGACTTTATCAAATGTTTGTTTATTATTTCACTGAGTGTTCATGTCTGAGGTCAGAGCCTTTCGGCATTACAGAACAATTCCCCATCCTCTTTAAAGCCATTTCTTTCACTTCAGAAGAGAATGCACATTTTAATCTTTCTGGCTCACTAATTTGCAAGAGCTTGACATCAGTCTGTGTTCCAGCTTATTTGAGTTATCAGCAGAGAGGGTTGTTTTCCTCCATAATGTGCCAATCTGATATAAAAAATGGGGCTGTATGTTTGTTAGGCTCTGAATGAAAATTCCTCATATAACTGGTCCATATCTAATCCATTTGAAAGTACTGAATTTCTGCATTTTCCACGCAGTCTTTAATCATTCAGAAAAACATTATCAATGCCATGCCTTGGCTTACTTTAACCAAGGGCAAAAGACACAACTCTTTTATTGTACGTGGTGTTATTGGAGTCTAACCAAACCTGGCTCAGCTCAGTGTGACCCATTTGCACACAAACCTCAAACAGCAGACAGCTTGGTCTGGCACAGTTCCCTGCCTGTGAAAAAAAATCAACATGCTGGATGAAAACATGTTGTGTTTTAGCTGAGTTTTGATATAGAAGTGACTCTTTCTTTGGATGTACTGATGATTAATAGAGACAAGACGATGATCAATCTTCTTCCTGCTGAAAGTGACTTCTCATCAGGCTGTAAATGAAATGAACTGAGGCCTGAAATATGCGTTTAATCACTGTAAACCACAAATGCTTATTAGGGTTCTAAGTTTTCAGAGGAAATTACCTCATTTAGCCTCTTTTTGGAGGGAAATCTCATTAGATGATGCAGCAGAGGTGAAACCTTTAGACAGTAAAAAGACACTGTGTTCATGCATGAATGTAGCTCTTGGCTGGAGCAAAACTTGGCTCCGTGGAGAAATCTGTCTCCAGAAAATTCCCACAAAGACTTTCCAATGCCAGGTTGCTGAAAGGAACATGTAGATTTACATGATCTGATATACTGTGTAAAGGAACTTTTAAACCAAATCTTGTGCTTTGAGACACCTCACATCTGTACTGCTTTGACCTCACTGTGGCTCTTTGTACTTAAATATTCTGTAAGATAGTCACAAGATCACCTAAGCCTTAAACAAACACACAAAGAAACAAATAAAAAAACAAAACAAATCCTGCTTTCTTTAGGGTTGCAACCTAAATAGAGTATGTAAGTAGGGATGTCCCCATCACCTTTTTTGACCCCTGATTCCAATTTGACTTTTAAAATAGGTAAAGTAACTAAATGCTCTTATTTAATTCCATTAAACTTAAATCCAATCAGCATTATTGTAAAACTAAGAAAAAAATCTACTGAGAATGGTATATGTGACTATATTCATGTCATTTTTGATATCATGAGTAGATCTGCTGTGAGAACTTGAAATAGACCTCAATCTTCTTTGCACTTACAAATGAGTCTGTGATGCTCTGGTGTGACAGCTGACTCCTCATGTACAGCTAGAGTCTGGGTGAGTGTGCAGTGCAGCCCACATTTTATACCCCCAAATTGTCCATTGCCTTTGTCATATTTCTTGCGTTGTCACACATTTTTTTCATATTTCTTGTGTTGACATGTACCTGTTGCTTGTTAATTTTCTGAGGACTCAGCAGCTCCTAGCTGTCCTGTTTGACAAGCTCTGATGTATGAGACCCCAGAAACTAATGTGCATATAAAGAGCATGCGTTAACTCAAAAATTGAGGAATCAACCCAGAGTGCAGTGAGGCTCAGCAATGACATTGGACAAACGTCAGAGCTCTAGACGGTCAAACAGGTGCAAAATTGCAGGATTAATGTAAATGAGAGCATGCTCTCAATGGCATCTCGAGATTAAATAAAGGTTGAATGAATGCCATACCCCTTTTTCTAACAAAAACTCACATTTAGCTTCTATAGAAGACCCATAAGAACAGCACAATCAGCACAGAGAGATGACAACTTGGATATAAATCCTTAAGATAACTACCCATCAAAGCAGAGCCTACATTTAAGAAAAGTTTGTTTTATGTGAATTATAACTTTATAGACTGACCCATATCCCATCTAGCGTCCTTTAGGGGGCATGTCATGCTACTGCAGCCAGTCATCAGGCTGAGCACTCAGCAATTTTGCTTTTCTCTTGGGAAGCTGTAGCTGTTTCCATCTGAATCTAAAATGTATAAAGCTGCAATACTCACAATTAAGAGAGTATGTCTAACACTGAACATAAAAATTAAACATCAAATAACATATCATAGACAAAATCTGTATGTCTTTTTCAATTGTAATGAAATGCCCAGCATGCTAAAGTAGTTTGTATAGTCTTAAAAGTGGACAAGTCATACAAAAATACCTTTTTAAAGTGCTTATGCTTGTATATTTGGGTATCCTGAGTACTTTCAGAATGTAACATTAGCCAACTTGGTCCTTTGTTTGTGGTTCACCATGTCTGACAACATGAAATCTGATGTGACATCACAGTGTTTCATTATAATAATACCTGCCCTTCACCTGATAGCCCTGTCTGTAGACCTCCACCCAAAGCCATGGTGGCACACAGATGTGCCTGTGTTGGACAAACAGAGAGATGGGGTGAGAAGTAGCTCATTTGCATTTAAAGAAACATAACAAAATGGATCATTCAGTGAAAGGCTGCTGAGTGCAGGTTTATGGAGAATCGAAATAATAATTTTGGATGGGTGTTAGTTAAATTTTGACCAAAACACTGCACAGACATTTCATTTACACAACAGGTGACTGTGTTAAAAGGTGGAAATTTCTATGATATATCTCATTTAAACCATTATTAATTTCAATAAATGTAAATGTTCAAACTGCATGAATGAATTTACCAATATATATATGGAGATACAGTATAAGCATGCACATTCATTCTCTGTCCATTTTAGTTTTTTGTTCATTATCATCAATTATCATTTGTTACTATTGATAACAGTCCAACAAAGGCAGTGCTGTCACTCCTTCCTCCTCTTCATTATTATCCTTTCATATAATTAGCCCTGATTTAGGAAATTGTGGATTTCCTTTTCGGTTTGATATTGAAAGTTGACCCAGAATGCACCGACAGGGTTCCCGCTGCCCGAAAAGGGAGAAGAATGTACACGGTCACTCCTCATCATTTCTGGACGGCTCGGTGTAAACTGAGTCACTGGAGGGCATAAACGGACTTCACGTTAGTGTAAATATGACTCACCAATAAGAAGGATGAACTCTTTACTCTGATGGTGTAACCAACAGCAAACTCCTCTGTGCTTGTGAAGAGGAATGTTTTGGCAGTGCAGCAAATATTCAGTGAAAGTGGGTGCAGATGAGGATAAAACTGGTGCCCACTGTGAGAAAAGTGTCTTTTAAAGTATAAAAATGAAAATCTTCTTCGCTTTATCCTCTAGGGACAGAAAGGAGATCATGGACTGTCCCCTGGTATTGCCACAAAAGGACTGAAAGTATGCATTTTGCCATTTTTCATAAAAAAAATACAATCGGTTTCTTACAGACACAGTTGGGCAAATTACATCAGCTTCTAACCTGTTATCTAATTTGTCTGTTAAGGGAGAGCCTGGTGCACTTGGCCCACCTGGACTGCCTGGCCAAGCTGGGCGAAAGGTAAGAAATCTCTTTTCTCTCACAAACTTGATCAGCATGTTTTTGTCAGTTTGTGCCTTCAAATGTAAAAGAGAGTAGCTATTTTTTGTGCAGATTCAAGAAGTCAACTGAAGAAAATAAAAGTATTTATTCATATCTTTGTACCAAATGATCCACTGCATGGTGCTGGTCCATGGCCTGGTGGTTGGAGACCCCTGCTCCAAATATCACTGAGTGAAAGTCATGTTGTACGCATGTGTGTTGGCTCTATTTCTTTACTCAAGGTGTTTTCAGACATAAATCACCTTGACTGACTGAATTTCTGAATAAGTGAAATTATGTTAGTATATATTAAGAAACACTAAATCAGACATACACTCTCAACCCGTTGACCCACTCTTCACAGCCTTTGGGGTGGAAAAATCTGTGATATAGCAGCGTTCAGAAGCTCCAGCCAAACATGGATGTTTGGAAAGCAGCCGCACATAACGCGGAGCACACCTGTGTTCTCTCTCCCCTGTGGTTTGAAACACATACAGGTTTGAGTTGTTACATCATCTGCATCACAGGCCTTCAAAGCGATGAAGGAAGTGAAGGTGAGCTAAAGTTTACTGAGTGAAACTTTTTAGCTTTGTTCATATGAGTGTTACGTCACAGAGTCTCCTGAGAACAATTTGTGTGGAAAAAGTAGGACAAGAGTGTGGTTTAGCTCTGTGATCTGGTCTGATTTGTTTGTCTACATTATTTGACTTCTGACATGCTGCTCGGCAGGGTTATCCTGACAGAGAGTGATGGTACGCAGCGTGTTTTCCATGGCCTTGTGCATTTCATCCTTGGCCTTTTCCCAAAGCCTGTTATCCCCCTCACAGTAATTACACATCTCAAGTGGGCCACAGCCTGCTGGATTTCCTTCTATGCAGAGTGTGCAAATTACATAGTGCTCTGTAACCCACTTTGTTTTTCCACTTTGTTTGAAGATGGTGTTTTTGCAAGGCTTCTTTTTTACATAATTTTTTTGATTCACTGGCTGCAATTGTGGTGACATTTTAATCAACATTTTTCTTTGCAAAGGTACCAGCAGTCTGTTTGTGCTCAAGTATAAAGCAGCCAAAAGCCATATGCTGGCTGATTGAAATAAACTCCATCAAGTATCAGTAAAAGCTATAGGACATGGCGGTAGAGTTTTAAGACATATTGATAATTGTTTATGCCAGATACAGGGTAAAACAATGCAATTTATATCATTATAAATGGGTTGGAAAGGGAATTGTAAGCTAAAAGGCTAATGATATTGACTTCTCAGACTAGTTTGAACTAATTCTCAATGTAAACCGTTTTTTGATCCCCATCCCGACTGATGACTTGCATCAGTCACAAAGTTTGGTTGCTCTGTTGGGGCTAACTGCTCGCTGCAAGAGAAATTAAAACAAATACACCCCAAAACTATTTTCTCTTCATTTTTCTCCTTTCTTATAGCTTGAAGCTCGAATATTGGAAAAGAAACATCAGATTTTCCCTGCAGTATTGATACTTTAGCGGAGGGCTTTGGTGTTAGTTCTGAAAAAAGAAAGCAAACTCATTAGTAATTCATCATCTTTTTTGGTGATATTTAGTCAGAGTGATTTTAGACCACAATCATTTGTGATTCTAAGCCGAGCCAAAAGAGTTAACTAGATACTGTAGACGGCAGTAAAATGTTTGCTTGCTGTCTGCAACAGTGGCTGACTCCAATAAACAACAGCCTCACAAAGTCTTCCAAGACAACTGTGTCAAATTTGGGGGACAATGTGGAGTTGATTTTCATTCCCAAAGTTTCACTGAATCAGCAGTTCCTCAAGGTTGTTAGCAGAGGGAGAAACAGAAACAACCAGCTCTGGACAAAAAAAGTAGAATAAGAAATAAATTGAGAGAAAAATATTCATAAATAGTACAACTAACTGAAGCTCAAGTATCAGCGTTTCTCACAGAAAACCCCCAAAACTCAATTCAAACAACCTTAATTTGGGATCAAAATTGTTCATGTGAATTTAATTTAATTAAAGTTTGCAGAGTGTACAAAGGATCGGAAGAAATCATTCCTGAGTTACCTGACACCCTCTGTGCTTTTGCAACATCTGTTCAGATAAACAAAGCCATAAAAGTCTGTGGAAAAAAATCCTCTTCTTCTTAATTACACTCTCCAGTTTAGTATCATGCTGCTACGTTTGTGGTCCTTTATTAGAGTTAAGCTCTGGCAAAGATGCTGATAATCAGTTCTGCAGAAGGTCAAACTAAGGTTGGGTTTCAATTTCAAACTGAAAAAAAAAGTTTGTCAAACAATAGGAGTAAAGACTTGTAAGAATGTTCCTGCTCATTTGGACATAAACACACCCCTGTCCTCATCTGGGACACAATAGCATGAGTGCAATAACGCGCTGGCTGGAGCTCCAACAGTCTGTTATGCAATAGGACAGAGCTGACTGTGAAAAACCATCTGGTCTGCTCAAGGCTCCTTTCTGAGCTTGAGCCCTCTCTCCTTTACACTGAATGGAGGAAGACCTTTACTTGCTTTGTGAGTCATGGGAAAAAGCTTATATTCCTTTTTGTGATTTAAGGTAACTGAGAACCTTCTCTGTTTGTGGACCAACATCCTGGCAGGGATTAAGACTGCCAGATCCCCTTTTCCTCTACTAATGACTGACTCAGGTGGGACTGTGGTCCGTCTAATCAAGCTTATACTAAACTCAGTGGCACACATGTTCTTCAAGTAACTGCTGACAGACATATAAAGTATTAAACTGCAGTTTGTTTCCAGCAAATAAGGAAGAGCCAATGCTGAGAGCCACAAGACACGTCATTGCTTGCAGCTGTTTAGCTCACTTTTTTAATAATCACTGAAGCTCGGACTCCTTACAGGGCACTTTCAAATTCAAATTAGACTAAAATTCCATCATCTGCAACAGATGAAGCCAAACATTTGCTCTCTTGTCTGCTCTCGTCCAGCCTGATGGTAAAACTATGACCTGCTGCTGCTTTATGGGCCATTTTTTGCAGAGTTTTGTGTTCATTTCCTTGGCCTGCTGCCAGAGAAAGCCTTCCCCACTGTGGGAAATGTGTAAAGTTGTAATGGGGAGGTTGCCTGTGAGTCAGGCAGCAGTCTGCACTGTAAAGTAAGAAGAGACTCATGTATGTGTGTGTGTGTGTGTCAAACTGTTAGACAGTGA
This sequence comes from Cetoscarus ocellatus, assembly GCA_037902135.1. Lineage (NCBI taxonomy): Eukaryota > Metazoa > Chordata > Actinopteri > Labriformes > Labridae > Cetoscarus > Cetoscarus ocellatus. The sequence goes on from JBAMNC010000415.1 coordinate 291,911, forward strand.
ATTGTTATAAACCTGGATCAATGTGGTTGTAAAACTGCCAGCTCTGATCAGGGAAGCTGGAATAGTGCTCAGCTTTTACTTGTTGTGCAGCTGTCAACATTTCCTTCATGCTCCTCGGCAATCTTGTCGTAATGGTTTCTACCTTTATTGACTAATTGGTGCAAGAAAGAGGGGTAAGGGCTGCCAAGTGTGAATAAGGCTCTCTTCAAGTTACCAATATGGCAGATACTGACTAAAACACTGGACACTGTATCATTATGTCGACAGTCATTTGTTGCACAGTTCCTCTACCAGATCCATTCATCCATCCATCCAATCATCTATTTCAGTTCATTTTTAACAGTCTTGAAAAGTAGACCCAGACCTCCATTTTTTGGCTTTCTCCCCCAGTCTGGAGATGCCTGAATAACCCCATCATGACTGAGCCTCCTTTAAATTTAGAGAATTGGTGACTCTACTCTGGGCTTTTTAGATGTATTTCTGTTTACCCTATCTTTAAAGCAGCACATTAGGAGGAAACCCTTCTTTCTCTAAAATCTCAGGTAGGGATGAGACAAAAACCAATTTCAGTTGAGAATTGATAACGACTCCCTCAAAGAATCAGTATCATTTGTCTTTTTGCTTATCAATTCCCTTATCAGTTCCATCCACTGACAAGGGTCAAAAGTGGTCAGAATTGTGGTCTAATTTTCAACAATAAGGCAACAGCGTTCAGGAAGTGGAATCACAAGAAACTTGCACAAGCATTTCTTCATGCAGCACATCATTGAATCAGGAGTGTCATGTGTTTGACATTGTTTCCACTGAAAACCTACATGCCAACTTATACCAACACAGAAAATCAGCAGGAATACGTGAGGGAATTGTTAAGAATCGGGTCAGATAGCAGAAAAATATTATCAATTTTCATCCCTGATCTCATGCCATCATTTACCCTCTATGGCTTGTGCAATATGTGAGGGTTGGATTTTAGATCTACTGCTCAACACTCCACTTGTTGCTGCTGATGCTGCACCAACCTGTCTCTCAGTCTTACAAGTCAGCTGAAAAAATGGTTTCAATCCAGTTGTTCTGTTGAAGTAACAAAAACATGTACTGGAATTGATATCAGAAAGTCTGTTATTCTGCACACAGGACAGTCTCTGCTGATTCTGATAACTTTTCTCTCTGGCTGCAGGGTTGATCTGGTGCATGTTACAAAAATTTAAACAAGAGACTGGGGACTCATAGAGAACGTGATCCTTTGCCATCTATTTGTCAAACAAAAGATGAACAGAACTGTAAAAGCTGTCCAGTTTTGTTGAGTCCATTTCAAGTGCACACACCTAGATTACAGGACCGACTTCCTTTCCCCCCTATTACTGTTCTCAGCTGTACTGACCTCACTTGAAGGCCCAGACACATTCTTTTGTCCTTTTGTGGCTGCATTTCTTTAGCCTCAGCAAGAAACTAATACAGCCCAAAAATCCTGTCAGAGTTTCAATTCAAAGCACATTGAGTCAGGGGAAGAACAGATAATAATCATCAATAAGGAAGTTTACTAGGCTGCGGTGTAATGTCGTCTGACTGAATTATTGGGGACAATGGACAAACATCTGGTTTCATTTGTCAAAGGCTTGAGGACAAATTGCATAAAATATTTCTTAAAAAGTTTTTTTTCTTCATTTGCCAGGATTTTGAACTCAGGCACAAGCTATTACCACTACAATATTATTATATTATATTATATATATTATATTATATGTCTTTATAAATGTACACCTTAGCTTCTGTAAGTGACTTTAATAAAGTATAAAGCAATTTTTTTTAATTTCTGCTATATATTTTGAAAACATCAGAGGCAAGTGAGTCAAATTTCTTTTTTGTTACTGGAAATAATTTTACATTTTCTTAAGTTAAATTGCAGTTGTGTTGAAAATTGGAGCAATTTTAATACTTTTTTAATCAATTAAGTCTGTAAACCGACAGCTTGATTTCTAAAAGCTTTTGGGCATGTCAGTCTTCAGCAGGAGATATTTGTCTGTCCTTGCATTTGTGTTTGCGTGTATGTGAGGCGTATTACTTGAGAATAACACTAGAGAGCACACAAAGACCTAAGGCTGTATGCAACTGCCTGCTCTGTGAGAAGTAAACTTCAAACATGGCAACAATGAAATTGACTCTGAGAGTAAAACTTACAAATAAAATTCAATATTTAGTGTCTTCAAAATATGTGTTGGTAACTTATGACAAGTGGTCAGACTTAATCATCTACTCTTTCTGCACTCTATCTCAACAATACTTTTCCTCCATATGTCATAACAATCTCAGTCTTATGGTCTAAAGAGTGACTGTGTTAACTGGTGACTTTCAGCTGGCTGTGCTGCATGTGCTATACTGCATGTTATTGTTAAAGCACCAGTGGAAACAGAGGGTGTACTCTCAGATGATTCATTGTTAAGTGCTTTTTTTGATCATTGTATCAAAACACTGATCAGTAGTTTTATATGTTAGATAATACAGCCATGGAAGCTAAGCTAACACAAACAGACCCAAGTGAAAGTCACCAATTTATACAGTTGAACCAATACACCAATGTTGCTTCCAGAAAACCTTTCAGGCTTAAGAAAGAGAATCTTTCATCGGCTAGATAAGTAGCCATGTTTGTGTCTGTCTTAACAATATATTATTTATAAGTGGAGGATAGTGGACTTTTTTAAGTTTTTCTTTTAATATTTCTGTTATTTTTGTTCCTGTTACTTGTATTGACATTGTCACATATCCTCTTTCTCTACACTGATCCTACCGGTAATCTGTAGACATGCATGTTGCAGACAACCAAACTGACACAGGAGACACACTGTGACCATCAAGCATCCACATCCTTGTAGTTACCAGCAAATTTCTCCAGCCTTACCCTTCCTCCACCGCCCTGCTTCACCATCAGATGGGCCCATAATTGAACCTGCAAACATCTATAAAATATTTCAAACTCTGTTCCAGAGGTCTATGTTTTTATAGTTTTACATGCTTGAAAACTTAATTTTAGGGAGATAGTTGAATCAGTAACCAACTATGACTGGGCAATATGCTGAGTTTTCAGATATAAGCCATCTAGATTTTGACTAGAGGTAAGAAAATTGTGCTTATATTGAAAAAGTTTATTTTTGATATTGGGTTAACCTGACACAACAGGGCTTTCTCACAGATCTATGGGTTAAATTTCAAGTTCATCCAGGCAGCACCCAATAAAAAGTGATTGGGAAAGGCAGAAGCCTTCAAGAAAAAAGAACTGAACACATCTTTCTTCTGTCACATTCACTGGGTGCCTATCAGAGGCTTGCAATCCCTGCTTGCCTTCAGCACAATAATCCACACTTGTAGTTATTGCTTCTTTGTCCCTAAAAGGATGCTGAAAGCCAGGTCATTTCTCTGACCCGCAATTGTTTCAGCCTGAAGCTTTGCAAAATGGATCTGCCTGATGGCAGACGCATGGCAAATCCAGCTGCTGTGCATAGTATTGGGTAGCTTTTCTTTTAAAAGTTACTTGTCACGTTACTGTGTTGCACACTGAGGAAGACGATGTGTTAGAGTGCTTTAAGTGTAATCTTTGGAAGCAGCAGCCTACAGTCAAAACAAAGCTTGACCGATCAAGGACTTTGCTGTGATATTTGTTGTTCAAGTCAACACTGGATGGTTGTGACAGTATGGCCATTAAGCAGTAACACAAAGGCAGCATGATAGAGTAGGCATAAAGATGTGAGTGTGTGTCTCTAATCCCTCCCTTCCTATCACTTTTGGTTATTTTTTACTATATGAAAACTATCTTATTTGAACAATATCAGACCAAAGAAAACAAATGTTTTATACTTCATCCTTTTATAAAATTCCCTCCATTTCTAATGCATTCCCTTCTTTTTCATCATTCTCAAGGTCTGTATTATCCTAGTGCAACAACCCTGAAAATTGTTCCCTGCTTTACATCATGTCACCACACAGGACATCAGCAGAGGGAGATTTAATCTTTAAGAATACACTCCAAATGTAGGCATTTCAATGCTCTGTGTTGGTCTCTTGATGGTGAAATGTTTGTTTACACTGCTCAGATTTTCTGTACACCAGCCTCTTGATGCCTGTGGTTAACTCGGCTAATGACTTCACACATTAGGGGATAGATGAGTTTTTCCCTCAGAAATGACTTCACACGACTCTATCTGCTCTGCAGCCCTCGACTGTTAAAAAATTAATACGTTTTGTTAACAGCTGGCACACTCTTTTGAGACCACAGGGCATGAAGGTGACCATTAATTACTCTTCTGGGTTCATTTGTTCCTGTCTAATTGGCTTACTGTTTAATTGATGCAATTTTGCAGTGTATTGTTTTGTAAGAGTTCATTCATAGCAACGGTAGACAAATACATGGCCAGGCAGCTGTGCTGCAACAATAAATAAACATGCCATTGTTCTTGTTGGATTGTAAAGTGTTTTATTTGGAGTTAACCCTCCATTGCTGCTGATAAGTGGTCCATTTGTTTCACAGCTATTACCTTTGTCCTTGCTGTGGACAAACCTTCCAGTCCTTATAAAGTTATTTTATTGAATAATTTATAAGGAAACAAAATGAGTCCCTCTCAGGTAAATGGAAAATCATTTGGAACAGCTCCAGAATTTTAGCCTTGCAGTTTGACTGCAATGGGTATAAACATGATTTAATTAACTCTCTATCAACAATAAACTGGTGTAAATTAACCAGTGGCATCTTTTTTGACAAGTCTAACTTCTACAAAAGTGCCTTATGAAGCATTTTGCTGTACTTCCTGGTTGCTTTTAATCAAGATTCAAACAGAAGTATGCAATCATCCTATCACCTTTGTTGGATGTCTAAGCCTATAACTGATTATTTCCTTTTTTACAGGGTCAAAAAGGCCATCCTGGTCCTGCTGGTCTCCCTGGTGAACCTGTGAGTACACTTTTTTTGCAGGAAACAAGCATGTATTTCAATAGACTTATCATTTTGAAGCTGATATTAGGAACTGCAATTATAATGGAAAAGAAATAAATAAAAGGCTAAATACCATAGCCTTTTATTTACCAATAGTAATAGTAACAGAAGCTCTGCAGGTCCACAGCAGCAGACTGTCCATACCAATGAGCCGCCACAAGATAACAAGCAAATGTGATGGGAGTATTTAAACATTAAAATAAAAAACTTAAACAAAGACACTTACAAGGACTCCTGTTCCCAACAGCTCCTGTAACAACAACATCTGAGACTGCAGGCAGCTGAAAGTCATCAGTTTACTGATTAAACTCTTACACCAGTGCATTGCATCAGAGTGTGGAGGAAAATGTTTAAAAAATGGCACGCATACAGGGCTGTTAGTGTGTGCATAGTCCAGTGGTCATCAGTCTGAGCTGATCAGGTGTTCGTATTGATTATTAATGGATATTATGTTAGGCCCCGTTTACACGACAACATTGTCACCAGAAACGGACAGGTTTCTCCTTTGTGTTTTCAAAAGCCTCCGTGTTAACATGGAGATGCAAGAATGACTGAAAATGCTGTAGCGTGCATGCCAGGCCAGTAGATGGTGATGTAGGTTTGTAATGACACAGTGGTGTCACAACATGCGTATGCTTTCCGGTGAAGACAAACTTTTCACAAACAACAATGGCGAGTGGACGCACAAAGACGCAGGAGTTTCTTGTCTGGATATTTTTTTTCTGGATAACAAACTGAGCACAGTAAGCAGCACACATGTTGTTCGGTAGACGGCCAAAGCTGTTGTTGTTGTTGTTGTTCCTGGGATGCGCACGCAACCTTTATCAGAAAGAGTACTGCGCATGCAGTGACGTCATCGTTTTCTCTGTAAACACGGACTCCTGTTTACATGGAGACGGAAACGAAAATATTTTCAAAACTTTTCACTCTGGACCCTGGTTTCAAAAGTTTGCAGATTCAGGCACTCCAGGCACCATTCTTGTGTAAACAAGAGGCGAAAACGCAATGAAAACTCTCCGTTTTTGCCCATTTTCCTTGTCATGTAAATGGGGCCTTAGTTGTTACCTCTGAACTGTCTCCCTATGCATGAGGAAGTTGTAACAGCCAAGCACTCCTGTGTGCCTTCAGTATCCCCCAGTAACAAACACTGTGCAAAGTCAGTGACCAGGTGACGAATATGTTCAAGGCTCTAGTGGACGAATATGGCAACACAAAGGAAAACAGCAGGTTTATAACAGATTTCACTTTTTTGGGCATCCCAGCTTTGGCAGAGATAAGGAGCTGATATGCCATGTCTTATCAGCTGAGCCACACAGGCAGATATGAGAGAAAGTAACTACTGCTCAAGATAAAACAATCTACAGACCTCATGAGTCAAAAGCACAGCAAAATCAGTTATTTAGATCACTACATGGTGAGATATCCCCGACACTTTTTCAAAACAGACACAGGTTATTGTATTGTGTGTAGCTTAAATGCAATTTAAGTGCTGAAAGTAAACTGAGAAATTGTTGTAAAGAAGTAATTGATTAGCCATTTCATTTACATTAGAAAATGCATATGGCTATAGATAATGTTGTCACCACATGCATTATATACTATTTTGAAGATTTATATTTTCACTGTCTGAGCTGAAGTGTGAAAAACAAACTTGAGAGAGAATCTTCTTCCCCGTCTCTCTTTGGCTTTGTAATACTCACTGAAAGCATTGCATGCTGTTTGTCCACTTACATCTTCCTTGTTTATTGGCCATATTTCAATATCTGTTTATTCAGAGAAAGAAGTGAAGCAGACAGAGTTCCCACCAGCATGTCTTTCCATAAAGTTACAAAACTAAGAAAATAGAGAGAGAGAGAGAGAGAGACAGAAGGAACATTTTAACAGACACACCGGGATGATAAAAAGAGGTGTATGAAGGGAGAGTTATAAAAGCAGGAAGAAAAATTAGACTCAAGTTGCTGGAAACTTGGCGGGAACAGAGTTGAAGAGTTTTTTGGCAGAGGAACAAGTGGGCTAAATAGTTTGGACACCCCGAGGTCATTCCTCCTCCTCGTTTTCTGCCTCCTTCCTGAGTCCAAATCCGGAGTACGCTCTTTGAGAAAAATGTGCTGTGTCACAACAACAAAAAATGACCTTTCTGGAGATGAGACAGTCTTTTCTGTGGAAAATAAGTCGAACAGAAAAGAGTGAAACATCCAGAAGAGTCTGTTTGGATCTGACTGTAGGGCATTCTTAGAGGTTTTATCTATTTATTTTTCTTTAATGACTTAATTTGATTGTTTTTTATTCAATAACTGGCGACACTCTGTACTCTGGAGATGTTACATCTTGGATACTGAGGACAGTGAACCCTCACTGTTTATTTGCAGATCAGATTTAAACAAACAGTTTTCTGTTTGACTTTTTCTTCCCTTATTGGTTGTCTTGAAATCAAAGTCCGTATATGCGAAGCCTCTACATGTACAGTTAATGAAACTTTAAGAAAAATGTTAGTTTTCTAATTTCCCTTTAAAGTAAAAAACAGTGCCAAGGGTGCTCCCAAAACATCTTAACTGTTTGAAGTAATAAGGGCTGTGAAGAGAAGAAACTTGTTGAAAGACAGATAAAAGGAGAAATGTTCACCAGACACTGAATCACAGTAAGTTGCTAAGATTTCTCAAACAAAGTTAGAAGCTCTCCTAGAGGATTGACTGGATATTTTTGAATACAGAAAGTTTTTTTTCAAGTATTTCTCAAACCTGCTCATAATGTGTCTAAAGCTACTCTAAATACCTTTTATTGCATTTAACTTACTCTCTGTAAGAGAGTAAGTTGAAATAAAAAAGTTACATTGACTTACAATAGTCTCTCTACTGACTGTTGCACGGTGCAGTGCTTTACTCATTGTAGTTTATGAAGAGAGAATAATTGAGTAGTTTAAGCACAGCCAGTGTTTGTATTGGTGATTGCCTTCTTGCTTTTGGATTCTCATATTAAGTTATTTCTCTCTACTGCCACCAACTTTTTTTCACCAGTGTTTTCATGCACAAAAATTGCACGAGTGCCTTTGCAGTTAGTGGGAAAATAAATAGCATCACCTCTGTGCCAACATGTCCTTTTGTGCCTTTTATACCACTACGACTCAGCACCCAAGGAAAAATAAATAAAGAAGGAAGAAGGCTCGATAGATACATAGATAGATAGATCAATCAAGATAGAGAGGTGGATAAAATGTAGATAGATAGATTGATATATCTATAGGTTGATAGATGGTGATTAAAAAATGTTTCATGGTATAGAAGGACCTCATACGACCATAACATGGTACTTCATGTGTTAATGTCCTTATTTTTGTTCTTCATAAACACAGTTGAATGCATCTCTGAAAGCACAAATGCATTTTTGAAATCTAGAAACAAGCAATGTTGTACGATAATAAATGAACAGCCATTAGTTATCTAATACCAGTTAAACTGTGACATCATCACTATTAATCCTGCTTATCGGTCAATTTAAATCATAAAAACGACTATATGTATGTAAAATCCTCTGCCTGTTTTATATTACTGTAGGTCTTGGACTTGAAAATCCAAGCTAGCATTTTGTGATCATTCATTTTGTTTTTGGTTATTGTAAATGCCCTCTCAGTACCCACCAGCAGTACCTCAGTGGCCCACCAGAGGGACCTTGCCCACACTTTGGGAAGCGCTGTTTTAAGACATCTTCTTTCATCATCCTCCGTGTTGCCTTGAGATGAGACATTGTAAGAAGTGCCTGTTCCTTCTCTCTGATTGGTCTCCTCAGTCGTGTGACATGGAGTGGAGTGCTAACTTGCCACACACTTTATATACATCCTGTTTTGGCCCTCACTTGCTGCAGTATTAATCTTCCAACCCTTATTTGTTAGCGCTCCACATTGTAACAATCTATCCCTCTGCCTGCATGTATAACATTAATGTGGCCCTCTTGGTAGCCAAAGTTGCCCATCCCTGTTATGATTTTTGTTTGTTTAACCTTTCATACTCTGAGCCAACAGGCGACCATTTCTTGCATACTCTGACTAAGTAATCCATTTTGGCCCTTTCCATACATGTAGAGGAACACATTCCTCTTACAGGAATGTATGTGGTTTGTGTTTTACCAAACAGAAAGGACCAACTCTTGTGTAGTGTTACGCGTTGATGAGTGTAAACATGTAATGGCAAAACTGTGCTCACAGTGGTCTTCACAGCACGTGGCTGGACCGCATTGTAATAACACTTATGGTCGGATTAATTGAATGGTTAAAAGGGCGACGTCTGCAGCGACCTGTTTTCTTAAGCAACACTGACGGGACAAAACAAAAGGTCTTTATTGAACACTGAGAGACTGAAATTCCTTCATATAAGTGGCTGACTGTTGTTTTTGACTTTGTAATTAGAGTGTTTTTATATACTTGTCTTTATGTTTTAAGTGCAATCACTGGGACTCTAACAGAAACCATATATTCATAGAGGAAACTTTTTTTTTTCCAACAGATTACACCTTTATTCTCATCCTTCAATCCTCATTCCTTTTTCTCATAATTTTACTCTACAGTTTCGCCCTCCATGAGTGCTGATTTCTCTTCTCCCTCTCTCTTCACAGGGTGAACAGGGAGATGATGGAAGCACTGGGGCCAAAGGCTATCCTGGCAGGCAGGTGCAGTAAATCTAATGTTGCGGTGCTGGTTAAGCAGGACCACACACACATACAAACACACAGACATGGAGACACACACTAAAAGATAGAGCTGTAAATGAGAGTTATGGTATCATCTTTATGGCAAATGCAGCTTATTTGAAAATAAAGTCATGTTTCTTGCCTTTTAATCAATCCAATTTCAGCTTGGTGTTTTGGATGCTGTTGAAAAGATGAACAAGAGAAATAATTGACAAAATGTTGATAAAATGAGTGTGTTTTGGAGCTAGAAAGCAATAAATTTAAGGCTATAGTGTTTGGGAAGAATCTCAGCCTTCAGCAGCTGGAAACCTAATTTAGTAAATCCAAATAAAACTCTTATAGCAGCAGAATAAAAAAGAAAAGGCCTCAGAAAGAGCAACAAACAGCTCAGAGGGTTATGAAGCACCTTCAGTTGATTTCAGTGACAGCTGCCCGCGGTCTAGAGAGGAAATAAAATGTCAAAAGGTTTCCGCTGAGAGGACTACTCTGAAGAAAGAAAAGGTAATAAAAGTGTGACTAATGCTACAGCTCCTCGGGTACAAATAAGCTTCCACTGTCCCTCACAAATTTAATTGTCAGTCCTTACCTTTCTACTGGAAATGTCATTTAACTTGAGGAGTCAAGACTGTGGAGAATTTAGATTTCTTTATATGTTAGGATCTGTTTCCATTTAGATTCAAGCAGATTTAAACTCCATAAACAGCTGGACGAGTGCTTGTTGGCTTATGCTTCCTGAATGCACATGATAGCTCAGAGTTCAGGAGCAGGTCTCAATGTTTGCATCTGTGCTTAAACACACTTACTGTGTCTGAACTCTGATCCCCTTAGACACTTAGTGGTGTGTGATGGATTAGGTTTTAGCTCCCCCTACCATCTGTGGGCTGTGAGTCACTAAGGGCTGCAGGTTTATATCAATGTGCTGCACTCTACTGAAAGGAGTTCTCCTGAGCTGAGAGTTGATCCTTACAGTTGCAAGGAGAGATTTTCCGCATGGCTGGATTTGTCGGCTGTGTCTTTGAGAAATTGATGTTGGGTATTAAGACTGCTAAAGGCAACAGAGGGGCTTATTAAAGTTTTATGAAAGACTTAAATTTTAGGCTTAATTTGATGCTTATCATCAAGCACTGGAGTTTTTTCACCTGCTTTCATGTATAGCATTTTTCCACAGTGACACAAATTAGATTCCATGCTGTCTGTACCCTGAGAAATCTGTTTTGTGTGCTGTTACATTTAGGGTTTACCTGGGCCTGTAGGAAAAATGGGGCCAAAAGGAGTCAGGGTAAGTTGATGCTGTTTAAAAAAATGACTTGTTCTACATGTTATATTTCATTTTTAGATAATAACTTACAACACCTTAAATACTACCAACAGTTCTAATGCACAACACATCCTTACTTTTTAAGTTGTAATAGAGTGATCATGGCAGCCGCCCTGACTTAACTGCCATGACAAGACATGATGTGCTTATTGTAACCATGTTAACACTAGAGTTGTATCATAGACTGCAACAAACAACAAGACATTTACAAACTAAACCAGGGTACACACATAAAGATTATGGAGATGTTTTTGTCCCGGCTGTCCTCCCTCCTGACCAAGGACAGCAAATTCTTATATTGTCTTATAAGATTATCCTATAAGATGATCCTGTGGTCTGAGGTGTGTTAAGAGCCGGGCTGACAATCGGAAATATTAAACTTGTTCAATATTTACGACCAAAAATCTTCATGTGTGTGGGGAAAGCCGACGACTCCTGAGTCATGACTCTGTGAATTGTGATGTAAATCGGAATGCAGCCTATCAAGAAGCGAGCTGACTGAGGAACAAGGAAGCGGGCGCAAATATAAAGAGGCACGGCCGACCTAAAACATAAAAATAAAGTTCGGTGGACCTAAGAAACGGAGGACCAGCTCACGTGTTCATGATGTCTCCAGGATTTGTCCACAGTCTTTTCTTTTATTTAGTTCCCCATTTTCCGTCAAAAATAGTCCAAAGACCACCATCTTTCCCTCTTCTCATATGTCCTCTCCCATGTTGCATAATGTGTTTTCGACTGTGCAGCTCATGTTGATAAGTAAACCTGTGCCAAGTGGATGTGATAGTATGTAAAACAGCAGAAAATGTTTAGAATTTCCTTTGCAATTGTACTCGCTGACAGGAATCTTGTTCTTGAGCAAGACTATGTGCACATCTTCTGTGTGCAGCACTTTGAGTATGGTGGCTAAGTTTGGTAGGTTTGTATCCACACTGATAATAAGAACTGCACGTTGATGTGGAAAAGCACTCGATCAGTGATAGCTTCCCCTAGTGTAAAATTAAACAGTAAAAATAAACAGTTTTTCCTCAATCATTATTGAAAAAAACATCAATTTAATATTCTAAAATTGCCCTTATAAAGCAAGTCTATTTGAAAAGAGTTATCAATTTAATTCAATAAAGAAGCAGGGGAGGTGGGTGGAGCTGACTGTGCATTGTTGTTCTTAATCATTTGTTATTGTTTAGATTGAGAACCATCTAGCAGAAGAATTAAAATGTTATTGAATGTTGACTCTTTGAGACAGTGATCCTTACATGTATTGATAAAGAGCTCCTCATAGAAGTAAATTGATAAATTGGAAGCAGATATGAGTATTTTGCATTGTAACGCCCTAAGGGAAAAAAAAAATCTCCATCACAATAGTCCCCAACTTTACACCTACACTGAAGCTCACAGGGAGATAAGACAAGCTCTTTTCTGTTTTTCTCTGTTACTTCATGAACTGAATAACCTGTGCTAAATGAATTATATAATCAGTGTGCTACATTAAAAAGCCAGAGTCATAAACACTACTGGTCTACTGTTGTTAACTCTATAATGATAATGACAGCTGGTACTGTAAGTCTATTGAAAGTAATGTTGTGGTAATGAATTCTCTTTACAGCTTTTTATGCTTACATTTCCCACTCATGTTAGCCAAATATAATAAAACTATATTGCTCAGCTCCAAGTATAATTATGCATTCAAATGTTAGCTTCTCATAAAATGTCAGTGTTATTTATGTCTCTGCTGTTTGCCTACTACTCTCTCCTCTTTCACACAGCAGGGTTGGCAGCAAGTTCTCCCGAGATCCCTGATGTGAGGGTATGTGCCCTTGGACTACATCGTGGAAGCCAGCACCATGCAGTCCATGGGCATATACACTTGCCTCAAGGCTTAGATCTTCAAGCCCCCCGTGGAAATGAAAACATCTTCAGAGTTAGAACAGATCAAAGTATAGCAGCTGAAGTCTTTGTTGAGATTTAAAGACATATGTCAGTGATTTTGACACCTAACAGCTCCTCACAATTTCCATCATTTTTGCTCAGTCTCATTGTCCTCTCCTGTCCATCTTCTGTTGCTTTCCCATCCATCCCCTGCTTTCCCTCCATATTTTATTCATCTCTCCAGGGTCACATTGGCTTACCTGGGCTCTTTGGCCGGCCTGGTCCTGATGGCGAGAGGGTAAGTATCAATTGCTGTGAGAGTAGAAGCCCACTGTTTCATATTATATATCTGCCCATGGGCTGTGAAACAGGGGAAATTTCATGGTGGAAGTGTTGCAGACATACTTCACCCATGCACTAATAGGAGCCCAGAGCAGTCCAAGCTCAGCTGTACTGTATTTTTTTCAAACCTTACCCCAACATCTCTAATGTAATGGATGAAGTTCAAATCCAGTCAGGAGATTTGAATTCCATTATAACAACAAGGACTCAAATTCTCATGAGCCTTCGGGGCACAACACTGCCAAAAATAAAGACATTTTGTCATCTGTTTTTTTTTCAGTCACACCAGCCAAAAGGCACTTCAGCACTTTTGGTCATACAGTACATCAGTCAGTCCAGTTAACAGACCAAAATTTGGTACAAATAATTTACAACTTAATTTGGAAGAGTGAATCCATTAATAAATAAAGTTTAATGTAATGCCAATAAAGATATAGACAACCTTTTTTTTTCTAAACTAATTGCCAGCCTCTTGCACCCATACTTGTTGTCGTTTGATGGCATTAGCAAAACAACTGTTCGTGTGGGTCTGATTAAAGTTAAGCCACAACACAAAGGCTTAGAAGTGCTTTGTTTATGCCTGTGTTACTTTTTTCTGCCATTGTATGTGCTTTTGTCCTAATACTTGCATGTAAGCAAGGCATGTCACTGTAGAGCCACAAGAGTATTAATAATTAATTATTTTTAGCAATTATTATCATTAAATTATAAGCTTTGGGTATTGATGGAAGGTGGACAGAACACACTGTTAGCCCTCTGTTACTACAACATTATGTTCTGTGCAGTGACTTTGGCTGTTTTGGTGTAACTGTTAAATGAGTGACTGTGTCAACTTGTGACTTTAAGCTAAATGCATGTAGTCACAGGACCTTTGTAAACCAGGGACTGTCTGACTGCCTACATGTGATTTTGTTTTCAATATATTTTAAAAGTATTGTCACCAAATATGAAGTTAATAAGAAATTAATTCAAATCACTCCATGGATAAACTCAGCTGGAAGTCACAGATTCCCTTCACTAATTAAACCATTACACCAAATATACTGTATGTCCTTCAGTTATACAGGTTGAAATATTGATCTCTTATACAGAGACTGTGGCCAGTTTGTTTGACAGATGTATTTGTACCTGCGGCGTGTCAAATGTGTGTCTTTTGGATGTACCCTTTTTTAATCAGTTTTCCATAAAAATATTTTGTCTTTGTTGTTCCTGCTGCTGTATGTCTGTATTCTCTTTGCCTTCAAACCATCCCTACCGCTCATGAGCATACTGCATCTTTCATCCCTGTTGCATTAATTCTGGTGAAGAGAAGAAGTCAATCTGATGCAGAGGACACATGGCAGCGATTTTGTGTCTGCATCCTCACAATTAACCGCAAGTCTGTATCCAGCCTTAGGGCACACTTACACCAGGCCAAGTCGCCCCATACTGTGGGAGGGAATTGATTGTCCTCCCCTTCCCAGCTCCCCTTTGACCTTTACTCACATTACGCAAAGTACAACCAGATTATGTCATCACATTTTAATACAACACATAGTTTAAAGGAAGCATGGTCTCAGCCACCAAAATGGAGAGCAACACAGATAAAATGGTGGCTACTTCACTGAATCTGTTGCTTAATGTGAGTTGTTTAGGGCAGATACGTCTGTTTAACAGTCTGCCATAGTTTCAACTGTTGTCTAGAGAACAGGTACAGTTATATACTGAACCAGCCTGTACTTGTGCTCAAGAGCATCACTACTGTCCTGGAGCGCACCCTTTTCCTATTTAAGGAAGTGTGAGGGAACAAACATGTTTGACTGGGTATGTATTGCCCTCTAGTAGCACAACCTTAATACCCTAAAATGTCCACATCACAGAAAATTATCAAGATTAATTCATTAAACAAATCTATCTAGTAGTTGCTTTTTTAATCTTTATAGTGACTTTAACCTCAAATTGCCTTCTTTACAAGCCCTATCAGGGTTGATGAGAAGATTAAGCTGAAATAAAACAAATATTTAGAACAGCCTGTTTTAAAAAAAATATATTTTTTCTTTTGAAAATCTCTAAGTAATTTATAAAACTTAAACTCTATGTGTTTTACTCCATCAGACATGCTTGCTGGTATTTTGGGGGCTTTATAACTTCACTGTACTGCTGATGTATAGCAATGTATTTTTTTATTATAATTTTGTACTTTATCTTTACTTTTATTTCTAACCATCTCTCATTTCTCTTTTCTTTATCTGTCTACAGGGAATTCCAGGCGTTCATGGGAAGAAGGGCAAGATGGGTAGGCCGGTAAAGTTTTCTCTCAACATACTTCTCCGAGAACATTTTTAATGCTGCCCCATGAACGTGAGGGTGTTGTTTTCTTGATTTATGGACTCTTACTGTAGTGCAGAGCTACTTTAAAGAGTATTATAAGACCATTACTCTGAGTCCCAGACTCAGACATAAATCTGTGTATAAAACTCTAGTAACACCCTCTCTGGCACAGTAATGCTTAGAATTCCTATAGGGATCACTATAAGGGGAAAAATGTGCACCCTGAATAATTTTACCAGTTAGTAGGGGTGTGATGATACATTCAGCTCATGGGACGAGAAGATACACGATATTTGGTTCACGAGAATGAGACGAGACGATATTTTCACA
Source organism: Cetoscarus ocellatus (assembly GCA_037902135.1). Classification (NCBI taxonomy): domain Eukaryota; kingdom Metazoa; phylum Chordata; class Actinopteri; order Labriformes; family Labridae; genus Cetoscarus; species Cetoscarus ocellatus. The sequence goes on from JBAMNC010000415.1 coordinate 307,738, forward strand.
TTACTTCTAAGAAAACTAAAATAACAAATTGTATGACTGGACAAACAGGCTTTTTTTTTTAAATTTAACAGTCACAAAACAATGCAGGTGCATTTTGAAATGTTTTTATAACTTGTATCCATGCATGACCTAAGCATGAGCTTTTAACTGTTGAACTTCTTTCCACAGATAAAATTACATATTTTGGATTGGTCTTTTAAGCTCTCAGTTAGTCACAGCTGCTTGTAAAACCTCACCTATGTTTGCCCCTGTGTGGGACTTGAAAAGTGGGCGAGTCTGCAGTACAAAAACTTTTCATTTCCCCGTCATAGCTGATTGTGTGGGCTGTAAATGCTTTGCGTACCTGTCTATGTCCAACAGTCTGATGTTATGGCGATGCTTTCTGCGTCTTTCAGGATCTGCACAACATTGGTTTTGGACTCTTTATAGAGGGTCGGGACCACTGTGCGGGTAAAATGCCTGTGTGACGGGATGGTTCCAGTGCGTGGAGGAGTCGCCGAAATCCAATTTTCTACCACAGAAAATGGCCTCATATTAGCTGCAATTAAAACGCCGATGTCTCTCGTTATTGCAGTGGCTCTGGCGCTTGTCTCTGCAAAGGCGTCTGTCAGTGTCGTCTTGCCTTCAGCCGTTTTCATTACAGGTGTAGTGGATTTCAGTAGTGAGCTGTGGTGGTTCTGTTTGTGTCTTTGCATAGTGCTAGTGTTAGCCGCAGTGTACGGTACTGTTTCCTTACAGCGCTTACATATTGTCCATGTCTTGTCTGTCACTCGGTTGCCGTTCATTATTTCCACAGGGTACCCAAAATGCTGCCACACAAACAATTTAAAAGTGGCGGGGGTATCTTCAATGCTGATACTTTCAGACTCCGACGTCATTCTAGCTGCGCTTGATAGGCTGCTACTGCTTCTCCTTCTTCTTGTCAGTTTCTGACAGTCTAGACGTAGCAAAGGCGCATTACTGCCCCCCACAGGTCGCAAATACAAGTCTGGATAGCTCACAGTCTGAAAGGCTTCTGCCCTGTGCCCGCAAGACAGCTTTTCACTTAAACGACAAATATCGTCACAATGTAATCTCGCGAGATCACGTCACAACCCTAACAGTTAATAAATGTTCCAAGAACGCAAATGTTACTGAGTCAGCAGATTGCATTAAATTCAATCAGTGGTGTATTCTAAAATCAATATTTATTGGCCTCAGAATGTAATCACTGACTGCTTACCTACAAATCTATGAGTAATATTCTCTGGCTGAAGTTGATTAGAAAACATGGTTTATTAGACACTGAACTTATTACATTGTTTTTTGCAGCAGGATGATGTGATGATTTGATGTGTCACTTGTGGCTTTGGCTCTCAGCGGTCTCAGCCCACAGATCAGCAAAGTCTACCGTCATTGGTGCCTGGAAGTAAATTTCCCATCCTCTGTGGCTTACATGGAAAATACTGAAACTGCACGTAACCACTTGTGTAAATCAGATATTTTCCCAGGCCTACTGTGGCTGTACATGATTTTTAAGTACTACAATGAAGTAATGACCATTTATACAAACTGAGCCAAGAAATCTGCTCATAAAAGCCAAGTCATGATGATGACAAGCCACTTCCCTTCCTCTGTGGTGGAAATTGAGGTCAGTCACTTTACGCAACAACTTGTAGTTTTGTCCTGAGTCAGCAGAAGTTAAGTCGAACAAAATGTGGAAAAACACACAAGATGACTAACATGTGTGATCCAGCAGGGAGTCAGACATTCAACAAAAGTCCTTAAATGGACAGTCTGATATTTTTGAAGACAGGCTTCATGTAACTAATAAATACATTTGCCACAGTAATGACAATTAGCTCTGTCCTTATAAGAAGAGAGCAGACGTGGAATCTAGGCTGTACATTGCTACTATAGGGGCCAAGAGCTCTAAGCATTTTAGGGAATTTTAGGTTAAAACAAAACAAAAGAAAAAACAGTATCAGGATGATTGTGCTTGCACTAGACACATTTCCAACACTTAACATTTCCTCTATTGCTTTGTCTTGGTAGTACTGCACTCCAGGCAAAAGAACATATGGGCTACAGTGTTAACCCCCAGTTCATCTGAGCGGGGCAGGTCAGGGATCCATATGTAGGGTACTGCCCCAGTCGGAAGTTAGGAACTGTGTCTGCTCTGTTGAACTATATTTCCTAATAGGCTGAATCAGATTATGAAACATGTGAAAGATGTTCATGTTCTGCCAAAATATAATAAGTGCATATTGATTAAGTAATTTTCATATATAAGTATTTTGTGTAGGAATGCATGATGTTATTAATGTTGAGGTACATGCTTCAAAAGCTTAATAATGGCATTGGTTTCTATGAAGTTTCCAGTGATTTTTACTGCCAGTATTATAGAGTGGTGCAGGGATGACATGCTTGTAGACCAACGCGGAAGTTAGCATTGCACTGATTCCCTCGGCTGAAAGTCTACTAAAGCCTATGGGGTTTATCCTTGTGTTATGGATTGTTGCTGATAATAAGCTCTGTGGCAAACAAAAAATGAAACTTGAATGTTTTGCTCTTTGTAATAATCTTAACAAACAAACCTAAATTTCACAGTTTTTACGCTTGAACGTGATAAGCGAGTGTAAAAAGCTATTAGTAAGCTACCATGGAACTACAACATGGCTGTTTGACTTAGAAGTAGCCACAGTATTTCAAAAGTATAACACCTTCTTGTAACCTCTTGTTGAAGAGTGGCCCGTTCAAGTTGGTCCTCATGGCTGTGGCAATAATTTATGAATTATTGATTATTAAAAAACTATCAGAAATGCTTGCCATGGGCTTTCTGGCCATTTTTTTAGTCCTTGTTAGCAGGTAGTGGGCAACCATTGTTTTACAGACATAACAAGACTTTGAAATTCAAAAGCCTGCAATAACAGATACAATTTGTTATTTTCCCATTCAAAATCCCATTTACTCTCATGGGTTTGGAACCAGGAAGTGCTAAATGCTAGCTCTCTTCTGCCATTTTAGACCCATTCCTGCACCACTCCATACCCATATGTATCAGGACTTAATTTGTTGAGTTTTGCATGTTAATTTTGATTTGACTGGGCCATGTATAATGCCAAAATGGTTCTAAAGAAAGCGGCTTGCCAGCGGAAAAGTAAAGCGTTGTAACTGTGTACAGTGAAGTGAATAGTTGTTTTTTTTTTAAGTTTTCTTTTTCACCTTAAATTAACTCAATTACTTGAAGCCATCCTACTACAGCTGCAGTGCACAGCCTGCTGGTTCTCTCTTTACAGGGCAGAGCTGGCCAAAATTACTGTGGCCAGTGCATTTACCATTGATATTTCACATACAGCCCAACTTCAATGACACCAAACTATCCCTTTTAGCCTTAAAGAGCTTCTTCCATTAAAAGGCAAAATCAGACATTAGTTGCTATTCCTTTACTTCTCATTTTTCATGGAAGTATCAATCCTAATCAGTTTATTATATGTCTTCCACTGGATAGACCACAAAGGATTAGAGTCTAGCCAAACCTGCAAAGCGTTGTTGTCAATATGAGGAAAAGAGATGTGCACGTGTTTCTGATAAAAACAGAGCCAGTTATTAATGTTTTTGAAAAAAGGCAGATTTTTTTCCACGTATGCTGTGAGCCTCATGCTGCTTGTTTCTTATCCACAAATAAATTCCTAATACTCTACTTCTGCAGTCTCCCACACAGTCAATCTGTTTTGTTTATCATTGTATTGGATCTTTTGTTTGTTTTTAGATTGTAAGAGATCACTCCAGCATGCTTCTCTCTATCATTTATCTAACCATAGTGCTCTCCCTCTGTGCTGAGCTTTAGCACGCTGTGGCGAATGTTGACCTTGGCACTGTGACAACCACACGTTGAGCGTGTGGCCTCGCGGCTGCATCACACCTCTGTTATGCCTCCATAATGGAACAACTTGGGCCAAGCAAAAAAAAAGACTTAGTCAGCAACTCCTGAGCCAAGCAGCTTTATTCAGCTGTTTAGGCGAGTCCTGGGGGTTTGGTTCGCGAGCTGCCGAGCGCTCCCTGCCAGCATACGCACCGTACACACAGACACCCGGTCGCTCAGAGACACTCAGCCGTGGAATTTCCTGCTGGTCTCCCAGGAACAGAGCGCTGGGAGCACATTTGATGGGATTTGCTTGGCTTTTCTTTTGCAGACTTCTGTTTTGGGAAACACTTTTGGGTCTTAGGATTTGAAGTGTTTCACTCAACAGATTTTTAAGGAGCTGAAGAAATAAAATGTGATATGGGCTTTATGAATGGCATTTTTATGAATTTACTGCTGCTCTGAGTTTGGCATGATGCCCTCATTGATATTTGATCAATAAATTCAACATGAAAATTGGCCTTTTGACAGTGTGAAAAAAATATATTTACTCACTTCCCCCCGTGGTCACATGATGTCCTGTCTTTTTGTGTGCACAGGGATTTCCTGGTGATTTTGGAGAGAGGGGACCTCCAGGCCCTGATGGGAACCCAGTAAGTAAAATAACATAGTCAAAAGCGCTCTTTACTCCTACTACTAGAAGTGTTTTCCTTTCAGCCACCTGCAAATGACAGATACATAATAAGCAAAACTCCCAAATAAGCAAGAAATTCTTAATCAAATTCAGTGTATTTTACACTAAATCATTAAAGACATACAAGCACATAGATGAAGATATTAAAGTATGTGTGTAGAAAATATATCATCCTATAACAACAATGAAACCACTGCCAGAATATGTATAAATCAGAAACAGACTAAATTTCAGAGTTTGCATATAAGATTGCAAACATTTGATTAACCAAGAGAAAAATGTGCACATATTTAGACATTTAAAAAAAGTTAAGAATGCTACTGTACCATGAGATAAAACTTTCTCATGGTTACTGTAAATATTTTAGAAATAGCACCTCAGGGGCAAAGCATTTCTTAGTCTACTTTTTATGTATGTAACAGCATTAAAGAAAACAAATAATGAGAAATGTTGTACAGTGAGATAACTACCTAGTTTTTAGTGACAGTTTATTTTTAAACAGAGTATGATTGACACTTCAAGTTAAGCTGGCTTAGTGGTATCCATGTCAAACTAAATGTAAATGTATTTTTATTTAATCAAGTACTCTGGATCCTAATAAATGTCTGACTTTTGTTTCTAAACATAAGGCTTGAAAGGGATTTACATTTTAGCAACATAAATAAATATGTTCAGTTTACCTTGGAAATACCGACTTTCCCCATTTCAAAGTGGCACCTGTTTTGGCACATGTGTCAGAGGCCAACAAGCTGTTATACTGTATAAACACATTATCTATGTCTGAGCTTGTTCATTAATACATGACAACACCTCTGTACCTCTGTTCAAGTAAATATTCATGTATGCAAATCCACACAAACCAACATCGCCATGTTGAATCAATTTGATTACATTAGTGACTTTCTGGATTAAGGAAAGACAAAGATAAGAGTGATATGTGCTCATCTTGCAGCACACAAAGATCCTTCTGAGGGTTGATTTCCAGAGATATCTTTGTGGTCTAGAGAAATAATGTCTCTGAGGGACAATTTATGGGAATCAATGTTTACTGTGATTTTTCGAAGGGAATGAATGTTGGTCTTTTTTTCCAAGTCAAAGATGCTAGAGGTAGAAATACAGAAACTGAAGTTATTTTAACTTTATAAAAGAGAACTAAAAAGTAAATCTGATGATATTGGATATAGTTTATACAAGGAATACCTTAAATGTGAAATTACAGCAACTTATGATTAAGAGAACAAGGTTTACACACCAGAAGCTGCTTCTAACTCAATTTAATGAAGATTTTCACCAAATCAGACATTGTCTGATGGGGACAAAGGACCCAAAAAATCATGGCTATAAATAATAATCTTTATTACATTGACTGTGGAGCTGCTCCTGGTGGAAATACATTATTTTTCTCTTTTTGCAACTGTTTTGCATCTAGCACAAAGTTTTTTAGATAGACATGCTTCATCGTGTAGCGCCTTATTATAACAAATATGCAGGGTTAAATACATTTAAAAACAAACAAACAAATAAACAAAAAAACCAAACAAATTAAAAACAGAGCACCTTTCACAGGTCATCAGTCTGTGCATTTGCACACTGATTCATTTTTTGCAAGTATTCTCTATCTACTTAAGATATTCAGAGACCAGCTCCCCAAGTTGTCGGACAGCAAATACACAAAACACCTTTTTCCAATTTCAATAAGAACTTTGGATACAGAAAGCACTGACAATGTAAACAGTTATCATGAATGTGTCCTCCTGGTTCTCTCTCTCCTTTCTTCTTCCCTCAGCTCTGCATATCTGAAGCTGCTCCTGCAGACTGCACTGTCCACTGTACAGGCTACTACCTTCAGATTAAGTTTGAACCACTGAGCATTCATTGTGTTTAGGAAGAGCAGCAGAAATAGACAAAGTAGAAACATCACATGAAAAAGCACAAGGAGATCTCCAACCCAAAAGTAGCTCCCTCCTAGGACTTTTATTTGAAATAGGCGGTACGGCTCAAAACGTCCCTGTTTTTCAAATAAAAATCCTTGAAGGGAGCTACTTTTGGTTTGGGAATCTCTTTATAGGGAGAGAACCAGACAAAGAATCAGTTGCATGTGGACTAAATTTAGAATAATTAAAAATACAGACATGTAAGGACACTGACAGGAACATTGGAAAGAGAAAGGGAATGAAATGTGCGTCACATATGGAGAGAATGAGAGACAGACAGCAGCATTATTTTTTAAAAAGGAGTCTGTGACTTTAGAGTGTTTTTTAAAGACAATCTTAAAACATGACGCAGTATTAAACACACCGCTGAATCACAGTCTAGATTACAATGATCTAATTTTGGAGAAAATCTTTATTGGCATTGACAGGAACACTTACATGACTTTATAATTTCATATGGTTAACTGCTGCTTCCATCTACTTTCTTAATAAGTTACTACAGACCAGGAGTCATTTTTTACAAGTTGGAGCACAATATATATTTTTTTAATTTGATAAGAGGAAATAGCTTTTATTCTGTTGTTTCCTTGTCTATAATATTGGGACAACTCTGTGGATGCCTTAAGGATTTTATTCTGATTAAATTCTTGATGTTTGTACTAATGCCATAATCTGATTGTGTGAACGTAAAAAATAAATCTGATTGAGGAAAAATTCCACATGTAAACATAGCTGATGAGTTTTGTGTCTGGGTTACAAAAAAGTGCAAACAATCAACACGATAAGCACAAAAGCTGCAATATGGTTTTAATCTCCAACCAGGTAGATGACTTTTCTGTATCTAAAAAGACCGAGTCTAAGCATACTTGCATGTTGTCTGATCACTAAAAACATCAGTTGAGACCTGACCTGAAGTCAAATTCATGCACTTATTTAGTTCCTCCCTCATCCATAATAACTCTTATTGTTGTGAGGGCATCCTCAGCAGTTTCCCTTGACCCTCCTCTCTCTTCACACTGACCCTCACTGCTCCTGATTGACAGGATCAGTGTTAAATTGTGATTGGCTGCCCTCTTAGAGCCCCCTCCAAGCCTCATTTCCTCTGCCTCCACAGAGAGCAGGGGAGATGGTTCCATTTGAATTCATTCAGTTTTACTCATAGAGAAAAGGAGGAGACCTTTCCTTTAGCCATCCTTCTGTATGACGCGTAGCTTGGAGACGATTGTAAGCATGGCATGTGGCTTCAGGGTAGATCATTCAGTACACAAGCCTCTCTGTGTTTAGGGCCACGTGCTCATTCACTCTTTCTGAATGAGGGGAGGAACACATTACTCAGGAGATTAGTGGAGCAAAACACTCGTAAACAAACAAAATAATGAGACAGACTGTTTGTTTTCATGCAGCTCTACACCTCTATTTGACTGTTGCACATTTGTTTATTTCTCTTTTATTTGTCCTCTCAGGGTGAACTGGGAGCCCCTGGCCCATGTGGAGTCCCTGGTCTCATTGTGAGTGTTGAATCTTTCCTCTTTTTTGTTTTTATGTATTATTGTTTTTTCTCTCTAAGTCCCTCTTTTGTCTCATCTTCCTCCTGGAAATCAGGTTGAAACAAATGTTTAGAGAAGTGCTTTACAAAAGAAGGTCTGAATCCTAAAGGGCTTCTCTTTCAGCTCACAAAGTTGAGTATTATGAGCTCTTGTCCCAGATTTTAATCTGCAATACCTCCTTTTGATGCAGACTGAAATGTTTGTGAAGCACTGAGTATCAAACACTTTTTGGAGGCTATGCTTGTTTTTGATGTCAGGACTCCTTTGCTATTTTATGTGGTCATTTTTAACTCTTAGAATATGGGTATATGCTGTGTAATTTCAAACCAATGTCAAATCTCAGTTTAGGCTGAACAACTAAAAAGTTATGGCATCCAACCAGCAAGGATGATTTAGGTGCTTTTACTTTACTATCTGATGATTGAACATGACCCCAGTACTCACACTGTACAAAAGAAATCATGACAAATGTTGACAAATGTAAATTAAGTTTCCTCTAAAAACTGCTGAAGATGGATTTTAAGGCCCCGTCTGCCTGTATGTCTTGCATGGCTCAAATACACAGAAAAAAGGTTCTTACTTTGTCACACATACGGGGGGCCGTGAAGGGGGGAGTTAGGAAGATTCTAAGGATCCAGGGCCCCCTAAAGAGTCTTAGTAACATTTTGTCATAGGTGTTTTGAGATTTCTTAACATTTTTCTTACAAAAATTATCATGTTTTTCTTGTTTCCTTTGCAAACAAGTACTACTCAGGCATCTTTTGCATGCATTAACTCTCATAAAATGTCATCTGCTCAAAAACACTTATTTGAGGGTATTAATTTTGTTTAGGTGTCTATTTGAATGTCTGGATGGCACATAAAAAGTATTTAGGTCTTTAAAATAACAGGCTGTGGAGTAAGACAAATGAATGATCTGCAAAAGTTTTAGATATTTGGCAGGGCTTTAAAGATTTAAGATTCATGAGGACCTCAATGATAAAATGGTCCAAATACCATCAACTTAATTTTAGAGCATAGTTTTTAATTTTCCATTTATTGCATGTTTTTTCTTAGCTGAACAGTGTTTGTTTTCTCCAGTGAATGAAGCTTATAGTTAGCATTGAATAGAACAACTTGACTGTTACAATTACCAGTTTCTGTTTTATTTATTTATTTATTTTTGAAACCATATTTTTATTCATTTATTGACCTGACAGATGCTTTGTTCAAGTTGTGCAGAGCTGGTTTTTGATGGGGCCCAATGTGAAATATTTTCATGGGGCCCATAATTTCCAGCTGTGCCTCCACATACATTCAGCCTCACCAGCAAGCACAATTAGCAAATAAATCTTTGTTAAAAATCCTTGTCACTTGAAGCTCCAAATATTCTGAATTTCCTGCTTGTTCCCATGTTTCCTGATGTGACTAAAGGACACATCACGCTTGCATGCTTCCTGATACTGTGGGGAGTTGAGACATTATCTAGAAAGACTAAAAGAAATTAAAGCTGTGAGGTTGGAGATCAGCTCACAGATTTGCTCTCATTGAGTCAGTGGAATCAGCTGTACACCCAAAATATCAAACATGTCATATATCCAAGCTTCTGGTTGGGAACAGCTGATCTGGCCATGGTCAACCTGCATGTCCTCCTGTACTCTGAATGATGATCTATACACTGTCAGCTGAAGCCTGTTCCAACTGCTATCCAGTTTTAAGCTAAAAATCAGGTAGGGTTAGCCTTGAAATGGCACAGTGTATGGACAGGTTAGCTCCTTTATTTACGTCTTTCATCATATCAGATATTGAAGTTTGTGTGTGGGCTTACTCAAATATATCTTCTTTGTGAAAAAAAAGTAAGACTTAATAATATTATATAAAGAACACAATTAATCACAAGTAGTTAATTTGTAAATCCAGTAACTCATCATCTGTGAAGCTGTATGATTAAAATGTTTATTTAAAGATATAATAATAATAATATAATAATTTACAATACTGAAGCCATCGTCTACAAAGCAACATTGCACAACAATAAGGATTTTTAGATGTTGCGTCAATATGTAATAATGACTGATTGTGTAAATGTTTGAGAAATTATTACTAAGAAAACATTACATCTGCATGCCATAAAGCTAACAATGAAGAACTATTGTGATCAGGTATGTAGGTATTAAATGGGTTACTTATGCAGATCTCAGTCATTGTTACATAGAAATGTCTTTTGGACAATATACAGCCGTGAGAAAACTAAAGTTGATTTTGAAACCTGAATATCACTCCAGCACTGTGGGATTTGTTAAGGCATGAGGCTTCTCTAAGTGTTATTGCTGTGTTGTTGCTGCAGGGAGACATGGGTCCTGCAGGGATTATGGGTTTACCAGGACCACCAGGACTCAAGGTAAATGCACTGTTTCTAAGTTAAGGCAGCCTATTGTTATTATTCATAGTAAAATTTTGATATTAAACATACATTTTAATAAACACATTTAATGTAATGTTAAAACAACAATAGAGGTAAATCCTGAATTTGAGCTATCTGACCTCTAGATTTGGCACCACATTTTGGTCCATGATAGGACTTTATTCATCCTTCTTCAGACATTAGGCCTGCATCATTATGATGACCTTTTAACAATATTACACACACTCATTCACAATACAGAGGGCTTGTAGCTCAAAACAAAAAGGAAGCAAGAGTAGAGATGGACAAAACTTTACATTTTCTTATTGTGCACAGCCAGAACTATGTACAAACACTACAAAAATTGGAACATTTAACCATTGCAAAATAAATGCAATCAACAGGCTTATTATGCATTTAATTTTAATCTGCAGATTAAAATTAAATGCATGTCATGTTTATGCCAAAATATGGCATAAACATGACAGGTAAAGCGACTCCTTACACTGGAAAAAAAGACGCTAACTTTTTTACTGTGAAGTATAAAGCAATAGCATCCTGAAGGAGAATAACAATTATGGGGACATTTTGGATGATTAAAAAGATATGCACAAAAAATACTGATGAATAACAAAAAAATAACTATGGGGCAAATAATGAGTTGAGATATTTGAAAGAAGAAGAAACAAAAGTCGTTCTTTTTAATGCATGGGTTATTTCTAGTCAGTGGTTTTCCTCCAATGTAGCAAAGTTCATTGAGTTTAAGTATAGATTTTTTTTTTCAGAATTGCATAACAAAGTATTGATAATTTGAGATTTATATTAAGGTTGGCCGTGAGTCATGATTTATTTGGAGAAAATGGACAAAACTAGGTGAAAAAAGACACTGAGCACCCCCACCCTACTGTAGAGAGGAAAAAGAAAATAAAAATCCCTGTTTTATAAGCAGATGTCTGGCTATGAGATTTTTAGCTTCTCTAAACAAAAGAGTCACCTATATAATAGCAAAGAAAACCTCAAGAACACACTTTGTCCCAGTTTGACTCTGTTTGTGTTTGATGTAATAAATAGTTGTCAGTTGTCCGATACACTTTAATACTGATTGTCCAGTACATTTGTCTTTAGAACTGATTTTTCCTACTTTATTTTAAGGGAGTACCTGGAAACCCAGGGGAGCCAGGACTGAAAGGTGATAAGGTGATCTGCAATTATCTTTATCAGTCCACTAACACCCCTTCATATGTGTTCAAGACTACTAAATCTGTCAAATTCTGACCCAAGGGAAAGCTAACAAAGCTGAAATGCATGGCTGTGTTTCCTAGCACTGCTGAGACTCTTTTACTTGATGATATCGTGTTTCATAAGTTTTCCATGATTTGTTTTTATGTTCCTTCAGGGGGAGGTTGGTTTACAAGGACAGCCAGGGCCTTGTGGGTTCCAAGGTGACAAGGTAGGTGTCTGTTTGTTGGTATGTCATCCATAAATTAGAGGATTTGTTGTTAGATGCCTGGATTTTCTTATCTGCATGTCAAAATGTCATCCAGACAAACACTGAACTCTAGATTACCTCTGGTGATAAGAAAAGTGGCTGTCATTAAATCTCTGCCATGTCTGTTTGTGTGCATTGAATCTTGTGACAAGCACCCTCGTAAAACACTATAAATGTTCAGCCTGAACACAGTTTGTTAAAGAGTGGAGCAGTAATAAGTCCTAAACTAAAGAAATCAATAAGCATTTTGGTACTTTCTGTTACTTCATTTTGAAGTCTACATATTTTTTTAATGAGTTTTAGGTCAGATGTCTGAGATAAGAGCTGCGGTAAACACAAATCTAAAGAGATTTTAACTTTTTCCCTGCATAAAATGCATCTATAAATGTACAAATTCTGAGAACAAACTGTCTTGCAAAGGATGGTTAATGACAAGTAGCCAATAAAACTATGTCAGAGACATTAAGTGGTGCAGGAATGAGTCCAAAAATGCAGAAGTGAGTTAGCGTTTACCCATTCCTGGATCCCAAGGGTGAAAGCATAGGGATTTAAGAATAGCCTGTTTGTATAAATACCTGAAATAAGGCTTGGGATGATCACATGCATACAAGATACTTGGAAATGTTGTAGTTGCTTCAAAGTTGAAATGCCATGTTGTAGTTCCATTGTAGCTTGATGATAGCTTTTGACTCAAAGATAAAGTTCAAGATTGAAAACCATGAAAGTTAGATTCATTCATCCGGATTATCTAATTGAACCAAATATGTAAGTTTCATAAGTTTTTGTTTGCTACAGACCTTATTATCTGTAATGATTCAAGAACACAATGAGAAATTCCAACTGGCTTTGAGTCAAGAGAACCAGTTTGTTGCCAACTTCCACGTTGGTCTACAAACTACGTCATCCCTGCAGCACTCTTTTAAACAACATCATTTTTTAAAGTGTATTTGGAAAATAGTGTATACCAGGCTTTAATGACTCACAGCTGAGCCATGGCCACTAACGGAAGTTAGTGTACACTAAGAAGAAAGGCTTTTATAGAAAAGGTAATAGTGTCAATAAAAAAAGATGGAAGTTCAGCAGAATTGATGATGGTGTGACCCTGCCCTCAGTCCATGGTGTGGTTCCTGTGAAATTACCTTTTTACTGTTGTAGATTATGTTTACGCTTCAAAAATGAAAAAAGAGGTGTGTTTTTTTGAGAAGGTTATTTTGATGAACAAAACAAGCAAGTGTCACAAACTTTTATTCACCAAAGAGCTTATTTTGAGCAATCCAAATCCAAACTCCAAGTGGAACCAATGTGACGCTTACTTCACATAAATATGTCTTCTGTGCAACACTCCATGCCTCCACACCGATAAGATTTTGAAGGTCAAGGTCATTAGGCATTATGTTTATCCCTTGTTTTGCAATGGTATCTCAAGAGGGCTTTGAGGGATTTTCTTTAAACCTCCCATGAATACTGACTTTGACTCAACGATTAATTGAACACATCTTGCAGTTCAAAGGTCAAGCTTACTGATGCCTCTGATCTTCTGAGCATAGCATTTCAACTATACAATATGGGAGTTTTTGTGAATCATTTTACACCTACACTTTAGGACAAACTGGTTAGTTTTCTTAGGTCAAAGGCCACTATGACCCCGCTCTACAGCAAAAAAGTGCTCAGGCTCCTCTCCAAGATCCATCATTGTACTATAACTGTCTGTCAGATTTACTCCTCCCATAACATACACAATGGTTCTAGTTATTCTTTAAGTTTGTTCATTCGAACCTTCAACATAACGGCCTGGTTTGGAGCCATGTGCAACATACAACCCTCTCAACAAAATCATCAGCCTAAACAGTAAAATCAATGGACTAGGCCTGACATCTCTGAGCAACATCTACAACAGAAGGACTGAAAAGAAGGACTACAGATGGCCCCTGACACCTCTCACAGACTACATAATCAGTAGACACACTTACCCTCAAAATGCAGGTACAGATCTCTCCCATTCAGGGCAAAACGATGCAATATCTAACAGCCACCTTTAGACTTATGAACATTCATCCTCCTCCCATGGAATTATTTATTTATTTATTCATGGTCATTATAGTCTTATATATTCTCATTGGCTTTAAATCGTTTTAGTTATGGTTTTAGGGCAACATGGGGATGCAGCAAGATTGAAGAGGTTCTCCCCAAGTACTTCAGTTTCCTCCCACAGGCCAAAAAACTGCTAGTAAGATTAACTGGGGACTCTTGCTCATACGTGTAAGCGTTATTAGTTGTCTGTCTCTCTATGTGGCCCTGGGATTGGTTTGTGACCATTCAGGGCTTCGTACCCTAAGTCAGCTAGGATAGGCTCCAGCCCCCCACAGCCCTGAAAGGGTAAGTGGGATGGATGATGCACATGAATGTTGTTTACTGTCAAGTTTGCAGCTTGATGTTGTGTCTGCATTGCTGCTTTTACACAAATGAGGTTCCTAACTGGTAACTAACTTCTTTGATTTGATTTGGTTCATTTGAATTGTTGCTTTTTACTCTTAAAATGCTTTTTTTTTCCTTGATGGCTTATTCACTATAAGCTCACATCTTTGTTACAGGGTATCCGTGGCCCACCAGGGTTGAGGGGTCCTTGTGGAAAGCGTGGTCCACAGGTATTATCACACATTCAGACTCTTAGAACCAACACAGAAAATCTTAAATAACTAATAAAAGTATGTAAATAAAAAATACAGCCGTTGCTGACATAACATACCATGAAATCACCCTCGAGCATAGAGGAATATTTGACCCATTAATGCAACATAACTGACTCTGAATGTAGGTAACACCCAGAAGGAGTATGATGATTAATATTAATTTGACTGGTGCACAGATGGATTTTCCTGTGAGGTAGCTGCACACTATCTGTGATGAGTAAAGGCATTTTTATCCTGGAGATGCATGTTGTTATTTCTGTAAGTGTTTCCTCCCTGCTTACTGCTCATAAATTCTGTTTTTAAAATACCATACACATTTTTCTCAGTGATCCATAATTGATTAAGTGCTTTCCAGTCAATGGGGGCAGAGAGCAGGTAGAGAATAGACACAGTTTATATGAAATGTGTTCAAAAGCTGTTTCAGTTGTTTTTCCCACTGGCTGCTTTTTATAAGAGTTCTTCTGTGTAGTGTTGTGCTGGAAATGTGCGCTAAGCTCTGGGATGCTCCTTTGAAGAAATACTGGTGCTCAGATGCTGTCAGGGAACATGGTTGGAAATTTCCAAATGTAGACAAACTACATTAAGCACTCATGCATTTAGGGTAACGTTGGTCTATGCTGTGAGATGTATACTAATCAAGCTCTGGCATAAACAATCTCATTTAAAGAGCATACAGACGCTGCTTTAGCTGTGAGTCTAATCTACTAATGTTAGCACACATACTGTCTGAGTTTCCTAAATATTTTCCCTTCCTTCTGATCTGTTCTGAAGTTGTTGCTTGGAATACCCATTGACTTCTTTTTTGGCGAATATGCTTCATGATTTGGCAGATTCTCTGTCTGGCATTACCCTCTTGTTAAATATAATATTGCCACAGCCAGAGTAGTGGATTTATTTCGATCTGGGCACTTGAACAAGAGCTCTATGTTGCATTCTTTTTCATTTTGAGGTCACATTTGATGTTCACATAAGAAAAACTTAAACACCAAAAGCAGATAGAGCTTGTAAAGCAAACATTCACTATTCTCTTCTCTGTCCAGAATTATCCATCAAAGAGGATGTGGGTCAAAGTCGTCCTAAATTTGGTTTTCATGTTTTGCTTGGATCACAAAAATTAAACTATTTTTAGAATTAACTTCTTAATCTTTTTTCTGCTGTTTGGCTTCTTCTTCTGTAAGTTCTTATTTTGTACCAAACCTTCCAATTGGATGGTAACTGAACAGATTTTCTCTTGCCTTGTTTCACCCCAAACAAGGTGGTCTTAAAATTCATAAAAGAGAGTCTCATAAACAAGGTCATTAAAAAGTATTATTAATCTTGTGATAAGGGTACCCTGACCCTTATCACAAGATTTCCTTTGGAATTGGAGTCACGGAAACCTTGTAAATTTGATTTTTCCCTACGTCGACATCTGTTTTGGTTTATACCAAGCTGTCTGCACTTAATCGTGTTTGTTCAAACCTTTACCATTAACAGTACGTCTCCAGTGGTGGCCTGCAGTTGTAACTCACTTTCAACCACCAACATCCCACAAAGTTTACCTACTTAATTCCATATCATTGTTTTATTTCTTTTTTTAAAGCATATTTTACACGTGCAGCAGCTTGGGGGCAAAGCTGACACAAGCTGAAAGGCCAGTGGCGCCTCTTTGGGAGCTTCTCTCCCTCACTTTTTACAACCATTTTAAAAGACAGTGGTATACTATTTAGGAAATAAATCTCAGAGGTACTACTGGAGTGAGATTAGCAGTCAGTTTAAAGCAAAATGTGGTCAGGCAGGGGGCCGCAAGCCTCTTGGCTTGTGGCTAATTTAACCCCATTCATCTGTATCACAAGGTCTTTACAAGTCCTAAATACAGTATGCGCAAGTTTATGTGTGCGTCTACATCTGCTGTTGGATGTCAAATCATCATCTGAATGCACTGAGGTGTGTCTATATGTAGAATTAAGGATAATTCGTTAATAAAAACTATAAATGGGTTTAACCTTGCCTTATTATGTTCACGCTGAGGCTGGTTTAAGTTCTGCATGATGACAGTGATATCATTCGTGACATTCCTCAGGGCAAACCTGGTGAAAAGGGTCCCACTGGTTTATCTGGACCCCCTGGCTTAGAGGTAAGACAGACTCTGTTTTACTACATACATTTTAAGGAAATGTATCATCATTATGTTGTTAAGTCATTGTTTATCAGTATATCACAACTTTGTATTGAAAACACTGTTATTTGTCTTTACAGGGCTTCCCAGGGGACATCGGCCCACCAGGACAAAATGGGCCTGAAGGACCCAAGGTTTTTAGAATCTTCTAAAGCTTCAGTGTACATTGAAAGTGAAAAGAAATGAAGTCAAAGTTCATACTTAGTTTTTCATCCACAGGGAAAGCAAGGGACAAGAGGTTTACCAGGTCCAAGAGGAGACATTGGACTTCAGGTGGGATGTAATGTACGTTGAAAATAGATTAGATTATCAAATGATCTGTCTCCTGCTGACCTTTAATTCTGTTTTTTTTAATTGTCAGGGTGATGAAGGGCCAGTTGGACCATTTGGAACCTCTGGATTCGAGGTGAGTGCTGATTGGATAGGTCTTTCAGCTAGTTAGAAAACACAGCACAATTATATTTCTTACACTCAAAACCACAAAACTTACTATGCACCATCTCTCCCCATGTGTCTCTGCCTAAATTATGCCCTGGAGGAAAAAACTCTTGCTGTGTTTTTGGCTGGCTAATGCCTCTATTGTTTTGGAGCTGTTTACAAAGACTTCATATTGGACGCTGTGTACTCTTAGTACCAGAACGGTCTGAAAATTGCCATTCTCTTCTATCATTAGGTAAATCTTTCACAGTCCCAAACAAAAGCATCCCTCTCCAAAGGCACACCAAAATGTGCAGTTTTATCAGTTGGTTGATGCATTTTAAGGTAAATGCACAGAAAAGAAAAACAAACCAATCTCCTAACAATACATTTTCTTTTTGCTGTCTCTCTAGATGTCGAATATGTAATTTAGGTTGAATCCAAACACCCACTTAAAATCACTTACTGCCTCTTTGTTGTTAAGTCTCCTCTTACTTAAGTTTGATATTTTTAACACCTAGATGCACAAGTGAACAGACCCTACAGTCCCCTAGGAATTGGCCAGAAATGACTCAGAATCATCGATACATTATTTATATTTTACTTAACTATTTTCATCTGTATTCAGAATCCTATTTTGGTCCACACCATAAGATCTGATGTATGAATAATATTTTATTTTCACTTTAAAATGTTCATATTTTGCTTAAATTTGGGGTCATATATTTGATTTTGATGACTACTAGAGTATGTTTACAATGGCTAATGTGGCACATTCTGAGTACCCCTGATTCATCTCTATTCTCACTCTGTCTGTGATGCACTTTAGAAGCCCTTGCGACTTTAAGGCTCCCTTTCACATGTGGGCCCAATCGGTTCTTACATGTGTCTTACGTATTATGGAGTACTTCTGTGCTTAAGACAACAAAGCCTGCCACAAGGAGGCTCTCTCTCTACTCCTGTGAACGGTGCCAGTAGCTGCTTAACATTGCTAATTTCCCTGGCCCACTTAAATTGACCAACTCTGTGACATCTTGTCCTTGTTTTGTCAGTAGCTCAAGCTCATTGGCTCAGGTTGGCAAGCCCAGTGCCGATAAGAGACAGCAAAACCATTGAAAAGATGGCATTGATCAGCGCTGAATGGACCAATTACCTCAGAGCAGTTCAGTTGACCAGTCAGAACAGACTGCGCCTACATAGAAAAGGGGGTCTAAAAGTGACAAGAGCTCCAAGAGAGCATCACAGACAGAGTGAGAATATGGATGGATCAGGGTAGTCTGTATGTAAGAACTAGCAGGTTTTTGAACATTGGTGATTATCATAATCTAGCAGTCATTGAAATTAAATAAACATCAATCAGGCATGTCATTATGACCACCTGCCACCCTGACTGGTGTGGCTATACAGCCTCATTTGCAACAAACTGTAAATTACTGTGTATTCTGACGCCTCTCTGTATCAGAACCAACATTAACTCCTTCCGCAATTGGAGCAACAGTAGCTCATCTGTTGGATTCGACCACATGGGCCAGCTTTTGTTCTACATGTACATCAGTGAGCCTTGACCCTGTCTCCAGGTCATCACTGTTCCTTCCATGGACCTTTATTGATACATACTGACTGCTGCAGGCCAGAACACCCCTCAAGAGCTGCAGTTTTGGAGATGCTCTGGCCCAGCCGTCCAGCCATCACAATTTGGCCCTTGTCAAACTCAGTCAAATGCTGATGCTTGCCCATTTTTTCTGCGTCAAACACATCAACTTTGAGGTCAAGATGTTCACTTGCTGTCTAATATATCCACCCACTAATGGGTGCCATGATGAAGAGCTTACCAGTGTTATTTACTAAACCTGTTAGTGGTCATAATGTTTTATCTGATTGGTGTATGAAACCCAGTTAAGTCAAAATGTGACTTTGACATCACTGTTTTAACCTGTCACGGACTTGCATTCATTAGGAACTACCACCAAGATGGCACCCAGGATACACATTTCAGAATCTAAAACAGGCATTTACATGTGAATATCCGTAGCCTTATCTAACTTATGTATCCCTGATAAGCCACATTTAACATAAGTTATGGCTCCCTATGGTATTTCAATGGAAATGTGTGCTGGTCAGTTTGAACCACATGAGAGCTTGAGGCAGTGATACAAAAAGTAAAATTTCTTAAATTTGCAAAAGATACGTTGATAATAGACACATGTTTTGGGTAACACTTTGCATATGAAATCATAGCAATGTAGGATATCAAAGACACTGCAAAGAAACAACCTCAGTGTTACTTTTGACCCACTTATGCATCCAATTGTGGGTCAAAAGTAACACTGAGGTTAACAAACATCTTCTAAACAAGAACCATGGAGGACAAAGAGGCTTTTCAAGATAAACTAACAACTTTAAACATACAAACAGGATGACTTTGGACTTTCCTGCAGTGCATATTAAAGTCAACAGTTGCAGTGCTTAGAAAGTGTTTGTTTGGAGTCATCCCAGGCTAAACAATACAGCAGAAATCCACTGAAACTCTATTTTTTGCTGTAGTTGACTCCAGTCTGCCATCTCCCAGAAGTGCAACCCACAAGTGATAGCTGCAAACAAACATAAATGACCCAATGACTTGTGAGAGTAATAAGAAGCCTTTGATGCTGCAGACAGCTCTTTGTTTTATGGATCATTAGGATCCTTAAAGGGATGTTTTTGTTTTGGCATCAGTGGCTGGTTTGTTTTATGTTGCGGTTCCTTGTGGGACAGCACACTCTCAGACTGTACCTTTCACAGGAGTTTGTTTGCTGTGTATGGCTCCAGCACACTTCTCTGTGTCATTTTTGCTTTCTGTTCAGGGCAGGCCTGGGAGGCAGGGATTCCCTGGACTGACAGGCCCAGATGGACTCAAGGTCAGAGCTTACAGTCACATTTTTAACACAAAACGCTGTCATCCTCAAATGAACATCCTCTCCCCGGCTTTCTTTTATGATAATGTATCATCTGAATAAGTGTAAATTAGATGTTAATTCTCCGTTACCACAAGGGAAGCCGTCTCCAAGCACAATTCAGCTGATTTGAACTAAAAATGAAAGGCTTGAATAAGTTTGTGATATGCTAATTGTCTGCGTTGCTGTAGGGCGAGACCGGGATAACTGGCGAGGTCGGAAAGCTTGGCGAGAGGGTAAAGACTTTTCTCCCTCACTCTGCTGTTTGATGCTCACTATGTGTCTCTGTTCATGTCTTTTTGGTTAGAGTCCCAAATGCAGTGCAGTCTTGTTTAAGAAAGCTGACTTCAATCCAGCTAAAAAGAAATAAGAGAAAGTTAAGACAGCTTGTTTTCTCTCCTTCAGGGGATGCCTGGTTTTATCGGGCTTGTCGGGGAGCCGGGCATCGCTGGAGAAAAGGTTAGTTAGGTCTCAATTTGTCAAACTTAGTTGGTATCACAGCTGGTGTTGTTTGTGTTCAATGGTCAGTCTTATTCTGGGAGGTAATAGATGATTAAAGTAAGGGTTAAGCTGCTTATGATGTTTCTCTAACAATCTCTTATGTTTTCCCAGGGGGACAGAGGGAAAACTGGCATCCCTGGGCCTCCAGGTGAACCGGGGCCGATGGTAAGGAGTAAGTCTGGACCCTGTCTCTCATACCAGGGTGCTCATCTCTGCATACATAGGGGATGGGGATGGGAAACGTTCTGAGAGACTGATTTTAGGACATTAAGCCGTTCATTTTTGTCAGATATTTATGAGGTTAATGAGGCTGATTTTATTAATAAACCATGATGATATCATTTAAGTACTGTTTTATCCATTAGGGTCACACTGGAATGCCTGGAGAGATGGGGATACCTGGCCCTCAAGGAATCCCAGTAAGTGCCCTTGTTTTTTTAATTTATGCAGCTTTTTGGCATTGACCACCTGCAAACATGTGAATAATTTAATGATATGTCACACGTCATATGTCAGAAGTATGGCCGTTGTAAATAGGCTTCTTTGCATTCTAGGTGATGATTATGTGCACTGTGTATTTCAGAGCCATAAAAATAATTAGAAGTATCAAAGTAAAATTAGTCGCTTTACATGAAAGTCAACCACTCTGTCGACTGAGTTGAGTCACCTCGAGGGTGCTAACAGAGAAACGGGCAAAGAAGAGTGGGCCCAAAGATATGTTTTCCACATTCAGAGGCATGGCTTTGAAAGTACACAAAAACTATGTAGCTGTCCTTGCTATTATCTCTTATATTTGGGATTCATTGAAATGTAGAAAAATTCTCATCAGATGCATTTTATCTACACAAAGAAAGCATTTGCTACTATCAATCAATACTAGACATTAAAGGGACGATAAAGAAAAGTTTTGTTTTGGTTTTTGAGTCATAGTTCGGTATGGTATTGGTTAGAGCTCTTGTTGGTACGGTTCATTTTTCAGAACTCACTCAGACAACTCTCTGATGTTTCCCTCACACTCTCATACATTAACACGCACAGTTTAATAAATACTGACACACACTTCCTTTTGTACACAGTAACTCCTGTTCAAAATCATTTTTTCCACAGAGACTCTCATACACTATTTATCTCAACACAATTATGCACACTTTTTCTTTACACACACATATGCACACAAACTGTCTTTCTCTCTCTCTCTTTCACACACATAATTACTTGGAAAAAAATGCACACTTATATGCTTTTTCACACAATTTCTCTCATACAGATACACATGCGCTCACATACATTATGTTTTCTACATTCTATGACAACCCGGCGAACACAATAATGAAGACGTACTACTGTCATAACAACTGCTCACTCGTATATGTTGTTATTTAAGCACAGCAGCATTTTTTTACTCTCTATATGGTCCATACAAACACAAGAATGCTCAGCTAATTCACGCTTGCAATAACTACGAGTTTGGCTGAATACATTTTTTCTCTTGGTCAATTAAAGCACCAACAGCCTTGAATCTCTCATGTTTACGTTACTAGCTAATAGCACCATTAGCACCCATGACTTGTAGATAAGGGTTGATGGAAGGGACAGGATGGTTGTCTACTCAGCTGAAAAGTTTCTATGAAGTTAACAAGGTGATATGTAATCATTTCCAGAGTCCAAAAAATTGAGTGTATTTATGAAAATCCTACTTTGAACCGATATTTGACGGCATCAAGTTTCAAAAACGAAACTTTTACTGCATTCACAATCTGTATAATCTCCAGCTGGCTCACTATACAATAATGAGAGACTGGAAACTGTAGATTGTAAATAATGTCCCCACAGTACTGTAGCCTTGTCTTTCTTCATTGTTTTTTGTGGAGAAACCAAGTCCAACTTCTATGACTTCTATGATAGTGGGCCGAGGTTTGCTGGTTTGAGACGAGCGGCAACCACTGGGGTTGAAAAAAGGAGGCCCATGTGGAAATGCCAGCAGCTGTAGTTCCTTGAGTGATGGCTTGAGGCTGGCTGCAGGAACCTTGGAGATTATATGATTGCGTGTGCGACCTGACAATTTTTACAACCAAAATAAACATATTAACAGCCTGGCTCAAAACAACGCTTTGGTCTAAAATTATAATACATCTATGTAATCCCACTTTTTGGGGGGTGATTTTTTTTTGTATTCCTTATACTCTCCCCTCTTTTATAATGGATCTACTCTGGACAACAAGGATCCTTGCGTTTTCAAAACTACAAGCTGAAAATAAAGATAGTAGCTTGAGGTGCTAAAGCACTGCTCACCTTTTCCTCTCATTTTCGAAGCTAAGATGAACTGGGTATTTAGCTTTTCACTCTAAGTACGAATCTTTATGATACCAATCCAACTATGACATTAAGTACGCCAGTAACTAAGCATGATTTGATTGGTGACTGAAATATTTTTTGCTGTTTGAAACATTGAATGCTTTACACAAGTTTTTCAAGTAACTAGATTCTGCCCAACACTGCTTCACAATTTAACATTTGAAAAAACATATTTGAGAAAAACCACCTGAACTCTTCAGGACTTCAACAGTTGATTTGGAAAGAAAACTGTTGTGTTGGACATATCCAAGGCCCTTGAAGCATGTGCAAACATGAAGCTTAGTGAACTGTACTTTTAAACTTGTCTCCAAAATTTGTTTAGATGCACTTAAGAATTTAATTTTTTCATTCACTCTCAGGGGCCTCCTGGTTCACGGGGATCTATGGGCATCAGAGGCCCTAAAGGTGTGAGGGTAAGTACATGAAAATCACTTGGACCATTTAAAATCAGGTTATTTTTGTTTTTTTCCAAACAGCATCATCATAACCAATGGTATTTCAAGGGAGATTATGGGCCCCAGGCCAGTCTTCTCGTTCTCATTGGCTGTTGCAGGTTTTTTGTTCCAGGCAGATGGCCTAGAGTTGTAAACATTATACGTCGTGGATATCAAGGTCTAGAGGGAGACTCTAGCCTATAAGGGAGCAATTAAATAGTTATATTGACATAACACACTCTTAAGGATATTTGGACAAATAATAGGTCAAACAAATCCTTAAATTGGGGTCTCATCCTTCTCATAATTAAAGGGGGTAAATCAAAATTCGGCTTAAAGCTGTCATGTGTGGAATAACAACTCTTGATGAAATGAAAGACAAAAACAACTCCTCTGAACAAAGTTGAATAAAAAATGAAGAAATATTTTCTTCACACAAACACAACACATTCAGTCTTAGCGACAGTGTATTCATCATGCTGCCATATTACTGGCTAATTATCTATTTTCATTAACGAGCAGTTGAACAGGTGTACCTAATGAAGTGGCCAGTCAGTGTGCTTTCACAGATAACACAAAGCAGAAATGCAACACATAAATTTAAAGACCCTGGAGTATCGTTACATGATAATGAGTGCGTGCCGCTTGTCTGACATGGACTCTGATTAATTTGCTTTTTTTTCATAAATGGGGTTTCTACTTTGGGAAAATAGCCTTTGGTTGCACAGCAGGATCATTGGGCTGCATGAATAATTGATCTAACATGAATAAGTGGTATAATTAAGCCTTTTAATTCTGTGGATTGGTTTTACACGGCTCCCTTGATATCACAAGCAGTCACAGATGTAATGTGTAATAACTATAATAGCAGAAAATTACATCAAGGCTCTGGAAAATAGAATTAAACCTAGAGTGATTAAACACCAGTCTCAGAATGATTACACCCCGAGTTATTCTCTGTCAACAAATATTGTAAATAAAACAAACAATTATGTCCTTTTTTTTTCTCCATCCAGTATTTTGTATTTGAAATGATAAAATTACCCAAAGATGGGAGACAATAGCTTTATCATTCACCACACATTATTACAGAATGTTTTCTGTTTCTATTCCTGGATTGGAAGAAAAGCATCATATGGGGTATATTAAAAGAATCTATCTTCTGTATGCTGTTGTTACTTGCTAATATTTAAAACTCTATTTCTTGAGGGTGTTGTCATATTTTAGTATCATCCCTGCCTTAATTTAATCTAAAAACTCTCTTTCCTCCATCCAAATGCCACTTAACTGAAATGACTCTTTCTATTTTGAAAATGATGCATGTCTCCCACTTGTAAGGTAGAAATCACCACCATATTGTTGTAGGGTTTTAAATGCATTCCTGAGTAAAAGCACTGAATTTAGTGCTCTTACAAAAACACTTATAGGGGCAAATGGGCCCCAAGCTAATGTGCCTGTTTAGGTTGACTGAAACTAAATACGATCATCAAATGGGAAATGCCTGCACCTTATAGCATATAATGTCATGTCATTCTTATTTGGTTGATCTTTCAATCAAAATAAATAAATATAACAAATCAATAACCTGAGATAATTTATATGCTTCAGCTGGGTTTCCAGCAATACTTGCACATTATTATTAAATGTCTTTTTAAAATAAATTATACTCCATATCATATATAGCTGTACTCCTTTGCCTCTCCCTTAGCACTGGAGATTAATTACTAATCAAAAGTCAACATTTTTAGATTTTTGGACTGGATGGGGATGTGCTGCACACATCTGAAAAGGGACATTTAAAAAGCAACAGCCATAGCAATGTTTTGTGCTGATTTTAACTTAAGAAACCATCTACTTTCCTTAACAATACTAGTTTAAGCGATCATTTTTATAAAAATGTTCAGTACAGTAGGTCCCTCTCAAAGTAAAAAAAACAATGTTAAATTCTAAGTGGCTAATTTGTGTCACTAAACTTTGCTAACTCCCTCCTTTTATTATTCATTTTCAATGAATTCAAAGGTTTTGGCCTTGTATACATGATAACAATCCTCTGAAGGTATGACATGTTTCTGGCAGTAGTAAAAAGGTGCTTATAAAAGTAATGAAAAATAATTTAAAATTGAGCTTTAAGTCAAATTAACCTTTTGGTTTAATTTTTTGATGATACAGTGTGTTTATTCAAATTGCTGATGACCAGTCAGGTGAGCCCCTCCTCTTGTGTGATATCAGCTGGAATTTGCTCTGTCCCGCTGCAATCCTAAAAGGGGTAATAGTATAGAACAGGGGTATTCAATTAAAAGTCACCGAGGTCCAGTTAATAAAATTTCCACCAATAAAAGGTCAGAACCGAAGTCCAGTTTGTGTCTTATAGCCTTCCCCTATGTCCACATTTTTATGGTTTCAACAATATTTATTGTCAATCTTTAATGCATGATATGTTTTATTGAGTGCACAGCTAGCTCCTTTACCATTAATAAAAATATTCCTGGCAAATTAATTTAAGGCCTTTATTTCAGATTAAAAAAGAAAAACCTAAAATAAAATAAATAAAACAGTGCAAACAGAGCCAAAAAAACATTTTTTCTCTTAAATGAAAGAGGTCCCAGCTAAGAATTGAAGGCCTACACTTCAAGTAAAAAAGTCAACATCTTCAGAAAACAATAAATAGAAGGTGTCTCTTTTTAGGAAAAACAAGTGCATACAGAGCACTGACTAAGTATTTTTCCTCTTTTTTCTTAAATAAGAGAGGTCACAGCCTCAAAAAATGAAGACATACACTTTCAGTAAAAAAAGTCAACATCTTCAGAATACAAGAAATTAACTCTTAAAAGTACAATCATTTGTCATTTGTAACTGCTTTTCTGCTGTGTTGTTGCAAAATAATGTAACAAGAAAGTGATAGGAAGATAAATATTTTATTTGCGCATGTTCAGATTTTGCTCTCTCTCTCTCTTTGGCTCCCTGTCCTTAACTCTCACTCTCTGTCTTTCCCTCTCTTTGTTTCTCATTCTCACACACAAACAGCGCTGCACGCACTGCATGAACCCACACTCACATAGGCTAATAAAAAAATAAACAGAACAGAGTTACTAGAACTTGCAAAACGTGAAACATTCAAAAACAAACTAGTGCTAAAAACTATAGAACTGCAACAATGAAAATAACATGAACAAATGATCAACTCGATTAGTAAACAATTAGAAAAAGAACAGGATCAGCCCTGTGGAGAGCGCAACGCCACCACAGCGCAACGCCACCACAGCGCAAAAGCTCTTAGCCCTCATCAGCATTTCCCACACACAGGTCGGACGCAACGCTTGCAGGTGACAAGGGTCTTATTTTTTTGCACTGACTGTTTATTTGTCTCTGCCTCCTGTTTGCTTGTGGCTGCTGCAGCTCGTGCTGTAAACAAGATAGCGGCGGGAAAATCACCTCCGCAAAATGAATCATGTCTCGTTCCTCTTTAGTGCTTCATTAAACAACCTTATAAGCCTCAGCAAACTTACAGAAGATATGTTTAGGAACACTTGTGGCATGACCAGCTTGTGATCAGACCACAGTAGCGGTTCTAGTGTTAGCTGTAGTAGCAGCGCCCGGTGTATATCCGCAACTGTTGGAAAAAATGCTCAATTAAAATCTATTCTTGTGAATTTATCAGAGATTGGTCACGGGTCTGGACAGAACCATCACTCGGTCCGGATCCGGACCGAGGTCCGCCATTTGGTGATTCCTGGTATAGAAAATGGATAGATGGATGAAATATTTCTGTTCAGGAACAGGGGGCCAAATGGCATCAAATCAAAAGCTTCTACATGTAGTGTTCTCTTCCCCTCTATCCTTAACCTGGGCCTTCTCCAATTTTGGCTTGGTGTTCTGAATCTAGACTACAGGATTGTCCCTCTGCAATGAAAAAAACTTGGTGTTTGGAGTGTCCAATGTGCCCATCGGTGGCACCATTGACTGCTGTGTGTCGCTAGTGTCCATACCCGTCTATCTGCCTGGGAAGTTGCTTTATTGACAATCATATTTTAGTGCCATGGGCCACGAGCAACTCCACTTCAAAAAACTTGAACTACCCCTTCAAGCTTGTAAGACTTCTAAGGATATGATATCCATTATGAGAAGACTCCTTGGCTATATCCCAAACTCAAACAGAGGCTCCCACCACAGTATTAACTGTTTCTTGGTAACTGTCAGATTGAGAAGTTTAAATCATCCCTGAGATTTGGCAACAAATAATGTATGATCATCATTTAAGAGTCACACACCAGTGCAAACAGGAGCACTAATTCACTAATACTGGGCAAGACCCATGATACCACAGACCAAAAGACTCTTACATCAGTGGTTCCCGACCATTTTCCTCTCAGCCTCCCCAAGTTTCATCTAAGATGAGATAAGCGACCCTGGGACCTACACAAAAACATTTGATTCATTGTAGTGCAAAATTAACACCAATTTTAATTGTTCTTCTGAACAAGATCAAAACAAAATGGATTTACATTATTGTGCAAAGAACTTTAAAATATGATCTTAATGTGTTATCATTGGTTTAGATGAACCAAATTTTGAGGACCTCAAAACTGACAGAGTCCTCACACCCCCTCTGAGACCCTCTGCCTCTTGCCTTGTGTTATAATGCGCAGGTGGGTCAAAGCTAGAATCTGTAACATTTCCACAGCGCTAAGTAAATCTAAAGATGAAGCTGAAGTGGATCATTTGAAAGTTATAATTCCGAGATGAAAGTGCCACCTTTTTACAAGGGGTATTACCAATTAATGGATTTCTGTCAGTGTTTTAAATCAAAGTCCTAAGTTTTGGTCACACTCAAGAATTCTTATACAAATTAGACCCAAAGCTCTCACCTTTAGTTTTGGTGAATGTATCATAACAAGTGGGTGGGTAAAAATACCACCTTTCCACTGGACCCCATGACCTTGAAAACTGATCTCTGCTACAAAGAAAAGAAATATTTTGCCAGTGCTTTACTATATTTTCATTACTAATGACACGAGACAAGAGGAAATTCCCACAATTTGACCTAGATGAAAATCATGGCTCTGTTATTAATTGGTGTTTCAGAGTGCCATTTTACATCCCAGTTCCCCAACTTTACAGCCAGCTGCCATTTTTCATAAAGTTAGATATGAAGGATTTTTCTCAGGTTTGTCTTGGGAAAGACTAAAATGTTTTATGTTTGTAGACTTCTGACTGACTATTTGAAAATCATTGCCCGTGCCCACTTTATATGACATCTGCTCACGGACAGTCTCAGTCCATTCTCAACAGTGAATAGTTTGGTTCCATTTTATTGGCGAGAATGAATCAGCTACAGGATCTGCGACCTTCTCCCTAAGCTCCTTTACAATAACCCCAGTGTGCAGGCAGAGCCACAGAGAGTGATCATGGAAATATGAGACAAAAATGTACCCTATGTGGATTGGGCATCCCCTGAGCTAATTTTGTGGATGGCAGATATTCGCCAAAACAGCTACAATCTTTGATGGTGCCCCTCCAAAATGGGGCAAGCCACAGATCTCAATTAAATCCAGAAACTGCCCTCCAGGCTCAGCATAATAGGGAGGCCTAGATTGAAGATTAAGTGCCCTAATTTATTGACTTCATATGTCAAACATCATATGCCTCAGGTCTGGCAGAGGCCAAGTTTTCCAAAGTGATTCATCAGTGACAGCTTTTATTTGTTTTAATAGGGTCCATGGGGTGCTGATGGCCCAGTTGGAGAGAAAGGATCTGTTGGAGTAAAGGTAAGCAAGTTATGGTTTATCAAATATTTCCGGAGTTTATTTCAACTTCTTGGCTCCTCATCAGTGAAACTTACTTGAAATGCCTCTGAGCAATGTCTGGCCTTCAGCTCCTCCATTACAAATCTGTCTCGTTCAAAGCAAGGATAACCCAAAAGGACAAAGTTTCTGTGGCAGAGTAAAAAGGCAATCAAAATGAATTTATAGACAGCTTTGTTCTTTGGGTTGTAATTATCAGATATTTTTAACTTCTAAAGATTTTTAGAGGACATTCTTTGTTAAGTACAAATCTAGCAGCGGAACATTAAATCAAAGACTCCTTAAATATTGATGGTGCTGATGGTGCTGGTGGAGCTAGGCAGTCGGGAACATTTTGACTCTGGGGAATTTCAGAATGCTAAGTTAACTGAGTTGGATGTTTTCTTTGCAGGGCCCTGATGGTCCACCAGGAAAAGTGGGCATCTCTGGGGAGACGGTAAGAAAAAATTGGCCTTCTTTAATTTCACCTTGTTGTAAAGAGAGCATTTGAATAATTTAACACAAAGTGGGAAAATGTCTGGATTAAGTTGAAGTCCAGCATTTTCCTGCTTTAAAAGCATACAAAAAAGATAATATTGAAAAGTCATGTCATTAAGAAACCATATGTCATGAACCATAAGTGCGGATTACTTTCCTCTACATGAATGTTTTAGTATAATAGTATAGCTGCTGCAAGCACTGAAGTAATATTGCTCTACTTTTTTATGTCCTGTCAGGTGAGAATAAAATAGATTTACATCATCATTGTTCCATATTGTCTATGTAGAGTCACATTCTTTAAAGTAACAAATATCATGGCAAACCAAATTTGGCAGAACAAAAAAAACAAAAAAATTTTGTGAAATGCTGAAGCGTCTGTGAGAAACTCTTGTTTTCAGGACATAACTTTTTCCCTGATTTCTGTACCTATTTTCACTTGTATGTTGGAGGTAATGTTTTTTTAACAACAAATAAGTAGATACATCAAAATATCCTGCTGCTTTTTAACAGGGCAGTGTGTCGCTTACCAAGTTTCTTCCACTAATGACTTTGCCTGACAGCTATCCCACCAGCAGTTTTTTCAGACATTAAAAACAATATTCTAGAGGTAGCCAAATTTTAAGCTGATGATCTGGTTTGCTTTTGTAGCTCAGAACTGATTTCACTTAAGTCTCTGACCAAATAAAATTCCCACACACGGAATACAAGTGGGGGTAGAGGTATAAAGTTTCTAATAATGGGAATCTCAAATATTATAGCTCTAACTCTGTAAATACTAAAAGCTGTTTTAAAGTGCAGTATGTTTTCATTTAGCTCCCACCTTCACTAATGCATGTAGGAAATATTTAAATTCTAACTCTCAAAGTCACAAAGTCTCCATTTCCAGTATCTTG
This sequence comes from Cetoscarus ocellatus, assembly GCA_037902135.1. Taxonomy (NCBI): domain Eukaryota; kingdom Metazoa; phylum Chordata; class Actinopteri; order Labriformes; family Labridae; genus Cetoscarus; species Cetoscarus ocellatus. The sequence goes on from JBAMNC010000415.1 coordinate 338,291, forward strand.
AATGCAATGTGGAGTTTTTTCTGTGCTTGGTTAATCAGCTCTTTTCACGGTGCTACACCCTTTACACCATAAGAGGTTTTTATTGATTCCATGTAAGCAAATTGTTGGTGTCATTTCATACTGGGTATGTCTTTGTGGAAATGCAACAGAGCACAGCACTGCAGGGGCTCCACATACACATCCATTCAGACATGGATACACACACACTTCTCTGATTCCCCCACTGGCCACACTAATTTTGTTTTGGCCTATATAAGGCTGTCGTTTTGCCTCTGTTCCTACTCCTGAAGCCTCCACAGAGAGGGTAACACCTTGTTTCTGTCACAATGTTCACTGTGAGGTAGGGGTGGGTATTTCCAGCAACCTCACGATACAATATGTATCCCAACACTGAGGCCACGATACGATATGTATCCCAATACACGTAAATTATGAACATTGACTATGCTTTTAGCAGAATTCCAGACAAGTTTTATGTTTTATTACTAGAAGCAAAAGAACAAGGATGAGTTTTAAATGATTCTACAACTTAAGAAACTTAAATTCAGGTCACCAAAGATCGTAGACCTAAGTTCAAATTTGGAACATGTGCTTCATCATGTAGCTTGGCTTCTACTTTGAACTATGCCATTGTTAGCATTAGGCAAAGTGTTGTAACAACAACTGTCAAACACTGAAGTCGTATCGATTCTGTAGAATCCATATCAATACATGTATTCCCAAGGATTGAGTGACCGTATTTTGTTGTATCGATATTTTGATCTACAGTTAGGGCAAAGCATCACAGAAATGTGAATACCATAACAATGACACTGAATATAATAGGCACTTTTTTTCCTTTTATAAAAAAAAATGCGGCAACAGTTTGTTTGCCGCAGTCTCAATAAACAGCATTTGACAACCGTGTTAGTATAAAAAATGTGAATCCACATTAAGAAATAGATAACTATTTTTGCACATGGACCTACAGACAACGTTGTTCTTCACAAGAGACAAGAATAAATTACTGTTCATGCATTAACAGTTGTAATGCAGTAAATGAATAAATAACTAAGAGACAGTTACTGAGCAGTTGACAACATACAGTGAAACGCCTGGTAGACAGTTTTTGTCCATTGATAATAAGTAAATGATTGTTGAGTCGCTGCAAAAGTGGGTAAATAATGAGCAGTAGATAAGCAATGACAGAATGCTGATTAAACATCTAATAACCCGTTTTTGTGCTTTAATCTTGAAAATGATAAACAGTTGAAGTGAAAGGAAATTAATTATTTACTAACCAATAAACAGTGTGCAGTAATGGTAAATCAGAAAGCCGTGTACTGTAAGTACAGCTGAAAATAAGTACACCATCAGGGTTCACTGAGCAGTAATTGGTGGATAAGTATACAATGAAGGTGCAATGTTGAATGAATAAATAGATACCTTAAAAAAAGAAGGAGGAGTAACTGTTTCATTAATAGGGCTATACACATTACAAAAATCACCAATAACATGTAAATGTTTATAGCCCTATGAATTAAAGGACTTTCATATTTTCCAAGCATCCACAGTGCCTGGACCTGGATTATCTGTGGCCACTTTTTGGTTTTTAAGTTTTCCTCATCTTCCTTCAAGTTTTCCCCTTCATGAACACCATTGATTTGGGGAACAGAAACGCTCCTGCTCTCTCTTTCCTAAATAAGATTTATTTAGAGATTTGTTTTTCTAATCTTTAATGACTGTTCTCATCTTATACTTACTCAATTATAAAAAAAAATGCAGACAAGAGACTGAACTGAGCCCTACAAGTGTTTCATCAGCCCAGCGTCAGTTTGACATGGGACCTATTTCCAAACTAAATAACAGCAACTCTTCAAACAAAATGTTATGCTTTCAGAGTAAAACTTGTGTTTCAATTTTTGTGATTTTCCTGCAGGGAAAGTTTGGAGAGCCAGGTGAAGCTGGGCCTAAGGGATTTCCAGTAAGTGATTGGGTCTAAGAGAGGCCTCTTTTAGGTCAGGTGAATTTTTTGGGGTGGAGTTGTTTTGGTGAACGCTGTTGGATAAGAGAGGCTTGTGAAGCACACTGTTCCTCTCATGGGTATTGTAGTATTTCAACATGGGCTTGAATACCTATACTGTGCCATAGAAGCATTGCTGTATTGTTTTTCAAGGGTATCCAAGGATCCTCGGGACCTCCAGGGGCCAAAGGAATTGCAGGAGAGCCTGTGAGTTTATTTACATGACTGTTTGATGTATTTTTGTGTATAAAAGTTATTACAGTGCAGTAATAGATTGTATGCCCCATGTTGCTCCAACTGGATCTGAATTTTGAAAACTGAACATATCTTTTAAAAGGATAATACCAGGACTCTCCAGTGTCTCATTATCTAGAATAACTTGTGGCTCTTTGGCACCCACAGGAGATTTTTCCTCTCGCCCTTACATATAAACTCTAAATTTCCACTTTGACACCTTTTATTCAACGCCTCCCAGAAACCCATACCCTGGTCAAAAAGCCCCAAACAACCTAATCCTCTGCCTTTCTTTCTGGCCGACACAAGCAGAGAAGAAGTGAGCCTGAGACTGTTTGATTTACGCAACCTCCTTCCTGGAGAGGCAGCTTTATAGTAGCCTGAATGTGTCTCTATAACAGCAGGCCTGTTTCCATCACTCGCAGAAGCTTTGGCTCAGTGTTTTGAAAGCTCTTAGCCCTGCAGATTAACTTATCTCCACAAATCCACGCTTTCTGCCTGGTTCCTATTTTCTTTCTCATTTTTCCTCCTTTACTGTCACTTTCAGAAGTGTTTGTCCAAGATTAGAGAGTTCTCTTGCCCTTTTTTATTGATGCCTCTGCTTCTCCCCGCAGGGACCAGCAGGGCCACCAGGAATGATTGGACCACTCGGGGAGATGGGACCAATGGTGGGTCTGATCACACAGCTGACGTATTAAAGAAAAATGACTTCTGTAATAAGACTTATTGCTAAAAGCTATTATTATTTTTCTATTTTTTTACAGGGGCCGACTGGGAAGGCTGGAGAGAGAGGGCTGCCTGGTGAGCGTGGAGAGAAGGTAAAGATAAGAAAACCTACTGAAGACTCAGAGGGCTTGTTTTGTGATCAGTAGTGTTATACATGCTGAAAGAAATGTTCTGTCTGGTGCTCTGCATGGCACAGCTCTTGGCCTCTACCCTTTCATTATGCTCCTGCATAGTACAATAAAAAAAAACATGTCAAATCTTATTTTTAATGTGCTGATGACGGACAACTTTGCAGTTCGTTTTCTCAGCTCTATTGACAAACTGTTACATTACACTGAAAATATTCACAATCATGTTTCCAAAAACGTTTTAAAACTAAATGCTGACAAAACTGAATAAGCAATGGTTTGCCCTTAATATTAGAAACAGCAGCTCCATTCATGTCTAAAATCAACATCACTAAAACACACAGAGCAAGTTAGAGCCTTATGTTCAGTTTAGACTTAAACTGTAACTTTAAAAATCATTTCCAATATAATCGAGCTGAATTTAATCAATTAAAGGATATATGAAAAACAGAGCACTCATACCCCAAATTATAAATTAATCCTTGCATTTATTTCAACCAGGTAAGATTTATTGTGATAAATCTTTGTTATATGCTGGACTACCCAAACAACCAGTAGATGTCTTCAGCCGATTCAAATTACCGTAGCCAAAGTCCTGGTCCAAACAGGAGAATGTGAGCACATAATTCTGGTCCCTAAAACACTTCAATGGCTCCTGATGCACTACAGAATCCCTTTTAAAATCCTCCAACTAGTCCATAAAGCTCTACATGGTTGTGCTACCAATTACATTTCCTACTTGCTTACTGCCTACAGCTTGATTTGGTCCCTCAGGTCATCAGCTGAAAGTCTGTTAGCAGCACCCAGAATCAGATCAGAGTCCTGAGAGTGCACCTTTGATGGCCGCGAACCTTCTCTCTACAGCAAACTACCTGCTTAACCAAGGTCCATTATAACAGTCTACATTTACAGCAAAACTCAAAACCTGCTCTTAAATAATTACTAGACGTATCTACTTAAGCATCCTTATTACCTTAGTGTGTGGTCAGTGGGTATATGCAGCTGTTTTTTTTGTATTATTATTATAATTTTTACTTTTATTCACTTTATTTTAAATTTGGTGTTTTATTGCTAAATCTCGTGTCTGATGTAGTCCTGCACAAGCTTCATTATGTACGCATTAAGGTCTGTCAGTGATTTTAGAACTAATTGTTGGTTTGTGGATTTCAGTGTATTTTAACTTAATTTTAAACACATACAAATTTTCTGTGATGAAATGTGCTCTGTAAATTTTATTGCTATTGCTGACAATCATTTTTCTTAAGATATTGGATCCTTGTCCCATTGGATGAAAATATTGTGCATATCTAAAACTAAACTGGAAATGTAATGGGAGATTAGACATGTCGGAGCCTCAGTTTTGATTACACTGCATCTTACTTGAGAGAAAAGAAAGCTTTTTTAGCACATACCCATTGACAGAGGCAACTACATGACTTGCACTTCATAAGTTCATATCATTAGCCACTGCCGCTGTGCCTTCTCTTAACTTACCTTCATATGGAACATCATTTTTTTTTACAAGTTAGGGACAATGTTTCATAATTTCAGTAAAAGGGAACAGCCTCTTCTGCTGTTTCAAACAACTTGCACCTCTTAGACAGCTCTGTACATTTCTAAATGCTTTTGTTCTGATTAAGTGCCTAATATGTGTCTGAACACACCATGATCATTTTTTTGCAACTAGCACATCAACTTTTTGTGAGGGTTGATGGGCTCAGCTTTTTGTGTTATTCAAAACTCCAGTTAATTACTAAATATTTTTGTCTCTTCATCTGACAGGGCCCTGGTGGTCTTTCTGGCAACATGGGGGAGCAGGGATTGATTGGCCAAAGAGTGAGTGTTCCTTATAAGGTTGTCAGCATTTTTAGTACTTTAATTCTTGTTGTGCATCAAAATCTTTGAAAAGTACAGTGCTAATTTCTTTTAACGACAGTTATATAGTGATATTTTTGCTCAAAATCCCTGAGTGATGAATATGTGGCAGGTGACATAAGTTCTTTGGATGCGCGAGAAACCCACTGGTGATTGTTTTTGAGCAGATGTAGTGCAGAAATTTGACGACGTGCAGTGGAAATAACACCTCTAATGTCCAGACACACATTTGAGTTTGTGTTATCCCCTTACAGTCAGATAAACCTTAGCAATTGTTTTATTCAGTCCTGTCAAGTCTCTGTTTTCCTGGTTTGCTCTGGTTGCACAGGATGTCATCAGTCCTCCCCACTTGTCTCAGTGAATTTCCCTGACAATTCATCAGTCTACACGGACTATACGCTGATTTAACTATAAATAAAATACTCAATATAACTATAGATAAAATACTAGGGGGGGTGCAAGGAAATTATCCAGGTAAAGTCGGATTGAAAAACTCGGCTGTTGGCATTCACACATACGGCTCACCCAGATAATGTCTGGATAATTTCAAGGGTTTTTTGCAAGTGTGAATGGGTTACGGAGAAAGGCAGACCTAAGCAGTGCTACAGAGAAACAAAATCTTATTTTCTGATAGTTTCACAGCCCATAAACACTAAGGAGCTTAAAAACACATCAAAACCTTTACACAAATGTACAGAATTTCAAAGGTTTGAAGCTGAAGCCTTTCTGTCTGCCATGTGTGTCTCTGCTCTGTGCTGCGTCACAAGCTCTCCACCATACCATTTTTGTTCATTTGTTTGCAAAGAAATTTAATGAAGTCCCATCAACGTCTCATCAAATTACACACACGCTTGTTGCAGACGAATAGGAAGCTGGGAAGTGAGACAGTGATGCCACCTGATCCTTGAAAGTTTAGCATGAAGTCCCCCACCTGTGGAGTAATGCCGTCTCCTCAGCACTGCCCTGCATTAACACTGATTAAAATAAAATGTCCAAAAGAAGAAAATGACAAAAAACAGATACACTGCATGTATGTCATGAATGATGAGTTAAATAAAATAGTTTAATTTGGGGTTAACATAAACCTCATGTGTTTTGTTTTATTACTACAGTATTTTTAGTTTTGGTATTCAGTGACAGTTTCTAAGGAGCAGACTGAACATCAGTAATAACTGCCCAGCAAGTCAATTTTTTGATGCCATATTATCAATAAAAAGGTTTGATATTTACAAATATTGTGTCTAAGTACAAGGGGTGGCACAGTGACACAGCACTATAGCAGGTGGTGCACATGCTTCACAGCAAGAAGGTTGCTAGTTCGAACCCCTGCTTTCAAACCAATTCCACTTGAGAATTAATAACAACTAGTTCAAAGAATCGATACCATTTATCTTTATGCTTAACAATTCCCTTATCAATCCCATGACAATAAAGGATGACACATTCTTATCAGAGAAAGTCGGCAAAAAAGATAGCAAAGTCAAAGAGGTAATCGTCCTAGGCAGGACACAAAAGTGGTCAAAATTGTGGCTTAATTTTACCCAAAAATGCATAACCTTGAGTGTCTGTGTCAGTGTGAATACAAACAAGGGTGGAAACACTAGCAACAGATGCATTCATCTTTTTAGCACAGCATCATGTCAGGAGTGTGATGTGTTTGACACTGAAAGCCTGTGTGAACCTACTTTGTTCACACACAAAAAAATGCACAGGAATTAATAAGAGAATCAATAATGTGTCATATCCATAAGCAGGATTGATAAGGGCATTGGTATCAATAAAAATCTTTTCAGTTCCCATCCCTAGGGGGAAACTCTAGTCCCTTGTCTTTTCTCTATAGCCCCGTTCATGCTGCTGTTTCAAGCCGCACTATTTATGCCCCTCTGACAGTTAGCCTCCCCTCTGAATGGTGTAACGGTGGAATAGGGGAATGAGTTGACCCCAATTTGAGCTGTCTCAAGAGGTAGTATCATAGGCAATGATATGGGTGAGAGAGGAGGGCACATGGACTCAGCTTGGACAGGAGCATCGTGAGTGTGTTTCTCTGCCTTTGTGTGTGTGTTCAGCACACGCTGTGTCCTCGTCTCTCATGCACATCCAAAGACGCATCATGCTGTGAATTGACAGAAATATCATTTCTTCTCAGAATTAATGAGTGTCTTGGGGGATAATGATCACGTCTTCGTTGTGTGACTTGTGTAAATGCACTGTGAAAAGAGCTTATGGCTGAAAGAGGTCAATCAGGGTTTATTTGGCAAACTGCAAAAAATAGTACTAAGTATGATAGTTAATTTGCTTCAGACTGTATATATGGCTGTTTTCTACGCATCTCTTCCCTTCTTTTGGTCTTTGTCACAGAAAAACTGAAATATGCATCCATTGTGTTTGCATGATTTGTCTTTTAGGGGGAGCCAGGCACTGATGGAGAGACTGGAATAAGTGGACCTGATGGAGCCAAGGCAAGTAATAAAAGTGACTAAAGGACTCATTTAACATCAAACCTGATTAATTCATGACTCCAGCAAGAGTTTTCAAGATTATGTCAGTAACTTAGGCGTGATTGAATGCTGAATTGTTGTGATGTTCATGAACTACACTTTTACTGTTGCACTTCAGTGTAATTACTGCAGGCAGTGTAATGTTTGTCAGGTATTATCTGTTGAACAGTCGAAGTGGCGCTGATTTGATGTTTAGTAAAAACAGATAGCGGCGGGGCTATTTTAAGAGCTGGCAAGCACTTTGACAGTTAAAGGGAAAAATAAGAGATCCAAAGCACAGAAGCCTCTTCAGCAGAGCTACACTGCTGGAAGTGTGGCTGACAGACTCATAAACAGCTCCTGGCTCAGTGAAGGAGGTTAAAATGTGAACACAAAGAACACCGAGCAGCAGTACAGAGTCAACCTGAGCTTGTGTCAAGCCCTGTGATGTTCAGGACATTTTCAGTTAGTCAGCAGAGTAAACTACTCTGAGCTCTTTTTGGCCACTTTGCAGCTCCTGGATGGAAGACAGCAGCTCAACTTTGACTTTGTATTATTAACAGCTAGAGGAATTAAAATCAGTCCAGTGTCATGCTTCACTGCCTTACTGATTGGTGTGTTTAGAGAGGAAATTCAGCAAATAATTAGAGGATTCATGAATTATGTTGGCTGTCTCCTACTGCAGTCTGGAGCAAATTAATAACAGTTTATTGTTTCCAGGCATTGTAGGAGAATCCAGTGAGTCGTTATTGGATAACAAAAGCCTGCTGTACTCTATCTGCAAAATCTGTTTCTGCACTGGAGAGTGATAATTGCATTGCGATTTCCCTCTATTGGGTCGAATTAGAAAGGCTTGTCAGAGCATGAAGACCTGGAAAAAATAAGAAAGCATAACAAATAGTTTGTAGATTCAACATTCAAAAATAGGAGAAGTGACTACAGACTTCCAACAATCAGTGCACACTGAAGAACAGATGCTGACATCTCTACAGCCAGTATCTGTATTTTCATTATTTAAAAAGCAATTGAAAAAGCCACTAATTTAACAAAGAAATATACCATTTCTTGATCCTTGTGATTTATTCATCATCTTGTGTAAATAAGCATCCCCCTGTGATCGTTCTTTTTCTGCTATCTACATTGCTACAAACTGTGCACAGCAGCTGAACCAGCCTGATTCAGTGTCTGTAATCAGGCAAGATCCATCTTGCCTAGATCCAGTCCTCAACAAATGTGAGCAGCCTTAGTAGCAGTTTTATCAGATCTGGACCGCATTTTTCCATTAAATAAAAAACGTAAAAACTCTACAAACTTCTCTGCAAAAAGGATATTTTCACTCCACTTCTGATATGTTGTGAGGGTCCTGTAGGGCCCACCAAATTATCTGATTGTCCTGCATAAATGTGATTGACAGAACAATCGTCCAATTACCTGCCAGATGTGCTTTGAAAGGTTCAGCCCTCCCCAAACACTTTCTATGGGCTCTTTCCCAGATGGGCTAAAAAAATATTTTGAGCAGTCCATCTGGTGTGCCAGGTTACATTGCTACTCAGTATAACTTTTGCTATTCTCGGTGGAAAGGCATCCCCATAGCCTTTTTGGGAGGTGTCTGACTTTTACTGCATTTTTTTTTTTTTTTTAGCTTAAATTACTCTCTATTGTCTCTTTTTTTGAGTAAGTAAATGTCAGGGTTTTAGCTGAGGTGCGTCCATTTTTTTCTTACTGTCCATGCTGCCTGATAAGATGAGCTATGAGCCATGAGCTATCTAAGTGTGTTACAGAATCACAAATCTACGGAGCCCGTAAGGTGCCACGGAGAAAAAAAAAAAAAATCGTGCGCATGAGATAGTAAAACGTGCGCACGATAGATTAAAACGTGCGCACAAAATACTTATTCATGCGCACGTTTTAGCTAAATCGCGTGCCCGAAATAAAGTTATTTACCACGTTTTAACTTTGACGTCAGATGTTTACAGACACACACAATGGAGAGAAGAAGTCAGCTAGTTAACTTTTACTTCCACCTCGGAATGACATTCTTGCTGCTCTTGCCATGAGAGATGGAATAATCCTAAGTTGGAGAACTTTGCTGCGCATACTAATAGACAACAGGCTCAGCCGGCGGAAGGAGTACTCAGATCCAGTCAGTGTCCTGACCTGGGATGCACAGGGGGGACTTGTTTGCTGCTACAGAGGTGAAGTTGTAGCTAACTTCGGGGCTAACTCCCTCCACTTTATTCAGCGGGTGGCAGAAAGACACGAGCTTTGCTTGAGTGTTGAAAGTTGTGCAGCTTTTATTTAAGGTACTGATAAATAGCCTAAGGGACTGTACATACCCTGCACTCCTACATTCACAGACACAGCTAACGTTGGCTGGTTACTGGGTTGCTTCAACCAAACGGCTGTCTTCTTCTTCCTCTTCTTGTTTTTTTACCGGCAGGTGACCATAATATTATGGGGCATTACCGCCATCTACTGATGAGCCCGACTGTCTGTTGCCGCTTGCCTGTATAATTAAATCGAGTGCACTTTTTAATATATCGTGCGCACGTTTTACTATCTCATGCATACCTTTTTTTTGTTTGTTTGTTCTCTGTGGCACCTTAGGGGCTCCGTACAAATCAGAAATATATAATTAATAATAATAAATACAGTGGTATATGCTCCTCAAGAAGACATTGATGGGGCTTTCCACTGTGTGCCATTGGCTCAGCTCACCTCTGCTCTACATGTTGTTTTAGATTCCCGTTAGGGATTGTTCCTGGTACATTTTTTCTTATAAATGCAGCAGGGATTTTAAGTGAGTTGTGCTGATACTAAAGTGAGATATGGAGACATTACTGACCACTGAATGGTCAGAGTATTACTGCTACTAGGTGGGAATGTCCAACATGGAAGTGAAACTCCTCATATCATCAGCACCACAATGCTGTGTGACTTCTCAAACTCTCCTCTGTTTTTAAAAGTTTTGTATGTTATTTTGCTGGAACAAAACTGGTCATAATGAAGAAAAGACCATTATTCTGATATGAGGAGAAATAATATCCTTTTAAAACTGGAAAAAGTCAGATGCAAAAAAGAAAATGAAAGCAGATGAAAAATAAGTAGAGAAACTACAGAATATACATGAAAAATAGGCGATGAAAATGTAGAAGCCAAATTGAATGCAATATAGACAAAGTAATCACTAACCAATGTAAATAGAAAAGGCTCTTGTCTTTACAAGACTAAAATAATATGGCAACAGTCACAAAGCTTTAACATTTCTGGCATTCAAGTTAATAAAGCAACAGGAATGTGCCATGATTACTAAAATAAAAGGAGAAAGTTTTATATACCATATAAAGCAGAAAAGCCACAAACAGAGAACCAGCTTTTTGTCATCTCTGTTTCCCTTATATTGTTGATGTGAATGTCACAACAGTTTTGGCCACAACCCAGCCTACACAGAGAAGAAAATAATAAAATATGTTTAATGGAAAACCAATGGCCTCGTACCAAACCCAGTTGATTTGAGCCTAGATAAGTAGACAGCACATTAAGAAAACACAATCCTTTGTGATCTCCCTATCTTAAGTATTAGAACCACACTATCCTTAATCTCAGGGTCGCAACAACATTTCTGATTTTTGGAGTTTGCTATCACCAGCAAATTATTGCAGTTGGCTGTATAGTTAACTGTGTTTTTCTGCTGAACAGAAATTGAAAGGGGAATTTTACTTCCAAAACCCTAGCTGCTGAAAAGTTGGTGGTCTTTGTTGAGCTGTAAGGTGACAAAACCTTGCACCATATACGTAACCTGTCTTTAGATCAGCCAATTGAAAGGCTGAATTTCAGTAGTCAGGTTTCAACCTCCAGACAGCAGTTGCTATGCACATTTCCAGCACAATATGCAAATTCAACAGCTCAACAAAACTTTGTTCTGATTTATAGATGACACTAAATAACACCAGTTAACATGAGTATTCAGCTATGAAAGTGGTCTAAGGGTTACGATAGTCTTTGATAATGGGATATTCTTAAAATCTCATCTGACCTCTAAACCAAACAAGTACCTGGACTGATGGTAAAACTGCTCTGTGTCAAAACTACTGAAAGTGCCATGGTTGTAAGAATGAGCTGTGAAGGTTTTAAAACAAAGGAAAAACAGATATTTTAGAAGATTTACCAGATTTACTTTTAGAGACATTAGTCAGTAATGAAAAAAGTGCATGAGTCTTTGGAAAAATAATGTTTCTAGTACACAGAGAGCTTACACAAAGGGCTGCAGGGCCCTGAATGGCCCTGACTTGCTAAAGCTACTGAATAAATATGTATATATCCTCCTACCAGATCTGTGGCTATAAACTCCATGCTGTTCTCTGGAATATTAAGTAGCAGGGACCTCAGGTTACTGTTTTTCATCCTATCTCTGTGGCGGGGTATTTGACAGCTTTTGTAAAGAGTTTTAAACCTCCCTCTGTTTATCTTTGAACAGTTTCAATAGTTCAATTGCTTTTAAGTCTTGTTTTTTAAGTGACAAATCAACTTGCACAGACTGTCAACCCCTGTTTTTTAGTTCTGTTTCTCTTTTGTTTCAGATGAGCAGAACTGTTGAATTTCTCTTGGTCAATTTGACATGTTAAGTGCTAACAGAGCTGTTTGTCTGCTTTCGGTGGCTGATTTAACAAAAGTTTTGTTCAGCAAAATTATTTCAAATCATCATCAATTGAAGAGCTGAGCCTTGGCCCTCTATGAGGCAAAAAGTGATGCTTCTGAATAACATGTTAGGTCACAGTGACATCTGATGTTCCATAATAGAAATATATCTTTTTTACAGCCTGTTGTGTCTCCCTATTAAATACTTTTTTGTCATTAGGAATATGCTTCTGTAACACTCTGTTTACATGCCAAAGAGGCAGCTGTTTTAACTGGCCTGTCTTCAGAATGATGCATGAAGACTTTAATTTAGAGCAGACTTTGGACGTCTAATGTCCCCTGTCCAGCCTCATATCTCTTTTGGGGTTTTATGATGGATGTATTAAATTTTATTCATAGCCAGCAATGCATCCAGAATCAGTCTCAGATTGGGAGACTTGAAGCATCAATTCAAGTTTTACTGGCTTTTTGACAGGCCAAGAAAAAGTAGTAATGATGGTGACTATGGTTTTATCTCTTTTTCTGACTTTTTGGAATGTCAAGTCATCGGTTAAAAGCAGAGATAGGTACTATTTTTTTCCAACACTAAGGGCACAGCAGTACTTTCAAAATGAAATGGTTCTTAAATTAATACTTTTTGAGAGAAAATAATTATAATGAATAAGACATTTTGCATGTGATGTCACACCAATGTCATACCCCCAACTGCAAGGGAAAACCGAAGTCTATGCTGGCCCCTGTGGTAAATGGATGTTTGGATTTTACCGGTATCAAACCTGGTGGTACCAGTACCACAGTGGCTCAGGATTTTATTATCCATTCCTAGTGAGAAGCTAGGGCATAACTATACAAAACTATACTAGTGTATAAATCTACTCCACCCATCCATCATCTATAACACTTATCCCTCTCGGGTTCGTGGGGGGCTGAAGCCTATCCCAACTGACATTAGGCATGAGGCGAGGTAAACCCTGAACAGGTCGCCAGCTGATCTCTCTAGAGAGAGAGACAACCATTCACGCTCAAACTCATACCTAAGGGCAATTTGGAATCAACCTAATGAGCATGTTTTTGGTCTGTGGGAGGTGGCCAGAGTGCCCAGAGAGAACCCACGCATACATGAGGAGAGCATGTAAACTCCACCCAGAAAGGCCCTGACTGGCCAGGGGACGGTATCAGCGACCCTCTTGCTGTGAGGCACATGCAGTACCTGCTGCGCTACCATGCCGCCTCATTATTATTATTATTATCTTAACTTAAATTTTGGAGCAGTGATTATTTTACAACATTTTTACCCCTAATTAGATATTTGAATTAACCTGTTGGAGTTGTTTATTCATCATACCCATGTGATTGTCTGTCTTTTACTTTAAATAGTTTGTACCTTTTATTGAACTGATGAAATAAATTTGTGATTGTTGCATTTTAATATGTATTGTTTACTCAGGCCTTAGTATTAGGTTGTTTTATTGTTGTCATCTTTGTAAGGTGACCAGAGCATCCTCTTCTTATTGTTATCGTTAATATAGTTATTGATTGAAATGCATTTACCCCTACCAAGAATTTGCCAATAATCATGATAAGAATCCAGTATATTACAACTTTATTGTAAGATGTCCTTTTCATGGTCCTATTCAATTCTTCCCAGGGAGAAAAAGGGGAACTTGGTCCAGAGGGGGACACAGGAGACAGAGGGGAAATTGGTCTGAAAGGAAAGGAAGGACCTCCTGGTCCTCCTGGTCTGCAGGGTGTAAGGGTGAGTGTCTCAAGACCTAACTTTTAATTTTATTTAGCCCCAGTGAAAGCACATCTCTTTTTGCTCACTTACAGCCCTGTTCGATTTCCTTTCACCAGGGTCAAGAGGGGAAACCTGGTAAAATTGGTGAGAGAGGAAAACCTGGAGAGAAGGTTTGTCTGTTCACTTGCTCAGGGTAAAACACACTCTTAAGCCTTAGTGTCAGTTTGCTCTCTTGTATTAGATATCGCTCTGTAGATTTGGTAAACATGCTGTAAGGCCCATAACCTTCAAAAGTACAACTACAGAAAGAGCTATCAAACAGACATTCAATACTTGATCTCTGACAGTTTAAACTATCCTTAATGGAAGTTTGTATACTCGGTGGTCACCTTTTTATTTTTGACACTCTCCAGGGCAGCAAAGGTCACCAAGGTCACCTGGGTGAGATCGGGCCAGTTGGCGAGCATGGTGGGATTGGGTTTGTCGGGCAGAAGGGGGCAAGAGGAACCATTGGACCAGTGGTGAGACATCCAAAACAGAACTGATTGACTTGGTTTGTTGTTTGTGGATGTGAGCTCAATTCTGTATTATACTTTCCATTAGGGTGCCCCTGGAAGAATGGGGCAACAAGGAGAACCAGGCATACAAGGTTATGAGGTGAGCAGTGAAGAAATACTACATTTCTGTGCAGGAGGTTTTGAAAATAAAAACATAAGGTGAAGACTAATGCATTCACTATCTAGTGATTGTGTCATCATGATAACATGGGATATGTGCTTTTCCAATTGCAACAACCTATGAGCAGACAAAGCTTTGAGCCCCCAAACAAATTATATCCTCACCAAAAAGCACTATGCACCAGCTACCCTTGTGATGACTTTCAATAGTAAGACAGAGATCTTTGGTAGGCTCTTAACAAAATGTATACTCTATAAAGACCATCACTGGGCTATAACATTGTTTTGTGAGTAGAAAAAAAGACTGAAGCTGTTTCGGTATAGATAAACTCCAGATAGAATGTATAATGCATGTGTTTTCTTATTCCTCCTCCAGCTGTTTAAAAATCCCATATTTTGGTCTTTTTCAGCATTTACATTGGTCCTAGATGTCTCCAGAGCATATTTTTGAAGTTTCTTGCTTAATGATCCATGCAGATGTATTTTGGCATGCCTACAAACCCCTGTGTATCAGCCCTGCTTAGTAAAGGCTGTTTTATCGTAAATGCTCTTGAGCTTTGTCTGTCCAAAAGCCCTGTGCTCTTATGATGGCTGAAGCTGCACAGGCATGATGTGCTCCTTCCACTGTAGTCGACTGTTACGTCAAATAAACACCTGGCTTCGGAAATATCTCCCATCACGGTGAGGCTGCATGTCCCCCAGTAACGTTATTTGGGTGACATTTTCAAGTGGACTGTTTTGAATAATAACCAATGGAGCAAACAAAAGAAGGAGGGGAGGGATGTCACTCAGGTTGGAGGGAGGGCGTAGACAAGCTGTGGACACATTTTTGTATGAAAACCAAAATAGAGTCAATTTTACTGAATATGGTACCTTTTATCATATAATCTACGGATGCACATTATTATCAGACCAATATCAGTATTGGCAGATATTTGCCTAAAAAGTTGACTATTGGAATTGGCAAATATGAAAATTTTTGCAGAGATCTACAGCTGATATTTTTGCCATAAAGTTATCCAGAAATATCCCAAATATTTGCAAAATGTATATTACCACAATGTTTACCACATCATCACTGAATGCTTGCTTAACATCGGTTTGAAACACAAATAGGCTGTAACCATGACAAGAAAGAGAACATTTTAGTGAAGTAGAGGCTTTTTGCTCTTAAAAAAAAATATTGGTTTCAATACTGGCAATATGGAGTTTGGAAATATCTGATATCAGATATTCCAAAATCTAACATCATGCATCTCTAATATTAACTTAACTCTCACTGTATCACCAGGGGTAATATGTTACATGTCATTTTGATAATCTTTTATAATAGAGGGGAAAAAAAATCTCTCAATATTTTTTTATGAAGCACTGACTACATGAGGGAGAAGGATTTTGTCATCAACTAACATTTTTGAAGCAGGGTTATATAAACAGATATTGCAGAACAATGTTATGGTTTCTAGCAGGCAGTTTTTCTCCCAACAAGCTGCCTTACCAGGCCAAAGAAGAGAACTTGTTTTGATTTATGTTTATCAATAAGTCATTTTGGCTCTAGAAAAGTTTGATATTTTGACATTATAAACTTTTGCCTATGTCTTCTGCAACAGAAATTGATTATTGGTTTTTATATGTGTGTACATTTGTCAGATGTAAGGTAGTGTTAAAGGGGAGAAATCTATCATAAATCACAATATAATCAATTTGCTGTCACAGGAAACCTATCTTGATAGATGAATCACAAATCTGCCTGGCAGAAAAGACAAAGGGATGATTGATTACCCTTCGTACGCTCAGATTTTTGAAGTTAAATCCTCTTTTGTCACAGGTGTTATTTGACCTTTTTCCTCCATACCAAACATGATGCACTGCACTGTAAATTAGAGTTGATTAAGGGTGGTTGCAGATGGGGAATGAAACTCTCATCCTTGTTTTAGGGTTACATGGGACCACAGGGACCTATGGGACCACCTGGGCCTAAAGGTGAAAAGGTAATCTAACACTTGAATCATATCCCTGTCTGCACCTCACTGAGTCTAATGAGCTCTGTTATCATGGAGCTCATGGCGGCAGAACTTTATCACTCAGAAAGCTCATTGTCTTTGGATACACAGACAGTTTTTCCGATGCATTGGAATTTAGGTTGTTTCCTTAATTAGTACTTCCTCTGCCTATCCTAATATCCTCACAGTTTCCTAAAGCCAGCTTTCATTTTGTCATTGATTTGAACCCAGACTGGTCCAATTAACTCAGTGTTGTTAAATGTATATAATTAGCCAAACACCTGGACTTTCCTGCTCATGATTTTGGGTATATTAGCTCTATAATTTGTGTTTATCTGACAGGAGCAGCACACAATGGCACACACCGCAGCAGAGTTTAGTGAGTCGTTAATTTACATGTTTTAGTCCCTGGGCAGCAGCCATCTGGATGTAGATATTTTCTCTTTTCTCTTTGCCAGCAAACTTAAAAACAAGCTCAGTGTACTGTTTAATTAAATACAATTTATGCAATCACATGGGTTGTTGCTAAATATATTATTGAAAGAGTCAGGTAACTCTGGCTCTAGACCATGCTGCAGATGAATACAGGCCTGGTTCAATGTTATATCACAGGCTTATTATACAATTTCCTTGTTGGCTCTGTTTGTTTGCCCCCTGACCATTACTAATCATACTCATACTTTCAAATGCCTGTTGGGCACTTAATTTATTTATTTCCTGTGACACATGCTCGGCACATGACCATTAACACCGTACATAACACATTTGTGGTTATTGTTTAATGAATCCCATAAAGACCTTGTAACAGACATTTGCTCTGTTTATGTGAAATGGGATCATTGTGGTTAATAGTGCATGTAATGATTTGCTGTTTGTATGAGGAGAGCAGGCAGTATTTTCCCTTTGTTTCACTCTTTTAAACAAAACGTGCATTGATTTTGCACAGACTTCTGGGTTTTGGTAAAATTCCATTGATTACCATTGTTTCCTGTTTTTTGTTCAGGGGGAACAAGGAGATGACAACAAGGCAGAAGGTCCCCAAGGCCCCCAAGGTGACAGAGTGAGTTTCTTCCATGAGCCTGTTAGTTCTGTTGTTCATCAGTAATTGTCTAGTTAATTTAATTGAACTGTTTCCAATTTAACTCAGGGTACTCCTGGAGACAGAGGAGAGAGAGGAGAGCCTGGTGACTCTGGACACATTGTAAGAGTACCAGCATTGTTTTCTTTTGTCTTCAGGTGTTGTGTGGATATTTTGTGTATAAAAGAGTTTTGATTTCTAGGGTCAAATAGGAGTAGATGGTAAAAGAGGTGAAGCTGGCACCCAAGGGCCCCCTGTAAGTATCTCATTAAAATCTGTAAAATTAAACTCTGAAATGCATATATTATGCTTCAAATGGTCCAAACCAAAACCATGTAATTCAAATCAAACAGTGATGATCATTTTAGGGACATCCAGGGCTCAAGGGACAGCCTGGCGTTAAAGGATCCAAAGGTGATAAAGTAAGGACATAAATAACTGATGTATGATTATTTCCTAGCTTAACAAAATTCAACATGTACTGTAACTGCATATAACCATGTCTGGATAATAAAACATGAACTCTTGATGCTACACAGGGTAAGAAAGGAAAATCAGGGGCAAGAGGAGCATCTGGAGCCAAAGGACCACCAGTGAGTTAGATGCAATTCTTGCCTCAGTATGAAATGAGGCATTATGCCCAGTCAAGCATTTTTCATGTAACTGCTTTAAACTAAATTAATATTTCTGATTGTCTTGTCCAAGGGTCTAGAAGGTCCTTCTGGGCCACGAGGAGTTGTTGGCAGGGAGGGACTGGAGGGCCTGTCTGGCATGGATGGACTATCTGGGAAAGATGGAAGTAAAGGAGTTGAGGTGAGGACACTGTCTTGAGAGTATCTCTTAAAAAAGTACAACAAAAAGCACCTCTGATTGCCATTGGAAATTCTGTTCAATACTTAGGGGGAGCAAGGAGAAGATGGAGAGGTGGGCCTTCTTGGAAAACCTGGATTACCAGGAACACCTGGTGTGATAGGTCTCCCTGGAAGTCAGGGCTCCTTTGGACCAAAGGTAAAAATGAACTCTTTTTATTTCTTTTTAATTTATTTTTTCCTGTCGTGGGGATGTTCTCAGTTCTTTGCTGAGTACATAACTGCTGCCTGTTACACCAGCTATGTGTTGCTTCTACATGAATTTATGGTGGAAAGTACACTCTAAACACTATGCGAAACCCAGTTAAGCTGGGCATACACTGCAATTTCAATGATTTTGACCCGAATTTTGAGTTGTATGACTGGCTTTGCAGTCAGGCCCAATTTTAGCCCAACTGTGCAACTTTGTTGCAGTTTGGTTAATTCTCTGGCACATTTGATACTATGATCATGCAGCAGCAGCAAGTCACACAGTGAGAGTAGCACAAGCTAATTCCTGTACTTTTGTGAACTGTGTAAGCACACAGGTAGTTTAAACCAATCTAAAAAAAATATCGTCCCAGATATAATGTTTTAACTTATTTTGACCAAGCAATGTAAAGCATTTTTGAGGCAGTTTTTTCAGGGATTTCTTATGAGACAATAAACAGCCTTTGAACTGACTAACAGCTGGAAAAAGTTCTTTTAACAGCTTGTAATGGATAAGCAGTGACAGAAATGTATGATCATGTGAAAACTAAAGCCTCCACCTTTGACTTACTGTCAGAATCGAATAAAAAGGATCACTTCAAGCAGTAAAATCATTGGTGACATAAGAAAATACAATAGTGCTTTACTGTTGCACATCTGAAATAATCTGCAATTACAGTGCAAGGAAGGGAGTCATCATACATTCTGGAGATGAAACTTTCAAAATCATTCAGCAGGTAAAGAAGTTCTCCACTCCTTCTCATCCCAACTTTAAAAACAGCACACCATGCAAACTGTTCTTTACAGAGGACTTTACACCTACTCATGTCTAAGATCAAATTATTACCTCAGCCTACACTGAAGCTATATCAGCTGAATGTTTGACAAGTGAAAACTCTGTTGTCAGTTTGAGCTTTTTTTCAAATTAGGCTACGTTTGAGCTTATGCAGAGCTGGTGCAAACAGCTGGTGTCATCTCCTCTCATTTTTGTAGATGATGTTTACAATTGAATGTTTTGACCTTTTGTTCTAATAATCTTCATGTTAAGTTATGGTGTAAGCTCTTTGAGATCACAATATGGATACTTCTTTTAGCACGAGTTGAAAATGAATCCTTCATTCAGCCTCCCTAACAAGGACAATGCTACGCTGACAAATGGCATATTGTTAATATGTAAAGTTTTCATATGCATAACAATAAAATGTTGCACAACAGGGGTGCTGGTTTGGCAACCATGCACGTATCCTATATGAAGGTCCTTGCCTTTGTGCGACTACTTCAGGTTTGTAGTTGCCTGAGGCCCATTTGATGCACGGCAATATATTACTGATATTCACACACAAATGTAGTTAGTTTGTAGTTAGGCTTTACTTCCTATTCTGTCAGAGAACTTTAAAAATGATAAAAGCAATAAAGCACAAAACTGGCACCAGCTTGTCACTGTTGAGATCCTGGTTCAGTTCATGGTTAGTGGTGTTTTTGCCACAACAAATGCATTTAGCAGAGTGGTTGGCCAGTGAGGAATCGTGCTTCTTTCTGCACGTGACCTCTGGTGTTTTGCCAGGTGTCTGTTTGGTTCTAAAGTCAATGAGTGTGAAGATGATACTCATGTAATCACCTTTGTTTATATATATGTTTTTTTTTTTCAAACATTTGTTTATCATGTAATTTTCATTTAACAAACAGAACAATACAGAACACCACAAGTAGGCACACATATATAAATATATATATATACACACACATATACATATACATATACATTTATATATATATATATATATGTTAATTAATTAATTAATTAATTAATAAAAGGTTAATAAAAGATAATAATAGAAAAGTACATTAAAAAGTAAAACCCAAATCAATCCATTTTTTCATCCATCCAACCATCAACATTCATATTGTTATTTTTAAGGAAAATATAGAAAATATTCCATATTTCCAAGAACTTGAAAAGTTTGTTCTTGGTTGTGTAGCTTATCTTCTCCAAAGCAAAGTAAAAAGTCATTTCCCTCAACCATTGTCCTGTGACACAAGGTGTGTCTGACCTCCATGAGCAAACAATACATCGTTTGGCTTCTAAAAAACAAATATTTTGTAAAGACTTTACTTTTTGGGTGGTAATGAAGCCCTCTGGGCTAACTCCCGCTGGAGTTATATATAATCTAGTTAGCCATTTATACTGCAGTAGTTTTGAGTTTGTATTAATGGATTGAGTCTGAGCAAGGAGACATGCATCTGACCATTCTTCGTCTGTTAAATTGTCCTGCAAGTCCGTCCTCCACGCTTGTAGTAAGTGTTGTTATGACTCTTTAGACACACTTACAAACAACTTGTACAATAATGAAATCTGGCCCCTAGAGTGCAAAAAATTCAAAGTGTAGTCTTCCAGAGAGGATTGGGGAGGAGGTCTCATACAATTGTTCTGTTTAGAAAGAATAAAGCTCCTTAATTGTAAATATTTAAAAAAGTGTTTTGTAGGAATCCCATATTTTGACTTAAGCTCCTCAAATGACATGAGAACCGAGTTATCATTGTAGAGATCAGCGATGCTGAAGCCCAGATTTTAAACCCTGAGTCTGCTTTACCAGGTTGGAAGTCATCATTACCAAAAACTGGGGTGAACTGAGATAGTGCAGTGATTTCTCCCAGATATGCAAGGGCATTGTGCCACACCATCAGAGAATTTTTGAGAAAAGGGTTTTGAGTCTGTTTGATTAGTTTCTGCTTGTTTGCAGAATATATGCACAGATTTAATATATATGTCTTTTTAGGGGGAAAGGGGTCTTCCAGGACAGGCTGGTACATCAGGAAACAGAGGCTCTGTTGGTGGGAGGGGATTGCCCGGAAAACAAGGAGATCCTGGAACTAAAGGGCAACCAGTGAGCACTGATTAGAAATTATAAATTTCATTAAATGACAACTGTGGATGGAAAAAACAATACTTTGTCTAATCTTGTTTAACAGGGGGATTCTGGTGAACAAGGATTCCCTGGTGTGCTGGGTATGTTTGGACCAAAGGTAAGAGCTTGTGTCAGAAAAGAGCTCTTAACTCTGAAAGCTTTAGTTTGATGGGTGTGTAGTATATCTAGTAAGGATTTTCTATGTCTTCTTTGTAAAAGATCTACATTGTTTGAAACAATGAATTTTTAAAGGTGATTCAGAATTTAGTTCCTAATTATAAGTTTTAATGGAAGTAAAAAGATTATGATTTTATTTTTTACTATGGCAAATTAAATCAACCACACTGGTTCTTTAAGCCAGGCTTGGGAAAAGAATAAGAGACACTAGAATAAAAAGTATGTTATAAAATATTTTTGTGTTCATCTCACCTTTGTGTTTAAGTGTTTTATTTAGTTTGATTGTCTCGGTTGTCTGCAGGTACATCATTATGTCAAATTGTGTTCACCAAAAATGGAAATAAAGCTTTAAGGCATTATTGTAACTGCAATCAGGTTGACTCTGCGAACATAAGCCTGCTTCACTTGCATCCCTGCTGCTTCATGGAGTAATGATTGCTGAAGAAACAGGACAGGATTGAATTCAATCTCACACTTTAGTTGTAAACCCAGAGTGTTAGTATTTAATTAATTTGACTCTTTAAAAATTTGGCCTGAGTGAGAGAATAAAGACTAAACTACAGTACGGTGTATGAAGAAAACTCAAAATTTTTATGAATCTTTATAAAAAGTTAATATTATAGTTGATAAATGACCTGTTGTCATCACACATTAACTGTTAAAATCAACAAAATGCTTTTCTTATTTCCACGTAATATTTCTGGAACACCAAATATTTTCAGTATTTAAATGTTTTCTCTTATTTGAAATTGTAGTTTAGTTTTCTTTGTGATTTTCAATGCTGAAGTAATAAATTAAAACAACAATTTTACCACAGTGCATTGAAATAGACTTTGTTTATACAGTAATTTTCTGACTGGAGTTGCCTGGCAACGGCTGCTTTGAGGACGGGCTCTCTGATTCTGAGTGGCTGGTCAGTTTGCCAATCAAAGTGCCGTCCACCCATTGGACAGCAGTAAAACAGCAACTAAACCAACATGCCAATAATTTTATAGATTGCTGGACAAGTCAAAGTTTTAACGATTTTTACAACCAGAGATTACTTTTAAACAGGAGTGATTCTAACAAGTTTGAAGGTTCTTAGTGCTCAGATTCTAATAGTTTTGGTACAGCAGCTCTCCTAGGAATCTGGCTTTTGTGAAAATGACCCCAACATGCAGCTGTAAAACTGTGTACAATGCAGCTGTACATTCAAATGTGACCCATAAAACTTTGTTTTGTTACAGCATCTAGACTTTTGGGATTTATACCCCACCTACTGTTATGTCAAAAGTCCAATTCCAACAACTTTTTACCTCCGCCAAGGAGGTTATGTTTTTGCCGGCGTTCATCTGTCTGTCTGTCTGTTTGTCTGTTTGTTTGTGTTCAAAATAACTTGAAAAGTTCTGAAAGGATTTGGATGAAATTTTCAGGAATTGTCGGAAATATGATATGGAAGAACTGATTAAATTTTGGGGGTGATCTGGATCACCGTCTGGATCCAGGAATTTTTTAAAGGATTCTTTAACATTGCCAGATAGGACCATTTTCACCAAAATGGACCAAAGCTGCTTGGCAGAGGTCTGCACTCTCTGAGTGCTTTTCTAGTTTAAAAAAGTTTTTATTTAGCAGTGGCTGAAAGCAAACCAGTCCTGTAACCACTGACTTCTAGGGTTTTAGAAATGAACTGTCTTGTGATGTGCTCTTATTGTGATCTATTGTCCCGTTATATGTCCTGCTTTTATGTGTGTTGTGTCTTTGGCATCTTGTTTTTGTGTTACCTGCCTAGGGACTGTGGATGTAAATTAGCACTGATGCTATAATCTGGCATATTTACATCTATTGTTTTCTGAATAAATGTTTATTAATGTGCACTGTTCCTTAAATAAATAAATAAATAAAAATAAAGGTTTTTCTTGACACCAAAATGATAGGATCTTTAAAACCTCAATGCAAAGGTTAAAGCTGAAATTCTTAATACTTACAAATGTATGAGCTTTACTTCCAAGTACTTATTTTGACTATGTTTAAATAAATCTGTATAGCATAAGGGGTCTTGGAAAATGCAGCACACTAGGTCAAAACTGCAGCCTCTGACACATCAGACAAATGGCCATCATCAAACCAGCACTCAGACAGACACATTAAACCCCTGTTTTCTTTAAATTAAAGATTTTAACAGAATTAGGTAGGAAACCTGTGGTGCTAATCTCTGTCAGTCTGGCTTACATTGCTGTATATCCAAACATGCAATACAGCACCATGTCTGTGTGCAATTTACACAATAACCTCAGGTATAGGTATGTAGGTATAAAGTAAAAGCATACTGTAACATCAGGAGGGTGATGCTTATGTTTGCATGTCATGGCCAGTAGAGGAACAATGGCTGTACACATCACAGCTTTTTAGCGCTGAACAGGACTCTTGATACATTCTTTCCACCTTTTTTTTATCAGTTTAGCAAATCCTACCTCTCTTGATGTATTCATCCCAGTATGGCCTTTTATAGCAACTATTGTTGAGAAAAAAACATTGTTGTCTCTGCAGGGACCTATGGGAGACAATGGCCCAGCAGGAATACAGGGACCCAGAGGACCACATGGTTTGATGGTAAGATGAAGATAAATCGTAGTTCAGAAAGTAAGTGAATACTCCAGCTAATAGAAGTGCACTGAACTCTCACAAAGTGCACATTTCACATGAAAAATAAGCACGTCTCCTTCAGATACTCCATCATATGTGTCCTCAGTGACTTACATGCCTCCTCTTCCCAGGGAATGGAGGGAGCTCTGGGCCCTGTCGGCATCATCGGCCCCAGCGGTCACCCAGTATGTACCTAATATCTCATCCTATCATCAGAGTTTTATGTGACTTCTCTGTGCTTTCTGGCAGTGATGGAGTGATCCTCTGTCTCCTCTCTCTCCATCAGGGACCCCAGGGTGACAAAGGAAGTCGAGGGGAGACGGTGCGTGGCGCGGTGTTTTTGATGAATCCTTTCTCTGTCTGTACTGTGAGCACAGAACAGGATACTTAGTATGGAGACAGCACACCACTCAGCCTCTTTTGCCCTCAGCGCTTTTCATTTCCTATTGTGCTACGCTGTTTGTTGTTACACTCACTGTGACACTTAGCTGCTGTGGAATTCCTGTCAGGGTGATAAATGTTGGCTGCATGCTCATCTCAAGCTTTTTAAGAGGTTTGTTGAGCCCTCGTTCACAGGCATAATTCACAATTCACTCCTAAAATGCCAAAATTCATGTCTAGGTCTTCTGCATGGAAATAGGATTGGCCGTGGAGGTGTGTGTAGGCTTGTAAAGCAGCAGGAATGCTTTTCACACACACTTGATAAAGAATAACCATTGAACTGTTAGCACAAAGAGGCTGCTGCTCTTCACATGATGGAATAATATCTGGTCTGCTCCCATTGTGGGATTGTCCACCTATGAATATTGATTTCTTTTTCTTTCATCTCCAACAGGGGTTACAGGGACCAAGGGTAAGTAATTATTCACTTCTGTAGCTTAATCATTATTCCTTGTGCTCTGCTCAGCACTAGAAGAGATGAATTAACTACTTTATCATCTTCAATAAAGGCCAACTTCTAAATAATGTGAAACATAATGTGGCTATTCATTTTTCTTAGGGCTCTCCAGGCCCTCGTGGACCACCTGGACCCCCAGTGAGTATTCCATTTTTCATTTTGTCCGTATGTAATATATCAATTTACTGGAGAGCTCAGTGTTTTAAGTGGATACTGAAATGCCTAAATTGAAATAAAAAATAACCAAGACTACATTTATATTTTAGTAATGTACTTATATTACCTCATATATTTCTTGTGTTTTTGGTGTCTGAGAAATCCCAGACTTTTATAGCTGTAATGGGACTTTTTGCCTGTCAAAAAGATTGAGTTGACCAAGTGGCTATGGCAGACTATGTCATTCATAAAATGTGTGTATTTGGTCAGTCTCACCATTTGTAAGACTGCTGAAAAGTAAGGCAGCTGAAAAAAATGTGATTTAGATTGCATGCCCCTAAATAATAATGACCCCCCCCCAATTTACAAGGAGGAAAATATAATGGTTTAAAAGAGGAAACTATTCAAGCTGGATATGGACACTGTCACAGGAGAAAAAGTAATAATATGTTGTTTTGCAGAAGTGGGATCAAAGTGAGTTAGTGCAGTGATGCTGAAAACCATTTTGCTTCAGTTTGGAAAGAAACACTTTCAAATGAGAAATTCATACTTTCTGTGATGCAAAAATGTAATTTATGAACATTTTTAAATTTTAAGGAATATTTCCACTAATTTTAGAGCAATTAACAACTCAACAGAAAACAAAACTTCACTAAGAAAAATGGCTTTTTAATGAGGCGTTTCTTAAGTCTATAATCATCAGAGCGGTAAGGATTCTGCACAGACAGGCTATCAGTGCATCTGGAATGCACATTGAAGTCATTTGAAAACCATCAATCTATTAGGAAAGAACAAAGTGCAGTGTTGCAGTGTGATGAACAGAAATACTTTAAAACAAATGATCCCCCCTCCCTATTATGCCAAAAACATGCACAAAAGAAAACAGAAAACAAATATTTTGTTAATGAACCATAACGGTGCAGGTTTTATTGAAAAGACTCAGTTACAGATGATTTGGACATCTGAGCCAATCAGGGCATTGTTTGGCAAGTTTTCTCTAAAAGTTTCCTTTAAAATTATGACAGTTTTTACTTTTTCTGCTTAAAGCTTTCACAAAGCTTGTGATGCCCACCATTATTACCATTATTTATAAGTTATAAAGTATATATGCCACAGGGATGGTTAGAAGTGTGTGAAATAGAACACATTTTAGGTGCATTATCTTAAAAGAAACAGTTTAGCTCTAAATCTCTGAACCTGGTCTAAAAAGGCACAGCAGGTCTAATAATGTGTCTACTACACAGACAGATTTTGTGCTGCAGCTCAAGCCCACATTGAATAAAAACCTGTATACACAAGCTCAGACCTTGTGTGAGACTTGAGCGTATCTCAATCCTACTTTCAGATTTATAAATTACAACTTTTTTTTGGTGGAAAATGTTTGATAAATGAGGGCAAACATATTTAGCATTGCAATGGAAACACTGCTAGGACAAAGGTTGCCACGCAGGGAAGGGGACATGTTACTGAATGCAGCTCTTCTGTCTCTGTATCTCATTCATGTTTTGTGTAAATTCTCTTCCATCAGCTTCCAGTTCTGTCGACAAAGCTTTCTCTTTAACAAAAGCTCCGTAACTGACCCTCCATCATCCCATCCTTGTTACAGTGTTGCCCAGCCATATAGGTTAAAACAAGGACTTGCTTTCAGCTCTGCCTGTCCATGCTTTGTACTCCTTGACCTGAACTACTGTATTTGATAAAACTGCGCTCTATAAGGTGTATTTACTGAATAGGTTACAAAGTTTTTTTCAATCATGGATAATTTTAAAATATAAAAAACAAGGGAGAAAAGTGGTCTCTCTCAAGTTGGTGTTTATCCTTAAATCCATACATTACACTCTCTTTTTGGATCTGATGAAACTTTCAATAATCCAGATCCAAAACTCACATTAAAAAGTCGATTGCCTCCACTGCTGGCATAGTGCGTAGGCTGTTTAATCATTTCCATAAATTATTTGTGCATCTCCACCCTCGCTGAACTGTCAGCACTGGAGATGTATTATTAAAAGAATTGTCTAACTTGTTAGCGACGTGCTTGTTTTCCACTGTGATCTGATTCAAAAGCTGTTAGCCAGCGGCTCTTCTTTTCTCCATTTGACACGCCTCATTTCCTGTGCATTCATGCCTCATTTCCTGTGCATTCATTATTGTGTCTGTGGGTATCTGCATATTGAGTGGCAGTGGAAGAAAACAACAACCAACAGTGTGATAAGCTTTGTGTATGTTCACTGCATACAGTATATTAAAGGTTTCTCTCTTTTTTTTTCAGGGTTTCTCCAGCACCCTGTCACTTGTAAGTACCTTATAATTGTGAACTATTTCAAGATAACTTGTATACAACAAAATGAGAAGTAAAAAATGACAGTATAATTTTCTCTCCTCTTTGGTAGCAGAATGAGGCTCTTGGTGTTGCCTTTAAAGTCATCATTGATTCTCATGCAGCTTTGAGACCAGAGGTTAGTTCAGGCCAAAATCGATGTTGATTGTTTAGATTCTGGTTGTTATTCATCTCAGGCAGTCGGAATACTCTTAGGAAAGCTAAGCTAGCAAAGTCAGTCAAAGTTGTTTTTGAAATTACGTTCACTCTTACAGTATTGTACATAATACTTACATTTTCTGAACATCATCAGAACACAGACCTGCCAATGTTGGACCAGGGCACAGAGATCTTTAAGACCTTGCAGCACCTCAGCACTCTGATCCAGAGTCTGAAAAACCCACTTGGAACTCGAGACAACCCCGCACGAATCTGCCGAGACCTCTACAACTGTGAACAGAGAATGCACGATGGTGAGTATCCAGTTTGATTTGTAACTAGAGCATAAATATTCCATCTCTCTTCCTCATTATGATCTACTGCCTCTGTAACAGGCACCTACTGGATTGACCCAAATCTTGGCTGTGCTGCTGACACCATGGAGGTGACCTGCAACTTTACAGCAGGAGGACAGACATGCCTGAAACCTGTCACAGTATCCAAGGTATGCCTTGTACAGTTTTCTGGAGCTAGACAAAAGTAAAAGAGAAATTTAAACTAAGTACAGTAATGTGCAGATATTTAAGGAGGTTATTATACAGACAGTAAAAAAACCCTGATTGCTTATGCATGAGGGATAATGTTCTCATGTTGTCTTTGGACAGAATTAATGCAAAATAAATGGACAAACTTGGCTCCTTTCCGGCACTCTACTTTAAACTGCAGCTCTTTTTTGACTGATTGAACCTGCACTTAACCTTGAAGTTTATCAGTGAATCGCATTTTAAAGCATGCTCAGTTAGCAAGTAAAGCTCTTAACTTTATTTAAACTGGAAAGAAATGAGGCAAACTATTTTTAAGTAGTAATATTTGATGCAGATGGTCATTTTAATGAATAACAGAGTCTACAGTCAATTATCATCTCCCAGTATCAACATCAAGATCACGAGAGGAATTTCTTGCCAACATCTGAGTTCTTTTATCAATGTTTATTTGCAAAAGAAAGTTGAACAAACCGAGTCATTAAAAAAACAGATTTTTGAACCTGTGTTGATGTGAAAATCATGCATCTATCTCTCTAGTTGGAAATAGGAGTGGGACGTATACAAATGAACTTCATCCATCTTTTGAGCACTGAGGCCGTCCAGCACATCACCATTCACTGCCTCAATGCTCCTGTGTGGGCAGCAGGACCCTCCCTACAGCTGTCGTCCAGAGCTGTGGGCTTCAAGGCCTGGAGCGGGGAGAAGATTCAGGCTGGAGACCTCCTGGAGCCGCTCATACCCAGAGATGACTGCTGGGTATGAACTCTCATTCTTCTAACATGGTTTCCAAGAACTACTTTTGTGCCACTTTTAGGTCCAAAGTCTATTTATCCTTAGAGTTGGAATAGAAGACCAACATCACGGTCATGTCTCTTTGAGATTGCTCACTGGGTTAAACTTTGGAGCTAGAACCAAGGTTTTTGTCAGAAAGGAATATCAGTATTGTGATTTCAGAATCATAAATACATTATTGACTCCTAAAGGTACATTTGTTTGTCACAGTTGTTCCTACAGCAGCAAGATTAGAATAAGCATAAATGAAACAAAAAATAGCTTAAGTAAGTTTTACAAGTACAATACACCTTTAAACAGCAGGAACAGTGTGAATCTAAATGCACAGTGTTAAACACCGGATTTTGAATTACACCTAACTTGCCTGAGCAACTCTCAGAGTAATGATGTGGTTGCATAGGTAAAAGAGTAGGTACCCCTCCCCTCCTTTAAATCTTTTTCAGCCCACTCTAATGGGCATATTGCTCATGTAAAGAGAATTTGACTACATTTAAAAACCTCTATATCAGCAATATTTTGAGGCTGTAGCATTTCTACAGAGAATGTGACATTCATGTCCTGTTGGGTGGCAGGAACCATCTTGAAATAAACGGCTTCAGTTTGTTTTCTGTAGTTAGTTTTGCACATTTTATCTACACCGAAGGAAAAATTGTTGAATGCCTCATAAATGGTAGAGTAGGGAGGAAGTTCAGAAACAATGTAAATCTAGAAAACACTTGCAAATATGAAATCTGAGTGCAAAACAAAAATACATTCACATCCATTTGAGAGAGAAGCTCAGGACTGGATTTTGACCACCTTTAGCTGTCATCCTACTCATATTGGGACATTAATGAAAGGGTTCTTTTGTGGACCAGCCACGTACAATCACCTTTAAAAAAATACATTAAAAGTGTATTTTCTTTAAAATGGGACCTTTAAAATTCAAAAGTGGAGCATCTCTGGAAGTTTTTATCTTGTAGGAAAACAAGATTCAAATGTCAGACGTGAGTCTGAATGTGGTCTCCATGGATGCCATTTCAGGCATTGAAACTCCAAATCTTTTTAAAATCTCATCACTTGAGAAAAGGAAATGGGAGGTACTACGATTCCTAAAGATTCATTATTGCACCACTCTTGAACATCCCTGCCTTATTTCAAAGTTTTATTTTCTTGAGACTTTGGGTAAAATATTAAAGCAATAAGTTGTGTTTTTGCAGGATGCTCTGTGATCTCACTTTTTTCAGCTAGGTCCTTTTGGGGAATAATAAAAAATAAACAAGGTAAATCATGGTGATTCTTTAGCTTTTTCCACACTGCTGCTAGTCTGTCAGTGTACAACTAACTCCAAAACATACATGGTATCTGGCTGCACAGATAGTTTTGGATTTCCGTGACCAAGTTTTTTAAGCCATCTGTTTTGATGTAAATCCGACCACAACCCAATACTCTGTCAGTTTATAGAATCTAGTTTGACATGCACCACTGTGTCTGCATATTTTTTGGCTGAGAGCATTTCCAAAAAGGAGTGAAATCAGGCAAAGATGTCTGAGGGTTATTCAGACTAACTGAAGGATTGTTTGTGAGGAGGCAAGGTGGTGTTGAATTTTCAAAATGTTTATTTGCTCTTGTTTCCTGAAGAGTGACTAAACGGCCATATTAATTTACTTCCTCTTAGCTTATGCATAAGCTGTATGTCAAAATCACGTCACATCATCCAACCCTTGCTTTCAGATAAAAGATGGCCGCTGGCATCTGACCCACTTCATCTTCCAAACCCAGGACCCAAACCTACTCCCCATAGTGGACGTGTACAACCTCCCAATCACAGAGCCTGGAGCGAGCTTTCATCTGGAGGTTGGACCTGTGTGCTTCTTGTGAGGGCCTGTGCAGACGCTACATGGAAATATTTCTTAGAGGAGTGACTGCATGAAGGAGAGGACGATGGGGGGAGACTGGCTCTTCTGTGGTTTCCAGAGAAACTGAACCCCCCTTTCTAACTCCACAAAATATGCTTGGACTGCAGATACCGGAGGGGGGGCAGCAGAGGGGGACGTCCCAGTGGACAATGCAGAGAAGAAACTTCTAGCACTACTCAGCCTATGGAAAACAAAATAAGCTTCTTTTTCAAAGACTTGTTTAAGTGAAACAAGACCAGGAGGACGTCATCTCTTGGACCATTTTGTACCATAATTCTTCACAGTCTGATGCAAGGATTTTGTCAAAAGCTTTTCTAAAAAGAACTGAACACAAATATGGAACAGTTCTGTCTACAGATGTAATGGTTCCTACTTTAATGAGTAAGTATTATTTATACATGTATATGTGCTGTATATTGTAATATAGGGTGCAATAGTTACCATAGGAGTAAACAGTAGTACACATCACTCATTCAGGTCTACAGTGTGCCTCAGTCACACAGGAGCACTGTCACATGTCCAGGTAAAGCCTGATTTATACTTCTGCTTCAAATCTACCATATGCTGAAGATTTTCACAGACCTGAACCTGCACAGAAGCTGACACATGTAGCCTGACCTGCACCTCCTTATAAACTAGCAATGGTACAAAATGAAACGATGCATACTGAAAGCCCAGAACAGGTCTGCTGCAAAGCACCACGTGATCACCAGTCTCCGAGTAATGTCCATCAACAGAATGTGTGCATTTTAGTCTAGCCTTTCCCACACTAAGGGTTCCAACCAAAAACCTGTTGAGGACTGGCAGAGTAAAATCATTAAAATGACTGAACGAGAAGCTGTTACTGCAACTCCCTCCTATATGTTTATGGACCCTGCTCAGTGGTACATGTGTTGAAACTTTGCCTTGAGTGCGCATGAGGAGGAAGCGGTACAGGAGTCGGAGTGAGACTTTAAGTACGATGTCAAAGCAAAAATATAAAGAAGAGTTCATAAATGCTGGCTCCACTGAAGCCTTTGGAAATGCATAGGAAACCTCAGAGTATGTTATGTGGGGAGCTGCATGGTAGAAAAGCTGAAATCAAATTGGACAAACAGACGTATCAAAAAAAGCCTCTATCGCATGTAGTTCAGTCAAAATAGAGTTCAAAGCCCTTTTCACAGCCTGTTTGCACAAAAGTGCTGCAACAAAACTACGTCATCATTACACCCTCACTGAAAATGAATTCAGTGAGGGTGTAATGTCTGTGTCAATTCACAGCACATGCTCTCCCTATACATGTAGGCAGAGACAGTGCTCCTGTGCGCCTCCTACTCAAAAATGACGCCTCAGATGCTACCTTTAGAGACGGAGTAAGTGGAGCATCATCTCTTTCTCCCCATCCTGTCTCAGAGAGGAGGCAAAGTGTCACAAGGATAGAAATATTCCGGCAGTGTGGCGGTGTGAATGGGGCCAAAGAAAACCGTGCTTTGACAGAAGAAAAGTGAGTAAGGTTATGTCATGGATGTTTGTTTTATTTGAGTTATTAGTTTCATGTGTCACCGGTGAGTGCACACAAACACGATGCCTCTAATTATCAGTTCTGTATGAAACCAGAGTAAGAATGACTGAACTTAAACAGAACACTGCTGTTTGTAGTATTAATCTGTCACTCAAAATGGAAAAACTAATAGTCTTAACTGCAGGTACATTTCATAAAAGCTGTTCTTTAAGGAGCATTTATGAGTGTTACATTTGTAAGACACAAAAAAAAAGTCAAACCTTTTAAGCCTGAAACAGCCCATCATCAGCTCTTATTTCAAAGTTACAATTAGGATGATACAGTTTAATCTGCTACGAGCCCCCTCTACCCTTTCATAACAGATTGCACCATTTGTAGTAAAGACCAATGGAACAAAGTTTCTGTATCGGACTAAATGTAAGTATTAAGTCTTATTTTTAGAAAGTATTTTTTTTTCAAATCTGCCCCAATTTATTTAATAAAGAAATCCCATATAGATTTTTAAACTAATTTCCCCTTATTACAAATTAATTTGTAAGCATTTTTCTCAAACCAAATGTTAAGCAACAGAGATGAAGAGGTCATTTTATGCTTTTCAGAGCTACGTCCACCTTGAAAACATTGTGTTGAACTGTGTTACACTGACCAAAAACCACAGAGTAAAGGACTCACCCAATCAAAACAGACCCACATGGGCCCACATGAGGAGGGGGCCTTAAAGAGACAGGAGCTCCAATGAGTGTCTCATACAGAGTGAGAATTGAGGCGTGTCAGGGGTACACAGTTTGTGAAAAACTGAAGGCTTTTTGAGCAGTAGCAATTGTGAAGATATTCTGGCAGTCATCAAAATCAAATATATGAACCTGAGAAAAGGACAAATGTGACCTCTATGATCAGTTAACTTAAAACTCAACATTCTCATTAGTTGCAGCTCTTAAAATAAAAGTTCCATATTACTACAACATGAAAATCCTTCTAAAAGATAATTAAATGAGATATGGTAGTACAGTACATATAAAGGTTTATCCCTGCTTTAATGTGAGAGAATGGCTGTAAATGACAATCCAATGTCTTAGATTTGACTGGAATTATCAAAATGCATTTCCTTTTCTGTGTCTCTTAGTGGCTGAAACCTTCCAAGGAATCCTCAGTCTTACTCTACTGGGAGACATCATCTCAGATGTCTCCTCTCTGTGCAACGACTTCATCGTCACCAACTGCTGCTCATTATTTATCAGCTCTGTACTCCCACATAACACACTTGTCAGAACTGAAAAAGAAATCGCAGTGTCAGCTGTAGTTTTTGATGAAGTATTTTAGAACTGTGGGGACAACCAACGCACAAATATGAATGTTCAAGACAGCATAGGGCACTGCAGTGTAGCTATGGTGCCTATTTGTTGCAGAAGTATAACCAGGCTTAAGTCTTATTGAGCCTCTGAGAACTTCACAGGACTGAGAAAACCATGTTTGTACAGTTTCTGCTGTGTGATGCTTTCATATGTCCAGATGCTACCTCGTCCCGCACCTCTCATCTCACCGCAGACAATGTTTTCTGTCAATTTATGACATTGAGGTGACACCTGGTGCTGCAACACTTTCAACATGTCTGATAAACTCTTTGCAAAAGCTACATTTTAACAAAAAAGGGAAGATTGTAGAATATCAATGAACACGCAGGCTTAATCCATTAAATTATATTTTTAAAGTATCATTGTAACTTTTTTTTAATATTCTTTGTACCACCTGAGACATTTGACACTTTTTTATCCCTCTAAATGTAAATGTGTGTAATTATGTAAGGTCTATTATTTTCAGTCGTCTCTATTTAAATATTTAAATTCAGCTCAGCTTTCCAGCTCCAAACCAGCTCTAAACAGGTTTTTATCACATTCATGAGCTTTAAGGATTCAGAGGTCTGTCATGTAAATACAGCTGTTTTGACAGTCAGTTATATTTCACATCACCAAACTTTTTACTGTGTTTGATTGTTATTCAAAGGTGCAGCAATGGTTGGTTCCACCAATCAGTAAACTCAGAGGATTTCTTACAGTTCACAACAATAAACTACCACAATACATGTACTCGAAATTGTTTGCTGTGTATAGATTTGTAATGCTGTGTGAATGAAGTCTAATGACTCCCCAGGTAATTCAATAAAAGTCTGAAGCCTTTTGTTGAAACTCAGGTTTCATTTCTTTTCCATCACTTCACAGCAGAGTGAGGAAATGTAATTGCATTTAAAGTGCCTGTTTGTGGCAGCACATTTACGCTCTCTTCTATAAAGGCACACAAAGGAGCGTCTAATCCTGACAGCTTTTTCTATTGTTAACACGGTAAAATTCTGTCTTTGAACTAATACCTTATTTTCTGACAAAAGTTTCACTCTCAGGAGTTATAGTGGCATTTTGGAGGCTTTTTATGCAGCAATAATAAAGTCAAAACCACACGATTGAGATTAAAGCACTGTATTAGCAGACTGCTGGATGAGAACAAACAGGAGTTTATCTTGGGCACATGGCGTGGCGGCCCCCATCAATAGGAAGGTTTACTCCTGTGATGAAACTGGCGGCATCAGATGCCAGGAAGGCGATGCTGTGGGCCACTTCCTCCACCTCCCCTGGCCGACCGAGGGCATGGGTCTGCTTACACTTGTCAAGGAACTGCAAGTAAAAGCAGAAACAGCAACACCTTCACGTTTCAAATCATTATTTTTTTCGCAATGTTTGGCACAGCTGTCCTCTGTGTTCAATGTTATCAGGAAGTCCAGCGCTCCTGTGTAAACAGATCAATTTGAACCCATTTTCACGTTTATCCTCCTGACAGCTACCAGACAGTTTCAAGCAGACTGTCCCTGAAATCTCCCTGAGTTACTTCCTCATATTTTCACCTTATGGTAGGAGGCTAACGTTGAAAAATTGGAGGCAGGGGGGTCTCGGGAGGCAGGTCATGATGTAGGTAGAAGCACCTCTTGATGGTTTTATGCCTCTTTGAGCTGGACCATTTCCGAACAGTGAAAGCACAGAGGTGGCTGAAGAGGGGCTGAGGTGTTCTTTTCAAAGTGGTGGTGTCAGAAATCTTTTGTCTTAAACGGTTTGGATACATTTTTTGCTACAAATGTTGGTTTACAGAGCGAGTCCAGTATGAGGGTCTAATTGATGCATAAAAAGTGTTAGTAGTCAGTGATCGGCCTCATCAGTCCCACTATCTCACAGGAACTGCAACACAGCATGTCAGAGTTCTCCAATGGTGTAATCACTCTGCAAGCACTCATTATCCATTCTTCTCTTGAGGCCATTACCCAGAATCCCTTGTAGTGCTGTGACTATTCAAACAGTTGACCAGTGGGGAAGTAGAAAGGCTGTTACCTTGGAGATTTGACTGACAGGGAAGGTGAATGAAGTTAAGAAGAGCAATGAGACGGTGATTTAATTTTTCATGTTAATGAAAAGTTTATCAGCAAGAACCTGATGTTCATACATACAGTACATATGAGCATCAAAAAATAGAACGAAATGAAGCCACAGGCCCTCTGTAGCAGCCATTTGGCTTTGTCAACTCCAAAACAACAAAAAATCTTAAAACTCAAATAGCCACTGTGGCACAGGTGGATCTTACGCCTTCCTCATGCACTCTAGGCTTCCCATCTTCCTGACTTCCTGGTAAAAAAAAACATTCAGCTTCCCCGGTGCCCGCCTGCCCTGTCTTACCTGCCCCTCTATATCCATGTCACCTGGTGGCAAGCAACCAAACCCATCAAAATAAAAGCCTTCATATATGCCCAAATATTCTAAATAATAAAACTTGAAATAATAATAACTGGACATAATAAACTCTTCATACAATGACTGCTCTTCAACGTGGCGGGAAAAAAATCATGATAAAGTCCGAGTTAAAAATCTCTTGTTTTTGCCCTCACCTGTCCTCAAAGATGTATGGATGTTTCAGGAGTATTGTCCATCACTCTTTTCAAGAGAACATTTTCAGTAACACTCTTGCTTCTATGAAAGGAACCCAACACGCCCATACATCGACATGCTCCTGTCTCCAGAAGTCTGAGTCAAGCAACACGTTAATGGCTAAAGCTCTGACCACTCACAGATCAATAAATAATGATGAACTGATCACAGAAGAGTGCAAATACACCTGTACATGTTTAATGCTTAATTCACTTGCATCACTGTATTACAACAACAATGGTTTGGGCATTTACAACCTAGCTCTCTTATTTTTCTCAATAAAAGACCATAAAATTAAGATTTGTTAGTAAAAATTAAGAGCCAGTGAGAGTTTCCCTGCCTTATTTAAACAACTAACCTCAATCATCGTATCTTTCTTTGGAAGCTTCAACTTTTCATGTCTAAGTTCTGCTGGTCTGTGGCCTTTTCCTAAAACAGATGATTCACTTTGGTGAAAGTGTAGAAGCACATAAGCGCAGCACATTACCTGTGCGTACTGGTCTTCGTTAAGTCCTGCTCTTTTGTGGACCTCTGTGACGATCACACCAGGGCTGAAGAGGGGCAGGAGGAACAGATATGAAACTGGTCAATTCCAAAGAAACATCTTAAATAAGTGCTTTTTAAAACAATAATAAAATAATTAAATGTATGTAGCCAAAAGGTTTGTATTTAGACCAATGAGTGAACACAAAAAAATCCACATACTTTTCAATAAAACACTCACCAGACAGAGTTCACTCTGACCTGTTTACATGCAAGTTCTGTAACAAACAAACAAACAAACAGCATTATTTGCTGTAGAGAAAATTTACAATGCTGAACAAACTGTGTAGAAAAGACTCACTAACCAAGTGCTATACAACGTGTGAACTGATCAATGGCAGACTTGGACATGCAGTATGCCAGCACACCAGGGAACTGCAGAGAGGAAACAACAGTGCCATCAGAACATCAGACACTTTAGTGAGAGAGAATGAGTCACATCTGCGTCCTGTGCTGCACACTCACTGCTCTCTGTCCGTTCACACTGGACACGTTGACGATGGACCCTTTGGTCTTGATCAGGTGAGGCACACACAGCTGAGTCAGCTGGTAAACAGACCTGGAACAGAACAGAGGACCAAGATTACTGAAATGAGCTTTTACTGCAAACTTTTGAGGAAATCCTCCCTGGCTTCAGTCTTTCAAGGCTGTTAAGTAAATTACACACAACACACAGCAATGTGACAGCAGACCTTCAGCAATGGATCTGTAATGGTTAGCTGGTAAACAGTGCTGCTGACTGAATGTTTCTACACACAAAAACACACACTGAAAACATAAATATTTCAGCAATCTTTCAAAAACTTGTTTATAACTTAAAGTATTATTGTTATTGGACATACATTTTGAACATGAATGAAGAATTTCAAACCAAATTCACCTTTTTATACCCAAATGTCCCTGGACTTCTCTGAGAAGTCAGAAATTAATCAAGCAAAACATTCAACCACTAAAATTAATATTGCTGTTCAGGAATGACAGTAAATAACTATAAGTTGACATCTTAATGAAGAAATAATAATGAGCTTTACCATCTTTCAGTTTTTAATTTTTCTGTCAAACTGTAAATTTGAAAAATAATTATTACATTTTAGGATTAAAAATATCATTTCTCTTAAAAGCTTCTACATACGGGTGTATTAAGCATTACAGGAACATAAAAACTGGGTGATGGTCCAATACATTTGTTAAACTTATCTGCATGTAAAATCTGTTCTTATTCTCTGCAATAAATTTTCATTGTGTTGTTGCAGTAATAAAGTTGTGTTGTTCAGGTACAGTGTTACACTCTGTCCTTGGTGATAAATCCTAAACCTAAAACTTAACACCAAATGTAAGATTTTTTTTCCAATTAGGTCAAGCCCTACCTGACATTGATGTTCATGACCCTGTCAAACTGAGCCAGATCTGTGCTCTCGATGCTGCCCATGGCGAGGATACCAGCGCTGTTCACCAACACATCAAGCCGGCCAAAGTGAGCGATGGTTTGCTCCACCGTCTTCTTCACTGTCTCCTCGTCAGTGATGTCTCCAGGGACAAGCAGAGGCTAAACACAGAGAAGGAAAGAGGCTTCTGACGGTCTTCATTTACAGGAATGTTGCTGCTGCTGTTTTTAATAGTTTAGATCGAGTGAATGGATTTTGTTATTATTGTGGTTTAAAGCATAAAATGATACTGGTGGCCTATTTTCTGATACTTCTACTCTTGTTGCAGTGGCATTGAAAAGGATTTCTTTTTTTTTAACAGTAATTAATTTTTCAAAAGATTTTAACCTTTTGAATGGCAGGTTTTTGTCATGATGCCACCATGTTTTCAGATTTAAAAAAAACAAACAAAAGGGAAAAAATATTTTCAATATACGAGGTGTGTCAGAAAAGTTCAAGGACTGGTGTCACAAAAGATTTTTTAGATTTTCATCCGCTGTGAGTTCTTGCCACAGGGCCAGACGACCAACCAGTCTACGAAGAGATGCTGCGGCGTTTGCTTCATTCAGTGCACGAGAAGAAGCGAGAGTTGTGGCAGGACAAGTCGGCCATGACAACGCACTTGCTCACAATGCCCTGAGCATCCGACAGTTCCTGGCCGAGAAGAACATCACCGTGCTGGAGCAACCTCCCTACTCACCCGACCTGGCTCTGTGTGATTTTTACCTCTTCCTCAAGCTCAAGGGGGTTATCAAGGGGACCCATTTTGAAGACCTGGACGACATCAAAAAGGCCGTGACGACGGAGCTACAGAGGATCCCAGAAGAATCCTTCCAGGAGTGCATGAAAGCGTGGCAGAGAAGGATGGGAAAGTGCATTAGACTCCAGGCTGATTACTTCGAAGGGGAAAACTTGTAGTTTGGATTCTAAATAAATCTTTTGTGACACCAGTCCTGGAACTTTTCTGACACACCTTGTACTACATGCAAAGTAGATTTTTTTTGTTTTGGATTATTAAAGCCTGGGATATGTCAGTGGCTGGAAAAAAAACACTGATTATTATGTATTGTTATTTTCTGCACAGTGTCAAATACACACACTCACACTCTAAGCACAAAAAGAACTTCTCCATAAGGTGGATATAAGAACTATTATACATATATACATATTATTTACAGCTTCGTAAGGCTTGGTTTTAAACCAGCATCAGTCCTAGTCATACGCATGAAATATTCATGAATTATTAAAGATTTCAATCCAAAAAAATGCCAGATTTTTGCCATGATGCGATCTTGTTTTAAGAAAAAAAAAACAGAAAATTAATTATTTTCCATATACTACATGTAAAGTATTTTATTGTGTTGAATTATTACAGCCTGGGATATGTCAAAAATTAGCAGCAATGTTTATTTTTATGCATAATTTTTTTGTGCAGTGTCAAATACTCACACTCATACCCAAATCAACGTGATCTGGTGAAGAGTATTAAAAGTAATAAATTACAAGGCAAAATTCGAGATTGACAACCAGACACAATAAAATGCATGGAAGATGCTTTAATGGAAGTGAAGTCAAAAACTGCAGTTTGACTAAGTTTCAATGGTACATATTTTGCACTTAACAGTATGAGTGTAACACTTACTTGTACACAGTGAGTTTTAGACCTACTTTAGGAACTAAACTGTAACTAACAAGATCAAGATAACAGACAAACTTATCAAAAAATTGAAGAATGAAAAGCTTGTCAAATGTGCTCAACAGTTCCTTTATGCTATAAAGAAAACATTAATTGTATGAGGTTGCATTATTGCTGTTGCATTATTATTAACATCACTATTTGAATCATATTCCCTTGTAATAACATGCAGTGATTTTTGCTGTCTGACAGAATGCCTGCACTCATAAAGCCAGCTGAATATGTCAAACATCATTATTCTCATAGCCTGTTTTTTATTGTCTCACAGAAAACAACATCAGAAGAAACTCTGGTCATGTGTCCACACAGGACAGTAGAGCAGACATTATTATTATTATTAGTATAGTATTATTATTTTTATGTATCAACATGTGTGTACCTTTAAACATGAGCTAGAAGTCACAAAATGTCCTGTTCAGAGTGTTACCTCTGCTCCTCCAGCCTCGGTGCATTGCTGGGACACTTTCTTTAGGTTCTCCACGTCACGGCCGTTCAGAGCCAACAGGGCCCCCAGTTTAGCGAACAGCACACTCGTACCTGCTCCGATCCCCGAGCTGGCTCCGGTGATCAGGGTCACTTTCCCCCTCAGAGAAGACACCTGAACACACACACACACACACACACACACACACACACAGGACTTTACTAACAATGAATGGACAGGGCATGAATCAGCTGTAGATCATGTCCCGAAGCTGTAATAAATATTCAACAGAGCAGAAGCTTGACTCACCTTAAAAGCGTCGTCTGATGCCATGGTTTGTGGATGTTATGTAGTTTTCATGTACTTGCAGCCAAAACCCCATGCGACGTGCTTCGTCCACTAATGATGACGCAATGTGACGCTTACGTTACACGATTTGTAGTTCATTACAAAGCTTCCAGTATTTCTGCTTTTCAGAGGAAACTGTCTGAAAAAAATCACCGATCCAACAACAGACAATTAAATAAATGATAGTTATAAGCTATTTCATGTAAAATTTGAATCCCAATTTCAGGTTTTCTTATAAAAATGCTCGTTGTTACGTCGTCCCCTGCTTTGCTTGTTTATTTGAGTCCATGTTTTATTATATGATGTAGCTTTTGTGTTTGTATAGCCAGCTAAACTCGTATTTTACCATGTTCATTGACTGTGTAAAATAACTGAAAGATAGTGGATATGACTTCTAGCTTTTGTCAAAGTGCACCTCAGACAGTATCTTTAGACACATTTCAAGAGGTAGCCAAGGTGAACCAAGACTTGAGCAAAATAAAGAGCTGGTTCCATTACAACAAGTTATCATTAGCTTAAGTAAGACAAAAAATCATGTTGAGTGTTAAACATAGCAAAAAAAAAATGTGCTTGACTATAAATCACTACATATTCTTCACTATGCACTTGTTCTACCATATATAAGCTAATGTGTAGAAGTATGGGGTAACAACTATAAAAATTCACTACACCCACTTATCATTCTACAAAAAAAAAAAAAGAAGACTCATCTATAACGTTGGATATCTAAAACTCACCAATTCACTATTTTTAAGGTCAAAACTATTAAAATTCATGGATATTTTTGAACGGCAAACAGCACAAACAATGTACAGGGTCAAGAAAAATGTATTACCACCTACAATCTAAAAAACGTTTTCGAGATTGAGATGGGCATTATAATTTAAGGGGAAATTTAAAATTTAAAATTCATAGGTCATGCACAAGAATGAAAAAAAAAATGTTTTACAGTGTGGTGCTCCCATCATGGAATGGGTTACAACAGGATCTAAAGCAATGCTCAAACCTGATGAAGTATAAAATAATGTATAAAAATACAATTATCAGTAGATGTATGGATAAAACCAGAGGTATCGCACTACAATGAAGAACGACTACTTTGTTTTGTTGGTTGCTCTAGCTTAAACAGTGCCCCTTAACATTAGTGTATTGGAGTGATGCAGAAAAATGTGATATAAACATAGCTAACCATATAACAGTAAGACCCAACAACTTCATCATAACATTGCTTTTCAAAATACATCTGAGTTCATAATGAAAATTTTGAAAAATACCAAACAAGTCCTTCACAAAACACAGCCTCTCCTAAACTTAAGTACACTTCTGCCCATTTTAAGACTTGAAAATGTTCCAGGGCCCACCAAAACCCTCATACAGCCAAAATATTAGATTAGAAGGATTTACATCCTATTTTTTATAAACAGAGTTGGATGTAAACAGTTGTTTTTGCAGCTACATTTCTTTTAAAATTCTCTAATTAAGACTTTGCAGACTCTTTTCTGGTTCCTTTCATATCTTCAAAAGCACCCATGAATTCTTGAAATCTGGAAAAAAAAGCAGCAAATGAAATGTCACCAGTTAAACTTTGACACCGTTCTATTAATCAAAAAATATAAATGATTAAAAGCTAAAATATGAGTTAAATTCCCTGGCTGTATTTTATTAGTTCTAAGACTAAAAAAAAACCTAGCAATTTAGCATTTTAATGACCTCTTGCAGCCCACACATTGTAAACCACTTCTTTATTATATGCTGCTGAGTTAAATACTGTGAACTGTAAGGCCAACTGAAAGAAAAGAATGCATATTATATTCTAATGAATGAATTTCTGTAATCCCTGATCGAGACATTGGTGCACTTTCACTTCAAGTTCTAATGTTCAATGTTATTCTAATTCTCTTTACATCTTTTATAATATGCTAAGCAGGGGAGGGAGTTGATGAGATTTTATTGATATCAATGCCATTATCGATTATGCCTACAGATCAGATTCTTTGACGATTCCCTTATTGATTCCTTTGGATTTTTTGGTTTGGGAAAAGTTGGCCCACACAAGTTTTCAGTGGCAACAATGTCAGACGCGTTGCTCTTGATATTCAATGCCATACTGCATGGATAAATGCCCCAGCAAGTTTCTAGTATATCCACTTATATAACATTGTGCAGTAAGTGTTTTTAAGTGCATCCCTATGCCAAGTTATCAATATACTCCTGCCATGTCTTTGGTACAATTGCTGCTGCATAGTATATCTACAGGTTGGTAGCTCGTTTGTGTGTTTATTATGTAATTGTTCTCCTGACTGTTAAGTGATGGCGGAAAAAGTAGTTTATATGACTAAAACACATCCTATACATTCAGACAAATCTCCTGAAACTCAAGACACTTGAAGCAAGGCATAGGAAAAAAAATCTATATATTAATTATAAAACTTTTATTTAGTACAAAATACTAACACCTATTAACATTTCAGAATGTGTAAAGCCTTATCACACAGCACAGAACAAGTCCAGACATGTTTTCATTTTCTTTCGATCCATGAACCCGTACATTTGAAGAATCTTAATTTGCTGCCTTTGTGAGATTTGTCGATGGTTTCAACAGTCAGTTGGGTGGCAGATCATTTATGACTACATTTTAGTAGAAGATGTTTACCCAAAATGTTGTATGGGTCAGTTTGTCACTGGTATATCAGCAGCAAATGCACTGGCATCATATGACTGTTTTCTCTTGTGGCAGTATTAGAATTTCATTTATAAACAATTTAAGTGAAGTAGACTGTTTTTTTTTTGTTTCAGACATGTTGTATTTGAGGACATGGTTTCTGGTGTTTACTCCAAAATTTCCTGCCACTTAAAAGTTTTTTTTTTAATATTAATATTTTGGCAAGTTATATGCTTGATCTAATGAGGCACTTTTGTTAAATGTCCTCTCAGTTCTTATCTCAAGTTAGAAGCTGCCTATCCAGCAAATGGGTTGGCATGTATGGTCACATCTTTTATCCTGGTCTCAGTGAGGGGTCTGAAAGTCTTCTCATTGATGGGCAGTTTCTCCAGTTCATCCAGAGTTTCCAAGCCGTCAATAATCCTACAAATAAAACAGAAAAATAGAAGCTGCAATTATAAACTATTTTAAACCTTTTCT
Organism: Cetoscarus ocellatus; assembly: GCA_037902135.1. NCBI lineage: Eukaryota > Metazoa > Chordata > Actinopteri > Labriformes > Labridae > Cetoscarus > Cetoscarus ocellatus. The sequence goes on from JBAMNC010000415.1 coordinate 382,432, forward strand.
TCCAAACAATAAATCACAAATGCAAATTTGAATCTGTCTGTCTCTGATTGATTAAACTCCTATTATCCATAAACATGTTGCATACTTTCCAAACACGGTGTACTTCATGTCCAGATGGGGCTGTTTGGCATATGTGAAGAAAAACTGGGAGCCATTTGTGTTGGGGCCGTTGTTTGCCATCGATACCACTCCTCTTACATTATGCTGTAAGAAAGGGTGAAAAAGTACATTTTAGTTACAATGTGAATGCCTAATACTGATAACAACATATGGTAGGACTTCATCAGGAAGTAAGACATGAAGAGTTAGCAGACACTTACTTTTAGATGTTCACTGAACTCATCTTCAAATTTGCGTCCCCATATACTAGTTCCTCCTTTACCTGTACCTGAATGTTACATGATTCAGGGAACAACAGACAGGGAGTTAGACGGTTTAAGATTTTACATCAGAAGTGCATCCTGATGGTGCACTAGAGGCCTTTTGGTTTTATCTGAATCTTTGTGGCTAAAGGCTGTCTTCCTCTTCATGGGCCGTCTGGATTCAAATTTAACCTGTAGCACCTTTTCCACATGCCATTTCCCACTCTTTCTGTCTAAGTCCTAACAACAAAATAAAGATACAAAAATAAAACAAAAAAAAAAAGAAAAAAGAAGGAAAGAACAGGCAGAATTGTATGAGCGCAAACAAGGAATACAACATTTAAATCTGTCTGAAAAGAGCTTGAATTAAATCTTTAGGTTACATTTTTCAACCAGCTACAATAGTTAGAACATCAGCTCATTGCAAACCAAAGTTTTCTTTTTAATATTGGATATGTTTGTCAATATAAGTGTTGAAAGGAGGACATTTACGATCAAAATCACTGCAGCAATGGTAGAAATGTGGGCTTTGAACAGACATGATCCCAACTTACTATATTAGTTACACAAATGTATAAATACACAATTTTACTGTTATTTAGAAATGATTTGGATTATTTAATCAAAGCACTTCATCTGAGAAATCCATCCACCATCTAGACTGATTATCCCCTTTGGTGATGATGGGGGCTGGAGCATGTCCCAGCTGACATAGGGCAAGAGACGGGGTACACCCTGAACTGGCCAGCAGCCGATCACAGGGCCACATAGAGAGACAGACAACCATTCACGCTCACATTCATACCTACACCATTCAACCTAACAAGCATGTTTTTGGTCTGTAGGCCAAAAACGGAGTGCCCAGTGAAAACCAAAGCAGGCACAGGGAGATCATGCAAATCCACAGAAAGCCCTTGGACAACACAGGGAGTTGAACCAGCAATCCTCTTGCTGTGAGGCACGCACACTAAGCTGCTTTGCCACCATGCTGCCCCCCAACTGACAAATGACATCTAAGATGCGTTACCTGTAGGGTCTCCGGTTTGAACCATGAACCCCTTGATATTACGATGAAAGATGCAGCCACTGTAGAATCCACTGGCACACAAAGCAAGAAAGTTCTGTAAACACACAAAGAGTTGGAGATTTTAGTGATAATATGTAGAAATGATATTTAAATTATGTAAGCATTAGATTTTAAGAGATATCTTACAAGGTGTCAGCAAATCACATCTATAGAATGACTAATACTTAAAAGAAACACTATTTTTAGTAAACAGCTTTACCTCAACCAATCAATCTTTATTTGTACAGTGTCAGTTCATAACAAGTGTTATCTCATGATCTCTTCATTTTATAGAAATGCATATATGCATATAAAAATACATATATATTCATAAAAAGAAATGCATTTACACATATACAGATATACATGCATCCAGAGATGTGTCCATCCAGGCAGAGACAAAGGAAATAAAATAAGAATTAATGATAGCGACAACCCCATGGATGCCCAGACCATAAATCTGTCCTATTCATATTTGTCTCTGCTGAATTAAGATTTATTAGAGGTTAGCCCCTTGAGGTGTGGCGTGTGGCATCTCGTTTTCAAGAGGGTGCTCATGTCTATATGGTTGTAAAGATAGTTACTATGGATGTATAATCAACAACAACCATGGATAGAGAGATCAATCTAATATTAGCATTAACATCTATAATGATTATAGGAAAAATGTTGATTTATATAGATGCATCTAGTTGAACTGTCATTAAATGGTTCAAAAATCTGAATTTATGTTAAATAGTGTTATTAGAGTTTAGCCATATTCCTCTTTAGTAAAAGAAGGACAGCAGCTTTCAGAAACAGGTCCTCGTCATATAGATGTGCTGTTATTTGGGGCTCAGCTGCTATTGTTCACCCACCTCACATGTTCTCGGTGTCCTCTCACAAAACAACTCAATTTTAACATCCCCCAGATCCGTGTGAAGAGTAACAGCCTGCGGAGATGACAGATGAAAGAAACACGAACGTTTATTAATAAAACAAGTGCCTTCTTGACTGTTTAACACTGATAACAGCCTCCAAGAAAGGCTCTTAGTAACAACCATGTTCTTCGGCACAAAGATCCGCCGCAGAGAACAAAACTGTCGTCGTCAAAACAAACACGAACTCAAAACTGCTGTGGCTTTTCATCGTTTCATACCAATTAAACGCATCAAAAATACACATTTAAGCTTTACAATGAAAGTTACCATTTCAAACGTTCTCTTTACCGCAAGGTGCGTCGAAGAAACATGTCCGTCTGAGAAACAACGAAGCAGAAAAGAACGTTCCGAGTACAAAAGGTGCTCGACTTCTGAAGGTACACGCTCCACCCAGTCCATTGTAATTATTTATTTCTCTAAATCATTTTCTTTACATTAGAATACGTTTATTGTCATTTTACTGTGTCTGTATTTATACCAGGGGCTGGGAGTGGCTGATGGGGGGCAGAATCCAACCTGAAGCCAGCCTGATCCACTCAGCAGCCAGTCGGTGATAAAAATAAAGAAATAATTATAATAAAACTTCTGCATACAAAGAAACATGACAAGCAATACTGTGGGGAAAGGGCAACACTGCCTATGTTTAAAACGAAATAAATAATAAACACAACCTCTCACTGCGGGTGTATGTTGAATAATGGGCTGTAACTTTTCACACATCTAGTACGAGTCATAAACTTACTTCAGAATAATACAGAAACGGGGGGAAACAGAAAATTCTCCGTCTCATCATTAAAATGGCAAAAATAACATTAATTCAAAAATAGAAGATAATGGAAGTAAAACACACCTGCGTCATTTTTTCATATAGTTGTAACTTCAGGTCATGAAACTTCAGGGACACCTGGATTTGCCTTAATACACGCTGCTGTACATAACCACACCATTTGAGAAGCACTGCCTTCAAACACGGCCTGAAGGGTCTCAAATGTTTGTCAAAACTGACACAGGCCTGAACATTAAGTAATTACATTTGCTCGGCCATTTCAATTAGAGCTTTAAGCTCTGTGAAAATGGCATCTTCGTATCATCAGTGTTGATCTTGCTCAACCAGACAGTTTAAGGTTCAATTCAACAAAATGGTCATTAAACAAATGTGATGTGCATTTCCCCTTCTATTAACAGTACTAGGCATTAACTAGCTACTTTTTAAACATAACTAACGAATATTACTTTATTACTTATAAAGTAGCACGATTACTGCTATTACTGGTTACTGTATAAATAACTAGTAGTGAAAGGGATTAAAACTCCTAAAACAATAATTTACTTATGAAATTAAACCTCATTTACTCAGTTACTGTTTGTTTTAAGTCTTCTGTGATGTTTGTGCTCAGTGAAAAGCTAAAAATCTCAACACTGTATGAAAGATAAGAGGGAGTCAGCTGTACTTTCAAAGTATTGTCCACATTTTAAGTTTGTGTCTACGATAGACATGAGGAAAATTTATGTTATTTTGTCTTGAACTTGTTTAGGATTAATAAGTAATTTAAAAGGAATTAGTTACTGTAGATACAGAGTAATTTAATTTCTATTCTAAGAAGTAATGAGAAAAAAAAATGAATTTCATCAAAAGGTAACTTGCCCGACTCTGGTCATCAATATATTATGCACAATTTTTGACTGCTGTAAAATATATTGTATGGTTCTTCTCATTGAACAATTATCTGCCTCAAACTGGACCAGAAAAAAACCCAAAAACAAATCCAACACTGACAAAGACAAATTTGATAGACCAAGTTTATTGTAGTTTTTCTCTAGTGTAGTGTGCAGGAGAGGCTGGGACACATGTTCAAACATAACACTGTCACATGGTTCTTTTCAATACAGACGAGTTCCTTAATAGTAGAAAATCTTGGTAACCACAAGGTATGAGGTTAAATCAGTACATGACTGGGTTTGAGTTTGACACTGAAGAACACTGGGGAAAATAGTATGTACCCAAATGTAATGGCTTTAAGGAGCAAGAGAACAAAATAAACATGGGATAACTGGTCATACATAAACAAACACACACATGAATAACCACGCATACACACTCTTCTTTTGTGCTAGTCACAATGAAGAGAAGATATCTAAAAAATACAGCGTAACTTACACATGGTCACTGACAAAAATGTTCAATCAAGGTAAAACCAAGTGGTATCTTAACAAACCCAAACATATATTTAAAACCAGCAGCCGACATTAAATACACCAAACTAGAAAAAAATGTATAGAAATGTATATAAAACTGTAACTGTATAAAACAAGTGTTTAAATGAATAAAAACACCAGATGTAAGAAAAATAGGCAATAAACTCATAAAGGGAGTGCTAGCTGGCTTTCCTGAGAAATTCAGTTATTCTTTAATAATACTAATAGCTGTCAAATGAAAAAATGAGGGAGAATATGGAAATCAGGTTAAAACAAAACCAAAGCTAATCTAGTTAATTTTACCACTTTCCTAATAACCTACATGACAGAGTTTAACATACTGACCATTAACTGCAGTTCACACTGCAACTCCCCACATCTGACACATCTGTTGTCTATATGAAATGAGTTGATTGTCATTTGCAATGCTGTTTTTCTGAGGTGTTTGGGGTGTCTTTTAAAATGCTTGAGTTAGAACTTAAAGGTGAGCTATTCTTCCCTGTAACCCTCCAAAGTAAAACATATTTTAATCTCGTGGCTGGCAGTCGACACATAAAATCTTCTAACACATAAAATATTTGTGGAATATATTAGGATGTAAATTATATTTGCACTTAACTAAATGTATATTGTTGGACAGGTGCTATAGTGCAAAAGCATTCTCTACGACCGAATACTTTCCATCTTCATCTCAGCCTTAAAGCCTCCCATCATCTAAGGAAAATCAGTGTGACACAAAAAACACCGGAGAAAGTTCAAAACTCAGCACAATGAGACTCTACATGGTTTAAATAAAGGCATTATTGCACAAAAGCATGGTTCAGCTTATTACTAAAACAAATTTACATAGCCGTATCTACTTCTATGCACTTCAACTAAGCTTCTGGAGTTCATATTGCTTTTAATTGTTTGTTGAAAACCAATTTCATACTCTTTTCTGGGGCAACATGAGAACCCCCATTGTGCGTTGTGCTGAATTCGAGCTGTGCATTGATCTTAAATATCACATTGACATTGCCATGCTGCTTAAAGTTGCAAAGCACAAGTGCAGAAAAAGTCACTCGGAGGCAAAAGTATTGAACAGATGATCCATGCGTGACACAATACCAGCAGTCAGGTGACCTGATCTGAAAAGTATGGAATTCCATTATTGCCAGAGAAAAATATTCAGGAAAAATACTAGAATGGTAGAAAAACACCTTGCTGTTTTTATCTCCCAAAATTAAAGCATAATAGTTACATTTTGTAATCAAAAATGATGCAGACAGGAGTTAGTTCAATAGAAGATGAGGGCATCTGGCAAAAAAAATCAAATAAAAATAAAATCTTTCCTTGGACAAAACAAACATCAACCCATTTACTCTTAATCTTTTTGTACATGTAAGCCTCAAGAAAACCTTACTGGATTACTAAATTGGCAATTTTCAAACCCTTCTGAATTCAACATACTTGTAGTTTTCAGTAGTTCACTGCAACACTGGTTTAAAGAGGTAAAGATGCACCTGGATGGTCAATTTTATAAAATGACTTAGGACAGCGTGTCACAAGGTGAGCTCCCAAGAATCACCTTTGAAACACCAAATGTTCTGTCGTTTAGCTTCCCATGTATATTGTTGTGGTCAAGTATGGCTTTTTGGGAAATGTCCAAAAAGAGTAATACAATCTGAACTTAAACAGTCTAGTGCAGCTTTGAGGACAATTTTCTGCACCAAAACACAAATGTGTTCCAAACTCTTAAATGTCATAATAAGAACAAAACACAACATGCAGGGTGTGAATTAAATGTAAGGCAACCAACCTGGAAGTCATGGCTCTACACAAAAACAAATCTTTATCTTCATACAATTGACATTTTGATTTTTATACCACTATTCATCATTGGAATGTACTTTCAATGAGAAAAAAATCCAAAATTATTTGTATATAGTTTCAGAAATGGCCTATGGCCCTTATTGCAATGTTTCTTCACATAAAAGATTCAAACTAAACTCAAACTTAGAATCTGATACACTTTAATCTAAAAGTTTTAGATTAAAACTGTCAGTGATCTTACACTACCATTTCAAGGTAGAAGCATGAAACCAGCATTAGGTTTTGGCCTGACACGCTTGACGTTAGGCATGCCTCCTCCTGCTTCTCATCTTATCAGGCAGTTAGACTCATATATCAGGACACACAAGTAGATCAGTGAACGCTTTTAAATCACGCCAGAACGGCTTTAAACATAAATACAGTGTTTTGAATTAGTGATAAATTAGTTTTGGGAAAAACTCTAATTTTTTGAGTCTCCACTTGCATTTTTATAACGTGTTGTGTTGCTGTGTTAAAATATTTTTAGTTCACAGGACATAGCCATGACTTTTTTCTAAACCTTGTCACCATTTCCTAATATTTGTTCATTTTGTTTTGTTTTGTGCAGCACAAAGAGAGTGTTTGCAGCATAACCACTAAACATTGTTTTAACTCAGTTCCCTCTGGAGTGTGCACTGGCAGTAAGTGTGGGTTTCCATCTACATGGGACAGACCTGCAATGTGTTTGTTAAAGGGTGATGTTTGTTATTCATTTTGTGTGGTTATTGCTTCTCCTCAAGTCAAAACACTCCAAAAGTCTTATCTCAGAAAGAGGCCATCAGCCCCCTCACTTTGCCAAACTCACTCCTCGTAAGGACCACACAGTCTCATCTAATTCCACAAGTTGTAATCCACCAAGAGTTTGGCCAAATCCTCAGCAGCAGTGCCAGCATTTCAACAACTCACTGACTCCTAAATGACCCCTTTGCTTCAACAATATTAACAAAGTAAGGACAACAAATTCAGGAAATTTGCAGTCAGTCACTTATAGCAGAAAAATGGCTGTTAAAATTCACGCAAGTCCAAGAACACATCTGAGGAACTAAAAGCACCCTGACTTTCCACTAAAACATAACTAACATTACTAACTCAGTGTGAAGTTTATTCATAACAATGTCTCCCACAGAAATATACTAAACTTTAGCATTAGGGGTGATAGGTGGATCTGGGTTGTCCCACTCAGCTTCACACCAGAGGTTTGAGTGCGTTACTACACTTTTGACAGCAATCATCAGCAATATGTCCTATAGAGGCGGTCAAAAAACATCTGGTGTTTCACTGCAGCAGATGCAGCACAACTGTAAAGGCCAACAGAAAACAGAGAGTTGTTCTAAAGTTCTGAAGAAGGTTTGATTACACCAGTGGTGCCCAAATGGTGTCATAACATTGGTGTGCCTTTAAGCATGTCTGGGTGTACCTTGGAATTTTGTACTATTGAGTTGTTGTTATGATTATACAACAACTAACATATGAGTTTTTTTTAATTAGTTAATAGCTAGTTTAAGGGGCATTAGTTTCTACATACAACTAAAAGTACTGTAACTTAAAAAAATGTATAAAACTTTTATAGGAACACCATGTATTACAGTTCACAGGATGACAGGCTGATGGGGATCATTCATTCTCTTGTATTTCTATTAATAAGTTCACCTTAAAAATCTTCACCTGTCAAGAATATAGGTGTATTGCGTGAAATTTAACAAAGTTTAAAATGAATTACTGAAAAAAAAAAAGCAGAATATTTCATTGCTACAAAAGTGTACTGACAAGTTTAATGAGCAGATAAAAATAAACATGTTGACTGATGTTATAGAGGCTATTTTGCAAGCATGTGTATGGTGTGCCTTCTCATTTTGTCCACATTTAAGGTGTGCTTTGGGTAACAAATGTTTGAAAACCACTGGTTTAAATAATGATGATAGGAGCGTTGTTTTTAGTAATACTTTGCATTGAGGTTGGTGCATTCTGGGTAGGGAAGTTTTTGTGCATCTCCTGTGAAGACGATGATATCAGGAACATTAATATCTAGAGGGGCTAACTCTAATAAATGTTCATTCAGCAGAGACAAATGAGGTGAGGACACATTTATGGTTGGTCCATGGATCTGTCACTACCTTTAATTCTTACTTTAGTCCCTTGTCTCTGCCACCTCCCTTCCTACACTCGCACACTCAACACAGCTTCAGTGGATAACTGTTCAACATGAAACTGGCTCCACTCACTCAAACAGAGGTTTTTTTTCTTGCCACCGTTACCGTTAGCCTCCTACAGATGCATTGCACTTTAGGCTGACCCAGCACTCATGGTGGAGTCATGTTGGGTTTGAATGTATGTACATGTACATATGTGTATATGCGTATTCTATATATGTATATATGTTTATATGCATATATGTGTATCTATAAAATGAAGAGTTTGTCTTCGGCCTGCTCTATTGTGAAGTGTCTTCCAATAACACTAGTCATGAATTTGCGCTATAGAATTTGATTGATTGATAAATTAATAAATTATGACGAAAACAGCCGAGAGATATACTTGAGAGGGTGTAATTATACCCGAGTGGCCCACCCATATATTGTCTACATGTGGGAAACACTGAGATGTGTGGAAATTTGCCTTTTTTTCTTAATAAGAGTGACTGACTGATGATTCCATGATTCTAATTATTCTGGTGTAATCAACAGAGTAATACAGCTTCATATGGGGGACAAACTGTTTGTTATAAATATGAATTAAATAAGACTGGAGGCTCCAAAAAAAACAAAAAAAACCCTGGACAGCCTATATGACTGATGTTCATTAAATAAAGAACAGAATGTTATAACATTTGAGAGCAATGGACTTTTCTTTACAGGTATTTCAGTACAACGAAAAGCCTGCCCTAAGTTTTGCATATCAAAACTTCTCCATTACAAGGTTCAGGCCTAAAATGTAAACATGCTCTGGATGACATTGCCATTGCTACATTATTGCTAAAAAGCATCAGTACTTGGTTATGATGGCATGGCCAGAAAATCTATACAATTTGTGAAGTGAAACAGCAAGAAGCTACCTGTGCTTTGGTGCTGTCAGTCTGCCCCTGGTTCTAGATACCCAACCTTACTGTTAGTACACTACGGCAGGACTACAGGCTGGTTGAACAATCCCTCTGGGGTGGTTTAGGTGTTCCTCCAGTGTCAGGACCCAGCTTGTCAGTATCCGTTCTCACTCACAGCTGCAGATGTGTTCAAGCCTGTTCTTTGTCAACTTTCCACAACTGTTCCTTGACCTCTGTGGGCAGGGTGTTGAAAAGGTCCTCCTCCACCACCAGACCGGTTCTCTTCAGCTGTCGGCACTCGCCCAGCTCCACAGGCAGACACTCCAGACGGTTTCCTCTTAGTTCCAGCTGAGTCAGTGCCGTCAGTTCTCCAAACCGCGATGGCAACGACTGGAGGCAATTGTTGCCCAAGTTCAAAGTGCGGAGCTTTTTACACTGGAACAGCTCATTGGGTAAATTCTCAATCTACATCCAAAGACAGGGAGGGGGTTGTGATAAGAAAAACAGAAAAACATAAATCAGTAATTCAGTAGACAAACACTAAATTATTTTACAACTAGGGGGTGGGAAACAGCCTCAAAATTCTCTGACAATATCAAAGGGAAATTTATACCAATATTACTTCAAAAAGTTCTTAAACTTGCATGTTTGTAGCTTCAAAGTTCAAAGTTGAAGCATGTATCAGTGCAAACAAGATAACAAGATTTGTCCATCATTTAATTCTATTGAGCTTCCGTCATTCATTACTACAACAGTGTGCAGGAGCCAATTTAAATTATGAAATAATAAAAATGATCTATACTTATGAAAAAAGGTTACTTAACATTTGTAGATGTATGAGAAACCAAACTTACAAAAAAAGTATCAAAGTACAAAAAGCTGATTGCATATAAGGAAATTATACCAGATAAAGCTCCTACCACTCCTGCAGTTGAAAGCCTGATCATATTATACTTTTACTTATACAGAGTAATGAAGAAATGCTTGTGAATTTAGCCTCAAATTATCACATTATCGGCAGAATTGTGATTTTAAAGTGACCTTTTGTGAATTGAGGCTATCTTGAAGAAAATGACATGTTGATTTGGAAGAGGTGATACTGTTTGTCCATCAAGAACAACAGCACCAAGGACAACATTTTGGATGACCAATTAAAAATTTAGGACTGAAATTGACGGACGACTCAAAATTAATTAATTTATTCTTACAATCTTTTGAACTTGGAAATTCTAAGATAGTTTTTCCGTAAATTTACAACTCTATGATAAAAGCAAGACTTTTATCGGCAAAAGTTCACAAATTCTTTGCTTAGTAATTTTGAATTTTGTGTAACTCTTGTACCACCACACAATCACTTCATGGAAGAGTTCCCTGCTGGAAATGAGTCAGCTAAAGTAGCAACTAAGGATGGCATGTATAATAAACAGCTCTATAACAATATAATTCATTTTCATTTGTATGTGTCCCTTTTAAATTTTTAAAAATTAAAGTTAATTTACATTTTCTTTTAATTACAATAGACATTTAAGTTCATATTGTTCTCTACCTTTTCATATTAAAATGTATTCATCTGAGGTTGTTAGAAAGTGAAAACATTAGGAGCTTTTGGGGAGGACTTTGGGCATTAATAGTGAAATTATATAAATTAACAAATACAATATTTTTTTTTGCCACAAAAAGTAACCCGCATTTTCAGAGAAGCTACAGATGTGTAATATTTGAACTTCTCAGCTAACGGATTCATTTCTCGTTCTGTCTTTCCTTCTATCTTTTTCACTGCCTGCAGTTGTCTGGATGGAGGGCATTATGTGCACTTGCAGCAGTAATAGATAGATGAGATAGGGGCCTTGATTGATATGAATCATATCTGGCCTGACATTATTTGTTTTTATTCATTTATACACCTGTTATTTTGGCCAAGCTATGCACAAACAGAAAAATAAATAAAAAGGGGGCCTCTGTTCAGGGCAAAGGGGTCAAGCTCTTTTTGTATATCACTGATGAAATATGATTCTTATTTATGACATTTCACTTAATACCAGCGCGGTATGATGACTGTATGATGTGGCACAGTACTGTTCACAATCAACACAGATTTTTTAAAAAGGCCTTACCCTATTGGCTGTCACTGCAAGGTACTGAAGATTCTGCAGGATGCCAATATCTGTGGGGATGTAGGTGAGGTTGTTATGGCTCAGGTCCAGAAAGCGCAGCTTGCGGCAATAAAACAACTGGCTGGGCATTTTCTCAATCTTGTTCCTGTTCAGGTACAGCTTCTCCAGGTTGGTCAGCGTGCCAATCTGGATGGGAATATAGGCAATCTGGTTGTACCAGAGCTTAAGGCAAACAAGCCGATGAAGGTGCTGGAAGCTGATGATCTCCTCGATGGTCTTTAGGTTGTTGTCCTTTAGATCAATCTCCTGCAAATTGTGCAAGCTGAAGATCGAGTGTGGTATACGCTCTAGATCACAGCGGATGAGCTCCAGTTCTGTCAGATTCACCATCTTTTTCAAGCTGTTGAGAACCATTAACTTGGTGCCTTCATTGTTGATGGAAAGTTTCTGGAGGTGCATGCCAACATCGGTCACCACCTGAGGTAGTTTGGTGAGGTTGCTCTTCAGACGAAGAACTTTGAGCCTTTTGAGCTCTCGGAGTCCGTCTATGACGATGTAACGGTTGTTCTCTGCACTGAGGTTCCCTGTGAGGTGCAGCTCGCTGAGATTCTTTAAACTGTAAATCCACAAAGGAATCTCTTTGATGTCTGTGAACTTGATGTGCAGAGACTTCAAGTTCTCACGCAAGAAAGCCAAAGCAGGGGCTTCGATCTTGGCTGGTGTGTGGTAGAGCCACAACTCTCGCAAGTTGACCAGCTGGGCGATGATGGGGGGGATTGTGATATCTGGGATTAACTCAAGTTTGAGAACTTCAAGCTCCATTAGGTCAAACACTGTGTCAGGAATGCCACTCAGCATGAAAAGGTGCAACTCTAACTTCTCCTGAAAGTTTTTGGTAATCCTCTGCCTCAGCTTGTCCAGCGTCCATTCATTATTGAGGTTGAGCTGCCTCAGTTTGTTCTCGCTTACTTCAGAGAGGAACACTGCGAAGCGTTTGGAGTACAGAGGGTCATACTGATCTATCATGTGCATCATGAACGCAAAGTCATTCTTCACGTCAGGTATGTCACTGTAGCTGCTCTCTTCTCGGATGGACTCGAAGGAGTACCTCTTTAAGGAGCGCCTGAGCATCCAGCAAAGAGTGTACATGCAGATCAGACCATAAACAACCACTAAACTAATATAGAAACAGGCCAAGATTTTAAAAAGTGTAGCCAAAGGGTGAGCACAACGGTACACACTGTAACCAGTGAGGCTCTCTATATTAACTGAACAGTCAACGCTAAATTGTATATCATGCACATAATACCCTGTGTAGCAGATTATCAGAATAAACTTGATTACTTTGATGATAGTCTGACGAATGTAAAGTCTGTACACAATATCTCCTTCTTCAACATGTATGCGAAACTTCTTCACCTTTTCAAACAGGGCTTTTGCCTGTTCACCCTCTTTCTTGTCCAAAACTCCTGTTTCTGTTCTGTCTACAATGCCCTGCTCAAAGCGGGTTTTTGTCCTTTGAAGCATGGGAACACTTGCTTCAACGTCCTCACTGATCACAGACTCTTTGTGGTCCATTGAGCCGTTCATTTTCATCGGTTTTGGGTCACTCTCTTCAACTACTGTCTCAGACAGTGCTCTGGTAGTCCACGGGGAGTCGAAGCATTTCAGCAGGATGGATACAAAGTGCTCTAGTTTGGAACTAGTCCGTGGGAACTTAAACCAAAAGTTGCTACAAGCTAGAAAAATAAGGGTGTGGAGTAATACTAGGTAAGGGAAATACTTGGCAAACCAGTGCAATCTATTCTCATAGCACACAGCATCAACATAGTTATACTGGTGGCGATCCAGGTCGTACTGGATCCCTTTGGGCTCCAAGAATAATGAGGCGGAGAGGTTGGAACTGAAACTCTTCTTGCAGGTCTGATTGACCACCCACTTGCATGGCAGGCAGATCATCTTGTCCTGCGTGACTTGCAGTGTCCCTCCAAACACAGAAATCATGAGCATGACAATGGAGATGTAGTCGGTGAACACATCCCACCATGGTTTCAGGATGCGGTAGGCTGGTTGTGTATCCACAAAGTACCGCAGCTCTGTGATGGGGATCATGATTTATCTGTAGAGAAAAAGACAGGGAGAGAGTTATCTCTGATTGTTGTGATACACTGAATAATATAGCCCTTAAAAAATCAAAAGCTCACTCCTCCTCATGTCTGAACAGCCTGTACCTGGATCACAACACAACCAGCAATCAATACTACACTGCTAACTAACAAGGTCATCCATTAGACCATTGCAGCCGGTTAATTTGAGGGCTGCCAGGAGTAATGAAATAGTGATTCCAGCTTGTTGTGACAAAGACTTGCTTGACTGACTTAACTGACTTGGCTAGCAAGCTATTGATTTAACAATCATTAAACTGAAACAATTAATCTTGCTTTCAGAAAGAGGTGTCATGTTAAATAGCATTTCAAGTGTTTTGGCATGTTGGCAAACCAGCATTAAAAAGTAGATAATAAAACATATATTTTAATCATTATAATTTAGAACCAGGAGAACTGTTTACAAGGATTAATGGTGTGTCCTCATAAATGATAAAAAAAATGAAACACCACAAAGGCAATCAGACAGCTGCCTCTAAAGTTTATGTAAGGGATAATAAAAAATGGTTACCTCAGTGGAACAATAATTTACAAATGGCTTAATGAAGACAAATCTCTGTGCTGATTCTCACTGGGAGGGCAGCTTAATTAGCAGAGATGCACTGATTTCCTTTCCTCTGATGCCAATTATCTCAAATTTGTGACTCATAAACTTGTATGAAAAGCACTATAATTGCACAGACAATTCTTGGACAGCCACCCTGGTATATGTGCCAGCCATTATTTTTAATGGATACAGTGATAACCCAAATAAACCATTTGAAGTGGGATGTCTCATGTTAAAGATAAAGCTTGGCATGCCGTTGTTTTGCCCTTTTTCAGCAGCTACATGCCATCATTATCATGCTGTGTTCGAGCATTCTGGGATGATGTTATAAATAATGTGATGTCAGCATTTTAAAAGAACGTACCGCTGATGAATACTGTCAAAAGATCAGAAACAAAATAACACAAAAAAACAGGCAAGATAACTCCATACACCCCAATTCAAGTTGGCATGACCTGCCGTAAAATATTTATGCCCGTCACAAGAGGTAGCATCAGAGGCAAATTATTGGTATGAGGGGGGCATGTAGACAGAGGGGGTGCCCTGGGAGCATGTGTGTGTCTTTGTATATGTGTGAAGAATGCAGAGTGTCATGCTCTCTCATGCATCCACAGCCTTTTGCACATGCTAATGATGGCATACATGGAGATAATCTCAAATTTGGCAATTATACCTTCATGGCAATGAATACGCCTGGGCAGCGCGCTTGAGTATCATCTACGTGTGGAAAACACTGGAATTTCTAGAACTTGATTAAATTTTGTAAGACAGTGTTACATATGAAGGATGATGAGAAACCACTTAAACAAACAGCAATATATGAATTTTTGTATACAATATGAGTGGGTCAAAATACCTTTATTGGAATACATCATCCTCCTTGCATGTGCAACACAATTATCCATACACTGACCCCAAGTATCAAAATTTAACTAGAAATGTATTATATATAGTGCTTTGTTAACAGATCTACATACAAAAATTGATTAGGTCTGCAGAATACTTTTGTGTCTACATATTGTTTTAATCATATGAGGGGTGTTTTAATACTAATTTGCTCTTGCAGTTGAGTTATGTTGATAATTCAACTTAAAGAAAACATGGACATTGTTTTATCTAAGTCTCAGTCAAATTCTGTTAATGTGGCTAAGTAAATTCACAAATCCTAACTTACCTTATAAAAACCATGTTGTATTCTTCAGCCTCTCAGATATCTTGATGTATTTTGCAAAATATATTTTTGCAGTATTCCTTTATCGTGATATTATCAATTCCATGGACCATGCTTAATCAAATGTATCAAGGCTACTTTGTGATTAATTTTATTACTATAAATTGTCCCTGGTTTTAATCAAATGTTGTAATTTCTGGACAGAAAAAGGGCATGCAAGTTCTATCACTCAAACTCTGAACAGTTCCACAAAACAAAACTATTTATAGGTATGAGTGGTTCCTTATAATGCTCGTTGATTATGATTACAATTAGACATTTTCCTGTTAATCCCGAAAAAGCAGTGTGACTAATCCTTCTCAGGAAGTATTAGTTTCCTTAAATCAGATTTTTACTGCACAAGAGTTCAAGCCACAGTTGCAAAGAAAAAGTTGAACCATAAAGGAAAAAGTAACAGAGGGGAAATGTGGGCACATCTGTTAGATCCAACATGCTAGCTTGAACTACAGACTTATGGACATTTCTTTTGAGCTTTATATCAATGTCACATGCTTTTTAAAAAAGAACAGTGAGTCTAAAACCACTGTCATATAGACAAGCATGTTTAATGATGGGCACACTACAGAGTAGAACAGCTAAAGTCCATAATAATGTTTTCACTTTATTGGAAATTCACAAGGACCTTAAAAAGCATTCTTCTTATTATTAAATAATCATTCTTATTCTTAATATTATTCTGCACATGTTAACATGACAAATGCCGATAAACAGTAAAGACTATGCAATGCAGTGGGAATGTACCAATACCTATAATGGTACTTTTTATTGCTGCTGACACCAAGCCAAGCCAAGCACCCGCACCCATACTCACACTGCCATACTATACTCATTATAATTTTTCAGTCTATATCTATACTCTGCATGTAAATGATGTGTTTGGTTTAAAGTTTGTTTTGGTGTGCAAGACTTTGCATTGATAGTCAAATAAATTTACATATGTTGAAATAAATATAAATCGTACCTGCAATAACACCTCACCCCCTCTGCATTCATGACACAAGCAGCAGGAAGGCCAAGTTACATCATTTATCCATATTGTTGGTAAACTGCACACCCGAAATAGAAACGATCTTGATATACTGAAAATGTGTCGTACTTACAAATCCAAACGGTAAAACATGGAGACTCCATAAAAAAACAGCCAAGAACAATCCAAAACTACTCCTTCAACTCTGTTGTACATCAGAGCCTGATAAGACCCCCCAGATCCACCTCTAGCCTTTGGTGAGGGCGTCACACCCAGCTTGTAAGCTTGAGGAGTCACTCTTCTAAAGATGATGTTCCGTTTTGGCTTATTTAACCCAAACAACAAGCGGGCCAGGGGAGCCACCTCGCTCGTCTCCTCTCTATTCTTAGCAGTTTCCGTTAATAATACCCAGAGTATTGTCTGTGGGGGCCTTGAGAAGCACCTCCCGTGACCTTCAGGAGGAGATCCTGTTTACCTTACAGAGGCTGCTGTCTCCAACCACTGTCTCTATGGAATACACCACTGTCACCTTTTGCAACCCCACCGCTCCCTAAAACACACACCTACACATACACAACAAGCGTCTGGAGTTGGCATTCATCACCAATTGTACTTTGTTAGGAAACTATAAAAGCAAGCAGACTAGACGCCTAGTCTGATCCTCAGCCAAGTAAGCATATTTAGGCTGGCTCTAGTTCAGAGAAACTTTTGCAAACATAACTACTCCAAAGCAATAGCATGGATTAGGTAGCAACCAGTAAATATGGCTAAATACATACTGACTAGTTTGGAGGGGTTATCTGTGCTCCAATGTTTGATGATGTCCTCTGTGGCTGAGCCACTGTGAGTGTGTCCGAAACTCTTCGTGGACCATTGCCTTCCTCTTTGCCATGAGGATGAATAAAAAACCTTAAGGAGACAAAAAAGAGAAAATGTTTTTCAGCCTGTATGCAGCACAAAGGGGAGCAACAAACTCCTAAACTCCCACATACAACAAAGTTATGAGTACAACAAAATATTAGGGATAAACAAATATTTGGTATGATATCAACTACTGCAAAATATTGTTTCAGATGTTGATCATCAGCGTTGACAGATATGGACATTACATTGAAAAATCAACATGGGTAATTACTGCTGATACTATAGTCTAATGCATTAGTATTACATTGTAGAGTTTTTTTCAATCCTAATGTTAATTAATGTAAATAGTTTGATTTGGCCATATAACCCCCATTGAAATTAATTCTGACAATTTTCTGTCAGCAGGTTGTATCTGTGCTTCTGTAACAGATAAAGCTCAATATTACTGTTAGTATCCAAACAGGTTTTAAGCACAACTCAGATGTAATCCAACATATGTATTTCAGTTATTTCCAACTACCTGTCTCGGGTTTGGCCAAAATTGCATCCAGAAATAATGTCATATCAAACATCAGCATAAAATCCAATATCATACAACCTTGTGCCATACCTTATTAACCCTGGACACCAAAATGTTTCATGTCTTTAAATCAAGAGTGCATGGTGTATTGTGAAGTTTTCAGTTTTGGAGTTGACAGGTAGCACAGGTGGAAAATAAATAAGTTATAAATAGTAATTTTGGTGGGAGGTATTGCACTTAAGCACCTTGAACACAGTATATAATTACAGATTAAAACTATGATAAACTATACAAATAAAAGCTCCCAATCAACTAGTGTTTATGACAATGGATGCAAAAATTCTAACTTGGTCTCAGATTCAAAGCTAAGTATTCCATCATTTTGTAATTCATTCCCTTATTGATTTATGTGGAAAGTCTGTGTAAAAAAACCCCAGACAAACAAAAACAGGTCTACACAGGTTATCAGGGTCATCAATGTCAAACACATGGCACACCCGACATTTAATGTTATCCTGCATTGACAATGCTTCAGCAAGTTTCTCATGTTTACATTTTGCTTTGAAATCACACTTTAGATTGTACCGTTGGCATCATACTGTGTAAATAAAGAAACCCTCATGACTGCTTCTGCCTCTTGACTGCTTTATACTTCTTGACTTGTTTGTTTAAGTTCACTCTGATTGCCTCTAATGAGAGCGTGGCCTCCATGTTTGCATAGCATCCAGTAGTGGAAGACATTGATGATGGAATTGTTAAGCCAAATAATCTTATTTTCTTCAGCTTTTTGTTATTGATTATCAACTTGGATTGGTTTTCCATTCCCATCCTTAGTGATAATACTGATTATATGGTAGACATGTCATGGACCAGAGAGAGTCTATCCTTTTTAAATGATTGTTCGTTAATGAAATATATATAAAAAGCATAATTTACAGTTGAGTTTAGTGGTTCATGTCAGTGGTAGGCGTTGACCTATATTAACTAAGTTGGCAAGTTGTTTTTAATGGATTAAATACGGTGTGCTTATGAAAAAATAATATCTTTCATAGTACACAAAGAACATTCCATTGACATCTGTAAAATCAACCATAAATATACCAAAGCAAGATGCAGCTCTGTGCCTAGATTTTCTTATTGAGGTCAAAATAATGTTCCATACAACTTAATTGCCTACAGAAACAATTAAGTGGTTGGCCCATCACATGATATCTGTTGCCCTTTTGGCACAACAGTGATCAGTTCAGAGAAAAATAAGCACTTTGAGTAAATCTGAAATTAAGTCTCTTTTCTACTTCTTCACGCACTTGAGTATATTGCTACCACAATAACTGTGCTTTAATTTAGACCGTTTTGTACTCTTTCCATCTCCAGTCTTTTTTTAAGTAGTGTAACAGAATATATGATAAAACTGTTGACACATAGATATGATTTTTTATGACCGTGCCAGCTCTCCATCAGCTTGTGCTCTCATCGTTAGCACAGGATGTCTTTGTCATCTGGCTTTGCCTGTAGCCTAGCAAACACTTCTCAACAGAAAGTTAAATGAGGATGTTTAAAGCTTTTATATCACTGAATATTTAAACTCATGCCATCTGAGAGAGTGCCCTGGTATATGTCTTCTTATACATATCTTCATAAACGCATGGCACAAAACACCTCTTAAAATCAAACACACGAGAGCAAACAGGGCTAGTTGTTTAGCCTGTGAGCTAACCTTGCTAGATCCATACTGACTATCGGCTCTCTCTTTAATCGGAAGTTCACATCCCTGCAAACGCACAAGAATAAAACAGCGACCAATTTCTAAGTTACATTTAAGATGTGTGTGGTTTTTGACTTACTATGTCTGGTGTGTTTCGGTCAAATCCAGCCCCAGTTTGGCGCAAGCAGGTGATAATATATTTGACTTACTGTCGCTGGCAGCTTAGCTTGCTAGCAGTTGTTATTCTGTTATCATCGGAGCACTTTCACCGCCACACCGAGGGGAGGCAGTGTGCCGCTGGAAGGGGGGCGTAGAGGAAGAAGGCACCTCCGCTCTCTGCCTAGTGGAGAGGTGTGTGTGTTTTGACAGCAATGCGTGGATCATGCGATAATTAATCACGCATCAGCATCATCTCGTGCTCGTCTCATTTTGGACATGTTGGCGGTGAAGTTTTTGCGGATTCCGTGCTCGACTCGGGCTTTATTTCAGCCAAAATGGCTAACGACGACAGGACAGAGCTTTAATAATGCTGTTACATGTTCAGGACATTGCATGTCCACCGGGTTCAGGACGAAGGACACATGCCAAAGCAACACGAACTTCAAAACAAGGAGCCATGAAAGACTAAAACAGCATTACACTAATCCTATTGTTTTACCCAGGAGTTACTGTACAGCTCAAGTCAAACTGAGCTGCTGGAACTGTAAACAGCCTCATGAAATGTCTCCTGCTTTCTTCTGCAATAATTGCAAACTAGTCCAGCCTCCCGAAGAGGGGACTTCTTACTTTAAAATCATGGACTGGTGAGTACTTCATAGTATCTGCCTTACTCACAGGGGTGGAAAGACAACAAAATATTGTACAGATGATAAACTAGTTACTTTGATAAAACTTTACTCAAGTTAATGAAGCACAACATTTTTCCATTAAGAGGACTTATTGTAAAATATCGTTGACTGATTATTTTAAGTACACATTTTGGTGCTGTGAAAAAAGGACAACAGCTGGAATATGAGTCATTCAGCTGTTTGTTTTGGTCTATAATTGTGTAATACATGAACAATTGATCTAGATGATGTAGTAATTTGATCCGATATTTTATAAGCTAGATGTTTATGAGTGGTTCAAAAATAAGGTGTTATACTTTCAGGACACGTGAGTTAATTAGGCCTGTCAAACATGTTTATACTTTCTGTATTTCATACAAACATGTAAGTCTTATTGTATGAAGTGTGTTTTAACTCTAGTTTGCTCTTACAGTTATATAACATTGCAAATAATAGCAAAAAGTGAAAGCATCAACATCTTTTTTTTATCACTCTTTGTCAAATTCAGTGAATCTGAAAATATAGTAAAGTAAATGCATTAATCCTACAATTTTCCATACTAGAGCTATTTTATGTCTCTGTCAGATATCATCGTAATATATTACTGTATTATTTTTGCATGATAATCACAGTATTGCTGGATTATGATATTATTGATGTTGTGGACTATGCATTGGATCTGGAGCAACTCTGTGATTTCCAGCCCTACTTATATAAACATTACAATTAATTGTATTGGTTCCCCCAAATATTGTCACAACTGTCATTTCCAAAATGTGACCTGTCCTTTGGGACTTTCTGTTTTAACTTTAATTTAATTGTAGAGCATTGTGACACCAAACTTGATATTTGTAATGAATAGGGGTACGAACAGGCAAGAATCTGGAATTACTATTCGTATCAGGATATGGGTGACAATATCATCATATATCCTGAATTTTTAACCAGGGTGATGTGATCCTGAAGATTCAAAAACAAGGCAACTGGACTTTCCGTTTACTCTACACAGTCCAGTTGCCTTGTTTTTGAATCTTCAGGATGACCATGACCTGGATGAATGAGAATCTACACAGACGTAGGTGATGTGTCACACTTTTTATTTCACTTAATTTTGTAGTTTTTCATATCTTCATATCATTAAGATTAAAAGTATGATATGCCAAAAAAGTTTCAATTCAGAGTTATGATATGGATCATGGTCCCTGCAGCTTAAATTTATTTTATTGTCCATCCCAGTGAAAGAAATGATGATAATACATTAGAAATTCATTCATGATACCATCGGTTTGATATTGGTGTTCACAGTTCATGTCTTAAAAAGTTAAATATCAGGATCTGCAAATTTGAAAAATTCTGCCAATATTTAAAGCCTTTTTACATATTGGCTGTATTTATCACTATATAGGCTGAAATATTGGCAGGATGTCTTAATGTAACTTAATGTTTCATCTTACTTTTACTTACTGTCTGCATTAAGATACTATCATTAAGATACTGCCAAGCAGCTGCCAGAGGCTGAACTACAGTACAAAGCAAAGTCCTGAATTTCTTCTTCTTCTTCTTCTTCTTCTTCTTCTTCTTCTTCTTATTATTATTATTATTTTTACTATTATAATATCAATGAAGGATTGCACTGCACAATAATGCAATATAATTGTGTACAGAGACCATTGCCCACTACCCAGAAGCAATGTAAATTGATGTGGTAAAATACTTCCCACAGAAATCACACTTGTAGAAAACCACCAATTTTAAAGCCCAAACACACAAAAATACCCTTCAATTACTGTGATGTATGGAAATTATATGTTATTTTCCACCCCTGCTAACTCATCAGTCATTTTATAAATTCAGTCTGTCAGCAAATCATCTCATGTTGAATGTGTTGCCTCTTTTCTCAGTGACTACACATTCACACTGGACACACAAAAGCTGCAGAGAAGGTTTTTGCAGCTCCAGCGATCTCTCCATCCTGACAACTTCAGCCAGAAATCTGTGGTAGGCAGGGGAATGAAGGGTAATGTGACTAGAGATCGGTTAAGTAACAGGGTTAATGAGTCAGCCGAGGCTGTGCTGGCATATGGAATAAGGTTCAACTCCTGTCCCTGTTTCACCACTTGACTGTGCATTTCTGATTTTTGAGTATGATTCGTTGTGATCTTGCTGAGGGAATAACTTCAGGCAAAAGTGAATGGTTGTTTTTGAAACATGATGACATGAGGGAGGTTGTTTTTAGAAATATTTTACAATGTTAAACAGTCAAGCAAACAGAGCCAAGGCAAACAAGTTCAAGGACTTGATATGGTCTACTTTCTTGGTGTCGAACAGCTGCAGCTCAGCGTTTTGGCTGTTGTTTTGTGTCTTCTGTTAATCTGAAGCGACAATTGAAACAAATATGGCAACATTATCATCATTATGATTTTGCACAGGGATATGAGACTTGACATTTATTACAGAAAACTTATAAAATAAATGGTAGTTAGATATTTGGGTTTATTTTACTCCTACATAATGGTGCCATCAAGATGCACTGACAACACAAGATGAACAGACCATTGCTTTGTACTCGGAGTTCTGGTATTCTCATCACCTGCTGTCTTGAGTTACAGTGATGGTTAATACTCAGAGACCCAAATCAAAGATACATGAAAGAGGGTTCATTTTAGACTGTCCATTTGTCTTTGAATGTAGCACTGACTTAATGCAGCACATAAATGTGAGCTTAACTTGCACATACTTTTGGTTTTTCCTGTCCTTTAAGACTAACAAGTTTACTTTCTAAAAATAGAATTTTGTGTGGCAGAATAACTCTGTTGTAGATCAGTTGAGCTGGCCTGTCATCCATTTGAGAAAAAAAACTGGGCTGTCCAGTGCTGGTTTCCTTGTTGTCATGTCCACATCACATTTTCAGAGCCTGTTATCCTTGAGGAAAGTAGCTAGCCTGTAGCTGATTTCCCTCATGTCATTACCCAATCTTTCTCTCACTAGTTTCTGACTCCATCCACTTCTCACCAAATAAAATGCATAGAAGAACAAAATACATCTTAAAAGAATAAAGTCACTTATATTTATGATCGTCACATAATACACAAACAAAACTTGTCCCAACGGATCAAAGCTTTTAACACTGTTATATCTCTATGGCTCATTATACAAACTGGCAAGCAGTTGACAAGTTTTCATATTATCCGGTTCCCCTCATGTACCATAAAAGACTGGCATGGCAGTTTAGAGGAATAAGCATTAGGAGTACGAATAGGAGCTGATGTGTGTTGGTATGAATTCAATTTACTCTGTACACTCAGGTGGAAAAGAACAGTGCCCAATGTTTTCATGATGTGACAGCAATGAAGCTAAACTCAGTCAGCAGAATATCTGAGAAGTGAGAAAGCTTAAATGATTTCCAAATGTACAACCAATCCAATATTGTACAGACTCTGTTTTATTTATCAGCACCTCTGGCCGTTTGTTCTTAATTAGACATCCTCCCGCCTCAGGGGTCTTCATCATATATAGAAAACTCATTACTTATACAAGGCTACAAGGCAGCCACCTACAGCTTTGATTGTTATTACAGAAACAGCTCCACATGAGGGGCCCATGGGCCAGATCTTAAACTATTGATTTTCACAAGAGCTGACAGACTTGATGGCTGCAAAATGTACTCGGATCTGTCAAGTATTTCCAAGATATTTTCTTCCTTGGCCTGTTTCTAACATCTGTCATGTTAGACTTACACCTGCAGCCAAGATGCTGCATGTCATGTACCTAATTGTCAGTATCACCAAGGATTTGCTGTGAAAATATGACATGAGTAAAGATTAGAATATCAAGGTGTGATCTTATTCCCTTTTGTGACAGCTTAATGTGTGATGTGAATAAATTAACAGGATGTAAGCTAAAAATCAAAAATAATACTTGCTCTCGTTCCCTCTTTTATTGAGTGAAAAGGACTCAGTTTTCTATAAATAGACACAAACTAAACTGAACTTTTTGTTGCAGAAAGAACAGGAGTTTTCAGAAAGCCAGTCGGCTCTTGTGAACAAAGCATACAAGACTCTGCTTAAGCCTTTGAGTCGTGGTCTTTACATGGTGAGTTTGAAATCCTTGCCTTAACTTTCAATGAATAGTTTACTTTTAGAACTGCAAGTTGAGTCTGTCTGATCACTTGTTCTTGAGAAACAACCTCTCCTCTGACAGCCAAGAGAAGTGACATGCGTTTAAAGGAGAAGTTGATTTGATGAGCTACATCCTGTGTTTCAGCTGGAGCTGCAGGGGATGCAAATAGAAGAGGGCACCGACTCTGGAGCTGAGTCTGAGTTTCTGATGGAGCTGATGGAGATCAATGAAGCCCTCGATGAATCCCAGAGTCCAGAGGAAGTCAATAAGATTGGCCAAGACATGAAAGGTAAAGAGATATGCCTAATTTACTCAGTATAGGATTGATTGTTTTCATGTTACTTCACACACCCATGGAAAGCCCCCTTAGCAGGTGAAAAATGCTTCCCTCTGTTAAACACTATGAAAAAGTTGATGGTCGCAAACAGCATATTATAATCAGGCCAATTTTTTTTTAATTTTCAGGCAAGGACAGTTACTTTTTAAATTGATACCTTAAGTGATGAGGAAGCAAGTCCAGATTTTACTTTTACAGCTCTATCTTAGAGAGAAAACCCAAAATGAGCAAATGGTAGATTAATTCTGTTTGATGCTTCACTGTGTCTGTAAATGACAAATTTAGAAGCGCCACAAAGACTTTCACTAGTCCTGATACATTTTTCATTACGTTTCAAGTAATCTATGTCAAACCAAACAGACAAGACAAATTCTAGCCAACAACATAACAACAGACAAAACACCAAACAAGACAAATATGTCGACAAACTGTGTTGTCTTTTAAAATAATTACTATCCTTAAAAGATGACTTAAAGCGGCATGATGATGATGGTGATCCTAGCAATATATCACTTGAAGAAGCTAACGTTATCCTATTACTTGGTAATGTTTAATGATGAAGAGTTTGTTGTCCTTAACTTTCCAAACAGCATAATTATTGATAATGGCCTGGGTGCATTTAAGGGTCCAAAGTGAATAAAACGTACAAGTTACAGACATATTTTTCTGCTTTCTTGTAGTTCTCTTGGGATGCCAACTTGTGTTTTAGTGAAATGATTAAATTAAACAGCTTGTGCCGCAGCTTCATGCAGATTTTATTACATCCTTATACTCTTTGTCACGAAGCCCTCCGAGCTGGTCATGTGACTGAAAGGCTTCAATTGAGCAAATGTGTCTAGCTAAATGAATTGACCAGATTGGTTATCACAAATAGTAAAAGCAAGACAAGTACGTTTGCTTGGGGCACTTGTTCCGACACCATAGGTGGTTTTTGCATTTAGGTGGAGGTTGGCATTTGCCTGGTGCCTCGTTCACCAAGGGACCTCAAGGCAAGGACAAGGTGTACATCAAATGTGTGGTATACATCAAATATTATTTTAATAATAAAGATGAGTCATTTGAGTGTAAATAAGGTACCCAGAATGCATAAAACAGCATATAAACAGAGTTAGACAAGGAAACAATTCCCTCAGATGAACTTAAGTTCAAGCCCTTTAATAACCCAAAATATCTACGCATCAAGAAATTTATGGGAGAGTAGATTTGCAGAGAATGTCAATTACAAAGTCACTTTGAGCTCAAAGTAGGCAACTCAAGTCTGTTAGAATATTCATTTATATATCTAACCTTTATTTAATGTAATTGTTTATTTTATTTAAACTTTATTAAACCAAGAAAGCCTCACTGAGATAAAGAATCTCATTTACAGAAGTATCCTGGCTGAGATGAAGAAATATATATAAATATAACATATATGAACCAGTTCAGTCACAGAGCAGGAAGTCAAGAGTCAAAACATGGGAAATGTCGCTTAAGGCCTTCTGCAATTTAGAAACGGTTAAAGCTACACTTATTTAAAAGACAAACTTTCATTTGGCTCTCCTGGTTTTCCCTTTTAATGTGTGAAGCCTTGAATATGGTTTCAAATCTGAGCTTACATTACAGCAGGTAGCTATGCATGACAAGAGCTGCAGACTGCAGGTTTACATGTAAAAGTTGCTGTTAAACCTCAATTCCAAAAACATCCTTTGGCGCTTTTTCAAAGTCTCACTTGTGTCTCATCAAATTTTTCTTCTGTCGTCCAGCTCCCATAGAACTTGCAACCATGTCTCATTCACACCCCTTGACATTTTTATGTTGTTTTCTTCAGCGTGTTTTTGGCAAAAACTGTTTCTTTATTGCCTTAACACCTTTAAATCTAAGTTAGACAGTATGTTAATGTGTGTGCTCCCTGGGGGATGGTCACGAAGGCCACACTGTTTGCCAAAGATGAACTTAGTTGTAAATGTGTCAAATACAGCATTCAATTGCACCATACTGTTGTCAAGGCTTGTTTTTTTATAACAAATTTTAAATTTTGATTGGCCACCAATGGTACCAAACCAAAATTCTGCACTGTGATTGGTTATTTGCCACGTGAGACGTGGATTTATGCAAGATCAATGTGGGCTGTGTAACATGGCTTCTGTTGGGTTTATTTAGAAATGTTGTTGATATTTTCTTTTTTCTTTATTCTGTATTTTTAGAGTTTTTCACAATACAGATCATTGGAACGATAAAAAGGAAATTAAACCATGGAGGGTTCAGGATTGCCTTATCTCTAAAACATTTGTTTCTTTGTAAATGTAATAATTTAGTCTTCTTCCTGTCATTGAAATGTAAACACGGTCCGTTTGTCCCATCTTCAATTCTTAAATTAGAGAATCTGGACTTCACTCTTTTCTTTGAGTCTCCAAAGAAGCAAATATGCGAGCCACCTTTGTTGTTTTTATCTTTTGTTAAAAGATGCCATGGGGTTAGAATATAAAGTAATATTGACTTGTGGAAATAAAAGTACAATTGATTTTGGTGTTTTGACCCTTATACATAATAGAAAAACTGATATTTACATGCTTTGATGCGTTTAGACTGATCTCTACTTTGTCCTTATTTTGACTTAGTGGGTGGATGAAGGGGATGAGATGAAAAAAAATTAATCTTGAAAGGGGGACACGACAGAAAATAATTGAGAACAGCTGCATTAAGTTGACCGAAAGTAAGGTTGAGCCAGCCTTTCCTTCGTAGATTTACCACGATCTGGTTTCAAAGTCCCATTTCAGGAGCCATATGGTGATGACAGTGAGACTTTGTGATGTTTTATACAGTGTGCACATTAAACATACTTATCTATTTATACATTAAAGATGAATAAGTTATAATTTGTGGCATATAAAGTTCAAACAAGGTGCCTCTTTGATTTAATCTAACCTGGTTTGCCTCAGTTCAAATGAAGAAATGGTATGCGCAGAGACGAGTGTGGGGTTAAGATCACCGGTAATAAAATTAACATCACATTTGCCTTTTGTTGTTAACATATGCAGAACTACAATTTTTCTCATTCCCTTGCAGGAAAACTAGCAGAGTTGACAGGAGAAATAGATGCTGCCCTTCTTAGAGGTATTTTATTCAGACTGAAACACCCTCTGTTCCTCCCACCCGTTCCTTTGTTTGTTTTTTGTGATTTGTGCTGAAGCTTTCCTTCAAGTCACCGAGTGCATCATTGATTAAACTCCTTTTTGTTCTCTCTTTCTGTTTTGTGTGTTTGTGTTTCTTTGTCAGGAGAGCTCCAAGCTGCTAAAGCACTGCTGGCCCAAATGAAATACTATGCAAATATTGAAGAGAAAGTGAAGGAAAAACTTTCTAAGTTCATGTAATGGTGTTCTCTATAGGGTCACTTTGGCATTTTAACTTTTTTGTATGTTTTGCACAAGAAAACAAATTATTTACACATGTATTAAAATCATGTTCATGTAATGTCAAGTACAATAATTAAACTTTCTTGTAATGATTTTGCACGACTGAGTGACTGATGATTTGTACACAATCTGCTATTTTTGATTAAATGTATATTAATGAGAGTATAATTGGATGCATTCAGCATCCCCCTTGTATTGCACCAATCTCCATAATCATATCCACTTCTACCTAATGTATCATTAAAGAAGACAAAGGCCTTTAATAGGCTGTGATTAAAATGCTGCTCAGAGTGTTTATATGATTATCCTGCCTCAGCTCAGCATTCGTCATGTGGGACTGGTTCAGTTCATCAGGTTACCTTTAGGTGGAGACATTACACCTTGAGAGTCCTCATGCAGAAGAGCAGCACATGCTGTACAGACTGGATGGCAGACCAGTAGGAAGTCCTTTATTGAGCGAGACAGCCTACTGAATAATTTATGGTGTCTTCGTATGTAGCTTTTATGCTATGATAATGAGGAAGGCCCCGCTGAATGATGATTACTTGATGAGCCAAAGATCTGTGATCTGTGTAATTTCTAGCTCGTAAATTGATGCACATTGACCCTGTACATCTATGCCTGCAGATCACTGATGGGGGCATCAGATTGTAAATTCATCCATTTTCCTTATTTAATTTGTCCAGTTTTTTTGCACTGCTGGTAGAAAAATTGCCATAATCTGTAATGATACTGCAAATTGGAACTCTGGGTACATGAAGGCTGTTGATCAGAGAAACTGATACAGGTATCATCACACTAAAATATATTGGTATTACTTAATCTGATTGCAGAAAATGAAAATCAGATCACATGTCTTATGAAAAATGTCATTTGAGACACACTAATATCATAACCTAAAGGAGTTTGTGTGTGTAAGGAGCCGTACTATGGTGCTGTTTTCCTGTGCTGCTCTGGACCATCTCTCTAACACATCCTGACTCGTTTATTAAGTCTGGAACAATAATGTCATGTGTCCGAGGCTGTTGGTGTATTTTTCACTGTGGAAAAGCAGCTTCTCTAATACACATGGATAGACAGTGAATTAAACAGGGCTTCTCCCCCCACAAGGAGACTAACAGGCCTATTTATTATTCATGTGGTAATCGGAAGGCATCTACGGAGCCTTTAAATTAATGAGAAAATGTGACCGACCAACACAGAGGCCAATGCTGTCTCCCAGAACTCTTTGAAATTGAGTTTGAAAGACACGAAAGGGAAAATATCTTGCCACAGCCAGGCTGTGAAATTGACTTGGATAGGAGAGCTTGGCAAAATGAACCAGGTAACCTATATGGAGCACCAACAGCTTTGGATGGACGGGGCACTGAATACTTCACACTGATGCTGTTGGTGTTTACTTTGAAGCACTCATCATGATTTATTGAATTAATTTAAGTATGTATTTAACTAATTCAATACAAAACTAGATTTCCAAAATCCAAAATGGTTAGTAATGTCTCTGTTACTTTTTTAATTGCATTTAAAAAAACAGAGTTTGCTGAAAAAGTGACAAGGGTCTGAAATTTACTGCTTAGTTTTCAGTCAGAAGCTCTTTAGCTTCGTATAAAGGTTAAAAAAGGGAAATAAATAGACCTGGTAACTCTAAAGGAACAGAAAAATAAACCCCGACCAAAAAGTAAGCACTTCACTTTACACTTTTACAATCGAGTGGTACATTGATGAGTCCTAAAAAGCCAGTAAGCATTTTAGCAAGGGTTGCAAGATATACTCTGCACAATATTGTTGTTGGCTAATAATTGCCAAAAATGTTGATTGTCAGTTTCAGCAGATATAAAAATTTCTGCTGATTTTTACAACTTATATATTGGTCATTCAATAGGCCATACATATCCCATATATCAACTGTAATATTGGCAGAATGTAATTATGTACCATCATGGTTCTCCTTATTATTACTGACAGTCTGCATTTAAAAATCGACAGTATCATCCTTCCTCATCTCTCACCTGTTTCTAACAAATAAACTGTCACAATAAAAGGGACAGGTCAGTTTTTGTAAAGAGACTGTGGTCATGACAAACTACACAGTATCAACATCTGTATTGGGTATAATAATGTTGTAAATACACTGTGTCATATATCTGCATAAATCCACTATTGTGCAAACCTAAACCTAACTTGATACCCTGTCTCAAAATCTGTGGGATATTTGAATACATTTTAGGATATTTCTCCCAGAGCAAGGTCTATGGTAAATACAAGCATAAGAGAATTAAGAATTTTGTTCCACTGGAACAACAGAGTTTGTACATTTTTATTGACATTTCTCCATAAAAAATTGTATTACACATAATAGATACAGCCATGACCACTGATATGATCTGGTCAGACTAAGAGCTCAGTTTCTCATTATATTAGAAGAGAAGAGATTAGATTGTAAATTAAAAGTTGGAATCCTGGTAGTGGCAGCATTCAGTCAGTCTGTTGTATATCTAATATCTCTATTTCTTTATTACTCTTTACCTCCATATATCATATCACAGTGCTTCCAAGATACTAATGTATATTTCTTATATTCTCCTTAGCCCGACTGTAAGCTGTGTCTTACTGTCAAATGGTACTTGTATATTTATATTCATATTTTATTTATTGTAATATTAATAGTGTAAATTATTTGGCATTTGTTCATGGTCTTACTTTTCCTTATTTTACATATTTTTTCTTCATTAAGGGAAAATCATTAAGTCTAAAGGATTCTGCATGTAGTAATTTTTGCTAATTTATTTCTATTATACTTCTGTCTTATTGAGCCGTATGGGTAAACACAAACAGCAGAGTTTTTCACTCAGACTTTACCTGGGTAAAGGGTGTCTTGTGCCTCCCAAGTATTTTATCTGTATAAAGTCTGGGTGAGCCGAAATGTGAAAGCAGCAGTGAATTATCAGGGTAATTCACTGAGGGCGGGTAGAGGGGCTGATGACAGCATCCTATGCAACTGGTGCAATACTGAAAAAGGGAGACTTGACAGGGGGGATTGCGGTAGAAGTTTCATCAATTGCAAAGTGAGTAACACAAACTCAAATGTGTATCAGGACATCGAAGTATTGTTTTAACTGCACAGGTGCTGTAGTACATCTGCTCCAAATCAATCACCACTGGGTCTCTCACTAATCCAAAGAGTGGTTTAGCGCTGCAGTTGGATATGAGGCTAAAACCCTGCAGCTCTGTTTTTCTGGTGCAGTCATCGTGCACATTGTGACACCGGTTCAGTTTGACTTCTGCATGCCACAGTGCGCCTCTCAACTCTTTCATCAATGATAGGCTTCACTTGCTTTGTTCACATGACGCACCCCTCCCTCCCATCCCCTTTTTTAAAATTTCTTCTTTCCTCTTTTCCTTAAGGGCCTTTTAAAGGAGGTTCGTCGTGCCCGAGAGCTACGGCAGATTCCCCAAGAAGTTTCCCAAAATCAGAATCCGCTTCATTTATCTGCTATGGTGCTAATTATCTGCTACATGTAATAAATAATTGTCAAATTCACCCTGTTGACGGTGTGGTTCTTGCTAGTCAGTTATATTATGAACACCGACTTCCAACACATAGTTTTGACATTGTGTCCTGACAAAATTGGTGTATTTTTGACACTGTGTCCTGACATTGGTCTTAAGATTTTGGGGAAAAAAATGCCAACAGATTGCACATTCCACTGGCCAACCTGAAAATTCAGGCATTTCCTGCAAATTCAGCACAGTTCAACTTTGCACAATCATCATAGCTTTTCCCCCTCTCAGCTCTGCAGCCCCGCACATCAACATCAGTCTGACCTCTTTGAGAGGATGTACGGCACACACAGCATACATGAACAGCTAAAAGTCTGGAAAAAGCAGCTGTCTAAGGTCTTACATACAAACAAGCGAACACTATTTGCATTACATGTAGATGTGGTGCAATGTGAGCAATGTCCATCACTCCAGCAGCTGTAAAACATGTCCAGAGAATCTCTGCTGCGGGTGTGTACCGGGGTAAGTGTGCAGTTTAGTACAGAGATCAGAGCTGGACTGTCTGACAGAAACTAATGAATCTGCAGGGGCGTTAAGCTGGGGGCGAGGGGGCATAAGGGGTGGACAAGATTCTGTTTGTCAAGGTGAACAGTTGAGCTGCTGGCTTCTTTAGCTTTGAATTTAGAGAACAATTTCTGTGGACATAAAGTGAATGATAATAATAATAATAATAATAATGATAATAATAATAATAAAAACAACAGTTGGTTCTGAGAGGGAAATTCTTGTCTTTTTTGTTGTTGCTAACCAGCAGGACCCTGAGTCCCCCCCCCCCTTTTTTTTTTTTTTAGCAGTTATGCTAACTTAAGCTATGAGTTGCTGGCTGTAGCTGCATTTAGTGATGGATAAGAGAGTGTTATTTACTTTCAGGCCTATTTATTGGCAAGAAGGTAAGTGTTCTACAGTGTTATTATCCCCTCTCAGGGTGATCTTATGTTGCCTACTGTTGGCATCCATTTACAGGGAATAATTAATATTGATTCTGATCAGGGGTTGCCTGAGTGTTGGCGTGATGAGAAGCAGAAAAGTTGATGGGTAGATTTTGATGAGAGCAGCAAGCATAATTTAAGTTTCCATGCTCTTAAGAAAGACTGAATATCCCCATGTGCAGGGCTTTGAAGAATAAAACCACTGTAGGCATTTTGGACAAATATCGAACATCATGTAACACACTTCCTTGGATTAAGGTTTCTAAATAGGCCTCTAACAACATTAAAAACAGTGCACACTGTAATTGCAGCGTTAATCATCTCCATATGGTTTCAATGTAAATATAATACGATTAATGTGTTCCTGTAACCCATTTCTTAATCATAATATTCTTAATATCATAAAGTCTGAAATGTTGGTGGGCTACTTAAACACAATCACAATTCTTTTGACAGAATCCTAACGGATAAATCCTTCACTGAAGACCTCATTATAATATTTATCCAAACAGTAAGCCATAAAAGGTCTAATTGACAAAGGTCTATAACAGTGAGGGATGACTCACCGAAGCTGAACTCTTTTCTCCTCACAGCAGCGCATCAGCCTCTCTGATCCTTGCCCCTCTGCTCAGCTTCTTTGTGACTCAGCTGTGAGTGTAAGTCCTATCATCCCACAGGCACCTCACGCCTGCTATGTGTTCTTGTGTCTCATCAGGTACTAATGCCATTATAATCTATAACTATTAGGCTCCCTTCCCACACCTAATCCTTATTATTATGTTGTTTTCTTCATCACTTAAGCTGTGTCTGTGCTTCCTTTTAAAGCTCTGAAAGAATTCATAAAAAACTATAGCTCCTCTGTGAATTTTTGACTCCTGCCTTTTCTCATATATTCTGACATGGCCTTCAGTCTGAACCCAGCTGTGTGGCTTGGTGACACTGTGTAGACATCCTTCTTCACAAGAATATGACAGTTTTCAAAAAGATCAAGCAGGAAAGTCTCTGTAAATGTGGTATTGCACAGCCAACATATTAGAAAGCAGATGCTGACAGCAGAGGACAACAAAAATGTATTTTATCCTTCTGCTTTTTATGCAAACATCAAGTCGTCGTATGCTTTCGCAAATGTAACCTCAGTTTTTTGCTCAACATTTTCAACTTTGAAGGGAAGTTGCTTCACTGAAACTGTGGTATCTACATTTCTCTTGATTGCTTGTGAATTATGAGTCAAATCAGTGTATACAATCAATAACTGCCTTCACTTGCAGCTACATGTTCATGGGAATAATTCAAAGGTGTGAGTCTGCTGCAGCAGGCGAGCTGCTTCTCCAATCTTATGATATCTGCTTTGCTGAGAAGAGTGAGGGTGAGAATTAAGAGTGGCTATACCTGTAAATCCCTTGACTTATTAGGATGAATAATCAGCATGTCAAAAAGTTGTCAATTAATTTCAAGGCCAATGAATTTCCCAGAACTTCCGTTCACATGTTTTTCTCCATGACGTAGAACAAATTTCAACTCAAGCCAGTACCAGGGATGTTTAAAGGTCTGTAGCATTAGAAACAGCTTTACCCCCTGAATGATGATTAAGAATGGAAATGGGATCACCCGTGTTGTGTTATCCCAGAAAGTATTTTAAGACATTTACTTCAAAAAAGAGGGCACAACAAGGGAAGAGCAAAAGGATACGTAGTTTGCATCTATGAGTTAAACTGGCCAATTAGGGCAAATCTCAAATATTTAAAATGTCTTTAACATATTCCTACTTTGGAAGAGTGAATTCCCCTCAGAAAAAGTGGGTCCAGTTTAATTAAAACTGTGAAGTAGCAGACTACAGGTGGATCTCCAAGTTTAGAGGAATTTCTTTCCTTGGCGCCCAGCTGTCCTGCTGAAACACCAGGAGATATGGCTTCAAAAGGCTCCTTTGTGGTTCTTGAGTTTGGAAAGGCTTTGAAGGGGAAGAACTAGGCTTTTAAAAAAAGGTTTAAGCTTGTGGAAACATGGATCAGCCATTCACTTTCAGCTGAGATGAGTGCTCTTGCCTCTGGTGAGATTGCTCTCCTTACCTTATCTCCTCTGCTATGCAGCAGATATTCCCCACTGCGTATCTCAAAGCAATCACTCTGACAAAGGTTCAGATGTGGCCTGTTTGTGTCTCATCTTATCTAAATACCTTGCACAGTGTTGAAACACTGACTTCTGCTCCGATTCCAATCTGATGCTGTGGTCCTCTTTTGGCTGGAGGCAAAAAACCCTACATAGCAAACTAAAGCACTTGCCAGACTGAGTTTAAGAGGAAGTTTAGCTGTTAACACTGAGCGCAAACTAAAGCTGGTCATAACCTGTGTCAGGTTGAGTTCTCTGTGAAAAAATTATTTGGTAATGGCAGATTTCACAGAGGAATGGCCAGACAGGTTTGACCAATAGAAGACAATAATAGCTTAAATAACTTTACAAATGGTTATGCAGAGGAGTATCACAGGACCACACCGTGTATCAAACATTATGGCAGAAGGGCCACTGCAATGAAAGCCCAGGTGACATTTCTGTCAGCTAAGAACAGGAAGCTGAAGTCACAGTTCACATAAGCTAACCAAAACTGTGGGCTGTGCCATTTCTTGTAGGGACGTATGCTGCACTAACCTGACACACCAGATAGACAGTTTCAGATTGGAAATATTTCACTAATCCATCTGGAAAGGAGCCGTTTGAAAATGTTTTCAGGGACAGAACCTTCAAAAACAACAGCAGCTTGTGATTGGATGATCATTCGGCTTGTTATACTCATCACAGACCAATCCACATCAAGCAATGCTGCTACGTATGATGTGGCATACGTAGCAGCTACATGTAGCAGCTAACGGCTAACAACAGTTAACGGCCGCTGAGACCGCTTCAGAAGCCACCATTGTTTTCAAACATGCAGTCACTTCCTGTTGTCGTGACTCCCGCAGCTCCCACCTCTCTTCCCTGATTGGGCCGATAAGATTCCAGCCGGAGTGAAGTCGTTGGACAATGGAGGCTGGCAAGACAGATATGCATGATTTCAGAATCAGGCAGGTCCGTCTGCTTTACAAGGCTAATGCCGCTCAGAAGGGTGGCAGATGTCAGTAAGTAATGGCACATGCAAAACTATATATACAGGCAATGTTGAGCTTGAACGCAAATAATGAATGCGTTTATTGGACATGCCTATATTTTTTAAGACTGATGAGCTGAATGCATATATTTTTAATTAATGAATGAAACATGTGTAGTTCACTTTGGAGACAGTGAAAAACCCTTCATACTTCCAAAGGCAGCTGTAGGTCAGAGCTCAATTTTGACATCAGCTGTGTGGGACATCTCTTTGTGAGCTGATCTATGGACCCACTATATCTGTTAAGTTGAAATGTTCATAAAAAAGCATGTCCTGTTTGTTTTTCAGAGTAAAAACTTGGTCATTATTGCTCCACAGTATGACTGCCTTGTTTTAATAATAATAATAATAATAATAATAATAATAATAATAATAATAATAATAATAATAATAATGATAATAATAACTTGATTTAAAGTGCTTTTAGTCAGAGTGTTGCACACGGCATTTTAAAGGAAACGTGAAAAGAGAAAAAATCTAAAACAATAGATTCAAACAATTAAAACACAGACTAGAAGAAAATCAAAACTACTTGAGACTCATATGAAACAGTAAACAAGTAGCTTTGCT
Organism: Cetoscarus ocellatus; assembly: GCA_037902135.1. Lineage (NCBI taxonomy): Eukaryota > Metazoa > Chordata > Actinopteri > Labriformes > Labridae > Cetoscarus > Cetoscarus ocellatus. The sequence goes on from JBAMNC010000415.1 coordinate 418,854, forward strand.
TAAATACCTCCAGAGAACATGCCTGCCTAATGTCTCAAGGACGGCTGTAACGTTGGTGCAGGGGAAAAAAAGCACGCTCACTAATTGTCTTTTTTATGACCTTTGGGAAACTCAGAAAGTTCCTTGGGAGAGAAGCACAGAAAATGTACATTTGGGTTCATAAGATCATCTAAATAAAATTTTAGAACAATTTCATAAGTCAGCAGCAGCACCTCGTAACCTGACAAGGCAGCTCCAACCTGACAAAGCAGCCAATGAAGAGAAGCCAGCAGAGGGGTAATGTGCTCGAATTTACCTGCTCTGACCTGCTCAGCATGTGAGCTGCAGCATTCTGCGCCATCCGTAGGGCTTAAAATCTTTTTATTGGCAAACCTGACAGATAGTCACAAAAGCATGAATAAGGACCCAAGCATTCAACATGCTTTTATTCTGAAAGTGTTTCCTGGGCAATGAGTGACCTGCAATGCTTTTTTAGCTCAGTCTTTGTTGTAGCACTGTTTTTAAATGTGCTGTGAATGTGTTAAGACAGTTTAAGTTTTGATGTAATGTCAGGTAATCATCATCTCAGAATCAATCAAAACAATGATGATTATGATTTTTGCCTCATTCAAGCAGCCCTACTTTGGTCTCCACCAACTCTTGTGAAAAGTTTTCACTGCACAAGCTGAAGTATGCTCAACTTTGTTTGAAAGCTTTTGACTCTCCATGCTTCCTGCTCTTTGGTGAGGGACAGATGGTCTACATTAGGTTTTTAGAGCTTTTTTGCTGAGATCGGCTGCCTGCTTATGCAGAAAATGACAGTCAAGAGCAGCGAGCCTGGAATGAAAAGGTGAAATTGAAGGCTGTAAATCAAAACCCCAAACTGTATCTCGTGTAGAAACAAATCAGAAGATGTCTTTTATTCTGCATCAACCAAAAACTATCCTCCCTGTTGCACCAAGCAATAATGTGGTTTCCAAGTGTGAAAACAGCTCCACACATCACAGATATCACTCACTGAAATGTCTTTGTGAGATTGAATTGAAGCACAAACACTTGTTACAAACAGCCCAACGTCTTACAGATTGTAAGCAGCACTGGAAGCTCTCAGGGAGCTCAGCAGCCGGTGTGAATGCTAATGTGTGCTCCACAGCTCCTCAGGTAAAGAGATATCAAACCGTTCCTCAGCTTTACTGCAGGTGGGCTGGACAGGATTCATTTCAGAGGAAATCTAAGACAAGATGATTGTACTGCGGTGAGAGTACAGAGCAATTTTTGAGCTCTGAAAACGAAATTCGATCATTGAGTTTTATTACCATGCAGGAATTCAGCCAAATCCTTGCACCTGTGGTTGCATTTTACCTCGACTCAGTCTTGTCTGTGAGAGTCACTGTGTGCTCCTGCATTTCCTTTCAGCGGGTTGGGGTGGGGGCGGGGGGGGTGTGAGGGGGTGGGGTTATTTGCAGTTACCAGTGTACGCTAATTTGCGAGGCTTTTCATTCAAAGCAAGCAAAAGAGGAAGTATCTGTCCCTTCTCTGCTTGTGCTGCTGATATCTCCCATAATGATGACTCTCATTACTCCATGCATCCTACCAAGTTCAACAACAAATCTAACCTTTCTTTCCAACACGGCTGTTTCGATGGCAACGCAAGCTCCTCACCACAACTTCAAAGCAAGATACACACAAAAGGCGGAAAATAGATTTGATTGATCTAGTTCTCTCTCTATAGGATTTGAAACAAGACCAATTCAGGTGTTTAGGCTGACAGGCAAAGATCTAAAGGGGATTCTGTATTTTTGCCTCTCTTACAAATTTCTTAGCAGTGTGTAAAAATTCTTACAGGGCATCTTAAGCTGTCATGCTGCATCAAGTGAGCATTTTCCATTGCATTTGTTAGCAGGCTGGCTTCATCCAGGTGGTCTCTCTCTAACAAGAAAGATGCAAACCTGTCCTCCCGTGTTATGAAAACAAATCTCCATTATTGCCCGCAGCCGGGTCTGTGTGTAATATGAGGCTCGCATCGTGAAGACAAAAACACCGGGCCCTTCTCCGCCCTGTGCTCCTTATTACATTTGACAGGAGGGGGCCCACATAACTCAATCCTGTCACTGGCTCAAATTGAGGCTGTGCCACTGACCCTTGGGCTCCACTCTGTGGCTCTTCAGCAACAAAAACACTCAAGAAAATGCCATTCACCACGCATCTGACCCTCATGCATGCAAAGTGTTATTATGAATACTTTAATCCAGACTCGGAGACTTTAAAAAAAGCTCATGATGATGATGCATGGCACGATGATGAGGATGGTGCTCCAGCCTCAGTTTGAGTCTCTTGCCAATCACCCAAGTGGAGTGAAATTAATCACTCTCGAGGCTGTCAGGCAGCGTCAGCCAGGAGACATTTATCTTTGAACCCATGTCAGTAATTTGGCAATAACGCTTCCTTTGATTAATTCACTGCCTGAATGTGTGCCAGGAGAGCAGGAGTTCAGAGACAGTGACAGATTGATGATGCTCGTGTCCTGTAGTTCTGCGGCCTTCACTCTTTACACTGATTAGAAGTGTGTAAAATCTAACAAAAAGGACAATGACACACTTCTAAACAAATGATTTGTTGGAGTGCATACCCTTGTTTTAATGTTTGTTTTCAGCTTTAGTGGTACGTTGCCTGACAAACCTTAACTAGCCTGAGGATACTCCAGGTATCACCCACTTTCTACAGTATCTAATACCCCATGATAACTTGCATTAAAACCCCTCAAGTCACCGTGACTTTACGAGCCATATGTATGAATGCAAACAGCCAAGTTTTTCACCCAGACTTTATTTGGGAAATGACCTTGCACCCCCTAGAACTTTTTCCACAGAAAGTCTGGTTGAGCTCAAGTGTGAATGCAGCAAATAATCAGGGAAATTCACTGTGTGCCTCCTCGTGATGCTGTTGGTTACGGAGCTAAAACACTGCAGCTTTCTTTCTCCAGTGTAATCATCATGCACGCACTAATGTTGCTTGATATTCACTTCTACATGCTACAAAGCTCTGCTTTAACTCATTCATTGGTGCTGTTGTGCTTGTTAACTTGTATTACTGAAGTAAGGATGTAAATTGTGATCATAGCATAACGCTCTGCTGCTTTGTTTCACATTAAATTTGAACACTGAGTTCCGACGCATATTTTAATGTCATGTTTTATAAACTAATGAAATTAGTTTACAATGAATGTATGGCACTTTTTGGGTGCTGCCACTCTTGAAGCACTCTGTCTTACGTCTCAGTGTCCTCTCTGTGTGGCCTTTGTCTTATGCCATAATTCAGGTGAAGCTAATGTAGGGTGACCATACGTCCTCTGTTGCCTGGACATGTCCTCCTTTTTGGTCTTAAAATTATGTCTGGGGGGATTTTACAAAATTCCCTAAAATGTCCAGGTTTTGCTCAGCTTGTTCTACAAACCATTAATATCTCTTATATCACAAAGCTGTGGCAAGTGACAGAAAAAGACATGCATGATTCATGAACTTCTTGAATATCCACGCTATTGAAATAATTCCAATGGACTCTGAAACTGAGGCTCCATGATATATGGTACATTACGTAAAGGCTGGAAGTGAGCTGAGCTTTAAAGCAGAGCGAGACGACTCAGAACAAAACTTGTGAGTGATTTATCAGTGGTTCATCATTACTTTCTGTGTAAATTATGTAAAAATATTGTAAATAATAGCATTAGTATCATTTTGGAGTGTTTTCTTGACGTTCTTTAACTGTGTTTCGCTGTCTTTTGCAGTATTTTCACCGTGTTTTGCCGTAAATTTGCCAGATTTCTGCCGAAGTTTGTCCTTTTTGTCGTTGATGGTCTTTTTCATCATAATTCCTGTTTTACAGATTTAATAGATAGTAATTATGCAAGTACTGGAGGGAGAAACTTCAAAGAGGGAGAGGAGAGTCCCGAGGAGATTGATGGAGGGTCCCCAAGCTCATCTACAGCAATAATACAGATAATACAGTAATACAGATACAGTGGATATTTACTCTCAGCTTTATTACAGTCATGTAAATAAAAAACAAACATTGCTAGAATGTTTTGATTTTGTTTTCACTTACAAAAGGTGCAAAATAATTTACTCAAAGGGCATTTTCTGACACATTTATTGACAAAAAAGGCAAACGTGTCAGTTGCAAATAAAGGTTCTTGAGACTTTGAAAACTGCATCGCCACTGGTTTTTGCAGTATCTCCAAGAGGCCGAGTAGGGTGTCCTCTTCTTGGGTTTTCAGAATATGGTCACCATAGCTAATGAAGGAGGATGAGCTAAACATCGCACCCCCGATGTGTAACACAACCCCTGGCCCTGTTCCTCTCAACCAACTAACTAACCAAACATACTGCCAAGAAACTTGGACTGAAATCATCCCCCTGTGTTTTATCACAAAAGTAATCATGATTTTTCCTCAGTCTTGTCGGGAAGTCTCAGTCAATTCCAGGCTAGTTATGTAGCAGCTCTGAGAGTTGTTTGCTAACTCTAACCCACTGTATCCTCAGATCTGCCTCAGTCATGCTGCTTTAGCAAAACTGTTGACACATCTCAAGCTAACAAAGTTCACTTCAGTGTATGTGTCAGAAAAAAATCCCACAGGATGAGAAGGCATGAATACAATTTGTCAAAGCAGCGGCAGAAAGCGCTCATTCAGCAGGCATTGTCTGATTTGTTTTTTGGACAAACACGGCTTTAACTTCAAGGCCCAGCGAGAGGAAACAACATGGGACATCTTACTCTTTTTCATTTGACAGCTCGGAGTGCTTTCTCTGTGTTCCTGGGTGTTGTCTCTAGCAGAGATTTCCACAAAACACAATTTCACAAGGCTAAATGAATATTAATCACTGTTATCCTTCACATTAATAAATCTATTAGGGGGAAACACTAGAATCTTAATTTGAGATTCCCTTAATTTAACCACGTCAGGATGAAAAACGATTATCATTAATATGTTTAATTGGATATTTTACACATTTTACAAATTTACATTATAAATCTTCAAATGTCCCTGCACAAGTAATTATTTGATATTGAAGTGATCCATTCTTTTTGTTTTTTTTTAGGTCGGGGGGAACTTGTCAACGATTAGTGTAGCCATGAGACCCCTCTTGGGATAGAATGTTATGGAAGCACACCAAATTGCTATGCAGTCTGAGTTAGTTGTTTCATGTAATTTTGCTTACTCTAAAGAAGGCATAGCTAAAAAACAACAGCAAAAAAAACCAACAACAACAGCGAGATGAATGTGAACTACGATGGAAAAATTACAGCACTTGAGCACCACTTTGGTCTGTCATCAGTGAAAGAGACTTGCCACTTTATTAGGTGTACTTTGCAAGTACTGGGTTGGAACCCTATGCCTTAAGTCTATGTGACATACAGATTCATCAATGTGTTGGGAACATTTAAAAGAGATTTTGGTCCAGAATGACTTGAGAGCAACATATCAGTCCAATACACATCCATAATGTGAATCTCTTTTTTCCATCACATCCTAAAGATGCTCTATTGGTTTTAGGTCTGGTGACTGTGGAGGCAACTGGAGTACAGTGAATACATTTTCCTGTTCAAGAAACCAGTTTGAGATCATCTGAACTTTGTAACATGGTGCGTGATCTTGTTGGAAGTAACCATCAGAAGATGGGTACACTGTGTTCATAAAGGGATGGATGTGGTAAGCAAGAAAACTTGAGCAGTGGCATTTAAACAATGCCAGGTTGGTACCAAGAGGCCCAAAGTGTTTCAAGAAAATATCTCCACATTGTTACACCACCACCAGGAGCCTAAAATAATAATACCAGGCAGGATTGATCCATACTTTCATGTTGTTTGACAAACTGATGAATGATTTTACATTGCTGGGAAAACAGGAATAAACTACAATGAGTAGCATACACCTGATGCAATAGTGCACCTAAACAGCAATGTGATTCATATGATCGAAAAAACAGTGATGTGTTGATTTCTGACCTTTGTCTTGGCCTGCCTACACACCAAACACGACTTTGCGACCTGGGCGACCACTCTCCATGTAAAGTCAATGTACAGCCACGATGGGGCGGGGTTAACCCTCCTGCGATGCAACGGATGAGCTCTTGGTGACTGCATTTCAGTCACAAAGTCGCGTTCGGTGTGAACGCAGCTTTATGCATAGTACTGACTGTTTTTTTTTTCTTTGTTCAACTTTTAATGACTTAGTTATCTTTTTATTTTACTGTCTTTCATTTTAAGATAATTCAAAGGAACAGTTTATTAAGATTATTTGCCTGGTCTCTTCTTTGAAGGGATGCACTGAAAAGCATGTTTTGTGCCTAATTTTGCGAGGTTATAATAACTGTTGTTTTTTTTAATTGGTAATTACTTTAACTTTGTTTTGAAATTTTCTTTCAATTTTAGTTTGATTGTAATTAGTTTTTGAAGCTGGTTTGTTAGTTTATTTTTTTATTTTATGAAAATGGTTGATTTAAGTCTAGTTTTATTAGTGTCAGCGTCTTAATTTTGGCATTGTATTTGTCTTGTCAGGGGTAAAACCATAGGCTAATTAAATGGTATTTACCTTTACTTTTATGTATTCGTATTTGATATCTTAATAAAAACCAAAAGTCCTAAAATACAACTGTATGAAGTCTTGACCAATCAAATCAGGCCATTTTACACTCCCCTTGTTTTTATTTCATAGAGCAGCTGATGTCAAACTAGTGTGATTTTGCTCACATTCATGTCATGTTACAATGCTCCATAACTTGACTCAGCAGCTTGTAGATCTAGGGTTCTGTTCAGACGGAAGGGGATAAGGAGGTAGAGTCAACTTTCAACTGAGTAAAAATCATAGACTGAAAAGATTTGGATGAAGCCATGTGATGTCAGCCATTTGATTACAAAGGAGCCTTTGGAACATTGTTGATGCGTTGTAATGGAGGCTGCTATACTGCACGTCACCTTAATTGTTGCCATGTTTATAGTTTACCTCTCACACAATGATTAGTTGCACATGGCCTGAGGTCTTTGTGTGCCCTCTAGTGGTAACCTTCAGTGACATGCTTTGCCTACAGACAAAAGCGCCCATGACGTTATAGCAGACACAAATGACAAATATCAAATCAGTGCAGCTTGAGCTGTCTGCTTGAATTGGCTTGCACACTTTGTCCCCATTTGATCTTGTAAACACATAATGTAGTAACAGAAAGTTTTTTGTTTTTAAAATTGTTTTAATTTTAGTTTTGGTTAACTTAAAGGTCCCATGTCCTGGTGTGTTTGATCGTTTACATCATGGTTTGGATGTCTATTACCAATGCATTGATTAAAGTTGAAAAAAATATATTAAATATATCATCTCTGTACAGGATCAGGTGCAGCTCTTTTTCCCTCCCCTTTGGAATTCTCGGGTCTGATGGGGGCTGGGAGGCTACAGGAGGCTATGACAATGAGCTCTGTGCTGATTAGCTGCCCAAACAATGCCTGATTGGTCGGGAAAAGAGGTGTTACAGGTTGCAGGGTGGAATTTCAAAATAGTCTTTGTGTCCACCTGTGACAGGCTGAAAACACACATGTAGGAGGAGGCTGTATAGATATGACATCATAAACCCCAGGAAGTTTAGTAAAAGGTGTAATGTTCTTCTGGGGTCGTTCTTCTGCAAAACAACCTTTATAGCAACATTAAAAGCAACGAAAATTAACTTTGCAGGACATGGGACATTTAAGTGTTTTTTTCACATTAGTCATTGTTACTTTTTTGGTTTTAATATAAGATGGTAACCTTGGCACTGACTATGTGCAAGTATCTAATTCAGCCCCACTAGTATGTTTTTTTTTAAAGTATCCTTTCAAGGAGCCCATATTGCGCTTTTTCAAGTTTTATATGCCCTTTGTAGTGCTTTATTTGTCCTCTGCATGATAGAGTACTTTCATGCACAAGACAAAAGGTCTGTGGCATCAGTATATGGTTCACGCCCTGTCCCCGTCCCCCATAGACTTACCAGTGTGACAACTGGCTTGGGCTGGCAAGCCCTGAGCACAGCATAGACTGTAGAATGAATTCAGAGTTGTCAACAACATGAAACTGAGCAGCAATGAACAGACCAATTACCACAGACAAGAGCGGTCAGCTATATCAAGCAAACTGAGCCCATGTGGAGACTGGCACGAGCTCTAACAGAGCGTCTCAGATGGACTAAGAATACAAGAAGATCAGGGGTAGTCAGTGTGTGAAAACCAGAAGGATTTTCAAACTTAAGTGATTGTAAACATGTCTAGCAGTCACTGAAAATTATTATATGAACTTAAATTAAGGCAAAACATGGGCTCTTTAAAACAATCTTGTTTAGGCCACTTGTTCTTCTGCAAAATACTTTATTAATTGGTCTCAAAGAGCAATGTGGTATAAAGATGTCAAACATGTATAGAATTATAGTAAAAGGGGGACCTCTTTATTTTGTTATTGTGCCACACCATATCTGACTGCATATTTTCACGGTTCTGTGTTCCATCATTGCTGCATGTTTTGACAGTTCAGGTCAAGGATAATCACATTTTTCCCAGCAGATGGTCTCATCTGGCTGCTCAGAGTTTCCAATCTCACTATGAATCTCCTTTTTCTCTGTCTGCAGTCTCACGCCCCATCAGAACATTCCACTAATCCTCTGCTAATTTCTTCTCTCTTGTTCATTTACCTCCTGCCCTGTTTGGACAAATATCATCTCCTTACACCCATCAATTATATGATCTCAGACTCTGCCTCTGCCTGACAAACACTTTTCAGCATATAGGGGAAATATTTTGAAGTCTCGTAGCCGTGCAGTATGCGTGGGTGTTTTATTCCACTCTATTTTTCATTCAGCTGCTGCTTTCCAACTGTAGCCATGGTAACCTAGCCGCAGCATGACCCCTCCCATGGTAATACCTTATTAAAGGGGAATTTTGTAACTTAATGTAATGTAATAGCCTTAATTGGATTAGTGTACGATTGCAGCCATTATCTGCACAGCTCTCTCTGAATCTATGAATGTTCCACTCATTGATGTACTTTAGAAAACTGCTTATTCTCCTGGCCGATCAAATACAAAGGCTCCAGGAAGCATATCATTTGCAAATTCTTCCATGGATATGAGATAAAAAAATAATAATAATAATAATAGCGACCTTTTTTATAATATGGCTGTTCACTTTATGAAGAGAGAAATAAAGGTAATAAAAATAAAGGTTCTATTTTCTGTCTTGTGACTGTAACAACATAAAGAGCTCCTGAATTGTTTCAAGGCCACCACCTGCTTCTTCATCTCTGTCACGTCCACACAGCTTTTTTTCCAGCTGCCTGTTGGAGGAATTAAGTAGGAGATTTGGAGAGCTCTGGCAGATGTAACAGCTGAGTTGACATTAGCCTGCGTGGGACAACATGCAGCTCAGATAGAGAGAGAGAGAAATGCTCTGCACCGGTAACAGGGAGGCTTAAGGATGTAGCCTGCTTCATTATGTCCCAGACAAGCTTCCTGACTTGCTAGCCTAACTGTATTTTCTGCCTGCTGCTCACATGTACTAAGGGGATGGAGATAGAGGACTGGTCTGTCCAGGTGTGAAAATTTACTAGACCTGCAAATGTTGACAACATGCACTTGCCTCTGGGAGAAAATAAATTCCAATAAACTAAAGCTTTGGTGACTTGGAAATTGAAGAAAACTTTTCAACACGTTATAAGAAGGGCTGTTTGGATACCAAAATCTAGTAATAAATTGTACAAACAACATCAGCCAATTGGGAAATAAGCTACAAAGTGACATTTTATCAACTCTTTAATAGTAGTTGGAGGGTGTTAGCGCAATTATTTGAGTCAGTTGTATGACTGACATACAATGTCTGAAAGTGGCTCATGTCTGTCATTATTTATGTTGGTAAAGAAACACCTCTGCATGGGAAACACAGTGCATAAGGTTCAGTATAAAGAAATACAGTGACCCTCAGTATGGGACAAAATTTGAAGCTTCATAAAAGTAGTTACTCTTGGTGTAATATAACTGCAATACTTGAAAAACTTTGTTAAAGTATGACTTAATGAGTATTGGGGTACTTGGATTTAAAATAGTAAAGAACCTAAAGTCCTTTTTGAGTAAAAAAAAAACAAAACAATCTCTGAACAGAGTTTGCATGCATGGGTCCTGGGAATCTGTCAATTTCTTGAAGGCACCACAGAGCATGGGGGCTATTTTTTTTTGGCATACTTTGGGCCCCCTAGTTCCAACTAAGCATTGTTTAAATGCCATGGCCCTCCAGGGTATTGTTGCTGACCATGTCCATCCCTTTAGGACCACACCCATCTTCTGATAGCTATTTTGAGGAGGGTAATATGCCATGTCACAAAGCTCAGATCATCTCAAACTAGTTTCTTCATGACAATGATTTCACTTTGACAGACTGCCCTCAGGATGTAGAGCAATGGAAGATCCCTTTTATCGATGTGTGGTTGACAAATCTGGAGCAGCTGTGTGATGTTAGTATGGACCAAAATCTCTCCAGTACCATGTTCAAAGAATTCATAGGGTTCTGATTGCAAACCCCCAAAAATGCACTCAAGAGGAGTACTCAAGTAAGTTTAGTTTGTTACCTTGCACCACAACTTGTATTCTACAAACATTAGACTAATTTCCTGATGAAGTTACTACAGATATTACTAAAGTAGGATAACTATTCCACCAACAACTCGTTCAGTTTTGCAGCAAAATCATCTAAAACAAGTGAAAATATTGAATGAAATGTCATCAGCTCCTATCAGATGTGCTTTTTTAAAACACAAAGTTTGGTTCCAGTGCACCAGGTTTGCCACAATAAATCTAAAGCTAGAATTAAATATTCATCAGGGTTATGGGCCCTCATGTCTAAATGTGATAATGCAAGGGAATTAAATTTTATGAGGTTTATGGACTTAAAATATTTGTTCTCTGCTTTTGCAGCTCTTCTGAGACTGTAAATTTAACTGTGTAAGATCCCTCCTACACTTCCTTAAAATCAAAATGATCACGCACATCTTTATATATTTCACCCCACTGGAATTTCACATGAAAGTAAGAGGCAGCTTTTCAGCAATGCAAATGGGCTGAGACTGGCAATATTATTGCACAATTACCCACCTTCATTAAAACCAAAACTGCCTTTGTAATGGCTTCATATTGTGCAACAACTAACATAATAGAGCGTAGGTGATGCACGGGGAACCAAACATTTTTAATGGCCTGGCTAATGGCTGGCCTGCAGATTTACAAGACTGTGTTCATGTTCTGGTTTTTAAGAGTGGAGTCACATAAGGTTTCATAAACAATCCACAGGGGCTGTTAAATTTGAACATTTCCTCACTCCCACAAATGGATGAAATCTGGTGAATTTAGGGCAGCATCTGTACCAAACTATTTCCATCTGTCGTTGCACAGTGTATCTGAAATTTGCAGGCTGATAAAGCTTTGATAGGCCTCACTCTGTGCTCCCAACATAACACCAGCAGATCCCAGAACTTGGTGAGGATTAAAATAAGCATCTCGTAGCTCAGGGTGCACTCACACTGGATCCAGCTGCCTAGTGCTGTGGCAAAGTGATATTGTCTGCTCTCTCCTATGCTTTACTGACCTGCATTCACACTGCTCAAAGCACAACCATACCTTAGCATGAGTAAGTCATTTTGTCAAGATTCTGATTACAAAAAGAACATTTCATTGATGTTTAATGAAGAACAACATGAAGAACATGACTGCAATTTAACATGCCTTACATCTTTTCAGTGTTGTTTCAAGAATTCAAGATTCTTCTCCTTGAAGAGCTTGTAGTGCTGTATAACCTCTTTAGAACGTTATGCTCCCAAAATGCTGGCCTGTCATTGGCGCCATCAGTCTCTAAAAGTAGCATGGGAGGTAAAGCCTTCAGTTATCAGGCTCTTCTTTGGATTTTTTTTTTTTTTTTTTTTTTTTTTACAATTCACACTTCAGGAGGCAGACACCTTCTCTATCTTTAAGGTACTCTAAAAACTTTCCTCTTTGATAAAGCTTTTAGTTAGGGCTGGCTAAGGCTTGGACCTGCCCATAGTTAAGCTGCAATAGGCTTAGGGATTTGATACACTGAGCTCCTTCGTCTCTCTCTCCACCTCACCAACACTTTCTGTCTTTGTCCCTCTTGTTTTGCTTTGTGCTCATTTCTGGTTTTGTTTTTTTAGGCTGCTTGGGAGCATTGGTGTAGACGACTTGCTGATGACCTACATACAGTAGCTTCTACTTCAAGTGCAAATATTTGGCCTTATGATTACAGTTCCTAATATCAACCTCATAATGATCAGTCCATTTAAACACATTGTAGTTCCTGCAAATATCACACATACCTTATGTGGCATGAAGACCAACATTAGTTCTCTCCACTTCACTATCATTACAGCTGTTTATGATAATTGCAGAATGATTTCACTATCCATGGTTGTTATTGCTATTATCACCTAAAATAACTTTCTTTACAACCATATAGAAAGGAGGACCCTCTTGAAAATGGGATTCCTCATCTCAAGGGGCTATCCTCTGATAAATTTGTATTCAACACAGAAATATGATTAAGACAAATTTATGGTCTAGGCATTCATAAATCTACCATTGTCATGAATTCTCATTTTAGTCCATTTGTTTCTGCCCACCTCTTTATATTTCTACATCTCTCTTTGAAAAAATATATATAAATAAAAAAACTAAAAATAATAATAAAAAAATTAAAAGGAAGAGTACTGCATTGTCCCATTCTTTTTAAATGTTTCTTAAGATACCATTTCTTGTGATTTAGTGCTACAAAAATAATTAAAGTTTGATTGATTGATTCAAACAGGACGTGTGTCAGCTGCATGTTGACATTTACATGTCTGCAATAAGTCATGTGTTCATCAATAATTTTGAATATAATTGATAAATACCTGCAACATATAACAGTTTCCAATCTTTTTTCCACCATGCTGTTCACTAGGCTGTTTTCGGTTCCTGCCAAACAGAAAAAAAGAGACTGGGTATGCTTTTTCAAAGATAACAGCTTCATGAGCTACAAATGGAAGACAATGATCTCATTCCATTTTAATATCTGGCCAAAATGGCTTAAAATAAACAGTGTTATGCATTGGTCGACCTTTATTTGATTCAACATATTATTATTATGCATTCTGTTTATTCATGATGGAAAAAGAGGCATCTAGGAGCAGGCATTATGGCAGACTTGTATATTTCACACTTTTGATGGTAAAAGGAAAAAAGGAACATGATGCAGTCCTGCAGCCAGCCTGTCACCCCCCTCTTGCTTGTTGGCATGCAGTCTTCACCTTAAAGGTTCAAATGAACGAGCACTTAAAATTTAGGAGTGGCTGATATAACCACCAAAAACTGAGGGGTGGCTGGCTTGACCGCAGTCTCTTTCATCTGTCTCTAACATGCGCTCTCCGTGCCCCAGGGGCCCCTGCAGACACCTTCTGTTGTTGTACTTGGTTAAGCTGTGTTTTTGCCCTTGCAGGTGTTTTCTGGGTTTGGACTGTTTTGGGCTTTGTTTTGTTGCCAACATACAGTGTGTTTCTGCTCTTGCAGGTGTTTTTCTCATATTGAACTGCATTGATCTGTTGTAGGCCATTTGGCCCTCGTTGGCCACCATACCAAACACACACATTTTTCAAAATGGGGTGCAGAGTGAATTAATTATCAAAATGCTACGCTTGCATTTCCATGTACAAAAAATACGCACATTTTCAGAAATGAAGATCTCATAGCCCAGCTTCTCCATAAAACCACATGCCCTAACCCTGACAACAGTGGAACTGATGGCGGAAAACAGTGTTGCATTTATGCTGCAGCAGCTGCTGAGCTTGCTATGGCAAAATCTGCTGATCCTCTACTACCACCATGACAAGTGGGCAAGGAGAACAGCACATGCCAGTGTTTGTTTACAGGGGACATGTTTTATACATATGCTCCATGTCTTCACTCTGGTTTTGGTGAAAGTCTGTGGCAGCATTACAGTGCCACCCACAGGCCTGACATGTAAACTTTCAGTGTTTTCATGTCGCGGACACATTTCTTAAAACAATTCTGTTTCTTCAGAAAACCCTTTTAAAAAGAGAAAACGTTTCGGTCTCCGCGTGGACAGTGCCTAAGATTTACTCATCCCTCTTATAGTAGTGTAATATTTACTGTTGATCGGTTATCGTCCAAACTGTATTAGCTAAGTCCAGAGTAATAAGGTTCCGTATTTTGCTTTTTCTCAACAAATTTGCCCTCAGTCTCTGATGATCCCAGAAAATATATTTATCTATCTATGAAGTTCTAGAGGCAGTTTTTGTCAATTATGTGGGCAGATGCACCTCAGCTAAAACTCTAAAGTTCAGGCCGTTGTGTCAGTGTAACTGTTTGAGCACTGCAATCAAATGCAGCTACTCCTAATGTCTAAAATTATTAAATTGGTGGAAATGCTTTGATTTGGTTTTGAAAGAAAGTGCTTCTTGAGTGATCCTATTTGCTCCAATATTTTTGCTCTTCCACAAAAAATATTTGTCAATCCCTATTGATTTACAAATTGCACAGGCAGATCTTCAGAAGCTAATTGGAAAATCAAATGCAACATTTCAACATGAGACCTTGAAAGCTGTTGTGCAGATAGAAATCAGAAGCTGCAACAGTCTCATAATCAGTGTTGGTTGGTTCCCTGCAGACGGAGACATTTCATCACTGAGACAAAACATCTGCTTCCACTCAATATTCTCTCTTTTTGCATTCACGCTTTACATCTTTTATTCACATAACCAAGAAGATTGTGTCTGTCTGCCTCTCAGTATGGTGATTGTGCGTGATTATAGCTGCAGCATGCCGGTGTCCGTGGCTGCAGCTCTGACCTTCTTGTCATTGTTTGGAGGATTAATCTGCCAGCAGGTCGTGTCTCTGCCTTCCCTTTTGCTCCTTCTACATGGTGTTAACGATGCGTCAACCAGGGCAGTGCTGTCACCGTTTACTTGAGGCTGTATAGCGATGATTCACATGAGTGAGCCATTAGGAAATGGATGTTTTCATGACCCTGTGAGGAGGAGAGCGAGTGGGTTGAAAGTGCAGGTTTTTCTAAAAGGCAAGGCGTCCTAATGTGTGCGAGGCACAAACACTTTCACAGATCCATTTTCTTCGTTGCCTCTTTGCTTCATTAAAACTCTTTAAAAAGTTTATTCCTATAGTGTGTTTAAATGAAAGTGTTTTATAAAATAACAACAAAAGCTGAAGAAAGGCACTGATGCTACACTTTCATGGATAAACCCTCAGACAAGGCTTCAATCTGCCATCTCTGGTGTCTGGTCACCCCGTTAGGCATTCAGCCTGTTAAAAGCTCAGTGAAAACATGAGAAACACTTAGTCCTTGAGAGAAAAGAAGTTGTTGTTTACAAAATGCTTGAGCTTTTATGGATGCTGTGTGTTTTTCTTCCCTTAGATTTCGAAAAAGCTTTAGGGGAAAAGGGTCCAAGGAGCTAAGAGCGCATTTCTCTGATCCAAGATGATCTCTGATCTCTGATTTAAATGCTGAAAGGGTATCTTTAGCTCAGTGTGTTTAATTCATTACACCCCCCTTTATATTTGACTTTACCAGCCTCTCCCAGGTTCCTCTCCTGCTGGGCAGACAGCCATAACAAAGCTGACATATTCACAGTCAGGGGGCACATTAGGGGGCAGGGATCCCTCCCACTTGGAGCTGAGGTTTGACCCGTCACACACATGAGGAGAAGCAGTGGGGCTGAAGAGTTTATGGAAGTCCACATGGGAGTTGCCTGCAGGGAAATTACCCATCCTCCTCCTCCTCTGTACTTTTTTACATGCTGTCTATCTTCCCTTTCCCCAGCTCTGTCCTGTAGTGTAAAGGCGTGGCTGCACCCCCGCCCCAGGGAGCCATTTTCCCTCTATAAAGCCTATCGCTATGGAAATTGTGTGTAATTTCAGGGCCTGTTAACGATGAGAGTGCAGGCATGCATATAGAGCTCTCCTGCTATCATTGCACCAGAGCAGGACAGCACCCAAGGCAGAATCTCATATCAGTTTGCTCTTTTGCCAGTCTTTGCTGCTGTAACATGACATGCGTCACCCAGTGAGAATAAGGAATGGACAGTGCAGGGGAGCAGGCAGCAGGGGCAGGGAGATAGTAGGTGCAGGGATTAAGGGAGAAAATGGGAGAGAGAAGAAGCTGTCTTGTAACAAGTATGCCTGTGTGTTTGTGTATATGTTTGGTGGGGTCCTAAAGTACACCTTGAAAATGGCTTAGCCTCCCCTCTCTGATTTAATTTATGATAAAATATGGAGATATTGATCTGCTGTATGTTTATACTCAAGTGGCCCCAGTTGGCCTCTGAAATAGCCTAAAATGGAGGGCTATCAGTCAGTGTGTTTACATTTGTAGTTAAGTAAAATTATGGCTGTTTACATAATGCACTGACACTAATTAACATCCATATTGGTCTTTAAGACTGGGGTGTGTATTTGGATGAGACTGTAGAGGAAGCAATTCTACTCCCCAGCCTTCCACTCCAAGCAACGCCCTTCCCCTTACGTTTCCTTACGTTCACTCTGGCGAGCAGTTGTTAGCATGGGCTCTGTTATTACATGCAGTATAGCCACACAACATGATCCTCACAGATTATTATGTTTTTTGGAACCAATGACCCAAAACATAAACTACACACTGCAGCTTTAAGGTAGCACACTGACTGCTAGTTACTGATAACCCAATGCCACTCTAAGTCTTCAGTGTTAGTAACATAGTTTTGGTGGATGGCTGCTCAACATGAGTCTTGTTCTGCTCAAGATGTCCTGCCTGGTTGACAAAGGGTTTCTCTATGCCACTGTAACATTTGCTGAAAGTGCTGTGCTCGTGCTTGGTTCATGTCTGTTCTCTCTTCATAATAAAACAAAAATGGTTAAAATAGTAAAATTAAACAAACGAGTGTAAAGCCTGGACTTGGTCATTTGTAAAGTATTTTGAGATAGCATTTGTTATGATTTGGCGCTAAATAAATAATTGATTGATCTGTTGATTGACCTACAACTGGAGCTCAGTTGTCTGCCTCCTCCAATACAAATACAATAATGGGGGCATGTAGCCTTGAGCTAAGAGGCTAGTAGGACATTTTAACAATGTTTGTCCTTGTGTCTCTGTCATTGTGTCATAAATGTTAGACGAAAAGCAACAGTGATACACAATTGAGCAAATAAACCTGGGGCACTGGATCGATTGAAAAGACAACTCAGTTCAAGACAAAAATGTACTAACATACTTGTTGTTGTCATGCTCCAGTAGGAACCAAAATTTGTCTCATGTACAGGGGGGTGTTTTGAGGGGCTCTGTTTTGCTGGCATCCTGATGCTGAGTAGCACAGATGCTGTTTGATTTGTTTATAACATTAGCTGCAACTTTCCCTGTGTGGTTTTGCAGATGTGGGTTTTCCTGGTGTCACTTTTCTAGTCTTTGCAGGTTATTGGCATGAAAAAAAGGTTCAGCTACCAGCTAGCACCCTAGATTTAGGGATGACAAAGTGGATATTTACTCCTCTCTGGACTTGTGACAACAGTTGGGACATAAGAAACACCACGGAGGACCAATTGCCTTTTTATATGACTGACATAAGTTTAACCAACACAGGGAAAAAGAATATCCCCTTGCTTCACCTTACATAATTGGTGCTGTAGTAGCGTCTTATACAGGCTCTGTCGGTAAACAAAGAGAGAGAAGCCTGCTGTAAGATGTCTGCTTGGATGCACTGAGTGTGCTTTTGCGTGTTATGGTTAATTATTCAATCCACAGAGTCCCTATCTACTTTTAAGAGAAAGTTGAAGACGTAACTGTTTAGGAAACACTTCTGCACTTAGTTTGATTCTTTTTCTCCGGTAGAACGAGTTAGAAGATTGAAGACCCAGCACTTTGTGAACTATGACTCTCTTAAGGTAGCTTAATGCCTTGTCATCTAATTAGTGACGGGCATGAAAGGATGAACGTTTTTTTCCACTGTCTTTACCTACTATCTAGTGAAACCACAGCCAAGGGAACAGGCTTGGCAGAATCAGCAGGGAAAGAAGACCCTGTTGAGTTTGACTTTTCTCCTCTGGTAGAACGAGTTAGAAGTTTTAAGACCCAGCACTTTGCGAACAACTCAGCACTGAGTATGTTGATGCTTAATATGATGCTGACGTCAATGACATGAGGACTTGATGATGATTCTGATAATGATGATAATGGTGATGATAAGGTGACTTGACAGGGTTTTCTCTCAATTTCTTGGTTTAAAAAAGAAGAAAGAAAAAAAAGGTCACTGCCTTGAGCATTGCAGGGCAGCACCTGTGGACTCCCTTCCTCCCGCTGGTACAGTCAACTCTGATTGGTTGACAGGTCAACTCTGTGGTGATGACTTTTTAAACCAGTTAAAAAGTGCGACAGACGTTTCTGCTTTGATGCTGTGACGTAAAGTGGTTCTTTTTGTGGTGATTCATTTTCCTGTGATTGGTTGTTAAAAAAAACACGAGCACAGCTTACAAATATCCAGAGCCACACAAAGTCAGCTACGATTTCCTAATGTGACTGCTGCAAGCACTGAGTGAGAGCCACAGGGAGGTTTACTACAGAGGGGTTGGCCCACTACTAGAGAGAGATGGAGGAAGAGCACAAAGATGTGAAAGGAAAGTGGAAGGAAATCCAAGGAGAGGGATGGCTGAATCAATATTTAAACTGCGAGGCGAGACAATTCTGACGCAGTAATTAAATTGGTGTGTCATATTTCATTCCATTACTGGGCCGAGGATGCATGCAAATGATCCTAAAAGGCCTCCTTTTCTAGTGGATTTCATTTCTTTTATGACAGCGAATGGAATGGAGCCAGGCAGAGAAAAATAAAACACTACTTCCGTATTCATAAGCTTATTGTTAGGAACTTGGGGACCATTCAGCGACAATTCACGGAAGGAGGGAAGGGGTGTGTGTGATACAAAACCCCCTCAGTGGCAGTCTGCTCCTCTCAAAACCTTTTTACACTCAAACAAGGTGCAGGGTGGGGAGGCAAATCAATCTCATTAGAATAATGATTAGTGAAATGAGGCAATGCTGTAGCTGATTGGAAACACGCTCTGATTCCCAACATCACCTTCCTGCCCCTCTCTGGAGTCAAGGAGAATGAATAAAACATAGAAAAGTAAATGTTACTCTGGCACGCTGCCTATGCTGAGATTTTGGGTCAGGAGCAACCTCCTTCAAGTATTCAGCTGCTACATCCCCTGTCATTTCCACAAATATGAACATCTACAATTTGAATAACTGCTCTTTCATTGTAATGGTCGGTAAGCGTACAGAGGACATTGGACTGACCGCTCTCCGTAAACCCCGTCACCAATGTTTACTGTAAGTATTAGTTTCAGGTGCTGCCACCCTATTACAGTGTTCTGCTCTCCTGACAAATGGAATTTGGGACGAAGCAGCACAACACAGCTGTGCTCTGTGTAGCCAATTAAAAGTTTCCCTTCAACCTTTTTGCCTCTCAGTATCAGCTGTTCTTTTTCACTTTCAAGTGTACAGTACAAAAAAGGTAGCAAAATATAGAGAAGGGTGTAAACGCCCCACACTGCCAAAATGCAATGTGTAATTCTATCAACAAATTATATAACAAAAAATACTGGTTGACCTTATTCCAATGGCAAAAAAGAGACAAGGACTTATCAAAAACAAAGATTTGATGATAAAACTCTAAAAAAAGGTATGCTCACTTTTCTTCATCTAGAAACACAAGTAAAAAATGGAGGTAGGCTGATGCACACTTAAAACACTGGTCACACACTCCTTTTTGATACAAGCATAGATTCAGATTTTACAAAATCTATTAGGCTGCACTTGCTGTGACAGCAGTTGGAAAATACACCTCATCTATGGCAGTGGTCCTCAGTTACTTTCTGTCATGTCATGGGTCATCAAAGATCTGTTTGTAAAGGGGCATTGATATAATGAATTAACAAGAGTGAAATACAATTACATTTGTTTTACAACTTGGTTGATTTAGTTACAGAAAACACTCCATTTTTGCTAAATCAATGACTAGAATATCATTACTATTTATTGAAAACTCTGAACTAAAATATTTTCCAGTTTTTGCTCTCTGCTGGCTTAAACCAAAATGCAACTTGTCTGCCTTTTTTCCCCTGGAGATTAAGACTTAAACTAAAGTGGCTGCAAAAATCAACCCTGCCAAATTTCTGCACTATGCCTTCTTTTATTTTACTCTCACCCAAGGTAGTTAATCACGTGCTAGGAAAATATGACCCTGACCTGGTATTGCAGAGAGAAACACTAAAGAGTGAAGGATGGAGAGCATCTGGAATGGTGCCATTTCTACAGCATAGGTTCTGCCAGTGCCATCTGACGTGCTGCCAATAGGAAAGTCGACATTAGCGTCTATAGCGCTTGAACAACAGCTGCTTATGTTGTGTTTTCGTGTGCCAGCACCAATAGGGAAAAAGGTTGTCAGATATGATGTGGGCTACTGAAAGTTCCAGGGATACATGTATGTGAGTGTGCTTCTACATGGATGTATTGACTACTGGTTGCAGAAAATAACATCAGTGATTGATACTGTATGTACCATAGCACACTGTGAAAATATTACACTACAAGAGCTACAGTCATGTGTGCACTTCATGTACAGAGCAGCATTTTTAGTTATTTTAAAATGAGCTGATTGCAAATTTCAAAATCAATTTTTAGGCTATCTACTTAATGAAGGTATTGTAATACAATAAGAGATTTTGGACCCAATAATATGTGCAGTGCAAAGCATTGTGGCATGCAGCATAGGTGCCTTCCACTCTTTTCAACTAATGCAGTTTTCATTATTTCACCCAGTGCTCATGAACATGCACTTGTGGTTGCAACCACAGGTTTATTTGTCTAAGAATAATGAGTAATCAGGCACAAACTTGCTTGTCACTTTCTTAACAGCGTAGAAAATGACTGTACCTTTAACTATCCAAAACCTATCTCATACCTCACTATCTCATGTCCAAATTCTGTAGTACTGCTATTTAGCAGGCGCACTGGAGAGATGGACATGCACCTGGAAGATCAAAACCCTACACTGAGCTTTTTCCTATTCTCCAGGTGGTACAACAGCACCAACACTTAACATTCACATGTTGGATCAATTGCTGATAAATCACTGTAGCGATATCAAAAGCCAGTTTCACGTGAAATCAAAACATCAGGAGTGCGTGTGGCTCCTGAGAAACGAGACGGCACTCGATTCCCGCTATGTCATCACCCAGAGCCACTCGCTGGCTGTGTCATAGGCAGATGTGACAATAGCTGTAGCTACAGCTGTGAAAGCTAGCTCGTTATAGCGAGACATTTTAAAATACGACCAACAGTTCAAAACATGATTAATATTTACTTGATGATATAATTACTTATGATTATGTGCTTCCTTCGGTCTCCGCTCTGCTTTCTTGTCAGTGGGTGTGGCGTATTGTAGGAAATTCTCATACCCCTTCCTTTCAAGTGAGGTCCTGGTCTGTCTTTGTTTCAAGGGTTGTGTAGCCCTTCGTCTTAGCCCTTCCCCTTAGCCCTACGGAGAAATGGGACACCCCTTCACTAGACGTGAATGTGCAAAACCAAGGGGTAAGGGGTAAGACAAAGGCTAAGGAGTAGAATTGGGACGGACCCTAAAGCTGATGATTCTTGCAGTGAAAAGGAGAAATTCAGTGTTTACATTTTGCCTATCCAATTTTGATGCAGACTTTATGTTTGTGTAAAATGAGCATCTGAGTGTTGCAATTTTGTTTAGAATAATGTATAACCCGGCAAGAGCTTGTGTATTTCTGCTAAATTTAGCTCTGTTGGCCTCATTCATAGACAGTTTGTCTAAAACCTTGTGGTAACAGAAAATGATCAGAATGAACCCCGGATGTTCACCATCATCACTGAATATGTGCCGCTGGTCTACACAGAAACTTGACCAGACACAGTAAAATGTCTTAACATTTATGATTTATAGCAATTGCTAGCTAAAACCACTGTTAAATATGAAAGACATTTGGACTTCATCACTAATAAAAGCTTCAAATTATTACAATTACACTGACCATACACTGACCATTCCCCTGTGTCTGACAAACTCATGGACACCAAACATTTACACAAAATTTCAAGGATTCTTGTGGATATTGTTGGGAATATCCAAAGATATTTGGAGGAATTTATAAAATTTTGGGAATCTGGGACTGCATGAGAGACGAGATTCAGGGTAAAGGTTCCATAAAAGATAGAGAGATAGAGAGGGAGAGAGAGAGAAAGAAGGTGGTTCAGCCCACCTCTGTCTGTGGAAACTGCTCTGAAGAGCCAGAAATCCATCAAATATGACTTGGTGAGATATAAAATATGTACAGTATATATGTAAAAAAAAAAAAAAAAAAGAAAAATCAAACCTGTTCCTAAAAAAATGATGACCCAAGTAAGTCTCTGAGTCAGCTTTCAAACATGATTGACATAATGTGGGATTGTATTTTGCCATTACTGAATAAAAAATAGACACACTTACTCACTGATGCTTGACGTTTCTACATAAGTCATCCATTATCAACTAACACATCCACAAGTTTTCATACATACTACTAGCACAGCAGAGGGAGCCCTTTGGGGTTAAGTGTCAAGGTCAAGGACACATTGACATTGTGGCATCCGGCGCGGTGCTTGAACCTGCGACTTTACAATTAACATCAGACAGTCTCTCCAACCTGCGCCACCAAAGCCCCTGTTAAAATAAACCTTATGAAGCCCCTCTTCAGTGATATGTAACATTCCCTTTAACTGAGCAAACAACTGGACAAAGTCACAGTTTTAATGTAAAATAGTAGACAAAGCTTGATTTGACAAATTTCTTCAGAAGCTTGTGGCACCAAAGGTGCAAATGAACCAGCAAGGATTGCAGCAGAGGCTTTTAGCGCCCTTTTAAAAAGTTAAAAAAAATAAATAAATAAAAGATAGGTTGTGTAAGTTTGCTGACGCACTGGGAGATAATTACTCTACTGGTGTTGACAAGCTGATAAAACTTCATGCATGGCTACTCACTTTGTCAGGAGCAGCCAGTCGGAAGAATGACATAGTCATTATTGTGGGAGAGCATCTGGGAGACGGCACAACTGCCAGACACAGGGGTCATTGCAGGGTGGCCCTTGGCGAGACCCTCCGCTGTTTGCTGGGATGCATCTGAGGGTGGGTGGAAAAGTGGGGCACATTAAAAGTTTTCGCTCCACATTTCATTACATTAATGAAGTCAAACTGAGATATAAAGTCATTTACATTTCTGCATTTACTGCTTTCTTTCAGAGTCATAAAGTGCTGAAGCATCAATGAGTTGAGTGCAGGGAAGAAGAGGAAATCAGTCTTATCAACAATGAAACTGATTGTTAGTTAATGACAACGGATCTCTTCAACCAAGAGAAAAAAGGTAATGATCTTCAGCAAAAGCAAATAAACTCCCAGACTTTGTTTTTATTTCTGTCAACCACAATAATCGCAAAACCCAGTAAAACCATCATCCTAATACTAACATTTTTTATGCACATTTCTGAAAACAAACTCTAGATGGCAATGTAGACCCAGTGGACTTCCTCCTGTGTGTGTATGTGTGTCTTTTGAGCATGTGTGCATGTGAAAGTGTGTGCATGCAGGCACTTCTGTGTCTGCATCTGTGTGTATGCCTCCCAGATTCAATTATTCATCATTTCCAGTGCAAATATGGTTTGGCTTTTCTATGTCTCCTCTTTTTCTCCCAGTTTTGTTTATTATTTATTATGCTGAGGCTCACAATGTTTGGGTAGAATAGAGCGTCGGGGTGGCAATAATGTCACTGCGTGGGTGTCATAATTATGTTCTGATACAAACACACACACACACACAGTAGAAGGTATTGGCCATGTGTTGCAGTATCCAGACACATTTGTTTGCCTTGTGTCTTGGCACTGATAGCCAGAGTCCGTAAGCTGCATTATTTCATTAAAACACAGACATGATTTTCAAATACTGTATCTGTCTCTGGCCTGGAATGGATATCAGTCCTTTTATATCGTACCATGTGCCCCCACAGGCCGGCATGGAGACCATTTATTCTGCCTCAATTCATGTTTTGTGTTTTTTGTCTGAGGGAGATTTCCCAGTCAAAGGATTATTCATAATGACATATTGACTCTGGGAAGAGACTTTCTATCTATTTTAAATTCATGAGTCACTCAGCAGCCTTGATAAATACATTTATCGATCATGGCTGCAGACTGTAGATCTTCAGGGCCAGGGGCGGTTTAAGAAGTTAGAAGGCCCCGGGCAAAGACTAGCATGAAGCTTCTCCCCTTTAAGCTGATACCACTTACAGTTTGTAGGCATTTGGCAGTTTTAAAGCCATTTGAGTTACACACAATTAATGATCCTCAGTTAAATTTTAGTCAAAAAAGAGGGAGTGTTGTCTAAATTGTTAAAATAAGTTGGAGATATTTGGACAAATGAGTAAAAATGGTGAGGAGCTATAGTTTAGTTTGGAGTATTCAATAAATATATTCAATCCTTTAAAATTAATAATGATATTGAACAAAAATGTTGAGAACATTTTGGAAGTAGATTGAATGGGAGAAGAGCTTTCTAAGTTAATCAAACAATGTGCAGGAATTTTCCTAAGATTTTGATACTTAAGGAGCCCTTTTTTGTTTTGTTTTATAAGCCCCTTAATGTATTTTACAGGCCTCCTCCTCTCATGAGCACTTCTGAGCATGAGACAAAAAGTCACTGGCATAAGGACTTCTCCTTCTACCCCTCCTTGCAGCGCCGGTAGTCTGAAACAACTCATTCCCTTAGCCCCCTAATAGACCTTCCTGTGTGACATCCTACCATTATTTCATAGACAGTTTTAAGAGACCATATTTTGCCTTAATTCTAGTTCATACATTAATTTGATGAACAAAGTTAAATCACAGCTAGAGTATGTTCATGATCACTAAAATATATAAATAGCTCCTGCCCCTTAAAGGCTACCTTCCCCTCATGGGTCCAGTCTGCTCTGACTGTTTGACAGGCCAGCTCTGTGGTAACTGATCAGTTCAGTGCTGCTCCACTCAATGTTGTCAACAGCTCTGCATTGATTGTACCTTCTTTGTACTGCACTGTGCTTGTGACCCTAAGGCCACACTGGTACAAGAACAACCCCAAAACTTCAGTTCTGGTCAGGGCCAAGGGGGGAAAACAACCTGCTAACAACAATGATTAGAGGTTGCTGGGTGCCCCTCTGCTCTAAATATCACGTGCCATCAGCTTAGATTTGGCAGGAACCAATGGGATCCTGGTACACCCATCTGGTGTACCATGATTCCAAGAGAAGTCTGGCTAGAAGTGGTCTTCATGGATTCTGTACCACGAAAAAGGCAGAGTAACTCAACTATGCACAAAACCCAGGAACAGGGTAGAGGGAAAAAAAGTCTGCAGGTGCTCTGGACTGATGAGTCAAAATTTGAAGCATTTGGCTGTTGCTGAAGGTGGTTTGTTTATTGACGGGCTGGAGAGGTACAGCAATGTGTGTCTGTAGGCAACAGCGAAGTATGGTGGAGGTTCCTTGCAAGGTTGGGACTGCATTTCTGCAAATGAAGTTTGTGACTTGGTCAGGGTTAATGGCATCCTTAATGCAGAGAAATACAAGCATTGAGGGGTGTCGGTGGTGCAGTCTGCGGTTGGTTGGTAATCAGAAGCTTGCAGGTACTAGCTGACAAGCTGTGTCAGTGGCATGTAAATTGCCATGAAAGGGCGAGAAAGTGTTAGCAAATACTGATGGACTACTGACATAGAAACTCCAACCATCAGTGAGTGTATGTGAGAGTGAATGGGTGTGAATGGGTGGGTGTGACTTGTGGTGTAAAGCAGCTTTGAGAGGTCAAAAAAAGTTCTATATAAGCTCAAGTCCATTTACCATTTACCATTCTTACAAGTAGCTTCTTATCCATTATGCATTACTTTCAGGGAGGCATCTGACTGACCCCAAATTTATTCCTCAGCAAGATGATGACCCAGTACATTAAGCTAATCTTGGTAAGAACTACCAGTAGAGTACGGAAGAACAAGGAGTTCTGGAAGGGGTGGTATGGAGTCCTGAAAGACCTGATCTCATCATCATTGAGTGTGTCTGGGATTACATGAAGAAACAATTCGGCCAAGCCCCGATCCATAAAAGATCTGTGGTTAGCTCTCTAAGATGTTTGGAACAACCCACTTGCCCTGAAAGACTTTTGAAGACAAAGGGTTTTCAAACCAAAATATTGATTAGATTAGTTTTTCTTTCTGCTCTTTCACTCTGCATTTGTTGATGAATAATCAACATCAACATCAGAATTAAAAATGTGTGAAAACAAAACTTGTGAAAAAATTCTGGATTTTTTTCCCAGTTTTTCTCACACCTGGCTTAAACTTTTAAATGGTGCATCTTGTTTGCATGTCATAAATGACTCAGTGTGAGCTGCCATTTCACCACAATAGGACTACCAGGCTTGATATAGCACAGTATGCTTGAAACAGCAACAAGTTTATTGTAAAGGTTAACCAACAGAAAATTCCACCTTCTCTCTCTGCCCCCCCCCCCCCCCCCCCCCCCCCCCCCAACTTTGTGTTTGTGTGTATATGTCGAGGTGTGTGTGTGTGTCTTCGTATTTATGAGAGAAAATGCTGTTATGTGTCACTTTACGGAAACATTCTTGGTATTTCTCTATAAAAACTGAGCGACTGAGCTCAGACATAAGGAAGACAGTTTTAATTCTGGTGGAAGCTTTGGTAGCTCTGACATTTTGTAACATTTCTGGTCTGTCCTTCAACTTGGAAAAAACTGTATTATATTTCAAAACTATTTTTTCATTTGATGAGAAATAATTTAAGTCAGACGAGAGGGAAGAAAACATGTGACCTTCATGATTTGCATGCTTTCCTACCAAAATTACCACTCAAACATGATGTCAGATGTTGATACAAATGAAGTAAGAAGAACAATGTTTCCCATAGTGTATTTGTGTTCTTTCCACCATCTTTCTCAGCATATGCACAAGAGAATTATCCAACTGCCTCTTTGAAACATATCGCCCTCCAACCTAACCTGACACAACAGATGGACCTTCAGTATATTTCTCTAGACGATCTGGGCAACAGCTCATACACAATGTTAGGGAATAGGTAGAACCTTTCAAAAGCAAGTCTAGTAGGTGACTGGACGACCACTCCATCAATCACATTCATTAAGGGCCAGTCAGATAATGTTATAGGCGGATGCTACTGTTGTGGGGTAAAATACAAAATGTAAGCCACTATGCAGAACAAACAATCGTCAAAACATGTCAGAAGTGGTGTAAAAATGTCTTTTATATCAAGAAATATTTTCTGTGTTCTTGTTTGTTCTTCATTCAATAAAGAAAAGCAGTCCCTATCTGATAGAACTACAACTGAAGCGGCCACTTCCTGCTGTTTTCTTGCTCATATCTCCCATCACTTCCTGCTCTTAAGGACGCTGATTGGGCTGTGCTACTTTGGGATACTTACAATCCTTGATTGGAGCTTGGCAAAATGAATCTGTCTGATTAGAGACACTGAATCAGGCAGATACAGATGCTGCACAAGGGTTACTCAAACCTCATGATTTATCAGTTTCAGCATGTTCCGTCATTTAGGAAAACTTACTACAGAGGTTTTATCTTTCAAGTCCCTTTACCTGCATCAATATCATATGAAATTAGGCATATTCTTCTGTCACTAAACAGCACTGTAAATGTGACAAGTTTGTAGCCAGAGCCATTTTATATGTCACTGTGCTAATTGGTTCTTTCAGGTGTTTTGCTGAAAAAGATTCTTCAATCGGGTCTTGCTAACATATCATGTTTTAAAGATGCTGTAATATATTCTCAAGTGAGATTCAGGGTAAGACAAAAGTAAACATGCCCCAGAACAACATCCCTTACGTCTAACGTAACAGTCCAGTTTGTGGTGACCACTTCCTGCGGATTGCCACAATATGTTATATATATCAACAGCAATAAGAATTACAACTAAATAAGTCATTGTTTAACTTGGGACAGAAAGGAGAAGAACATTAATAGCATGTTTACAGGTGTTTTACACTACTCGGGTTATGACAATGTTAAATTCTGTGCGTGTGGAAGGGGAGCTTTTATGGTGCGTTCCATATGATCTCAACATTCGGATCCTAGGAGATGCAAATTACATATGTCTGTGGGAACACCCATTTGGTTGGAATTTCCCACTGGGAAGCTGGAGGAGCTTCAGCTACCCTGATTTTACCAGCTCGTAATAGGAAGGCGTCTATCTGGGATGCGATATAATTCCCACTTATCTACACTGTTACACCTGTTGCACTGTCAGCAGACAAATTGAGTGATTTGGTGAAGGAGAAAGCACCTTTGTAAAAGTGAAGGTCATGAAAAACATAAATCCTTCTTCTTTAAGGAGCTGGACTAAATTCTTGGAACTAAACTTTATGAAGCAGCTGATGTAGTTGAATCCTGCAATGCTCTGCTGATTAGATGGTGAGAAATGTTAACTTTTTGCTATCTTTGTGTTTTACGCACAAGCAGAGAGAATTACCCATGTATTATTATCTATAGTATTTTGCTATTGTTGTGGTCAAACTTGTGCACAACTACAATCATTTCTGCTGCTGCTGCTTATAATACTGCACTGGTGTGATGAGCCAACTCCTTCTGCTGCTGGGTCGATTGCATTCTTACTGCAAATGATCTGCTCCGAGGTTGATTGAAAGCAAATGTTTTGAACGTAATCTGGACTTTTTATGAGCAATATTAAAAAAGATAATTAGGTCAGCTCAGAAAATTTCCTGAAATGAATTCTAGGTGTGTAGGCATTATTACTGAAGTTCTCACATGAATTCAAAGCAGGCATTCATTAAACTGTGGGGATTTTCATTTCTAGTCTCTGATTGGGATTCCCAAAAACTTATTCATCATCAAATGGTCAACTCCATTAAGTTTTTCCTATGCTGTGAAGTGAAGTTGCCTCTACCCTTTAGCAAAAAAAGTACTTAAACAAACTGGTGAAAATAAAATGGTTTGTAATGATGCTGGTATGTCCAACAGGTGACCTCAGCATGTTCCATGTACCCATTAAAACTAATTTATTGGGTTAAATTGAGCTGAAATAAAATCCATGAACAGATGGGATTACCACAGCCACAAAATAACCCAAATTCATTTTTTATTACTTTTCTTACTTGCACATGTTCAGAGTTAGAAGTACTTTTCTCTCAACTCTACTTCCTATAAACATTGTGTTTCAAAAAGCTTTAAAGCTCCATGAGAAACTTCAGGAGCCATCCTCCAGCTAAGAGGCTTTGTGCTCGGTTTTAGTCATGCAATATTTAACCTTATTTCCAGGGTGAAATTCTTTAAAACTTGACGTTACTTCTCACTCGCTCATTTATGAGGTTATGGACTAAAAGTTATTAAAATCCCACTGCCTGTGAAGGGGTAGAATCCGGAGAAAAGACTGAGATACTGGCTGTTTAAGATGATACCTGCACTGGGAAAATGTCTCCAAATTGGGCCAGCTAAGTTCCTCTTTGTGTTCATTTTTTTGTTAAAAAAACAAAACAAAGTTACAGATTTCAAAGTTATTCTATTGTTATATTCAAAAGAGGGAAACATCCAACAGTAACAAAGCTGTAAGACATAGTCATACGTACATGGGCATGGTTATGTAGAATTCTCAATTTTTGTAATACTGCTTGTTGTTCAATTTGATGTGTGGTCAAGGCTGACTGACGTTCTGGGAGGTAAACCGTTGGTTGAACTGTCACTGGAAATTTTGACACTGGGATCACTTTAAACATATGTTGTGTTGCCATGCACACTGGTGGCCAAACCTATGCCAAAATATTAGCTTGAAGCCTCAAACTACTAGCCACAGAAACAAGTGTCTAAAAGAAGCATGAAAAAACTGATTTGTGATGCAGACAGTGCAGTTTAAGATTTGTCCTTAACATGTCTAAAACTTTCAAGAGGCATAGAGCAATTTACACAATCACACATAGACACACACATTTACAAACAAACTCTTTCTGTACGGCGCCTCGTGCAAAGCATAGTTAAAACTAGAAGTGCTTTGAGAGCACAAATCTCCACCAAGGCATTTCTGACATTGTTAGCCAAGCTGGTGGCTATAGAGTGGGAAAACTGCCCTGTTGTGGAATGTTAACAAATCTTTGAAAAAAATCCTGGATCCACACCTAGATTTGAATCGCTACTTTGTACCATGACCAACACTCTCAGAAAATTTTATCAAAATTTATGGAGGACTTTTGAGTAATTCGTGAAAATGTGGGGAGCTGCCCTATCTCATGTTGTTAACAAATCCTTAAAGAAATTCCTGGATCCGCCAACACCAAACTGATTTACTTCCTCCTTGGGCCATGACAAGCATTCCCTGAAAATGTCAGCAAATTCCGTTCATAACCTCTTGAGTTTTTTTGTCAACAAACAAATAAAAAAACAATCAACAAATTATCTAACCAACGAATGACGGCAAATTCAAAACCTCCTTGGTGGAGGTAATAGTTAGTCATTGCACAGCAATGTGGTTATCATGTTGTCTCCAATCCTACTTGATCAAAACTAATATATCAGGCAGGGTTACAAGCGGATTACAGTTTACAAGCAGGGTTTTGTATTAATGCCTAGATACATGTTAACTGCAATTTTTCTCAAGGCTACTTCTGTTATGTGCTCTGTGCACCAGTAAAAAAAAAAAAAAATCTCAAATTTAGGGGACCATAAGGTTTATCATATCATATCATATTATAATGTGTCATATTGTATTGTATCATATTGTATCGAATCAAATTGTATTGTATCGTGTCATGTCGTATCAAATTGTATAGTTTCATACCGTGTTGTATCGCATTGAATTGAATTTTATTGCATTATAATGTTTTGTTTTGTATCACATTTAATCATAATGTATCGTAATGTATTGTATTGTGTAGTATCATATTGTACATTTTCTATTACTGGTCAGCTTCTAAACAATTTAATCCATGTATTTAACGAAGACAAAATCTGAGTAGTTGCTTGTTGTTGTCAAGGCTGACACCAGAAGTCGCGGCCTTCTTAATTGCTCAGTTAGCGAGGAATGACGTAAGTGTGGAGCTTCAACAAAAGTTGATTTTTTTAAACTGAGAACACCCTCAACACAGTGAAAAATTACGGTTTGTTTACTGTGAGTGCTGAAACTGCTATACTACATGTTTGTGTTGAAATGATTGCTGCGAACCCCAAAAGCAGTTTATGGAGAAAGGCCTTTACTGTCACAAAAAAGTTTATTTTTGCTTCTTTGCCTGTCACTGACACTGACTGGTGTCCTCACTTATTATAAATTCAATGTTTATTTTATCTAAAGACATACAGACATTCACAGCAACCAGGTCAGCTCTGCCTTTTCTGTTATACTTGGATTGAGACCTTTTCTGAAGTAAAACTTTGTCCCTGTAGTGCCATAAATAAGAAAGATATCTGTCTTGCAAAGTTTTAGTGCTCTTTCAAAGAACTCTGTGGGTCAAATAAACTATTTTTCTGAAGATCTGTCCTTATGTCACACAAAACTGAGCTGTCTGTCTCTATACAGACTGCAGCATTCTCTATATAGAATTGTACACATGCGGGATAGCTGAGTTATCTGCTTAGACTTTAGACGAGATAAGTTGTTGAAGGTGCTAATCTGCAAACTGAAAAGCGGGCCCAATTGCTTGCCTTTTTTTATGGCTTCTCCAGCTCTTCACTCACTGGCAGGCAGATACATGGCCCATCCTGAGCCGTGGGGAGGGGAGAGGCAGAGTGGATGGCAACCAGCCAAGGAAATGTAAGTCCTCACTGTTTTTTGGTCATGGTTGGTGTGGCTACATGGCGGCTGGAGATAAGATGGAAGCCAGGATTTTAACTTAAGACTAAAAGAGGGAGGGATCGAGGGAGAGATAGACTTGAGAGGCAGAAGTAAAGGGAGAGGGGGAGGAGAAAGAGGAAGATAAGGGAAGAGAGGGAGAGAGAGACAGATGGAGGGGAAGAGAGAGCATGCAGAAACAGCTAAACAAGTTGGGGAGAGACGGATTTCGGAGGAAGAGGAGATAAAGCAGAGGGATGGGACTGTTGGGATGCAGAGAGAAGCGGAGATAGAAAGAGGAGTGAGAAAAAGACAGACACACAGAGCATGTTTAAGCTGGCGGCTCTGTGGGAAGACACAGAGGATTTTGTTGAAAGATACAATTCTCTTACGTTCAGATCTACTGTTATTTCTGACTTAAATCAAGTTTCCCACATTTCCCACAAGTAATTTACACTGGGGGTGGGGGGTGGGGGAAGAACGATATTCATAAAATAATGTTTGAAATAAGGGCTCTGCCGTCTCTGTCATTAGTCTAGAAGAACCTGAGATGACTTGTATTTTGTTTTCAAATATCTTTACTCAAGCTGTCTCACTGAATGGAGAATGTGGGAGGAACAGCCACGAAATGGGTTTCAGAATGAACTGTAATTTTTTTGTGAGCTTTTCACATGCATTCAATAATGTAATAAAAAATGGACGTGTTTTCACAACCTTGTGCCTCTCATAAAAAGTTTTTGCTCATTATTTTTTATATTATTCATGTACAGAGACGGACATTGATAAGTACTTACTGACATCCATCCAATTCTTTTTTGATTCCCTTATCAATCTGTATGGATATGTCTGCATGTACAATTTCTGTATTAACAATGTCAAAAACATGGCAACAATGACATTTTATAAGAGATTATAATTGATTTGATTTTATTGACACCAATGCCATAACCATATCTACTTATTAATTTAATTTATAAGCCTCGTTCCCTCTTTCCTGTGGATTTTCTGTGTGGAAAAATGCTGGGTCACTCAGGGTTTTGTGTCAACACTGTCAAACACATGGTACTCACGTAGCCCTTTTCCACCAGCACGCCTTAGCCCTACTCTACTCTACTCTACTCGGCTCTACCCGGTTTGTGTTGCGTTTCCACCGGCACGGTACCTCCTAAAACAAACCAGTTTTTAGTACCTACTCTGCTCTGGTTCTAAGCGAGCTGAGTCGATACTAAAGGTGACGTCGACCGACTGCCAGCTACTGATTGGTCAGAGAATGTCGTCACCGATGAGTCATGAGCGCGATGAGCTAGCTAACATGCTAGCGGTAGCTACCATTAGCTTGCGCTTTCCTCTTTCATTCAGTTTGTGACAAAAAGCCACAGATTGAGCAGCAAGTATACTATTGCCTCCAAGTCCTCCATTGTTTTGATTGTTGTGTCGCGCTCAAAATGACATGAATGCAGCTGTTTTATAGCGACCCCGCCCCCGCTGGCCAGGGAACCGGGCTGGTGGGAAAGCAGCCTAATGTGAGTAGAGTAGAGCCGGGTAGAGTAGGGGAAAGCCAAGCCGAGTAGAGTAGGGCTAAGACGTGCTGATGGAAAAGGGCCAATGGTGTTAAATGTCATACAGTATTGACAACTGTTCTAGCTGCTGTTTCCACCCTCTCTTAAAATCACATCGCCTTAAACACTGAGTGTAGTGCAGATGGTGATTCTATGAGGAAAAATCAAGCCACACTTTTGACCAAGGGTACCCAACCACCAGGCTGTGGACCACTAATGGGCCATGGATTGTGTGGTACTGAGCCATACATAGTCCTGAATATTCAACTCTGTTCCCCCTCTTACCTTCAATATCCACATAGTCCCCCAGCATAGCAACCCATCCACACTACTGCTTTGCTTTTGACTGACTGCATACATTAGGGATGGGAAACTTTTGCTACCATGAGGGCCACATTAATTTAGTTCTTGAGAGATTACATTTGAGCAATTATCTCAATTACAGTTTCCTATAACTCAACTTGAGGAACAAAAGGAACAAAAGCACTAACACAGAGGTATTATATCATCTTTTGGCTCAAATACATGTAGCAGTACTTAGTTCAATAAACTGAATGCAGAATTAAAGCCAGATTTAGACACTTTTTTGATGCAAGTAACAAAGTTTTTCCTCATTATTTAGATATATATTGAGCCTTGAAAATGCATTTTCGTGCATATAAAAGTGTTGGCCAATTACAGCTTTATTTTTTTTTAAATATTGTTTTTTTCTTGCAGGTGTTATCGTGTTTCCTTGTGAACATATTTTTCATATTCAAAATTGCTGGGGTGCATCGGGGTTGCCACTGGTTGCCCACTCCTGGCATACGCAGTTGCCTTCTGGAAGTGTATTTAATACACTGCACGGAGGAGTGCAACCCCTAAACCTCTTGAAACACATGACCACAAGATCACGATAGAACTACAACCTCATGAGGGTAGTGTGATAACAGCAATGCATAAAGGAGGAGCAACATGTAAACAACAGGTTTTATTGCAAACCTGATGTTAATATGCAGTCTGCATCAATTTTATTTTCACAAAGTCCCATATTTAGCAGTTACCCAGAAACTCTGAGCACTAGTTTTCCTGTTTTGAGTTGATCTGCTTGGCAGAGAGTGACAGACTGCTGAAAGTAGACTCCACTGAAATCTGTGCCCATGTGGAGTAGCGCTGCTGGCATGTGCCTGAGACACACTGAGGTGCAGCATGTGGAAACTGATCAGTTCATAAGACAGGGGACAGTTTGCTAGCACTGTCAGAATGCTATGGAGAAATTGCAAGTTAAACCAATGAAGTCTGCAGGGTGTGTTATTTCAAACAAACCCAGATTCTTTTACATTTGTCCGTGTAACTTGACTTGACACTTGACGCAGGCTTCCAGTCTGTGTTAATACTGTGATACCTCAACATTAAGACTTGAGATAAACTGGCTGTTTAACCATGTGTTTACAGACTTGTTCAGCTGCATCATGTACATAATTGAAAATATACTTGACCTGAAAACACCTAAAGGGCATAAGAGAGCTCAGGCTATACACAACTAACTAACTCTGGGGACAGACCTAAAAAATGACCAGAGTACACACCGTGTGCATTTAGGACAGTTGTTGTTTGTTTATTTGTTTTAAGCCATCTCTCCAGTAAAATTATATTTCTATTAAAAGCAGTTATATTGTAGATCTGGTAGGAAGAGTTCTTGGCTTTTGCTCTTACAAATGTATTTTTCTTAATGGTAAAAAAAGTGAGACCAATGCTGATGTATCAAACATTTTAATCCGAATGACTCTGAACCAAAGCAGATGAAATGAAATAGCCCAGCTATTGCCTACCATTGAACAGCCAGAAATGGTTTTACTCAAAAATTCATCTTCATTCATCCGTGTCCAATGCCCCTAATGGCATATCGTCTGTCATACATGACTGCACAATACTCCCTTGTAGTAAATGTTAACACTGCAACCTCTCCAGGAAACTAATAATAGATGATGTTGACTAACATCACATGTCTTTTTAATGGCAGCAGACAAAATAAATTAGTGGTGAGTTGAGGAAAAGGTTGCAGCGCTGAGTCATTCTCTCAATAGGAGCAATTGGGACAGAAAATTTCAATAAAAATTAGATTTAAGATCTTACGGCAGAGGCTTCCAGCTAGGCTCTCTGGGTAGAAGAGTTCACTTTGAATCATCCTAATTAAAAAATCTTGCTCGCAAAAATTCAAACATTTACTGTAGTTTTTTTCTTTTCACCTTGAAAACCTCAGCCTTGAGCTTAAAATAACAAAATTCCATAGTGAAAGTGTTGGAGCCTTGGAGGTGGGTGGAATACAAAGAGGAGAATTGTTGTATCGTATTTGAAATATGTCATCTCTCCGTCCTCTGAGACTTCAGCTTGTATTAGTGAACAGTGAGAGCTGTCTGCTGTAGACAGACACAAAAGAAAAGAATTTGTTCCCCCTTGTTAATATAGTTAATGGAGCAGCTGTAGACTGTGACAATGCAGATCAGAGTTTCAGCTCTGCGTGCTTGATGCTGCTCGAGTTCAGGTGTTTCCTCTAAAACCATGAATAAACCTTTCAGACACAAAAGAATGACACACACGACTTCATGAATTACATTTAATTTGATAATTTGAAACAGTAATACTGTAATTTCTCGATTGTAACACGGACCCCATATTTTCACGATTTTTGCCTGGGAAAAACACTGTACTCAAATATAACACGTACCGATATTTTGCCCAAACCTTACTCTCTCAGACAACTCAAAAATTACCTTTATTAAAAGTTTTAATCAATGAAATTTCAGAATTTTCACGACAATTACCGTACACAATTTTCTTTCTCAAACGAATGCGGAAACCCCTTTTGCTTCGCGCATGCGCAATTACTCGATTTCTGCACGAGCATGCTCATTCATGTACAGAGATGGATATTAATAAGAACTTACTGACATTCCTGAAATCCATTTCTTTTTTGATTACCTTATCAATCTGTGTGGATATTTCTGCATGTACAATTTCTGTGTTAGCAATGTCAAAAACATGGCAACAATGACATTTAATAAGAGATCATAATTGATTTGGTTTTATTGAAACCAATGCCATAAACATATACTCAAATATAACACGCACCCAAATTTTGCCCAAACCTTACCCTCTCAGACAACTCAAAAATGACCTTTTTCAGATTTTTAATCAATGAAATTTCAGAATTTTCACAACAAAAAAAATACCATCTTTTGCTTCACTATTGCATGTGCAATTTCTGCACGTGCATGCTCAGTCGTGGTGTACAGACCAAACAGAGAGCAGCTATCAACATGCTAATGTTTTCAACCAATCACAGCGCAGCTATTTTGCATCCCCTTGCTCACAAGATGGCAGCGCCCTGTGTTTGCATGTGTTTTCACACAAATATTGCTTTTAAAGTTTGTTTTCACCTCAAGTTCAATAAAGTAAACAGATCTCATCTCGGCCTCAACTGCAGCACAAACACCTGTTTGAGTCAGTGTCCCCCATGTGGGAGAGATCATATGACATCGACAGACAGTTTGAGCATGTATTTTCTGAAAGGTAAAGATAAAGGCAAAAGATGGAATGGAGGGACTTTACTTATGCTGGACAGTCAATATGAGTTAACTATTAAAATGTGTATTTTGCACAATTCATGACCTTTCAGAATTTCACTGGCTTTAATGTATTTAAGGTAAGTACTCAAGAAAATATTTTACATACATGAGGTTATTTTTGATTAATCTAGATTTGCCCTTAAAAATTCAACATATTGTACATTAAAGTAGGTTCCTATTTGGGAACAGAGATAAGATTCTATGCTAAGACATGCAGAGAGAACTACTTTGGTAATATTCTGCTATACTCTGATGCTCATCAGAGTATCCTGAGACTGTGGTATCTCTGTTGACATCCTTTACTGACTCTGTGCCATGTGGTGACAGGAAATGTCATTTGCTCCCATTTATCCTCTGAAGGAGGTCCGGGCTTCTCTGGCATGCCTGCATTGGCCACAGCAGGAACACCACGGGGACCAAAATGTGTGGAAGATATATGTTTGGTCCTTTTTCTCACAGCAAGACTCATTTCACATGACCTATGAGTGTGGAGTGGAGTGATTTCACAGTCTTACAGAAGCTTTGTGTGTGGCTTATCTGTCCTCTGCAGCTTAATCGATCCATGCTTATGTATTTCTCCTTCATTTGCACCGTATAATTCAGCATTTTTTCCCCGCTAATTAAAGCCATCAGAGTCAGTTAAGATCGAAATAATCAGGTAATGCAATTAAGTGCATGCATTGGGATTGACTGCTATCTGTTGTTGCAGATTTTGTCACCAACAAATGACCTTACCTCTTCAACTCCAAGAGTCTGAATTAAACAAGAAGTGTTCATTTTGCATGAAGTACAGTCAAGATGAATAGTCAATTCAGATTAACTGAAGAGGGATTGAAAATTTTTTAAATGTACCTCAAGTAGTATTTAACTACACATCAACAACATCAACCTATATCTACATGTGAGGCATGAGGGCCTTGAACAGACTATTTCAGAGTGACATTGGAGGAAAAACATGCAACATAATTAAATCTCTGTGCACTAAAAGTGAATATGCTGTTAAAATTGGAGACAAAGCTGTCTTTTCTCAAGGCTGAGGGGTGAGGCAGGGATGTAACCTTAGCTCTGTCCTTTTTAATTTATATATCAATGAATTCGCAGTACAACTAGACAAATCTACATCACCTGACCTCTCCCTTAATGACACAGAAAACTAAAGTTTCCTCTATGATGATGACTTGGTGTTGTTATCTTCAACTAAAGATGGTCAGCAGCAGCACTTGAACCTCCTTTATCAGTATATTCAGATCTGGGCCCTGGATGTAAACCCAGACAGAACCAGGTTTTTAGTCTATTGCTTTTAATAATCCGCTGAGTGTCGAGGTTGTGCTTGTCTTAGGTAAAATGGGTCACATGAGCTTGGAGTTGAGTTTGTTCTGTTTTATTTGATGTGTGTGGCGTGTTCTTCGATTTACTTTATTTTGAACTTGCTATTAGTGCCCAATTTGGAAATGTTAGGGCTCAAGGAGTTCCTGCAGGGTTTTTGATCTAAACAAATTCCCATAATGGTTCAATACACATGTAATTTAAAAAAATGAGCCTTTATCAAGCTTTGGTATTTTACATTATGTCTCATTGTTACAGTGAAACTGACAAATTTCCCTTGCTAATAACTTAATTTCTTGAGAAAGTGATCACATGTTGAAGAATTGTTCATAGCATATAATTTATTATTACCTGAATGTTCAACAGGAATTTTATAGTTGTGTTTTTTAGATGCCAGTGATGACAAGCACAGATTTATGGCATAATAACATACTGAACGTTGTTGCACTAAGCATTACTTGCAGACTTACATGACAGGCTTGTCATCTCTGAGCCTATTCCTCCCACCCTGCCTGTCTATCACTCCTCCATCATACTTATTGCTTTGATGGATGTAATTGTTAAAAAGGTATGCTCTGTCATTTTCAGCTATAATTACACCTGATGTAAAATAAATGATGACAAGGTACCACGCCTATACTGTTGGTTGAATCATAATGTCTAATAAATTCAGAATAATAAGTCTAATTCAATTAAACTACTTGGTAGAAAATTTAAATTGATCATTGGCAACAATTTCATGCAGACACTAATGATTATTATGAACAGTACTAGGAAAGCAATAGTCTAATTAAGCTGTTAACGTAATCCTTGCTGCTGACAGCTCCCTATAATAATCCTGTGCATGTGAGTGAAGAGTGCATCTTGACAGACAGCTGCAAGAACTGAAGCGAGTTTAGTCAAGAGAACGGGAGAAAAGGAGGACTGTGATGCGGCTGCTATCCTAAAATAATTACAGCAAAGACTCTGCAGAAGCACAGAAGCATTTTTAATTCCTGTGGTTTTCCTACAGCTTCTCAAATTGTGTCTAACTTTGTTCTTTGCACTTGTCAAATCACACCAGCATGACACTACTACCTCTTTTAAAGCTTCATAAAAGCTATGTTTTCACGATCCACATGACTCCAATAACAAACCCCATGAACAATCTTTGTCATAGACTGCTGTACAGTAAGCAGTCAGTCACAACAGCACACCAATAAACACCAACCCTGTGAGGCTAACAATGTTTTTGTTTAAACTGCTGAAAGGTGTTAATAACTTAAAAGGAATAGGGCCTGATCTACTAAAGGTTTGCGTGTAAAAAAACATGCAAACTTGATAGCGCGTGCAAAGCTGATCTACTAACCTGGTGCACCAAGGACTGCATCTGTCAAATGAACAAAATAGCATGCACATTCCATTTAGTGTGTTTGCCTTTATTAATATGCAGAATACATGCAGATTATCAGAACACACAAAATACTAGGAAGAGGAGATGCAAATGTAACCATTTAGCACCCGCGATGTGAGTTATCAAACCCGAAACTGATTGTGCTAGATGTTTTTGTGTCTATATTTAGCACATTTGAAAGGCAGGTGCAAACTGGCCCAACGTTAAACACAGAGGGCTGACGATGGAAAAAGACAATCTTCTGTGTGCCTGTCAACGTGTTTCAACTGTCATAAACAGCATTAACCGAATATTTTCCGTTATTGACTGAATTTTTTGATGAATGACGGAAAGATTTGGAGGCTGTCTGTTATTATGATGGACTGGAAAAAGAGGAATGATCCAGTGTGTTGTCATACTCACACAGACATACACGTAAAGTAAACCCTCTCTGTTTTGCGCTCTTAATACATTGCAGAGGAGGTCAACCTATGTGAAAAAGATCCCTTCTTAGCCAGAATCACTCCGTTTGTCCCTCAGAGCTACTTGTATCACACTGTCCATGCACTGACAGCGATTTTAGGAGCTGTGAATGCTTCAGATCAGTCACAGGGTGCTGGAGCTGCAGATTTTTCTCCCACTGCAGCATGTGCTTCCAGTCACAATAAAGCATGTGTTCAGTTATAGGTTAGAAGTGTTCCTTGCCTAATTATCTTATTATTTTCTCTGTGCAGAAAAATAGATTGTGCGGATTTTCAATTAAAGGACGTTAAAGATAAGTCTGTGTTTGCGTAACTGTAAGACTGCTCTTCACATGAGAGGTTATAGGTGATGAAGCTGTAACTATGTGAATGCTGTCATTTATATTATGTTTAATTGGAATCAGAAAATGACAATTCAAAACGACAAATGAAAATATGGCATGAGGGAAAAGTGACGATCTTGTCCGTTAAAATGACAGACCGCAAAAAAAGGTTACTGCAACCTCTGGTCAGAAATATATCGATCCAGCAATGTCGGTTTTGAGCTGTGTGCTTTTCACAGATGGCCTCCAGTATCGCATTTCTTCTGGCAATGCAGAGATTTCTCTGCTGGAGTTCACCAGTGTGTTTATTTGCTTCAAACTTCATTATGCGTTTACAGCCATTCTGCTCTCCCAAACTCTCCATGGTGACAGCCAGTAGCACACGCAGAATCCTCCTTTAAAAAGGGTGGTCCAAACCTCTTTTGCGCCTGTTATCAGTTGCGCGTGCAATTATAGTAGATTACCCGCAACACACCTACTATTGGCACATGCAATTTTTTAGTTTGCACACACAATTGTTATTTGGGATCTTAGTCGATCCAGCCCATAATGTGCTAATTTGATTGACTCTCTTTTGCTTTTCTGGTGCTATTTTTATGTCTTCAGTTACAGTTTTATCCAAGGCACAAAGCAGCACTGCTATATTTATATCAAGTGTAAATTAAACCCACTAATGATTGTGTTCGGTTGATAAAAATACTTACATGAAATGTGATATGACAAAGACAGTGAAAACAAAACTCTGTTGAGCTATTTCTGTTTGATTAATTATGTGCAGAATCCACTGTCAATAAATCACGGAAACGAAGATTCCAAGCTGGAGGAAACAAGCTACTGTTTCATATTAAGGTCAATGCAAATCTGCAAATCCCCAAACATTCCCTAATACCTAGCCCCCCTCCTCCTGCAGTCATTCAGGTTAAACTATCAGACACACAAACAATGCATTTAATTAAGTAAATAATAACTATGTAGGTCGGCACGGTGGCGCAGCAGGTAGTGCATGTACCTCACAGCAAGAAGGTCGCCGGTTCGATTCCTGGGTTGGGCAGGGCCTTTCTGTGTGAAGTTTGCATGTTCTTCCCGTGCATGCGTGGGTTCTCTCCGGGAACTCTGGCTTCCTCCCACAGACCAAAAACATGCTCATTAAGTTAATTGATCACTCTTAATTGCCCTTAGGTATGAGTGTGAGCGTGAATGGTTGTCTGTCTCTATACGTTGCCCTGCAATCTACTGGCGACCGGCTCAGGGTGTACCCCGCCTCTCGCCCAATGACAGCTGGGATAGGCTCCCCGCACCAGTACCCCGCAACCCCGAAAGGGATAGTCAGTATAGAAAATGAATGAATGAAAGAATAACTATGTATAGTTTGAGCACAACAAATGACAAACAAACCTATTGTGAATCATAGCTTTTTCCCAAAGTGGATAAAGAGAGGCCAACCTAAGGAATAACAACACTCATCCTATAAAGAGGGCACAATGACTCAAAACAATCCTCACATGT
The DNA here is from genome assembly GCA_037902135.1 of Cetoscarus ocellatus. Lineage (NCBI taxonomy): Eukaryota > Metazoa > Chordata > Actinopteri > Labriformes > Labridae > Cetoscarus > Cetoscarus ocellatus. Next base: position 461,001 of record JBAMNC010000415.1, read on the forward strand.
GGTTGAAGTATGAAGTCACTGACAGGCTTTAACTGATTTAACCCTTGGTTGTTTTTAATGTTTGTATTGTAAAAGCCATATTTGATGACAGATACTTCATCTCAAAATATCTTATTATTGTTTGCTCATTTTATTACTTTTAAATCCTGCAAAGCAGTCACATCAAGCTCTCGGCAGGCAAAAGTTTTTTCCTCTGACGGTGCATTTCTGTGCATGGTGTTGTCCCGTTATTTAACACTTCTTGGTTATGAAGCATATCCACAAAGAAAGGTGGGGAAAGTTTCCCAAAATAACTGCATTAAGGCTCAGCATTTCTGTGTTCCTCGCTCTCGCCACCTCTCAACCCCCCTTTGCTGCAGGGTGTATGGCACTTATGAAATGTTATGCAGGCAGAATGAGAGGAGGTTAGGGGTAAAGGGCAGTTACAAGTCTATCAAGTCTAATTTAAATGAAAACTACTAAAGAATGGTTGAAATCTACATAAACTAATGTTACTGAAGGCAACAATAAAAAAATACATGCTGACTAATTAATATAATTCAATAAAGTAGCAGAAGCTGGTAACATCAATCAATATCAAGTTACGCTGGTAATATCAGTTTTACATGGACAATAACAAATTTGTCACCTAAACTTCCCTTTAAGTGCTTTGTAAGATCATGTTAATTTTTAAGGTGATAAAGTAAATATTTCTCTGTTTAATATATATATCTATATATATATATCTATATATATATCTATATCTATATCTATATATATGTATATCTATATATATCTATCTATATATCTATCTATATATATATCTCTATATATATCTCTCTCTATATATATATACACATATATACATATACATATATATATACATATACAAATCTATCTATCTATCTATCTATCTATATATATATATATGTATATCTATATCTATATCTATCTATATATATATATATGTATATATATATATATATATATATATATATATATATATATATATATATATATATATATATATATATATATATATATATATATATATATATATATATATACATACACCAGCTTAAGTCACCTGACTCGGTCTCGCCCCAAAGGGAAGACTTCAGACATAAAGTTTAAGACTCGCGTCCAATCATTGATTTTGTAGATCTGGCTCCTTGTTAGTAAGAGCAGTTTTTTTTCTTCTAAAAGACACATGACAAGAGTCAAGTATCTTACTTGAGTCCCCACCTCTGGTAATGGTACTAGTAGTAGTTGTAGGAGAAGTAATATTGGTAATATTGGTAGTAGTAGAAGGTCAATAGCCTGCTGAAGAAAATTGGATTTCAGTTCATCACAGAGTAATGCAGTCAATGTAAAAGTACTCTGTGTGACACATTTTAATAATACTACACTTTAGTATAGCTACTCAAAACGCTTTAAAAGGAGCAAGGTTGCTGTTGGCCTGTCCTCATGCTACCCACCTCTGCACCCACTCTTTCTTTTTACTGCCTTCATCCTGTGTTTTTTGAAGTACATATCGCTCAGTACCTGGTCTGCACTGCATGAACTAGTGGCTGGGGTACAGGAAGGGGGGGTTAGAGGTCTGGAGTCTGGGGGATTGTCACTCCAGACCTCCTTGGCAGTGAGCAGAGAGAACAGGGTGAGTGAGCACATGCAGCTGGTGCCAGGATTGCTGACGCTCTGACTGCCGGCGTGGAGCGAGCAGCCTGGTGTGGGAGTAGATCTCCCCTGTGTCTGGGGTCTCTCATTCTCAGCTTTTCCTTCTCTCACTGTCTCAACTTAGTAATGAGCACCACTGGCAGGGAGAGCAAAAGAGAGAGAGAAGGGAGAGTGTGTCATTGTGATTGTGTGTGCGTGTTTATGCGTCTTTCTGAGCGATTGCTGATTGCTTGAATATAAATGGGATGTGCTCATTCACCTAAATCAAGGCCACATGCTTGGGCCCGGGGTGAAGTGCTCTGAGCGCGATGAGGCGTTGTGCTGTATCTGCCACTCAGCCCGGCCACTCTCTCTGCCCAACATTAAATACAGGGGGTAACCTTCAAACACTCTGTTGTTGTAAACTGACTTCATGACAAACCCGGCTGTCAAAGACATTGTTATTTCCATATGCCCTGTACAATTGTCTGGGTGGATAACTTTTCAGATTTTGCCTTTCTTTTATATCTTTGTGCATTTCTACGTTGCATTCTGGATAGTAATTTATTGTCTGTCCAGATATTTGGCAGTAAGACTTCAGCCAGTAGGGACTCAGTTTGGGGACTGGAGGGTTGCCAGCTTGGGTCCTCAGACCCAAAGTTTGGAATTTGAGACTGGCTGCTCAGAAATGCCAGTTGACTTCCCAAGCAGAGCTAATGTGCCCTGTCTACAGCAAGGCAGCAGATCCCCGATTGCTGGGGCGTCCTTTCCCTCTCTGCGGTATCTCTCCATCAGAGCATGACCATAGGGGCCATGTTTTACATGTGTGTGTATTGTGTCAATATTTCTGCCCTGTGTTTGTGTGGAAGTTTGAATAGATAGATAGATAGATAGATAGATAGATAGATAGATAGATAGATTGATTACACTAATGTTTAAGTTCTTTTTTCAAATTTAGTTTTTTGATAACTATAAAGACATCTGAAACCACCCATATTATCTCCCAGGATAAATTTGCAGCAATCCTGCTTATTATTATTTAAGTCTGAATTATTTGTTGGATTTATAGAAATCAAACTTCTTTCATTTTTCATACAGTCTCATTTGTAACTGAACTGTAGTAAATTAGATCCTAAGTAAAGTTGGTGTAAGCCTACAAGCTTCTGATGTTTTGTTTGTGCTTTACACCTTCTTTTAACTTGTTATGTTGAGTGTAAATTGCTTAAGTATGAGGGGAAAAATGCTTACAGTCACTGCCAGTTTAATCAGGAGATTAATTTGTCATCGATAGACAACATGAAGCATTTCTGATCTGGTTCAACTTTGACAGAAGCCAAAGTTTTACCACTTCGCTTTTTATTGTGACCTTTTGGTAATTCAAAACAGGCCACCTCGATGTTAAATCATGTTATTTATTTGTATCCTGCATTACTTTAACATTTTCTGGTAGCCCTGGGTGGCCCAGATGAAATGTTTAACACATTAGCTGCAACTTTGTCCTGATGGGTTTAATAGACAGGGGTCTGTCATTACTGACATTTCTGATGTTATGGTGATGTGCTCATATTTCCAGGCTAACTTTATTCATTTCTTTATTGGATACAAAACTCATCTGCCATGTCCCTCTGCTCTAGAAAGCTAATATACCGTATCTGATCTGCTATTAGTCTGTAAGAAATACATGTGTTATTGCAGATCCTTTATGATAGATTAGCTGCGCTGTCCTGTTCCTACTCCTAACAGTCAGAGCTACTGCCAATAGAAATTAAAAGGAGTGTGAGCATGGAGTTAAGCAAAGTATAATTGTAGAGCAACAAATGATTTAAGTGAATAAATGTACAGCAGTATATTTGCGTGGAAGCACGTACACTTTACATATATTGTACACGTAACAAGCTTTAAAAGCTCTGTTTTAGTTTTGAAAGATCTTATGTATGATTACATGCATGCTTGTTTACAATGTAAGCCAGTGAGATGTTGCTGTTTTTTCAGGAGGCTAAACTTGTGCCTCAGCTACACACCTTCGTCTGTGTTTTTTCTTATGGTGACATCAGATCAGCTTTAAAAAATGACCTCAATAAGCAAGTGGCTAACATCACTTTTAAACTGCCTGTACTTTAAATAGTCCATGGGTTTTACAGACAGAAGAGCCCTGCAACACACTTGTTAAATAAGGTCATTTGTGCTCTTATCTAAAAACAAAAGAGCTTTCTCTTGATAGAATAGACACTTCTGAGCACAAAGACCTTACCTGACACTTTTAAATATAAACCAAGTCTGGTACACTGTGCTGGCAAGTGTATGCATGTTTAGTCAGATCCTTAAAACTATTGCTTACACCTCAGTCACCTCTCTGTAGCACTTCAAGTTAACTTGGACCATGATGAACAATCTCACTTACATTTAAAAACCTGCTAACACAAATCCACTACTGAAAATTATTTCCAACAACTTGCCAATTTACTTGCTGCAGAACTTGCTCTTGTTGGATAACGTTGCCAAGTTTCTAAGGGAGGTAATATTCATTATTTTACTTTTTTAAAACAAATTTCATGTCTTTTTACTTTGTATAATACAGAACTATACTTGCGTTAGATGCACACTTGTCTTAGCCTAATATTATTTCTCTAATCTTTCATTTAATGTTCAAACTGCTGGGATAGTGAATTATTTGTTGCTTGTTTTAAAATACAATCCCTCTATTTAGAATAACCTTTGGCTTTATAAAATGTATCTTTGGGAAGGCTTACTGAACAAATCTTTTAAGTCTCCGCCAAGACCTGCATCAAACTATTTTTCAGTTGAATTCAAAGCTTATTGGCAAAACTGACATTATGGCAGTGATAGAAATGCCCCCCCTCTCAGATACAAATCATCATCTCAGGGCTGAGTGCTACAAAACAGAGGAAACTCTTTTCAGGATATGTGCAAAACAGTACAACATTACTTAATAAAGCCAACCTTTTGCTTCCAGAGCTTACCACCAAATGTTTTTTTAGCTGGCAGTCTTTGCCAAGTACTTTCTGACCTGAGTCGATGCTTTTTTATTGGATTGAATTAATGATTTCTCTTTCCCTTCTAACACAGTTTCGGGCTTTTTTCTGAGCAAATTGAACACTTCATGTCTCGGAACCTGCTGCCAGCAATTATCAAAGACACAAAAAGGAAACCGGGAAACATCTCTGGAGACCAAATCATCCATTGCAGACCCTTGCAGAATGAGACAGGACCACTTTACTTTCTGTTACAAAGTGAGCAGTTTTTCCTTTGATGAACAAATAAGCAATATGAATTAGAAACACATTAAAAAACACATTATAGCTAAGGTTGTGAAAGCAAAAACTGACAAGAGCAATTTTAAACAAGAACTTGAAAATGTCTTGTTTATTGGACCAAGAAAGTAAAGTTACTTTCTTTGTGTTTCTTTGTGTGTCGATGTTTGAAGGCCTGCAGGATTTTCATCTTCACCCTTGATGCAGTGACTGGAAGGCTTATTGGAGTGTGTGTGTGTTGTCCTGCTCGATCAGACTGGCATTCCTGATTAATGACCGGGTGTATAGTTCAGATAGAGGGAGTTTGGGGTGAACCAATTATTTTGCTGGCCTTATTAGTTAAGCTGGAGGGACTACGATGATGTCCTGACAATGTTGTGGTATTGATGGCACAACTGTGTCAAACTATGGCAGCTTTGTACACACCCTGAAGGGAAAGGTGACTTTGAATAAAACTTCACAACTTGCGCAGTCCACTAATGACTTGAAAAGACAACAAAGTGACAGCATAATGATAAAAGATAAGAATATTTCCTCCACGCTGCCACTCCTCTTGCATAAAAATAGCTTTTTCTTTGCCTCATGACTTCCTTCTAAAGATATCTGTTGAAATAAATCATGCATTGCCACAAATATTACAAGCTGCTCTGCAGTCTTTGCATATCTCAGCACATTTCTGCCTTCTCCTGTATGGTTAAATATCGGACTCTGAATGCATAATATTAACACACAGCAGAGAGAAATGTAGATCAGCAGTGTCTCTTTGTATTCGTCCTTTCACTGATTTCTCAGCTGACAGATTGTCTGCTGGTGCAGCTGAATATCTCTGAAAATGATGACCCACACATTTCATCTGAACTGGCATCATTTGAAGTTATATTTTTCAAACAAGAAGTCCCAATCAATGCCATGACAGCTATCAGTGCTGCAATAGTAAATATGTCTGACTACAGCTCACTTTCAGCAGGACTGAAAAGTGAGAGAGAAACATTTTCTTGACATGTGACCCAGTCTTGGCAAAGGAGCAGGCATAAGATTATTTATATGTGTATACTTTACAGAAGAATGTGTTGTTTTGTCAAGTCCAGCCTACAAGAAAATGTCTTTTGAAATAATGTGGAAATCATTCTGTCTCAATTTAAAGACGCTGTTCAACCTAATAATTTATTCATAATGTTGTAGATGATTTTAAATGATAATTAACCAGGTGTTGGAGCTCTGAGTTTATGTTTACATTTTCTGATCTTCTCTGGACTTTGACATATTAATCTGGTAAAAAATTACCTTTCATCATCTTTGGGTTTACATGTAGTTGATAAGGGCCAAATATCTACGCCAAGCCCAGACTCGATCATAATGTAAGCAAACATGGCAGACACATGTAGAAGAAATTAAAGCTGAACACTAGAAAAGCACTCAGAGAGTGCAGACCCTCGCCAAGCAGCTTTAGTCCCCCCCTGTCCTATCTCACAATGTTAAAGAGTCCTTTAAAATTCCTGAATCCGGATGGCGATCCGGATCAGTCCCATAATCTAATCATTTGTTCCTTATCCCATTCCACACATTTCCTGAAAATTTCATCCAAATCCGTCCATAACTTTTCAAGTTATTTTGAACACAAACAGAGAAACAAACCAACGCCGGCAAAAACATAACCTCCTTGGTGGAGGTAATAACTGGCGATTAGTTTCTGAGGACATCTATGGTGGCTGTAATTAAGTCCAGCTCCTCTTTTTGTCAGTTTGGTCAAAATATGATTTACAATATATTTATAATAGAAGCTTGTGTTTTGACACAAATCATCAAGTAACAGCTTGATTGATGACTTAAGACAAATGAGACCAAAGTACCATCAACGTCTGGCAGTTTTGCCCCTGTCTACAGTTTTTTTGTTTTGTGTCTGAATGTGGAGATGAGCCATCAGCATCTCTTCTCTGCTGCATTGAGTGTTATTTTTATCTTGACCAGGGCTGAGCCAATTGTTGCCAGTGCCCCCTGAGATCTGTTGGCTCTCCCAAAATCCTTTTCAGTGATGGCTTTTTCCCTAACTAATCCAGTCATGGAAAGATGTGATCTAGGCCGCTTTTTATGTAAAAGCATTTTCAATATTTAAGCATTTCTTAACCTATATTGGATTGACTTTAAAGACACTGTAACCTACTAGGGTAGGTTTATCAGTGAGACCCAGTCATCCCTACATTTTTTGTATATGGTCTATATTGAGAAAAACCCCTGTCTAACTTAATGCTCAACCTTTACTATCAATGCCATGGCTATGTTCGTTGTCTTTCTTCATCAAGCTTGCTTCCTGGTTAGCTGTTGCTCCATTCCCTGTGACAAAACAAAGAGGATTTTCTCAGATGGGCTTGGTAGCCCCATCCTTTTCTGAGTGAGGGGAGAATAAAACCACTCTAAAAACACTTAGTATCACAGGGTGATAATGTAAGGCATAACAGATAATCAGGCCTTTGCTTACTTTAGTCAGAGGGGGATATCAGGATCAAATATTGGGCTGATTATCTTTAAGTATGTGCTTTCCTTAAGTCTGATAAAACTAGACTTTAAAATGCATGTAAACATGTGTGCCCATCTGAAGTTGCTCCATAACAAACTTCTTGAGGTCATTCTTGCATACCCAGATAATAATTATTTTTTGCATACATACGGTTTGATTGGATCAGACATTACCGAGTTTGAGCAACAGGCAGTTTTCACTGGTATCTGCAGGTCAAGATAACTTAAATCAAATTGAGTCTGGTCAATTTAATATACTATAAAATCCATCCACCACATTTCAATTTAAGGCCCAACAAGGTTGATCAGAATCAAGTCATTTTTTCCAGATCATTTCCCTCTAACAAAAATGGCCCAATCCCACATAAAGAAAGTTTGCTATGCCACTGCAGGATTCTCCAATCAGAGTGAAATTGCTCAGTGAGCAGATAAGTCCTCATTGTATCTCAGTGCAGGCAACTCCGGTTGATGAGCTTCCTGCTCTGTCCCTTATATATTTTAATTTGCATACACTGGCTTTTATTATTCATGGGAAATTATTTTATAAAATGCCTTTAAGCACAGATTGCCTGAAAAAAAATCAAAACTGCTGCAAGATTTATGAAATATTGAGCTGGATGTCAAAACAAGCTGATTATGTTCTCCTTAAAATAAATGGAAAAACAGAGGTTTTCTCCTCTATCTTCCCTCATTCTCTATTCTGAAAACAAATCTATCAATGCTGATAATAAATATGAATCTGACTGTCTCATCTTTTAAGATGATTCTTGGAATGGCTGCGAGATAGGTCCACAGAGAGATTCATGACCACTCATCCATATCTCTGTCGTAAAACAATACCACAATGCATTAGTTAACACTGCAATTCATTTTTACCTCAAGAAGGTGTCATATAACTCCCCTGGTGCACATAATAAATCCTGATTTGATTTCTAGCAGGTATCCATCAATAAGAGATATACTGTGAAGCATCTGCTGCTCCACAGCTGTTTATGTCTGTCTGCTCACAGAGCTTTCATGAGGGGCAAACAGAGGTGGAAGGAAAAGTGCACATTACCTATATGGCATCTGTTTTCATTTTTGGTTAACCTCTGTTTCTCCCAGAATTCTCACGAAAACAGATCATGTTACTTGTCAACTGGCTTTCCCTTAACACAAATAATTGTTGGTTTGTTTCACTCTGCAGCAGGGACTATAGTGCATGAGTAGAAGAGCCTTTTGTCTCACAACTACAAAAGTGAGGTTCAGTCCCCTGCTTATACAGTCACATGGTAACGTGTCCTTAACCTTAGTTTGCTTCAGTGGCGTGTGAATTAGTGTAAATGTGATCAGCCAGTACTACTGATGAGCATATCACACAGTAAGGTCCACCATGAATGTGGTGTGAATAAGTGTGAATGGGTAATCCTGAGGTCAGACTGCATGTGTAAGAAGATTGCTGCTGCTGCTGAGAGCTTTGATGTTTCCTGTTTTTTTTAGATAGATTGTGAGTTGTTTGTTGTGTACACATTGTGCCCATCTTGTTTATTAAAACTGTGTGTTTTCTGTTTACTGTCTTGTGAAATGTGCAGTTATTTCAATCTGTTTTTTCCTTTCTGTGTATTTACCTGACTTAGGACAACATGAAAATTAGCTGTTGTGCTTATTCTGGCATATTTACATTGACATGTATTGCGAAAATGTTGATTAATGTGCACTGTCCTAATAAAATAAATAAATAAATAAAATAAGTATAGCCCAACCAAGCATTCATAGCTCCAGGACCCATTATCCCTGAAAATCTGTCCTTTAATCTTACAGCATGTAGTATGTTATAGTTCACAACAATCAAAAGCCCACCTAGAGATGCTTCAAGGCATCCCTACAGAGAGTTTAGCATATTTAATTCTTGCCCCGCTTCCAACAAATTAACCAATGAGAGCACAGTGTGCTCTACATTTGTGACAAACACAGATGCAAACAAACCAAATAGCAAGGCAAAAGGATCAAAATGAAACTATGAGACAGATGGAAATTTGGTGGAGACAACAACATCCCTGCCTTCATGATGTGTTATGGAGGGACCACCACCACATTAAAAGAGAAATGCTGTAGAGAAATAGCAAAGGAGGGAAATATGCACCTCACATCAAGGTAACATAACTGTCATCATAACGTTTGGTAATACAAGTTAAAGTATATGATAGTCAATATAATATATCTGTTTGTTGTCTTTGGTGTCACCCCTTCTTCCTCCAACACCATTATATCAGTTAACATGTAGTTGGTTAACCACTTAGTCCGTCATGTGTGTCATATGATTTTCTGGCTTTAAGATCACTTCCTCAGACGTAGTGATCACCTTAATAGATAAAAAAAGGGTTCTGGCTTTGGCATATGTGTGACCTGTGACGTAAGAGCTCTTTGAGTAGTAAGATGACCGGGAAAGTGATTTAAATGGTCATCTTAGTAAAACAAGATACAGAAATGATGATTCCTTAGACAATCCATCAGTGCACAACATCACAAAAAGATTTAACATGACAAATTGATGAAGCAGAGACAAATGAGTCCTTGACTATGATGCAAAGTTGTTCGTTATATCTAAAAGCAGGAGAAAACCTTGTGGTGACATGGTTGAAAGTGACCAGAAGCATAGTGTAGGCCAAGGTTTATGTTAGTGCTTAAAAAGAAAAATCCACCCAGTTTAGTGCTTATGACACAAAACTATAAAATGTAAGAAAGTATGGCAGGCATAAAAGATTCTTGGTGGACCACTTCACACGTCTGAATTTAAAATAGTTATATTTGCAAAGAAAAAAGAGAGAAAAAAACAACAACATTTCTATCAGTGGGCACCCAAAAAATGAATACATACTAAAGTCCCTCGTGTACCAAAACAGTTCCTCTCATAAAAGTGCAATAAAAATATTAAATCTTAATATTTTATACACACACACTCACACACATCATCCCAACATTCCAAGTCCATTTTTGTGGTGATCACCCTTTTTTGCCATGCACTTTTCCAGGTAAGGCATCCAGGCCTACATTGAAACCTTCATTAGACCTAAAACCCGTTTTCCCTTTATTTTGAATGTAGAATAATAGGTATTCATGTTAAAGTATTTTAAAATGTCAAGATTACAGTATATCAAAAATATGTATTTATATTGGAGTCAATGGAACCAAGTCGGACATGAAGTCAAAGAGTGTACGCTCGGTGCATATCTCCTATTCTATACAACTCACAATAGTGGGGTCATGGAATTAAAAACAAAACAAAACAAAAAAACTTGCCAAGTATCATATAATTTGCATTTAAACTGACAGAGATACTGAGATTCAAAAAAGAAAAAAAGAAAAATGTATCAATTTGGCTCCCCAGGTGCCTCAGGGGTTAAATCATGCTGTGTTTGAATGTTAGTACACCAAGAAGTATCAATCAGAAGGCAGTGTTCGGATTTATATCCATTACTTAAGTGTTAACACTGAAATTGTAAAACTTTTTACACAGTCTTTTCCCCACCTTTTTCTCCCCAATTAAACTCTTCAGGCTCTTTGGCCTTTGTACCATAGTGCTGTACAGGGTGCTGAAAGGTCTGAAGAACTGATAGAACATAACATTTTAAGTTGGTCTTCTTTTAGATGAGTGTTTTGTTTAATCCTGCATTTTTATGTGATTTTAAACAGGTATTTTCGCTTCATCTGTTTGGATTCATGGCTGCAGAGCATAGAGTGGGCTTAACAGTGAAGTACCATTTCAGTAAGGGTCAGTGCTTGTGGGATCAGAGGGATGAGAGTGTTGTATTTGTTTTAACAGATATCTCCTTTTGAAGCCAATCTGTTATCAACCACAGGTTGAAAATGTGCAAAATTAGGCAAATATATATACCCTAACAATTTCTCAGGCCCCCTTGGTCACTTCATCCTAGCACCGAGCCTGGTTCAGTGTGTAATTTTAGCCTCCTCGAGGCTCTCATTTAACACTGTTTTAAATTATGTAGTGTTGGGATTCAAAGTCAGCTCTGTCCACCTCCACTGCTTACTTACTGTTTCAAATAATAAGAAAGTGAATTTCAGGTTATCCATGCACTACTTAAGATGTAGTTTAACTTTTTAATGTAATGACTAAATAAATGTATATTCACTATGACTAAAAGATGAACTGAATAGATTCTGGAGGTCAAAGGTCAAGATTATATGACCTCACATTTGTTTTTTTCTTATGAACAGTATACTTCTAGAGCACTTCAAGACATATGCTTTAAACTTTGTACAAATGTCCAATGACTCAAGTATAAACTGATTAGATTTTGGAGGTCAAATGTTAAGGTCTCTGGGCCTCAACTTCATTTCGTACTTGAACATGATACTTCATAACCCAATGTTGCAACACACAAAACTTTGAAACACAGTCACTTTGTCAAGGAAAAGTGAAAAGCTGTAAAGAATCTTACTGTAGCATCCAGTTGAGCCAGATGTAGTTTTCTGTGTAGTTTTAATCTAAAAGTGGGTTAATTGCAAGGCTTACAGTGGTACCATCAACTGCTATGTGTCGTCTAGTGTGCAGAAGTGGCTATCTTCCCTCAGGTCCAAAGCTTGAAAGTTGCTTTAGTGGCAATCATATTTACTAGTGCCATAGGCCTCAAGCAACCCGACTTAAAAAACCCCAAACTACCCCTTTAAGGTTACTGTGACTCAAAGTCTTGTCACAAATCATGAGCCCCCCTCTTTTAAAGACATAAGATTTTTACCAATGACACCCAGCCCTTCTCCTTGACCCACCAAAATTCTTTCACTGTTAGTGTTGAATACCTCTAAGCCTTCAACAGTCAGGGTTCATCTTTGTTACTGCTGTCCTGTGGATACATTCAGAGCCTTCACATTTTTCACCTTCAGTCTGTCAAAGAATTATATTCATAATCTTACTAAAGCTTTTTAAGCTTTGTTAGAGATACTTTCTTCAAGTATCTCTACTTATACTTTGGAATTGTATGTCTGTGCTTTCAGGAATACATTTGCAATGGTCCCAAAGCAGATAGAGACAGTCTGAATTGGTATTCTTTCATGAGTCGTTCTCTAAATTTTGGTATAACATTTTCAAAGGACACAGAGAGAAGGAGCGAGCACTGACCTACGCAGTAGGCCGGCTGCTTGTTAATAGATATGCTGCTGTTGTCCTTCAGAAGAGAGACTTTCTCACTGGTGTAATCCATCCAGGCTGCTCTCTGATTTACGGAGTGTCGCTCGCAGACAGTCAGGGTGGTGCCTTTATCTCCACCTTGTCTTGCTAAATGAATTCCAAATGGCACACTGCCCAGTTATTTGTCAGTGCATTTGTTATTGCTGACAACCACAGCATTCCCTTTAAACAAATATAAATCTGCAGAAAACAATCGCTGAGCAAGACGCAGCGTAACCTTTTGAAATATCACGCTGGCCATCAGTTTCCATAGCAGATCATTTCTTCCCCCGTCACATGAAACACGAAAGCAATAGCTACATAAGTCGTGTTAGGAAATACTTGGCTGTCTCTTTTTGTAATGTCAGTAACTGGAAATGTGACAGGATAAATATGCCAGTTTCATTTGACTGCAGGAGCTGTGCTGGGTTTCAATGACAACTACTGCAGCCTAAGTAATAAAAGAAGTTCTTTTTATTCACCAACTCGATATGACAGAGAAGTCATAAGATGTGATGGCACAACATTTACTATGCAGAAGACTGAATCAAAATAACTATGTGGAAAGCAAATTTTAGACAAACTACAAAACAACATCTCATTTTCATAAACACTGTTGTGTACAGTTTCATGAGGGTTGGGAGGGAACCGAGCAGCCTGCATGTTGGTAATTGTTTGTCGGTTCACAGGAGAGGAATAAACTGACACATATTCACAGGGGGCAAAACAAACCATAAGAAAATGTGCTACTATTAGCTGAGGCTTCCTCTGCCACACACAGGAGGGAGTACATTTAGATTTAACCCTTTTCAAAGCAAAAGTTACACAAAGACTTGTTCTATAATGAAGCACAAAACATCAAACAAGTACAAACTGACAGGGTAACACTAATACTAAAAATCAAGGAGATACAAGGCAGGAGCAATAGATGTGACAGTCATCCGTCTATCCAAGAGGTTAACTTATACTGATGCTGATGATCTATAGACATTTCTAAAGGGAAGTTTTGGCGTAAAAATGTATATATTAACAAAAAATGTGTCGAGATTGCAACAGATCAGATATGAAATCATATAGTCAGTTTAATTTCCCCATTTCCCCGGAGGATAATCTTGAAGACTTTGGCGATGGTCTTACTTTAAGACTGTGTAATTTTTTTTAAATTTATTTAATTATTTTACTGATCAGGATTGAAGGGTAAGACAACTTGCTCATACTCCTGGTTACCAGATGATGGACACTAAGATTTTAACAGGCCTCCTTTCTGATCTTTTATCGCCACCATTGAAAAAAACATTCATGCTCTTGCGCAGGGGTGGGAAACTGGTGGTACAGGGGCCACATGCAGCCCTTCACCTGACTAAATGTGGCCCCTTAAAATAATTTCGACTAGTTTCCATAACTGTACCAAAGACCAAAGCCATTACAGCATGAAAAAAAAAACTTGTTCATATCTTTTATATTCTTCTGGCATTTCTATGAATGATTATATTTAAATACTTCCAGTTTTCTGCAAATATTGAGAAATGCAATTAGTTGTAACTTTCCCCTGAAATTTTTCATGAAAAAAAAACATGTGCATTTAAAATATTAGAAAACTGGACAAAAAGATATTCAGTAATTGGTAGATGTTTTTAATTGCATTAAAATGTTTCCTTCACTTCTATGTTTCAATTGAATTAACTGTTTGCTTGTGAATTTACATGATTATATAATTTGATAATAATAATGATATGATATCAAATGTTTAAGACTCTGAGCAATATGGCCCAACAGCGAGAATAATATTTATGTGGCCCTGTTTTTTTTTTTTAACTAAAGTTGCCCATCCATGCCTTTTCCAAATGATGAGTTTCCATCCACTTTTGGATGCTGGATGTAATCATGATAGTGGAGCTTGGTCACAAGTGAAAGAGGAGGGAATATAGTGAGCCATGCGACAGTTGTTTTGATATAGTGCAGTTTGTTAGTCAAACTCAGAGATGGGCAACTTTGATTACCAAAAGGGCAACATGAAACCTTTGTTCCTTGCCCAAGAGCTGCATTATTACAAATTGTTGGAAACTCTTGATGGGAAAAAATAAAGATACATAAACAAAAAAAGAAAATATAAAGCTGTCATAAAATATTAAACAAAAATTCATATGTTATAATTCGAATGCAAATTATAATGCATACATAAACAAGCTTGAGATTGAGTTGAAGCAAATTAAGCCAATTTACAGAGAATTAAAGCCATTTTAAGCTTCTTTGTACATGCAACTAAACAATGAGTGTTTATTATTTCTAAAGTACAAAAATTGTACATTTACCATTATCTTAATATATGAGTAACTATACTAAATGTTATATTCAAATGCTTCTTAAAAGAGATTTAAAGAAACAATTATAGTAAAGTAAGTTTTTTATTACTTGCAAATAACAAAACACATTCCAACCATCTACATTATGTAAAAATATTTCTGTTTCATATCCTGATTAGAGCATGGATCTTACTGAATATCATTTTTTGGATTCTTTCATGTATTCTCTGTGCCAACAATTTGTTGGTTTTTGGAACTGATTGGCAGACCACATTTAGTGATTTAAAGGGCCGCATGTGGCCCTAGGGTCGCCAGTTGCCCATCCCTGGTCTACCTCTACACAGTCTTTATCACAAGTGCTAACCCTGGGTGTAATTTTATTGTTTAAACAACGTAAATTATTAAAACACAACACGCTCAGCTACGAGAACTTATGATGGATGCTCACTGTCTTATCCGTAATGGATCATTGCTCGCAGCCCTGCCAGTGAGCAATTAAAACAATCGCTAAAAGTGACAGCAAATCCCACATCATGGCTTCCCAGACGTGAAGTGAAATAATACTGTGGCCCACCCAGTTCTTTCTGGGAAATGGGCCTCTTTTCTTCACAGTGCAGCCAGTGGACTGGTCTCATCGGACTTAAGCCAAGTAAAAAGTATTAGTCTCAGTTAAAAGCAGCATGTCCAGTCTCTGAGAAAGTGTGAAATCATGAAGAATAGAAGTCCCATTTGTCATGGATCTTGGAATTATTAGTTCCACTTTAGCAGCCATTTGTTGATGCTCCATCATGGAGGAAAATAAGAAAAATGCTGCAGATTGTTGAACACTGGCAGAATTAAAAATAAAGATCTGCTCTGGGGTCAGATCAACCAAATTGCACCACCTCTATACTAGCATAATATAAACAAATAGGGTGCAAAGCAGTTCAAAGACATACTTCAGGGGCTAAGAGGTGGAACTAATCCTGTGGTCAAGGAGGGACTCTTTGTCTTTAGGGACGTCATTTAGAGACGGACACAGAGGACAGAGAGGCTCATGGGGAGCAGAGGCTTTGAGGAAGGTTTACGAACAGTCTGGAGGGCAGATGCTGTGACATTTGTTGTTGTTGATGTGCCACTATTTAAGCCCACGGGTGCTGGAGCATCATGTGCTTTCTCCGTTGTTGCATCATGCCGAGTCCTCGTGATGGCAACGAGTGATCAAACAAAACAACATCAATGCTGCTCGCATCACATACAGACTGTCTTGATATGTTGGGTATGGAAGCTGAAGCATCTTATATAAGCGTTTATCCTTTTTCTTTTCCCCCTCCCATGCTCACATCATTATCAAAGAATCAGGATTGCGTCTATTTAAATATGCATAAGAGACTGAAAGCGGCTCAGGCTGATTGATGGGACCACACTGAAACAGATACAATTAGACGTAATTAAATCTTCTAAAGCCCGTGCTGTTTTCCGATTACTCACTGGGAGATGATTCTATTTGCCGAGGGGCTTTAGTGATGTTGCACAAAACTCCCAGTCAAACAAAAGAAAGGCATAATCCCCCGCTTCTTATACCGCGCAGCAATCTGTCTGAATTCCATCTACAGCGCAAACAGATTTCATTTACAGCAAAACCAAATGGCAGAAACAAATTGACAGCAGAGCAGAGGTGATAAATAATTCAGCGACTCCTTTATAGGCATTTATCTCGTTTTTGCTCGTAGAAGCCCCCCTGTTTCTTTGGCTTAGCTCCAGCCTTATTAGCGGTACTGCTGAGTTTTATAAAGTCTGGCATTTCCCCAAATTGTGGATGCACACGTTGACCTTGCCGAACATGCAAGAAAAAAAACAGAGTTGACTCCAAGAATTTTCTTTTTGGAGCACGGTGCTTGGACATTCATGTATTCATCTCCAGAGGAGCTCAGATGCTGAGATGCTTGAGGTTTTGCAGTGGAAAGGGCTTCATGCCGGGAACAGACAGAGGGCAGCTGGTGCTCGATCTAATCCAAAGCAGCCAAAAAAGGGAGTAAACAAGCTGGAAGAAAAAGCCCAGTGAGAAAAGGGTTACTTCTAACAACACCGCTCAGACACAACAGGCTCCGAAGTTGGAAACCAAAGGGGCTGAAGTGAGAGGTTCAGAGCTGTTTCTAAGGTCTCCGAGGGTCAGGATATTTTATTTTCCAAAAGTGTGACTTATGTTGGTTATAAATCAAATTGTGAATTTAGCCTTGGTGCTTTCAGAGTCCTAAGGAGTTGTATAGGGGCTTCCGTAACTCCGGAGTTCCTACACTGTTTATTGGCAATTGGGCAAGATTATGCAGCATTTGTGCCATAAAAACTAAATGTACAAAAAAAAATGTAGGTTTATATTCCCCACTGAAGAAGGATGGATTTGCTTAGCTTTACCTTTTTTGTAGATTTGTTTAGTTCTATCACAACTATGTTATATTTTTAAAAACAAGAAGTGATCCAAGTGCCCAAACATCTGCCAAGACATTTCTCACATAGCCAGGCAAGTTACTGTCAAAAACTTGGAGGACTGTCCTATCAGGAACTGTTAAAGAATTGTTAAAAAAAAAAAATCCCTGGATCCACATCCAGATTTGGATCACCATCAGAATCTTATCACTTCTTTCTGGTGCCTTGACCAAAGTTCCTGAAATTGTAAAAAAAAAAAAAAAAAATTCCAGTGAGAAATTATTGAGTTCTCAGTTAAAATCTGGGAAACTGCCCTATCCTGCAATATTAACAAATCCTTTAAGTAATCCAAAAACCAAATCCATTCCTCCTTGAGCCATGACGACCATTCCCAGATATTTAACTTTTTGAGTTATCCTGTCCACAAATTTACTGCTAGTTTTGCATATTAATCTGAGCTAGAACCTTTATACATAAGATAAAACTGCATCAGAAAAACATTTAGAACTACATTCTTAAAAGTGACGGAATATTTTAATGTAGTGTCTTTCAGTACAATGTGCTGAATGGATACGCAGTGCTCCAGCATCTGGCAAAAGCAGAAGCCCTGCATATCTGCTGCAGAGGGCACTGGACTGCAAGAGCTGACCCCCTGACTCCCAAACTCCCTGTTGAAGGTCAAGGTCATAGAGTCTCCTGATAATCTTTTGCTGTCAAATATGATGACTTAAGAAAGCTTCAAGGGATCTCTGTCAAAATTTGCACTTTGTCTTAAGTGAGTGAAGGATAAACTGCTTTCGTTTTGAGGTCAGAGTTCAAAGGCCATCAGGCGTCATGTTAACCTCATGCTTTTGAGCACAATAGGTTAAATATTCGCATAAGCACTTAATACGAATGTTGCACAAATGTTCGTTTTAACTTAAGAATGATCTAGCAAGACTTCAGAGGGACAAGGTCAAACATGTGTGAGCCTCATTGTCATCCACTGCTTATGAATATGATATCATAGGATTTACTTAAAGGGCTCATGTCCAACTTAGCACAGACTTCCTCACTGACGATGAGATGACCAGGCTTAGTAGGAACAAGGTCATAGGCCAAGTTAAGAATCACAGTACTACAAAAAACACCCTGACGGTAGTTGTAGTTTCTACTCTGACATGTGCAAACATGACAAATGTGACCTTAACACTGAGAACTCTGTTGTATTAAAGGACTTAAAGCAACTGTACCATTAGCTAAATGTTTAACAACATCAAGTTATTAAATTAATCTTCAATTAAGCTTTTGGTCCATATCAATTAAAAGGGGGATGAGGACCAAAGTTTTTAAAATCCCAAACTTATCCTAAACAGCCTTGAATATGCTTTTTTGCCTGCTTGGCTCTTTAAAAGATGATATTTCCTCCAATTAGGTCACCTTTGCCACCCACACCATCTCTAAGGTAGCAATGCTCTAAATCTCCTCAGTCAGCGAACATCACACCCACTACAAAAATATTTGTGACTATCAGACTGTGTTTTTAACCTCTGCTCCTGTTGAAGTTTTTATTTTGAACAAGCCTTCCAAGCTGTCTTCTGTGGCACTCAGGGAAACTGTCACCACTAATCAGGACACAAGCACTGTGAGGACAGGCTCGCATCCTGCTGTGCCTGTTGATGCAGACGGACTGAGAGGATGAGATATTGAGACACAGACGCACTTTTTATGAGAGTGTGTCCTTGGCTGGCTGTGCAAAGCAGCCCTGTGAGCACATATATGCATTCTCTGTGGCAACATGAGGAGAAGGTCTTTGTTTATCAGTAGTTAGAGGGGGTGAGAAAGACTCCCCAGTTTAAAGACATATCTGCTAATTATGCAGCTATCCCTCTGGTCATTTTCCATCAAACTGGCTCTTTGAAATGCAAGCAAAGTCAAGCCTTGTTTCCCTTCTTGCTCTGCAATCTTTATTGCATGCACCAAGTAGGATTATTGCTACTCTATGGGAGCTTAAATTGTATTTACCTACACTCATAGCCAGCCTATTTTCAAAGCAGACCCAGAATACTGCTCAGGCCTGTTTAGAGTGCAGGTCTATTGTTGATGGCAATTTAGTGGGAAGCGATTAAAGCAAGCCCTGACACAAATTAAAGTCCGAGTCTATTGTTGATTGTATTTTGACTTCTAACAAGACTTACGCTTTTGGGCAGTGGGGCATTTTCATTAAGTCTGTTTCTGAGCAGAATGGAAATGGAGGAAAAAGTCTTTAACATCCAGCCTACATAATTGACTGGAAAAGAGCCGAACGTTTAAGAATTGTCCCTCGGCCCCCCAGACCAAATATCTTTCTGCACTGCTTAGTAATTAAGAAACACTGATTGCTGTTTTAATGACTTCCTTCCAGTGCTCAATATATTGGCGCCGAGCAAGGGTAGCCGTATGTGTGTGTATTTATGTTAGTGTGTGCATGTAGGGAGGTCTGAATATGAAACGGCCGTTGTGACAGGCTCTCCGGGGAGTCGAGGTGTCACTCTCATCCCATTATCAGGCCAGATCCTATTCATTCCCCTCGCCCACACCACTAATATATCGCTCCCTCTCCCTCACACACACACACACACACACACACACAGTGGTTCAAAGACACACAGTGTGCCTTCCCCTTCTTCAGGAGCTTTTTAAAGACATTGCACCCTGGCTTAATGGTTTATTATGCATAGATTTTATAATAATAAACGCTTTTTTGTTTGTGTCCCTCTACTTAAATGACTCTCTGCTTTTTCAGTGACAAACTCCAAAAACTATTAAACCAAACCCTCCAGCTCGGACACCTTTGTACTGTGCAAGAGCAATCCAGATGCAACACCACTCTGTGTGATAATTGCTGTCAGGCCAGCAGCTTCACCTTTATAGGACTACAGGAAAGCCACAAACTCACTGAGGTAACCTTTGAGGAGATATAAGTGATCTGAACCTCTAGCTGTAACTATTTCGGGTGTTGTTACCAATGATTATGCTCATTCTTTCCTTCTTTCTACGACAACTTTCCTTAGAAACAGCCTTCACTGCACCACAAATTATGCATGATTTCCTGCTGCAGAAGCACTTTGAGACTATAGGCAGTATCTAAGCAGACATACCATAAAAGAATTGGAAAAGTATAGGGAGTCAAACCTTGTTGACAGAAAAAACACATACAAGATACCACACTGGTTGAATATGAGGGGTGAGATGCAAATACATTGTAAAAACGGAAGTGATGTTGAAAACAATAAAGGAAAAAAAAGGAAAAAAGATTTATGATTTCCCTCCTGCTGCTCAACATATGAAGAACAAAAATAGATAAAAGGAACTAAGAGATAAAGGTCATTTTTGTTTTAAATAACCAGTTTAACACATGAGATCATATATGACTTAGACATTATTGTAACAAAAGCAGATGAGAAAAAGGTTTTTCAGTGATAAAAAGAGTGCAACAGCCCTTTAATAACGTCAGTTTTTTTTTCACCATTAACACAATGTGAGGTAGGTTGTTTTCTGTTTTATTTCTTAATGGCAATAAGTTAAAGGCTGTATGAAGATTCTATCCATCCTGTAAAAATCAAATATACATCTAAATGCAAAATAATTGAAAACAATTTTGATGATTGATTCACTTGTGTTTTGCTGAATAAATTAAAATTGAGGATGCTATATGAGCTTCGACTTACAGCTTTAATCTCTTCATGCCCTCCACCTTTTTTCAAACACAAATTGGAATCAAGTGTGGAATTATAATGTCTTGTCATATACCCATATTTAGAATCATATATGTAATATCTGGTAACACTTTAAGGATGCCTGCAAATGTTCTATGTATATATGGATATAAGTATATCTATAAAGTGAAGATTATGGCTCCAGCCTGCTCTATCGTAAAGTGTCTTGAGAAAACACTTGTTATGAACTAGTACTACACAAATGAAAATTGATTAATTAATTGAACTGAAATCCAAATGATGCATAGAAAAATGTAAACATGCATGTGTCTTATGTTTATTTTAAGTTGCACACTATATAACACGAAGAAAAAAAATAAATGTTTATTTTCCGTATATCATTATATCCTCGATACCAACGGTCATGCTTTAATTTGAAACAATATTGTTCAAATAATCACTGTAGACAAGAAAAAGAGATATTGAAAGATTACAAATGACAAGTTTTTATGATAAAGACAGGCAGGCAACTGGCTGCTCCCTGACCTCAACCTGCATCATGTCTCCCTTTATCTTTTCTCCCAGAAGACCTGCACACCCACAGTTCTGCTGCTACAGGCCTTGTGTCAGGCCTGTTACACTGACATGTAGGTAAACATTAAATCTTAAGGATATTTTTCTCCCGTTCTGATATTTACACTATGCAACACAGTTTCATAAGAGGCAATATAACCCAAGCATTGATTATGCTTTTAATTAACTGCGTCTTTTCTTTGAAACAGCTGGTGACACAGAGGTGGAACAGTCTGCTTCTCTTCCTCTGCACCCATGCTGTCAACAAATCAGTAAGACTCAAGCAGCTCCCGTTTCAGGACTAGCAGGAGGTATTTATCCATTCTGCAGAGGGAACAGTGCTTACACTCCTCACACAGGCTTTGTTCTTCCAGCTTGGTACATTACATTAGCCCTGATGAGCCAGGGAGCAGGGTGCAGTGGTAGAAGAGGCACCGGTCTGATAAGGAACAATTTACAGGAATTATCTGCCACTGTTTCACTTTCATTATCTCACCTCTATTGCTGCTGTAAGCTGGTGAGCATTGTGAGCCGAGCAGAGGAGTTGGCTAAATAAAAATGTGGGTTTGGGGAAGATGATGCTGCAGCTCAGCTGAAAATTAACTGCCTCCTGTAGTCTGCCATCTAACCTAATCAGAGTATAAAGCACTGTGCTGAATCATCGGTCATCCCTCCCGTGGGGGTCTTTTTGTATATAAATCCCACTTTTACCAAGGCACCAAGGTGTAGTAAATTTACAGAGATTTTTCAGCATGAACATATGACCATGTGTCGACCAACTGTGGAGAAAGCATTACGATTTCTTGAGCAAAAACAAAATGAAATGAGAGAAAAAAAACTCCATTCAATGTTTCACTTGCACACTTTTGCAAAAAGAGTATATAGTTGTGTAAGTGTGTGACTGGTAGTGTAACATTTGAACTAAGTGATTATATTTATTCCTGTGCATCTAAACTGGATTTACAGCATAGGGACACTCAACACCAACAGCACAATAACATGAATTTACAGCTAGAATAAAATTCAGCTGTATCTTCACTATACAGGACTTATAGTGAAGGTAGAATTAATCATAGCCAACAGCACATTAATATGAAAAATTGCTCCGGGAGATGTTTAAACCTCCAAGCTCCATCAAATACATGTATACTGCTAACAAGCCCTTTGTAGATGCTGACATTTTGGAGAGTCCCAAGGGTCACTGGACTGCACTGGGTTGGATCTTGAGGGAGGGGAATGGCTTTCACAACTAATCACATGTTTGAAATAGGAATTCATTCAACAGGTGCATGGGAAGTGTGTATTCGTGGACCAGTTTTGTATTCACACACAGTTTTAATGGGAGAGAGCGTAGGGGAGGACACTCTGCAAACTGGCCACAGGTTGAGCCAGCAGAAGCATGTATATGGGTCATGCCTGGTTATGGACAATGTTTAAAGTAAACTGTGTAATCACCTGTGTAAAGAATAAATACAGGCACTCAGTGGGATTAAGAGATGATGCACTAATTTATTTAACTAATTTTTAACCCAAAGCACACCTACATAGATATTCAAGGCACAAGTCCATCCTCTTTAAGTTCTGCGCCTGCATTTGTCAGGGTATCTGCATCATCTAGATAATAATATCTACCCACCCCAAATCATTTTTAGACATCATAATATATCCCTGAGGAATATCAGGAGACTTCGGGTGAATCCCAAATGTACCCCTTAGCCCTTCCCCTTCGTCTTACCCCTTCCCCTACCCATTCCCCTTGGCCTTCTGTTTTGAGGGCCAAGGGGAAGGGGTGAAAACACGCTCCTGAGAAACGAGACACCACTTGATTCCTGCTTTGTCATCACCCAGAGCCGCTCGCTGGCAGTGTCATAGGCAGATGCGACAATAGCCGTAGCTACAGCTGCGAAAACTGGCTCATTATAATGAGAAATTTTAAAATACGACCAACAATTCAAAACATGATTAAAATTCACTTGATGATTTAATAATTACTTATAATTATACGCTTCCTTCAGTCTTCACTCTGCCTTCTTGTCAGCTGGCACGGTGTATTATGGGAAATTTTCATACCCCTTCCTTTCAAGTGAGGTCCCGGTCTGTCTTTGTTTCAAGGGCTGTGTAGCCCTTCATCTTAGCCCTTCCCCTTAGCCCTATGGAGAATTGGGACACCCCTTCACTAGACGTAAACACGCAAAACCAAGGGGTAAGGGGTTAAGACAAGGGCTAAGGGGTAGAATTGGGACGGACCCTTAAACTGCAGCTAAGTTGACAGCATTTATTTAGCAGGTACTAAGAAAAATGACTCAGAATTAATGCCAGTATTGCTCTGACTCTGTATGTGTGAACTGCTTCAACGTTCATCACAGCAGCTTTATGATATCAGTGCTGTGTTTACAGCTTGTTCTGCCATGTTCACAGGGAATAAAACTCCAAAATATGAAAAAAATATAATCAAACAAATCACATACAATGGCTCCTTTCAAAATGTTACATCATCATAGGAGTAAGTCACAATTGTTCAGCAATAACAACATCACTTTGAGTGTGTAGCTGATTTAAACTACATCCACACAGAGGTCTATAAAGGAGGTGTAAAATATTAAGTAGTCAATACAACTTCCACATAAATGTAATGAAGTAAGTTGTATATCTTTGAAAATTTGAGGGATTTCAAGTCTAGGGTTGAATAAAATAAAAGCCCCAAAGGATAGGTGCAAAAAGAAAACAAATAAGCTTCCCCTGATAATGAATAGCATTCATTGTGAAAACCTTTTTTACTTATTTTTCAAAAACATAAAATTAGGTCACAAAATCATTTTTTTCAAACAGCTCAGACTGCTTCTTTAATAAGAGATTTTTCATTTACAGAGCAACCCAGAATACAAACTGCCCAACACGTTTCGTTTACTTACTGGTTTTCATTGCAAATTTATAAATGAGCAACAAATTATGATTGCAAATTAAACAGAAAACCCTGGATTTCAGTATGACTCATTCTGCATCTATTCTGGGTTTGCCCAAGAGAGACAGGTGTGCTAAATATTTTCTGTTATGCATCAGTAGGAGATTCAGTTTCTGTCTATATTAGTTTAAAGTCAAAAGTTTGGGTACACAGTCCCCTCATCTGGGCTTTCACCATTCCCCTTGTAGTGTTACGGTATTATCATCACCAGTGTCGGAAGATATTTGCCCCAGAGTCAAACAAAAGAACACACTCTCCCCAAAAGAAAACCCTCTTAACTTCACATGAGAGCAAACCGAGACGACAGCTCAACATACCCGACTGCTGGAGTGTTACTACCCTCAAGCAAAGTTTGCACTGAGCTCCATTCATCCTCAGCTGCTCGCTTGTACAGGCTCCTCACCACAGGATCTATTAGGACAGGTTAGCATCATAGTCAGAACATTTTTCAGTCCCTCCAGGGTTAGACTCATTGTGCTGTATCTCCACTCAGTCATGTATCCTCCATGAGGTCTAAGAAAGGTGTTAAAATTGTTTTGAAGCAGCATGTTTCTCAAGTGCAATTTGCCAGTATCCTAACAGGATTCTCCTCATCTATCTGCAGATTCTCAGGAGAACCAGGAGTCCTGTGAGCCTGATTTATCTCTTTATAACGTCTGCAGTTTTTCTTTAAACAAGACCAACCTCTGCATCCTTTGTCCTCCATTTATGTGGGTCACGCCGATAAGCTTTATCCACTCTCTGGATATCTCAAGAACAAAAAGTTAGTTTGTCATGTGCTGCAAAGGGCATAGGCAGTTTTACCTTCAGAGTATGTAGGCTACTACTTGGGGCCTCATACTCCAAGGATCATCTAGGTGATCCAAAATTGCACTAACAAGTAATCAATGTTTGGACAAGTGGGTGAAATTGGTGCGGTGTATTTGACACATTTGATTTAGATAGCCTCTTAAAAATTTTAAGTTTTACAAAAATAAAATAAAAGGTTTCTTTCCTGAAAATCCTCCCAAAACATTTCCTTTTTTCATGCCATGGACGCTTTAGCTTACTGGGGATGTGCCTCATATTGATCTTTTTGGTAGAAATTCAAATATGGTTTCAGTAGGGTCTTAAAAATTATTTTAAGTTGATATAATGATAAAAACCAATTCACCCATTAAGGTCTTAAAAAGTATTAAATAAATGCAATACTTTGTGATTGGGTGACTTTTTCAATGCTTAGTTTAATCATACCTCTAATGGCCCTCTTATGAAACCCCACCTACCCTGATGTAAATGTTGGTGTTTATTTTTGTTCTGACAGCTGACCTATGAAGTGTATTTTTGGATGAATAAAAACTGCATTAGGTTGGTTACCCAACTCATTCTCTTTTTTGCTGTTCCCACCCAAAAACTCTTTCAGAAATTAGTAATTTCCTCAAAACAAGACTGTATAGTTGTGCATATAACTGTATGTCTGATGTAAATGTTTAGAAGCTGAAGATGAAACTGAGTCTTAAAATGGATGATGAGTGTCTTTTAATAAGGTCTCTAAAAACATTACATTTCAACTGAGATTTTATGTACATTCCCTGAGATTACTAAAACAGACCCTGGCAATGGGACACTGTGAATCCTTCTGGTTGGTTAAAAAACCTCAACAAGAGCAATCTTGTTTATCCTTTTATTTTCACAGCAGTTGATGCATTTTTCAAAAGTCCATTCACCCCGAAACACATCATATGGAGGCAAAAGCGCATCGCTGCATAGCATAATGTGAATGCCTTTCTAGCGGAAACCCTCTGGGGGTATTCATTTTTTATGCAAGCATTATGCTACCACCTAATCCAATATTAGCAAATTAGATGAGTAATGATTCATAGTGAGACTAATTGAAAATCAGTACTTTCTCTTGCCCCTTTCTCAAAAATCTAATTAGTGAAAGCTTTCATTTCAGTGACTAAACATCTAAGTTGGCCTGAAAGAACATCCCTCATTTTACAACATTATCTCCTCTCTGACCTGAGAGGGTGACTCTCTGAATGTTCAGAAGGAAGCAATCCAGTGTTCTGCAGGCAAGAATATAGATATACATGATTAAGAGGCATGAATCATATAGTGTACCAATGAAATGAAAATGAATCCAGAGAGTTAAAGAAAGACAGGCAAAAAATTGTTTAGAGGAGCCAACAAATGTGAAGAAAGAGAGAGGGTAACAGGAAAAAGGGAGCAGAGCAAACACCGGGGGTAGAGACTGCAGCACAAGCTTCTCCTAAGGGAGCCTCAGAGATGGCTGGAAGACAAATCAGGGCCACAGAGGTGATTCTGCAGCTGCACTCATTCCTCTGCTCCAGCCACGGACATCTTATGTGCTACATTCAAGCTATGCAGGTTAGGCCTGGAATAAACAGTCCTTGCTTTTTATTCATTAAATCAACATCCTTTTTTGTTTAAATTGAGAAAAGTCTTTTTGGATTGGCGGACAAGCAAAGAGACAAAACACATAAAGCAGATGTAGTTATATTTTTTGGGGAATAAAATACAATTCTGGGACTTAGGATTACACTTGATCTGACATTCACAAATTCAAGACAAACAGGGCCAGCTGAAATATTCTAATATCTCTGATAAATCAAGAATCACGGTTGGTAACTTAACTCAATGTAAGCAAGTGACATGGACAACTTTTTGCTGATTACATTGAATCATATGTTTGTGTCCGAACGGTCCATGAGCAATGCAGGATTTTCACCCTGTTTTCACCCCATTAACTCGTTTTTTCCCAATCTGTCACTCTTGGCAGACAGCAGACAATGTAGCATACATGCAGACAAGGAGATTAACACAGTGCTGAGGGATTTTCTTGTTTTTTTCATCTTTTCTCGCTGAGCAAAGCTTGTTTATTAGTTTTATATATTGGAAATACCGAAGCCTTTAACTAATGCTGTTACTTCCACTTTCAAGACAGAGGAAGCAACCTTTGAAGGCTCATAGAGCTGCATATGAACAAGTCATTGAGTTGACCACTTGCTGATACAAACCATGTCCATTTCTCCGCCAGAAAAAAAACCTGATTTACTGTTTCAAAGAGAAGACATGGAATTAAACATTTAACGGATGCAATGTGAACAGTAAGCATGCAATGCTGCACGATGCGTTGCACCAGCTTACACCCACAATTAGGTTAGGTGTGGTATAAGATTATGCCAAGGTAAATGCAGTGTGAATAACAGAAACAATCACAAACAGGCATAGAATTAAAGGCAGACAAATTGGGCCCAAATACATTATTGGAATAAAGAATTAACACCTTTTTCCACACAACACAGTTTTTTTTCCCAAAAACAATCTGTACCAACCTAAAATACCCTCTTGATCCACAAGGGGTAAGTGGCCTGTACTTTTAAAAATCCAAAGATCATATTTTCAGCCAAAAATGAAAAAGTCATAGACAATTTTAACTGAACTGAACAATGTTTCTGTTGGCCATTTGAATAGGTGACAAAGACTGTTACGCACTGCTGTGGTCCGGATAATGATGACTATATCTGAAAACAGAGTTTTAATTTGAACTTCAAATTAAGTAAATAAAATACATGTCCAGTTAGTTTCTCTTTCAAACTGAATAGATTTTATGATCTGGAGTCAAAGGTCAAGGTCATACCTTTCCTCCTGAAAACAAGTTTGTGAAAGCAATATCTTTCAAAATTCAAGTGATTTTCTTTAAACTTGGCAAAAATCATCATTCTTACCAAATGATGAAATTATTACATTTTAGAGGTCATAGATTAATGGTCAAGGTAAATAAACCTTGTTGTCATCTTTTGATTGTAAATGGAATACTGTATGTTAAAAATGCTTTAAAGAGCCCATATTATGCTTTGCTGAATTTTATACAGCCCTTTGTGTCCTTAAAAAGTCTTCTCTGCTAGACTTCTCTCCCTCTTTAAGCTACCAGCAGTTGGTGAAAATGTCTCATCCCTTGCTCATTTTCTAAAAATTACAATAGTACAAAATCTCCCCAGCCCTTTCTCATGACCTTACATTATGCTCTACTTTTACCAATCTGCACTTACCTTTCCTTATTTTCCAAGTTTTATCTTAAACTGATTCCTCATCCATCTGAAAAATTCCCATGTCATCGAGACATTTAAAAGATTTATGCATTATGAGAGGAGATTTGGATACTTTAATAAGATGTGATGATGTGTAACCATGTTTATTGACAATTTAGAAAGAATTACTATTCTTGAAATATCTAGAACATACTACTCTGCAACTTTATTTTTATTAAATCTTGATGGAGGGAAGCCTTGGCACATTCCTCACCAAGCTGATCGAACAATGACAGCAAGCTGCGCTGGATGAATTGGAATCCTACTGGGACTATGCTGGGGTCCAGCTCCCATACTGTTCATGAAAAAATACACAACCTGAAAACAAAGCTGGTCTATTGTTAGAGTATGTCCATCACAGAAACCTATTCTTGTACAACAGCTAGACTGCTAAAACTTCATAATATGTCCGGGACCTGTGCACGAGGCTCTTGTAATCTAGTACCACAAATTTTTCACTAACAAACAAAACTCCATACAACTTAATCTATCCTAAAGTCTGTCAGAGAAATCAAATTGAACACTGAGGAGTATGTCTCAACAAACAGTAATTAACTGCCTTGGACAGTAATCAGAGCAGAAGCAGACACTGTATGACACTGGATGCTTATGGCTGACGTGTGTGCCAGCTATGACATTATGGCTTTCATACCAGGCGTGTGTGTGTGTGCTATGTTATGGCAGCATCTCCCTGCTGCAACAGCTCTATCTCACCATAAATCTCCCCTTAATAAAAACCTTACATAGAAAATTCAGGAAGAACCACTATAATTTCCCCAACAAATGACCTGATTCTTGAAAAACTGACCTAGAAAAACTTCAGAATAAAATTATTCTGAACAAAAAGGGGAGAGTTTCTCAGAAAAGGGGAGAGTTTCTCAGAAGCTAAACTGAGCTTCAAATTTAAGTGAAACAGACCAGAAATGTAATTGAACTGGACACACAAGGTATGTCAGAAAAGTTCCAGGACTGGTGTCACAAAAGATTTCTTTAGAATCCAAACTACAAACTACAAGTTTTCCCCTTCGAAGAAATCCCCCTGGAGTCTATCGCACTTTCCCATCCTTCTCTGCCACGCTTTCATGCACTCCTGGAAGGATTCTTCCAGGATCCTCCGCAGCTCCGTCGTCACGGCCTTTTTGATGTCATCCATGTCTTCAAAACGGGTCCCTTTGATGACCCCCTTGAGCTTGGGGAAGAGGAAAAAATCACACGGAGCCAGGTCGGGTGAGTAGAGAGGTTGCTCCAGCACGGCGATGTTGTTCCTGGCCAGGAACTGTTGGATGCTCAGGGCATTGTGAGCAGGCGCGTTGTCATGGTGAAGCAGCCACAACTCTCGCCTCTTCTCACGCACTGAACAAAGCAAAAGCTGCAGTATCTCTTTGTAGACATGCTGGTTGATCGTCTGCTCCTTTGGCAGGAACTTGCAGTGGTCGATCACGAATAAATCCTTTGTGACACCAGTCCTGGAACTTATCTGACACACCTCGTATATACCTGCTGAAACTAGTCAATTTGGCTCCCTATTTTTCCATTTTCCTCTCTGTTGGTGAAGACACATGGCTCACTCTGGCAGTCCGAGAGCTCCGACTCTAAAACATTACATGAGAGATGGAAAAATGTGCACACTGCTTCCGTCACACAGTTAAAATGCATCCAGTGTGAAATGGCCATTATAGGAACATGCACTGTAAGCAAAAAACCAAAATAAAATGCTTTAAGAGATTGTATGTATTTCTACACAAAAAGTTTCACATTTATTGAGCCAGTCTAGTCCCCTTGAGATCAAAAGTAGATCTCTTTAAGGGAAACCTGACCAAGAATGCTAACACAATATTTAGACAACAATACAAACACATGCAACACATTACATGATAAAAACAACCATGATAAACAATCCATTGGAAAATCTGCATAGTGAAAGCCCAGAACAGTTTCATAGGTAAAGATATACAACTGTGCAAGGTGGAGAGTACTTAAAAAAAGTACCAAGTAAAATTTTGGTAAGCTAAACTTCTGAGTTGCAGCCTGTTTCTCGAATTCCTAGCTCATGTATAAAAGCTTGTCAGTTATTTACTATAGCCTGGCTTCTTACTTTGTCACACTTGCTTTCTTTTCCTAGTCTTATCCATCACTGTTTTTTTTTTTTTTTTTTTTTTTAATCTAAGCCCCAACCCTAATGGAACACAGTACAGAGGGCTGGCAAGCTACCTCTGTTTTTGACCAGTTGGCTCCCTTTTGCTGACAATGAACTTGTGGTATAAAGCAGCATGTACTTTTTTCAAGATAACGAAGGCTTGATGCCAAACTTACATAGTGCTATATGCAAGCAACTGAGGTGCTATGATGGACTGGGATGGACACAATCTCTTGAAAGTTCTTCTGCTAGATTGACTTGGATATAACATTTTATGGTAGAGAAATTCAATAAGCTTTAAAGTAACCCAGTTCATTGTAGAATATAAAGAACAACAATGAGTAAGAAATCCACTGTTTACAGTCATCTGAGAGAAACAAACAAAAAAATAATGCAACCATTAAAATCTGGGCCTTTTAGCTTCATGTGCTGTCATTTCATCAGAACCCTGTGTTTAAATGAGCATACCAACTCAGTTTCTCAGTTGTCTTATATAACAATTTACTTGGACAGTGTTATTTTTACAGATTTCGAAATAAGCAAGGAACACAAATTTATCTTCATCTTACTTAACAAAGCAGATTTAGTACTAAATCAAAGGTATGCTGTAGATTTATTAAACCTTGTGGAGGTGTAGATGCACAGCAACAAATAACTGTGTGATCAACATAAAAATGAAAAGAAGAAATTTACATTTTCTGTCCAGGGCATTAATGTACCAAAGATGGGTCCCAGCAATGAACCCTGAAGTGCCCCTTGTGAATTTGTAGATCATCAGAGGTAAAACCATGTACCTGAACAGCCTGGATTCTACCTGTGAGGTAGTTAACCATCCAACAGCATGGTGTCGCTTTAAAACAATTAAAGCTGCAGTGTGGAGAGGACTTACATGAAAACAGTTTTATTTTTCAGCCACCATGTGAAGAATCTCAGTTTAGATGCCAGTGTCAATCTCTCTGGGTGTGCCTTAAAGTTAAAACTTCTTTCCACTAGCAAGAAACACAGAGCCGTGGCATCAGCATCAATAACAAAGCCAACATCAAGTCAAAGAGTAAGTTACATCATTTTGAAGCCCCAGTTTAAAGAACAGTCTGATCATGTGTGCATTTCTCTTTTTCACGCTGGAATGAAGAAAAAAGTGTTCGAAGGCCTCAGCTCGAGTTGAAAGCTCGGGGAAGGAGAGAGAGAGAGAGAGAGAAAGAGGGGAGCACAGCAAAGATGGGAGCAGCATGGGGAAGGATACCGGCCCTCAGGGAGATATGGTGGTGCTGTGATGACATTTTTAGGGCAGCAGTGAGAGATATAGATGAGTATCAGATGTTATCCATTACTCGCTGAGAAAAATTGATGAAACAAAAATCACAACAACAAAGGACAAGCCGGAGAGTAGAGGGGGAAATATCAAAGACGAGATTTAATCCAGGATCATAGCGAAATACTGAGTACAAACATCTCGCTCCGAGGCTGCTGTTTACTCTGCGTGAGTGTCTGATTCTTCTCAGCAATCATACGCTTTACACTTACCAAAATACATTTGTAAATAAAATAAGAGACAACTTTTAAAAATGCACATTTATCACGCAATGTTAAAGCAATACAATGCTTTTATTTTTTTCACTTTGTTGATTTTACATCAGGCTGAATGTGCGAGGGATGTTCTCTTGCATGAATAAACAATGGAGGTGAGCGAGCAAACATTTTGTATACACCCTGCTGTTAAAAGTTGAAAATATATTCAGAGCCAGTCAGGCAGCCGCAGTTGTTTGTGTGTTTTATGCTCATTCACCCACAAAGCTCTTCAATGCATGGCCTCCTCCAGAGATTTTGTCTCTGGGTAACACGTAAACGGTTAATGCTCCTTTAACCATGTGATTTTTTTCCTGACCCAGAGATATTAGACCCATTTTCAGTGGATTAGTGGAAGAGAATGGCCCAGTCATCACTGGATGTTTTGCACAGTGCCATAAAAATTCTGTAACATATATTGGTAACCGGAAAATGAAGCAAGGAAGGAACTCCACTAAGCTCAATGCCAACAGGGGACGTGAGCTTCACATGCCCCTTAGTGTGATTTACCTCTCTCCTTCAGGTGACTGAGTACTTCTATGCACAAGACAAAAAGTCCACAGTATCATTTAATCTCCCTCTTTCCATCTTTACAGCCTCAGTAGCTGCCTAAGGCCCTGTCCACACAGATAAAAAAAACATTTTCATTCTGTAAACATGGCATAGTTTCAAAAATGCATCCATCCACATGAAAACACTGAAAACGTTGTAGTATATATGCCAGGCCTGTAAGTGGTGCTGTGACGCTGCCACAGACACACACTAAAACTAGAGAAGAAGACTTGGAGCTTGGACCATGTCCATGTCTCCATGGTGATAGCAGAGGAGTGGAACATTTTCCATTACAAGCTCAGCAGGTCCTGCAGCACAAACACAACACTGTATTCCACCATTGTTTCTATCGTCATCAGGGACAGCACATGCAGTTTAAGGGAAAGGCAGGGCTATAAGATCATTGTTTCTGAAAATATGCGTTTATTGTAAACGCAGAAGGGTGATGTTTAAGATTTATTCACTCTCAGGCCCCATTTTCAAAAATGTGAGTGTTCGCCCTCCCAAAATGTTGGATCCATGTGGACAAAACACCCATACAACAAAAAACTGGTCTGCATGTGGATGGACCCTAAACCAGCTTGTTCCCCCAGTCCCCTGAACTGACTTACCAGTGTGACATCCTACCATTTGTTTGTTGGCAGTTTCAGCCCACTGGCCAAATGCAGAGCAGAGACCGTAGAATGAATACAGGATTGTTGATGAAATGGCTCCAAGCAGTGTTGAACTAACCAGTTACTGCATAGTAGACCAGTCAAGCAATCACTGCAGACTGGTACCATGAGGGGAAGGGGTTCTCAAAGTGGCAGTAATTTTAACAGAGTTTATGAGAAATACTGAGCATACAGCTGGATCAAGGGTGCGTGGAAACCATTTTTTTTTAGCTCCTGCTGTCTTGTGTCAAATGTAAGCCAGGTGTTCTAAGCTCAGAAAATAAGAATACACCAGAGTTTAATCGGCATGAAAAAAGACCATAAATGTATTCATACAATATCAGTGTAGAGCGCATTGAACTTAATGATGAACCTCAGAGCTTCATGATACAGTGTCCAGAGGCAAGAGAGCTTTGAGATCTTTTCAAAACTGACTCAGTTGTCTACTTATGGGTAACATGGGTGATGAATCATTGTTGCAAGGCCCATAATATTTTTTTGCCCAGAGTCTCGCAGTCTCTCCCAAGGGTGGATACTATATTAAAATTTCTTCATAACTCAAGACAAAAAGTGAAAAGTTTCAGTTTGTTGCAACAAATCAAGCAACATGGAGATGCACTGTGGCAATATCAGTGCAATATTCATGCTCAAACATGAATTTCAATATACTTCATAGCCCATTGAGAGCACAGCCATATTTTATTTTGAATAAAAAAACATGGAAATTTTGTGTCATGTTCTTTTATATTTTGACTCCAGTTTAGTGCAATATCCTATTCACCAAGTTTCTGTGACCTTATCTGTCAGTAAAGAAGTAAATGTTGCCATGCAGACAGGCAATACTTAAGTTTAGAGACAGCAGATTCTTCAGAGTGAACCTTTAACTCCCTTGACTCCAGTACTCCTGGTAGGTCACCAGCAAAGGCAGGAGACATGACGGCCAAGACGATGGACAGTTTTAATACAGCAGCACACGCCCTCTGGGGAGTGGACCGGTTACCCCTGCAGATATTATGGACGGGTAAAATGAAGCACATCCATTTCCTGCTGCTGCCACGATGACATGTGGCAACTGAGGCCCCTGATGGGATTCAGTTGTTGGCTTTCTTGTCAAACAAACCCCACTGATTAACAGAGCGCGATGAATGCTTGAATCCTCGTCTCCTTCATGCTAGGAGTATTGATTTCATTCTTTCATTCCTAATGCTGTTGATTTTTTTTTGCTCAAAGCACAACAGACTTCAATGATGCAGAAGAAGAGCGCTGCCGTTGAACTGCAATGACAGGTGCAAAAGGAGAGGCATTATGGCTGCTAGTGTGTTATTATAGGCAGATGGTGTGGTGGGGATTAATTGTTTTTACAGTTAAGTGATAATAATTAGTAGTTGAAGGACAGGTTGTAGGTGCAAACAGCACTTTGTAGCTGAGTCCTGCACCGATGGTGGAGATGAGGCTAAGACAAAGACTCAACATTTCATTCCCACCATTTAGAGCACAACCACATCAGCCTGTAATAAGACACAGCAGCAGCCATTACATCTCTCTCATTGAACTGTAATTCCAGTTTAACAGCAGCACTCTCCATCTGCATAGTGTGAGGGCACAGTTAACCTAAG
Source organism: Cetoscarus ocellatus (assembly GCA_037902135.1). Classification (NCBI taxonomy): domain Eukaryota; kingdom Metazoa; phylum Chordata; class Actinopteri; order Labriformes; family Labridae; genus Cetoscarus; species Cetoscarus ocellatus. The sequence continues at coordinate 496,125 of JBAMNC010000415.1, forward strand.
CAGATACAGCCACCATAGCAAATAGACACACTAAGTCATACACCTGCATGTACGTAAACATAGCATAACAAACCCAAGTTACTGTAGATTTGAATGCCTACTTGTTGTTCTTATAAACATAAAATAGCGATGACATTTTACTAAAGGTACAGCAAACATAAACACAAAAATGCTTCTCTACCCAGGTAATTACTACCCTTGTTGTAATTAAAATATTGGCTTAAAAAAGCGTAAATGTCAAGCTGCAATCTCCATTGTTACCTCTGCCAAGGAGGCTATATTTTTGCTGGCATGTTATTTTGTTTGCTAGTTTGTTAACAGGATAACTAATATGTTATGAAGAAATATTGATATCATTTTCAGGGCATATTGGTCATGGCACAAGGGAGAAGTTATTCCATTTTAGTGGTGATCTGAATCTGGTTGTGGATTTAGGTGCTTCTACACCTGTGGTGTAGAAGCACCTTAGCTGGTCAGAAAGACAAGCTTACGTGCATTTACCAGTTAACCATATTTCTATGCCATGTTTTGATTTTTTCCAAGGAAATGAGGTCAGATGGGGAGGCAGTAGTTCAGTCCATAAGGACTTGGTCTTGGGACCAAAGGGTGGCCGGTTCAAGTTCATGTTTGGAAGTTGGTTTGGTAGCTGGAGCGGAGCCAGCTGACTTCCTGGGCACTGCTGAAGTGCCCTTGAGAAAGGCACTTAAAACCAAAACTGCTCAGTAACACTTCATCAGGAGCAGCAAGCCATCACTGACATCTCTTCATTAATGCATGATTGTAGGACCTGTTTGCACGTACATATGTATTTCGGCCTGTGTTGTGTGGCATGTTCAAACAACAGGGTGTAAAGAACTGAATTTCCTGATTAGGGATGAATAAAGATGTCTTTCTTTTCAGGTTGAAGGATTTCAACACACTTTCATTGCACTTAAGTTACCTGGTTAAAAAAAATCTAAAAAAAATGTAATTCTGACAATATTCTTCAGGGTTCAATAGAACATGACATTTTTATGTAACTTTGTCATGTCAAGTATGTTCTAATTTTGTGTCCAATAAAAGATCATCTATGTTTTTATGTCCATGTTAGTGGCTGTCACTAGCACCGTTATCAGCTTGGTCTGCCATTGGCTCAAATATGTATGGCTGCTCTTCTGACATCTGCTCATTCTGGCTATCTACATTATTCCTTGATGCCATCTTGGCCTGAAAAAATGTCTAGAGTGAGTGATTCCCACAACTACCGAGTGTAGGCTTTCATGGGGAATTCTTTTCATATTTGCTATCAACTACTGTATATAACAAAGTCAGGGAGGCAGGCATGATGCCTTTCAGCACTACTGCTTGCTGTGAAACATCAGTCATAATCCCTCCGTATCTTTGCCTATTTACAAGAAGTCTACAACATGTTGAATCATATCAACATTTGTTTGGTGTAGCACTTTTTCTTTAAGTGCTGAAGATGATGCATAAATAGGAGTATAGTTGACATATCTACAAGCCTGAACAATGTTGCTATTTGTCAGATGTTTGTTAAGAGGTTGATGAAAAGTCAGTTTGAGACAGTGTTTCCAACATGACAGCTGATGCAGATTCTCTTCCAAAGCCTCCCTCAGTAAAAACACAGCAGATGCCACTCTGGCTTCGTCCAGTACTTTCTGGTCTATGGAGGATGTCTATGAATGTGCAGTACTGCCTTCATTTTACAAACAGATTGACTGTGCAGGCATTGACATTTATTCAGAGTGTGTTAAATGGATAATTAAGTGTTTTTGAAGTGAGGTTGTAATCATTTACATTGCTGCAGATGGGGCTTAGAACTTTGCGTAGTTACTGACTTTTTGAGAGTGGGGTGGGGGGGAGGGACTTTTGACCAGACACCATAGTAACCACATCTTCAATATATGATTTTTTTTAGGTAGTAAGCACTTTTTTGTGGTACATGTATATACTGTAGCATACATGCTGAAGTAGTAACAAAACAAAGGGGCTTGCTAGTAATATGGTAAAGCATACATGTCAATGTGTTCATTTCTGAGGAAAACCCAATGGTTGTTTTTTTTAGTTTGTTTTCACCTAAAATTTAGTAAACTACTTGGAGCTTTAGGCCCCCTGTTTCCATTCTTTCCTTACAGGGGCAGATCTGTTCAAAATACCTGTGGCTGGTGTTTTTCCTATTAAAATAAACCTCATAAAACCCCACTTCAAAATCATCGAAGTATCCCTTTAAAACAAAGTGATTGTGCAGACAGTGTGTTTAATCATGTGCTAGGTTGGGCCTTTGTCTGCTATAAACAGTATATGGGGATGCATATTTGTATAACTGAACCTTTGCAGGACTCTGCTTTATGGTAGAAGAAAAAAATCCTACACAGTCTCTCCGTAAACAACTACAAACACACACTCAGCATTCACACAAAAACACACAATCCCTGTGCCACATACTCATGTAAAACATGTGGCATTCAAAGCATTTTATTAAACACAGCCTCCCGCTGCAACCACCGTCTCCCACAGGATGAGACGATGCATAATCAATGCCCTGCTGTTTTGCACGGCCATCACATTGCCACTGCTCCTCCCATAACAGCTCAACACCCAGAAAGGTGAAAAGCAGAACACAGATGTCTCCAATTAACACCTGATCTGATGGGTTATCTTTGTCTCATTCTTATATTTGCAGTTTTCTAAGCCATAGCTGAGTCTAATCTGCAACATGCCAACACTCATCACATTTCTGCTGAACCTAAGCTGAAAGTTTGTATTTTGTTGGGAATGAACAAAAAGTGTTCTGCAGTGCATTATGGCTTCACATGGCCCAAGAAATACAGAGGGGGCAACAAAGGCTCTTGAGGGGTGGTGTTCCCTTAGCAGCTTCATCAGTTTTGCATTGTTTTCAATTTGCTATTATAGCTGCATCCAAATTTAAGATGTCGGGCCCTATATTGATGGTGTGAATCACATTATCTAAAGCATTTGGTGCATGGAGGTTTGGGTTGGGCCTTTACTTTGCCTTTTTAAGGAGACATGTTCTTGGCGCAAAGCCATGCGTAGAGTGCAAAGAGGATGGATTACATACCTTGATAATACATGGGTGTGCTTTGTGTGTAACATCAGACATCAATCAGAGCATCTACTCTCAGTCCCTGTAAATAAGTGTGCTGGTGTTTTTTTCTGTGTATATGGTGGATTTAGTTGTTTGGTCTGAATTTCAGATGGATTATTTAGTTCCTCTCCTTTTATAGTTCCACTACACACAAAGAACACACACAGAACACTGTTTAATACATGTCAATGCTCAGATTGAAGCATTAATTTTATTGAAGCAATCCAAAAGGTGAGTCAGAAACTTTTGCACGAATGTGAAAGCAAAACCTTGCCAAGTACTAAAATCACCAGTTAAAACCAAAAGGATCTTCTATATGTTTATGATTGACCTGTTCACTGTGCATTAAATATCTGTGAGTATTAAGCTGTTTTTTGTTATTTTCCTACAGGAATCCCTGGCTCTATTCTCTGTTGTGTGCACTGTTAAAAGTGCGGAAAAAAAGGCACCCTGTCTCTGAGCTCTCCGTCCTGTCATGAACCTTTAATTGAATTTTCAAACAAATGCTCCTTTATTTAACGGTATAGGTGTGCTGCTGCGCATCCTGTGTGAGCGAATAAAGGTCAGTATTTGTGCATTTTGATGTGTGTCCATCTCTCTAATGGGTTCTCAAAATAGCAGAAGTATCATGTCACAGTCTTTAGACCTTAGACGAGGTATGAGGAGATTTAAAGCACAATAAATTTACTCGTCCTCAAGTTAGGAACATGGCGGCTTTACACCTGACCTCTCTAATTGCTTCCAGACAAACACACCACTGGATGCAAAAAGGAATGCATGTGGATTTGATATTTAAACAGCGTGTGCATGTAAATGTCACTTTAGGAGGAAATTAAGATGACACCTGAACTTCATGCCAAAAAACACCTTGCGCAGATCATGAAAATGGGCCCGTTGTGATTTTTGCCTCAACAACAGAGCCAAGTTGAACAATTACTATGATTTTCATTCAAAACATTTAAAGCAAAATTCCTTTTACTTTAAAAGTTGTAAATAAATGCCACTCATACCTAGTTCAGTGTCCCGACTTTCTGTCAGCCTGCTTGACTTGTGTCTCATTCTGTTTGAATGCAGTTTTCATCATTACAACACTATTTATTCTTTTGTGTGTCCAATTACCTAATTAGTCAGTTAAAGCTGCTCACAATAAGCAGTTCTGTTTGTTTAGACATTGAATATCAGGAAGTCCCTGATGCTAAGTGCATCTTTTTTATTCAGTTGATGTTATGTCAGAGATTAAATATTGTTTTAAACCTGTCTGCTCTTCTTTACATCATTCTCCTTCTTTAATAAGACAGATCAAAAGCAGACTTTTGTTTCTCTGGATTTACCTCATTAGTGCACATTATAAAAAAGAGTTTTTCTTTCACTGTGGATCTTTTCACCACCAAAGACTTCTCACATCAAACTGAGAGGAAGCCATTTCTTCAATGAATGAGCCTCAGGTGAGCAGACAGCTTTCGGTATCTGATGCATCATAAACACCTACATCAGGCACTTTTTGCATCACGTTGCCGCTCATGTGCTCTGATATGACACAGCAGCATTGGCACATAGGTGGCTGTGGCTCCTTTACCCTAATGGCAAACCTCTTACAGTACAGAAGTCTTACATAACTGCAACAAAAGGGCATTGTGCTTGTTGTTATCTTGGATCACTGAGAATGTCAAGGCAGATTCTTATTATAAAGCAGCGGAAAATGTGGTTTTGTGTTGTTTTCAATATGCACACAAGTCACTTAGAAATAATTCTGTTTGGTATAAAACACTTAGTTTGAGGTTCAGGGAAATGTCTGCTTTACAAAATTAATTTAGCCACAGTTGAATTATTAATATTTAATTTGACCACTTGGCAAGGTCATTTTGTATAACAATGAGGCATGGAACTATTAATAATAAATCTGTCCATTCTTTTTCAACAGCTAAATTCATCTTTTAACCTGTCAAATACCAGGAAATGTTGAAATGGAACAAATACTTTTCATTGCCTGAGGTGACATCTTAAAGTAGCTGGATTTGACAGACTGAAAATGTCATAAAATAGGAATCACAGTATTTCTCAGGTAACACAGCACACATCCTGAGATACCCCTCAAGTTATCTCTAATGCAGAGAGAGGATTTGTACTTCAGATTTAATATAACTAAAATGGTACTCTACCAAGTCTAATATTTAGATTAAAAGTTGTTTTGTGGGTTTATTTTCAATTCCTTACTTAAAGGAAAACTGCACCAGTTTTCAACCAGCTCTGTATAAGTTTCTTTACACTCAATATTTTCCTAAAAGGAATTATTGCTTGTTTTGTACCCAAATACTGTGCAGAGTTTTCGCCATGGCTTGAAGACTACCTCAGATGCCTCTCAAACTACCATCTGCACTTCCACATTTTCTCTGTCCCTGACCATGGTACTGCCCCCGGTCGAGTTTGGAAAAAACACCTGAAAACAGCTGCTGATCAGAAAACAAATACACTCAGAGGAGCTTGCAGAGCCGCTTCATGGCTCAATCCACGACCAGCTGTAGGTCTTGCTGTGATGATTTTACACCACAAAAAGCCAAGGTGTGGATATTAAGCAGCCAAGAGTTTGACCTTGTTTTAACTCAAAAAGCACCCATCTTGTTTGTCTGTGAGTGCAGCAGCAGACAGAGGGATAGAAAAAGTACCCCAGATTATGACGGTGTATCCTCCATTGTGCCACGTAGAAAAATCTCCAGTGCAAAATGGTATCTCCTTGTCATGCCAGTAATGATGGGATTTGTCCATCATTAAATGTGAAAAAATACTACAGAGCATTTTTGGCAGCCCTCCTCATGTCCAGTATCTGTACAGTGACTGTAAACTTCATGATGGCATGCATTTTCCTGTTGCCTCATACTTCCTGATAAAAAGACAAAACTTTTATATCAGTGCTCCTCCCCTTCCTCTCTGTACAAGGATTTATTTTCACATCAGGCTTTAGTTTCACCCCTTTACTTTTAAAAAATATATAGATTTATTTTGAACATGAAAAGAAATAAGGCTTATCTGCGGTTGCACCTCAGCAAATGGTTACAATAACGTGAAACACTACATTTCTACCCGTATCCTCGGACGGTATGTCTAAGGGTTGAGTCGTACTCTTAGCTGCTTCCCTCTGAAGATATTCATTACAACAGAAGTTAGAAAAGACACATATATATGATAGGATATATGATAGGATATTATACTGCTGTCATTTGTAGTTTTGACCAAATCAGGTAAGTTTTCATGCCAAGGCTTACACAAGCTAATGAGGGAGCAGGCGAACGAGACTGACATTATGTACTGCTGATGTGGAGCTGAAGGATTCATTAGGGAGGCAGAGCTGCTGATGACGAAGAAGGTAAAACAACAAGGACAAAATTAGATGAATATTCAAGGATTTATGATCACCTTTACCCTCATCATCAATGACTGACTCTGCCTCCGCATAGAGTTGTGTCTGGGTCTATTTATCTAGAACAACACAACAGAAAAGGAAACAGGAGTAAGTGCTGATTGATTCGATCTACTTTCATTGACTCTGAATTGCCTTGAGAGCTCAAAAACACAGATTCTGTTGACGAAAAAGTCAAAAGATGCAGCACAATGTGCCTCTCTCTCATTAAAAATGTTATTATGTCGATTGTCTATCAATGCTCTTCCTCTTTCTCTATCCCACTTCTCACAAAACAAACAATGTTGATGACAAATCGTTACAAACAGAGGGTATCCGAAAAAGGAACTGAATAATATGTTTAAAAAGTTATTCAAAAGTCTATTTCTTTCTTCTGAATAAGCAGGATCATATTTTTGTGTTTTGAAGTAAGAGCTGCAGCTTTATGCCCAGGTCGGACTACACAATTTGGTTCGGGGGGTTCTGGACCAGCTGGCCACCAATATCAGTTGTTCTGTCTCTTGTAGTGTGTCATAACGACCGACAACAACAGACCAGTTTAGGACACCTAAAGACTCCACAACAGAAATCTATCAGGTTTGATTTTGTCCCACATCAGAGACAATGACCCCTGTGCATGTGCAACGATCACAGATGTAAACAAAGTGAGATTTGTGCCTTGAGAGCTATGTGACATAGAAACAAGTTTGTCAAGCTCTGAAAAACAGCATCCCTGCCCTTATGATATGTTGTAGAGGAGCTAACACCGACTGTAAAATGAGAAAAGTTGGAGAGATACAGCAGATGTAACACGGCAAACATTTTTAGACACAAACAAAAGTACTGCACTCTAAATACGATGTGATTGTTTGCTGTCTTCGATGTTGCCCCCTCCCCTTTTGACACTGTCATGTCAGTTGCAGTTGGTTGCAGTCGTGTAGTCTGTCAGGCTTGTTGGGCAAGCCACAGAGCCACAAAGCATGAATTTATGGCTCTGTGGCAGCCTAATCCGACATAATAAACATTGTTACCTGACCTTGGAATTAGCCAACTTGTGTCAATAAATGTGTCAATATCAGACTCATTAATGGTCCACAGGTAAAAGACTTTCTCAGCATTTAAAGTAGGCCAAATATTTTGTGGAAAATTTTCTGAGAAGCTGATTGTTTTAAAAAGTTGAAAAATAGCCCACCGGACAGGAAAATGGTTAGAACTTCTGATATTGACAGGTCCATCCAAAATTTCAACCCTGGCACCATGCCTGCTAAGGGCCATTTAGAATCTCTTATAAACCTAACCAAGATGTAAGGCCTTTGTTTGTTGGAGGAAACTGGAGCACTCAGAGAAAACCTACAGGTTTAGATAGATCATGCAAACTCCACACAGAAAGGCCCCATCTTTGTCAATCACTATCAACCGCAGTATGTTTGTAGATTAGCCTCCTGTTCCTCCCTCTCTGCACCCAAGTTTAACTGTGTTAGTTTATAGGTTTACGGCTCAGCTTAACAAGGACAGCTGAAGGGAAAATGGTGTACAGTAAAGTTTGTGCACAAACACAAGGTTTCTATGAATGAAAGGGCACGTAGACCTTACATCATAGTTTGTTTGTTACAGCAAGAGGGATCATAAATAAAAGAAAGAAACAGAGGGTGACAACGTGTTGCTTCTGCACTCACACACTCCTCTTAGAGTGTCAAGACACTCTCCACTTATCACTATGTTCATTGATTATCACTTTAATACATTTACTCAACCCACGCTTCTTCCCAGAGTGTCCATGTTAGTCACTGAGCTCTCCCTCACCGTACAACACTGATAAAAAGAAGGTTGACAACAAGCATGTGTTTATTTGCTCGGTTTATCCTGGTGAACTCTGCCCACACAATGAATGATTATTAAAATGTGTCATGATCATATGAGAGCTACCCTTGCTCAGTTTACCCTTTGTTTATTTGCACCATAACCCCCTGTAATGACAATGAGCTGAGTGAGCAGAAGGCAAAATGATGCAAAGCTTCTTGAACTGTGAATTTGTACTCTGTCACCTTACAGAAAGACAAAATGTATTGCAATTTTTTAAAGATTATTTACATTATCTGTATAAAAGAGTAGTATATGATACACTAGTTGCACAAAATAGTGAAACTCTGAGGTCTGAAAAAGTAACATTTGTAAAACTGAAGTGGTCAAGGACATTAATACACAGTCTGGCTTCAGTTCACCTCCTCACTGTCAAAGTCAACAGTTTCTTTCTGCCTCGAAAACTTCTCGATAAAGGGGTCAGGAGTTTTCTTCCCAGTGCATAAACTTCATCGCAAGGTTTGATTGTTATAAATGACATATTTTGCATGGTCAGTGGTGTACGTCAATGTCAGGACCTGTTGATGTGCGCATAATGTATGAATGATGGCCCAGATCTCACCAAACAGTGTTGTGAGACAGTAAAAGTCCTTGTTCAAACTTATTTTAACTTCAAACTTATGGTGTTAGAAAATGGCTTTTGGCTTTTTAAAAATAAAAAGTATTATCTTACAGTATTTCAGGGGTCTCCCATAACATTTCAGTTGGTAAAGACTTGATTATTCTACGGTTTATTTCCAGCCTTAATGTCAAGACCATAACCTGATGTACCAGGTTGACAATGTGATTCACTTGTTGGGCAACAGCCCATAGAATGTTTTTGGGATAGCAAATCTGCAGATAATTGATAATTGTTACATCAATCAGATTCATTCAAATAATCAGACAATGTAGTAGGCGGGTGCTACTGGCATGGTGTTAAGGACATAATGCAAGCCACTTGGTAAAACAAACCCTTCATAAAACATGCCAGAAGTGGAGTGACAATATCCTGTCTACTGAGAAGTGATTTCAGTGTTGTTGTTTGTTTTTTACTTATTAAAGAAATGTGGTTCAAAGCTAATAAAACTGCTACTAAGCTGTTACTGTCAAAGGTAATCTCTGTATGAGCAGTTACTTTCTGCTGTCATCTCACTCGTAGATTCCCACCTGAGTGGGCTGCCTTGAGCTGCTCACAATCATTGTACAAAACCCAAAACCAGTGAAGTTGGCACGTTGTGTAAATCGTAAATAAAAACAGAATACAATGATTTGCAAATCCTTTTCAACTTATATTCAATTGAATACACTGCAAAGACAAGATATTTAATGTTCGAACTGAGAAACTTTATTTTCTTTTGCAAATAATCATCAACTTAGAATTTAATGGCAGCAACACATTGCAAAAAAGTTGGCACAGGGGCATTTTTACCACTGTGTTACATTGCCTTTCCTTTTAACAACACTCAGTAAACGTTTGGGAACTGAGGAGACCAATTTTTGAAGCTTTTCGGGTGCAATTCTTTCCCATTCTTGCTTGATGTACACCTTAAGTTGTTCAACAGTCCGGGGTCTCCATTGTTGTATTTTACGCTTCATAATGCGCCACACATTTTCAATGGGGGACAGGTCTGGACTACAGGCAGGCCAGTCTAGTACCCGCACTCTTTTACTACGAAGCCACGCTGTTGTAACACGTGCAGAATGTGGCTTGGCATTGTCTTGCTGAAATAAGCAGGGGTGTCCATGAAAAAGACGTTGCTTGGATGGCAACATATGTTGCTCCAAAACCTGTATGTACCTTTCAGCATTAATGGTGCCTTCACAGATGTGTAAGTTACCCATGCCTTGAGCACTAATACACCCCCATACCATCACAGATGCTGGCTTTTGAACTTTGCGCCTATAACAGTCCGGCTGGTTCTTTTCCTCTTTGGTCCGGAGGACACGACGACCACACTTTCCAAAAACAATTTGAAATGTGTACTCGTCAGACCACTGAACACTTTTCCACTTTGCATCAGTCCATCTTAGATGAGCTCGGGCCCAGGGAAGCCGGCGGCGTTTCTTGGTGTTGTTGATAAATGGCTTTCGCTTTGCATAGTAGAGTTTTAACTTGCACTTACAGATGTAGCGACGAACTGTAGTTACTGACAGTGGTTTTCTGAAGTGTTCCTGAGCCCATGTGGTGATATCCTTTACACAGTGATGCTGGTTTTTAATGCAGTACCGCCTGAGGGATCAAAGGTCACGGGCATTCAAAGTTGGTTTTTGGCCCTGCCGCTTACATGCAGTAATTTCTCCAGATTCTCTGAACCTTTTGATGATATTACGGACCGTAGATGATGAAATCCCTAAATTCCTTGCAATAGCTCGTTGAGAAATGTTGTTCTTAAACTGTTCGACAATTTGCTCACGCATTTGTTCACAAAGTGGTGACCCTCGCCCCATCCTTGTTTGTGAATGACTGACCATTTCAGGGAAGCTGCTTTTATACCCAATCATGGCACCCACCTGTTCACCTGTGGGATGTTCCAAGTAAGTGTTTGATGAGCATTCCTCAACTTTCTCAGTCTTTTTTGCCACTTATGCCAGCTTCTTTGAAACATGGTGCAGGCATCAAATTCAAAATGAGCTAATATTTGCAAAAAATAACACAGTTTACCAGTTCGAACGTTAAGTATCTTGTCTTTGCTGTGTATTCAATTGAATATAGGTTGAAAGGGATTTGCAAATCATTGTATTCTGTTTTTATTTACGATTTACACAACGTGCCAACTTCACTGGTTTTGGGTTTTGTAGATTGGAGCTTGGTAAAACGGATTTGCCTGATTACAGACTGAATCACTGCAAATGGGGTATCCTATCTCGTCTTATGACACACAAAGTTATCTCTACTAGCGTGCAATAAACAAGTCCCTCCAGCATAGCCATTAGGCATGGTCTATGAGCTACAGTCAAAGTCACAGAGTACACATGCAGAGGCTGAGCTAACAACTGACAGTTGATATTTGAACAGTAATATATTGGAAAATAAACATTATATCACCGTACCTTATCAGTCCACATGGTGCATTTGTTTCTTAAGACATCCTGTCACACCTTTTCCCCTTCCCTCTGAATGTCAACAAATGCACGTTAGTGTAAGGTGCACGAAAGTTCAGTTACACTGGGACGTCTATAGTGGCCACTAGAGCAGAAAGACCGAGATCTTACATATTGCTGCACACCAGTAAAAGCAGAGAGTGCATCACTGTGAAGTGTTTTTTCATAATAACACCAGAAACACTAATCAGTCATGCCAATTTACATGGTCCCTAGTTGAACCAATACACCAAATTCATTTTCAAAATAACCTCCTGATGTCTAAAAGAAAAAATATCAACCATCAGTCATTTTTGTGTTTGTGCCATCCTAATAACACATTATTTATAAGAGGAGTATTGTGGACTTTTTTAAGGTTTGGTTGCTCCTGTTGCTTATGATGACGTTGTCACATCTTTTGCCTCAACACTGATCCTACTGTTCATACTAAAACTGCCTGTTTCATTAATTCTGAACAACATGCACAAAAAACACACACAGAGTAGTCTCTGAGGAATGTATCCAGTTCCTTGTTAGACCTATGCCAGAAGCTTTAAAACAGTTCTGCAAGCAAAAGCGGGTCCAACCTAATACTGGCAGGTGTACATAGTAAAGTAGTTGATAAGTGTCTACCACCTACTCCTTCCAGGCAGTAGTTTCGTTTTGAGGTGTGCTTGCTTACAAATCTACCCAAGAAGCATGAAATCAAAACAGGCTCTGACTCATTAAACTCCAGTTGTTTTTGATGATTTAAGAAACGGTTCTGTGCTTTGTTATGCTTCTATTTCAAAGGTCAAGAATTAACCTTCACATTCAAGGAGAAATCAATCATTTTCCTTGATTAATTTGTTAATTATTTTGGCATTCATCATGAGTCGTTATCTGCGTCTTTTGTACGACACTGTGTAGCTATTTTCTTGAAGCCTGACAGTCTTGTGGCTTTGTCATCGCCTTTCAAGCTGCCTCTCAATTACATTTCTCGACTTTTAAATGGATAAAGTGAGAAAAACATTCTGCAGGGGCGCAGTGCTGTGAATTATCATGCTGCTTTATGCTCTGTCATTTTCCCTCATGCTGCTTTTCAATTAAAGACTGTCAATGACTCATATCAGCCATAATCCCCTTTAACGTGCAATTGACTTAATGTGCCCAGTTGATACCTCCATTCCAAAGCCTTTGCATCTGTTGTGAGGATGCTGGTCGTCCCCTGTGTTTACCTCTCACAGAAGATTGGCCCTGATCTTCAAATCCCTTGTTTAGCCAAAGTGGTCCTCATGGGACTGCGGCAAGTACGAAGGGGAGAGGAGACAGAGAGTGATGGAGGGAAGCAGAGCTGAGGGATATGTGAGGTTGTAAAGATGGAGAAAGGCAGATAAATGAGAGAAAGAAAGGGATAGGTGGATGGAAAGGAAGAAAAGAGATATTCAGAGAAAAACTGGAGCAGTAGGAGGGAGAAAACCTTTCAGGATGAGACGCCCTTGCCTCCTTCCCCCACCCTCTCCTCTCCTCTCCTCTCCTCTCCTCTCCTCTTCCTCTCCTGGGCCTGATTGAACCTCCTTGGTTGAACTCATCTGGTATTCACAAAGCCCCCCTCTCTTTCTCTCTATCTCTCTCTTTCTCTGACGCCCACCTCTCCAGCTCTCTCTCAGTCATGGATGGAATGGGAGGCTTAGGTCCTTTGTGGATCGCTATCTCTGTCATATTTTGTGACTACACCGCCTCCCACTTCAGCTGGGGGTGGTTAACAGGGGGAGGGGAAAAAAAGAGGACACCTTTTTGATCTTTGCTTCTCCTTTTATCCTTGCTCCCTCCCCCCCCATAATGTGTGTGTTCTTGTGGCAGAGGTAAGTCAGCTGGATACACACCTGAGTTTTAGTGATGTGGGTTAGGTGCCAGCTGAGTGACAAGGATTTGACGATCAGTCGTAAGCAAACAATTGCACCCAAGCAGCGAGGCGTGAGAGACATGAAAGCATCTTCTTTTAGCTCTATTTGAAAGATGAATATTGTTTTTGTTTGTTTTAAGTCCTTAACTTCGACAATGCCGACTGCTACCTTGACATGTTCCCTCCTCACAATAGCTCTCACCCTCATCCTTGTATTTCCAGCTGCAGTTATTTTATGCACTTCTAAAAAAAAAAACCCAAGAGCACCTGCACATCATTTGACTCTAAATTAAATGCGATGGTATCGACAAGTGCTGCAGTACACAGACACAGCTGCGACAAAGCAAGCAAGAGAGGACGTGGGAGGGAAAAACACTGGGGGCGATCAATAAGGTAGTAATGAGTGCTGAAAGCAGCATGGTCATATGAGGCGATATAAGGTGAGTGCTGGAGAAAAGCAGGCAGGTATTGAGGGAAAGATACCAGGCTATGGAAGATAGATAGACAAAAAATAATGTGCATTCATACCTGTGGTTGCATGTGTTCCAGTAGTGACACATGATAGCTGGAGTATTGATTGTTGTTTTCATTGTGACCCTACAGAACCTGGCAGTCATCGTGCCAGGTTCTGTAGGGTTGTCACAGCTCCTCCATGCCCCGAGGTACAGAAACACACACACGACATCAACAGAGAGAAAGCCTCCTGGGCTTTGCAGCGTGGTCCTACCTGCCGAGTTCTTTCCATCACCCCTGCACAGAAAAGGAAACAACCAGCAGAGTCAACTCAGGTGTCTTGAGTTATAATGACCATAAAAGCATGAACCAGGGAACTCAGCATGCAATAGAAGATATGGAGTCAACAGGAACAAATTATTTCATCAGCCATGGTGTCCAGCACAATTTTACCACTTTCCTGTTGAAATAATAACCCTAAACTCTTTGCAGCGTGCAAAGATGGATGTGGGGAGACAAACTGATTCACTGAAAAATGATGAAGGATCTCCACAAAAGTGCACAACATTTACAAGAGAAAAAGAAAACTGTTGCAGTTTCCTGATTAACATTAAAATTGGATTCATTAATTTTAAAGAAACACAAAATACTTGTGCCATAATGAAAGCAAAAGTTTTCAGGGAAGAGACCCTTTTGCTCACATATATCATGATACACTTCTGTAAAGTTAGCTAATTAGCCCTTTGATGCAGCAGCTCTGCCGCTGTCAATGAACCCAGGCTCTGTACATACAAGCTCCTAGATGCTTTTGGAGACTCCGGGCATGTGGATAGAGTCCATCTTAAAAAGGAAGAGGAAAATACCTGTTCAAAAAAATATTCAGCTTTGTCTGGGAAATGCCTGAGAGGCACACAGACACACACACACACACACACACAGGACACACTAACATAGGCAGACACACACACACACACACATATATATATATATATATATATATATATATATAAACTTGCGCTCCATCAAAAACATTGTTTTGGAAGTAATATTTTAGAATTTTGGCAAAGTAAATAATTTCTTAATTTATTTGTTGACCATTTAATGATCATTGGGCTCTGAATTTTATTGCCACACAGAGTCCATCAAACTAAGAGGTATAGAAGATAATTTTGTGTGTACAATGGATAAAGAACAAATTTGTGCACCGATTCCCTGAAAGCTGTTATTTTTCAGTCATGAGTAGTCATGGTCATTATTGTTTTCTCAGTGATGATGCACAAACAAATATTCATACTAAATTTTAACCCTGTGACAGAATGACATGTGAATAAAAGTTCAGAGTTCTGCTCTGGCTGTGCTGTAAAGATAAACAGAAACCCAAGAGTGTGCCTTAAATCAGCTCCTGGTCCTGCAGGTCATGAATCAGTCTTTGGTGAATTGGATTTCAGGACCTAATTAGGTCTCTGTTTCATTGAACATTGGAACACTGATGAGAAACAGTTCTAAGTCAATGTGGTAATAATGTCAAACAGCCAAACCCCCTGCAGTTGGGTGGACTCTTGTATCACAGAAACAGACGAATGCTGCTGCTTTTACGGCACAGGACTCCTTAGCAACAAAAGACTGAACAAAAAGGAAAAGGGTTGAGAAACCGACTCTGGAGGGGTCTGAATCTTTGCTGGTCAAAGAGTCAAATGTAATTCACTCACTGAGAGACTTGCTTTACTTTGAGCACTAAAGAATCCAGCAGTATGCTAATGAGGGCAATAATAGCATCCCAGCACTCCCATCCAGGCCACGGCACATCTCTGGACAGAGAGTTTACTATATACCACTGGTCTATCACTTCTTTTAGTCCACATTATGTTTTACAAGGCTCACTTTTAATGGAGTGAAGTGAAATCAGCTATAGGTAATTTTACTTGATCAATATTTGTTAATTTCATCCAACTGTTGACAACTTTTTTCACCATTTGACATGCATAAATCTATGAGTTCACTGAAAATGGTTCTCCAATACAAAACATGTTACAAATAATAATAGATTTGCATCACAGACAGCTATAAATCCATTTGAATTATTTAGAATATAAATATGTCAACACACTAAGAAAATTAGTCACTTTTGATCAATTTAAGGGCTGTTTGAGTTTTGATTTCAGCAAGGAGCTCACTTAATACTTAATTAATAAGCCTTCAACTACTCTGTTGTTCCATGTGGCTCACAAAATTACACAAAAGTCTCTGCTCCCATGTGCACCTCCTCCAAAATTTTACAATGCATCAAGTGTCATGGAGTGCAAGCCTCATTTTAAGTCCTCTGCACTGGGTGACACCCACTCTCTGAATATTTCTTAGGCATGATTTTCTGTACAATACTGTGACAAAATAGCTCAAAAGACTAACCAAAATGCTCAATTTAAGTGCATTTATAAAAATAAAAGTGTATTACACATTCCTGTCTCACTCAGTGGCAGAATGAACACAAAACAGTCCTTTCCCTCTGCCTAAACTGATTCAGCAGCTGTAAATTCCAACTCTTCTGTTGTCTCCTGGCTCTTTTTTTCAATATTTGCCTTGTAGTCCACTGCTGCTCATCATTTTCAGCTCTACACTCTGAAATTATCTGCTCTTTTTCAGTCATCATAGTTTATTATACACTAACAAGCAGAGTATGCTTCAGGAGCAACATGGACACATCAATGCACAAGTGTATAAGCTAAAGACAGCACAGGGTACTCTGGTGAAAGCACAGTGCTGCTCCGATGCAGGAGTATAAAGCAGACTTATATCAAAATAAGCTTTTCAAATCCTTAAGGCATAAGCAGAGGAGGATGCATACTGCACACACACAACACAGCCTTAACACACAAGTTCAGTAAGTTATCTCATCATTTGATTTTGTAGCCTACTGATTGATGAAATAACTTTTAGTAAAAAAAGGAAAACAACAACAGGTTATTCTTAATCATTCCTCCACACCTACTATTGGACAGTAAAGCAACGTCTAATCACATCGACATACAAACTGTGGTTACCAGGCATCATATTAAAACAAACCATCAATATGTAGTTAGTTAAGGTAATAGTTGTACTTAGAACATGAGAAATGTTTGGCTATGATTAAAATCAAAATTACATATTTTTAGTTTGAAAGAGCATGATCAAATGTTAGAGGTAAATAATAATAATAAGAACAATAACCAACCGTATTACAATTATGTTGCTTCATTACTTGATATAATAGGCCTATACTAACATCAGAAGATAATATTAAGACCCACTAGGTAATGGTGGGGGCAAAATAAAACACTTGACTACTCATTAATAGATAATTGATGACTTTTTTGAAATTTGAATCCTTTGCAATCCTTATAAACCTTTATGAACTATCATAAAAATCTCACTCTGACCTGAGATCAAAACTTGAGAGCCTTGTTAAGATGCTTGTTTGCTAAACTAACTAGCTAATAGTTAGTTTGCACCATGGCCTGTTTCAAGCTAAGTGCTTAAAATTAATCAGCTAACACTAAGTTTAATAATATACACACTTGCTGAACATTTGTTGAAATTTCACAAAGAAATTCACATCTAAAGAAAAGACGAGGAATATATAGAAACAGTTTAACTTTATGTTGAAGCATAAGTTATTGAACAGTTATGCATTGAACTATGTACAGTGTAATTTCATACTCTCTGTTTTTGTGCAATTTATTGATACAAGCTTTTTATTGTATTTTTTCAGTTCTACAGAAACAGCCACCAGTAAAGCCTCCTTTGGAACAAAAACGGTTTTATTGGAATTTTGTTTTCTATCTGTCTAGCCTTGTAAAGAAATGCAATCATGATGACAAAATACCCATCGTCATGAAAAAAAGAGTAGTGAGTGAATCTAAGGTTCTCTTGGTTATATCATCAACTTTTTCTTTTATTTAAACAACTAAAATATACCCATCATCATGAAAAAAAGGATTAAACTAAATTATATAGATGTATGTAAGGTTCTCTTGGCTACATCATAGACTTTTTGCATCCATCCATCCATCCATCCATCATTTCATCAATCCATCCACTTTCCTCTGCCTATCTGGGGCTGGATCTCAATGGTAGCTGACTTAAAAGTTTGACCAAGACACCCCTCCCCCCAATGATACTGTCCAGCTCCTGCTGGGGGATTCTGAGGAGTATCAGGCCCAGAAGGGATATATAAACCCTCTAGTGAGTTCTGGGTCTGCCCTGAGGTCTCCTCCCAGCTGGACATGTCTGAAAGACCTCTAAGGGGAGGTGAGCAGTAGGCATCTTAATCAGGGGTCCGAACCACTCCATTGCTCCTTTCAGTGGAATAGAATGGCAGTCCTTCTCCAAACCTCCACTGGAATAAGACTTTGAGACACAGTTTCTTTTAAAGGAAGACATTTGCTACCAGGTGAAAACAGCTCTGAGACCCACTTTCAGGTTACAACCAGATGAAAACTGCTGGTGTTTAGTCTACCCCAGATAATTATGACATTTCAGCTGACAACCAAACCTGTTAAAGAAAACATAATTGGATTCTTAACTCTGGAACCACACTATTCAGTGATGAGTACAGTTAATTTATGTCCAGGCTGAAATTGTGTTCATCCCTCATCAAAAAAGAAGAATTGTTCAGTATGGGTGACTCATATTAGCTGGCTTTTTCTCTCGAGACGGCATGTCTGGACAGTAGGTTTGTCTGAATGAAATATCTGTACAATTGCCGAAGGGAAGGTCAATAAGTGTTTTACGTTCCTCAGGGGAGACATGTTACCCTGATTGCTGACAATGATGATCCCTTGACTTTTCCTTTAGTGCAAAAGGCATTAAAGAACAAACATGTTCAAAATTAATGACTTTAGGTCAGTAGGTCATGAGGCAGTCAATAGTGAACCAGACCTCTGGAGCTTATTAGGATCCTGCTTCATTAGGACACTGATGAGAAACAGTTTTAAGTCAGTGTGGTAATGATGTAGCATAACAAAATACTTTCCACAAAAATGTGCCTTAATACAAATGCAATCATCCGATTCTCAAGGGAACCATTCAGCATTTTCATAGAATAATCACAGACAAGAGATAACTATATCACATAAATTGAACATTATCCTGATTTACACAATCTAACAAGCAAACTTTGATGACAGTGATACTTCAGGTGGGTGTTGAAGTTTCAGCCATAAAGGAATTACTTCATCAAGCTTGTAAAGTAGAGCTTAGCCCTTGAAACATAAGGCTGAATGGAAATTTAATCACCTTAATTCCTTCAGGGGGATCTGAACCTTTGTTGGTCAAAGAGTCAAATGTAATTCACTCACTGAGAGACTTGCTTTTCTTTGGGTATTGCAGTGCCAGTGGCAGGTTCTAACAGTATGCTAATGAGGGCAATAATGACATCCCAGCACTCCCATACAGGCCACCTGTACATCTCTGGAGGGAGAGTTAAAAATAAATCACTGGCCTTATCCCTGCTTTGAGTCCTACAGACCCACTTACAATGTTTAACCCTTTAGAGTCAGTTTTAACAAGAAGAACAAGACTTAAGTTTGATTATTATAACATATGCCCATGATTAACTTATTCATTACACGAATCCCTGTGAATCGGTTTGTCCACTTACAACAAATTGATTTATTTTAGTCAAAGAGCTCAAGCACACATTACTTGACCTTGAAAGTCATAGTTACAGCTCTACTCCTTAAAACTGCCATAGTTTTTAATCTTTTCCTCCGTTTTAAGTTGCCAAACAAGATGACCAAGAAGAGGAAGACATACTTTATGAATCCCTCATGGAAAATTCAATTCTTTATACTCTGTTGAGGAAACATGCCTCACATAAGGGCTGAAATACTTGTGCACATGCAGATACAAGTCCTATGATCATGCATCAGTGGAGAGATGTCAGAGTGATGGCTTGCTGCTCCTTAAGAAGCGCTTATGAGCAGTTATGGGTTTAAGTGCCTTGTTTAAAGGCATACTGGCAGTGCCCAGGAAGTCAGCTGGCACGCCTCCATACCAAACATAACTTTAAATGTGGTTCAGTCTGGACTTGAACCGACCTCCCTTTGGCCCCCAACCCAAGTCCTTCTGGACTGAGCTACTACCACCCCAAACTACAGCCTTTTCTAATATAGTGATAAAACAACATGCTTACTTCAAGCTTAACGTAGCTGGTTGCATGAATCCTCTGGAAAAGGGAATATTGTAATGATTATGGATGCAGAGTATTACTGATAACCTCTATACCGACTTGTGTGGCACAAACACATAAGCATTTAAATACAATGTCATTCAAATAATGTAAGCAAACTCATATCATACAGTTTTCAAAGAGGAACTGCAGTTTATCTTAACAAATTAAGACATAGAAACATAAACACTTATAAACACTCCCACAAAAGGTAACTGGTTAGCTAATTTACATAATAGCATAATATAATGCTATTATGTAAATTAGCTAACCAGCTTACACTTATATATAAAACTGGTCTGGTACGGCATGTTGGAATGGAAAACCCATCTTATTTATCTTTCTTTGTGAAACAAGCTTGTAGTTACTGTGCCAAGAGGATGGCTGGTGTTAGTTGACATCACTAGCATCACACATCTGTGATATGTGTCAAGATTTAGACAAAAAGCCTTTATTTGTGTCTAAAGAAAGCCACCTTGTTTCTCATCCCCTCTTCTGGCAGGTTTAAAAAAGCTGCCAAGCTTCTTCATTTAAAGCTTTTCAACCAGTCACGTGATCAGTTAATCTATTTCAGCTAAATAAGCTTTAAATCTAAGTATAGTACAAATTCAGTGCAAAAAGAAAATTATAAAGCTAACAGTTTTGTTGTCTTTCACTGACTTTTTAACTATCTTTCTCACTCTCTGGTATCATGAAGACATTTAGATGTTTAGTTTGATTGTTCATGTTGATTCGTGGCCATTTTGCACACATCCTGATAGAGACTCATATGGCTGAAACATATTGAAATGTTTTTTTAAGATTTCTATTAACTACCCCTCTGAGTGTCTCAGACATGTTGTAAAATTTTAAAGATGAATACCCACACTAAAGAGCACTAGAGAAACACTATTTATAACTTTTTTTTTTTTTTTACATTTTCCCCCCTACAAGCAATTCATGCTTCTGAATAGTTGTTAAACAAACAAAAGTAAGTCAAAATTTTGAGATATTTTCACTTGTTTTAAATCAGAAGGAGCCCTGCGGCAAAGATTTTTGTTTAATCTGGCCAAAGTAGTGGTAAAATGAAGGGGGGCTTGATAAAGGGACTGTTGGCAGCATGACATTTCAGCTAATCACCCTCTCTTCACCAGGAGTGTAACCCGCTCTGTCTGTACCAAACATAGTCAGCATAACAACACCAAAAATAAATATAGACTTGAGAGAAGGCACTTGGAAAATTACAAGATTCATAAAGGGCTTCATTTGTCAAAAGCTGTTGTGCTGTATTGCATCAGATTGGACAGATGGTCATGATTTTTGAGTCCGTGCCTGTATCCTTCTCATCATGCTTTGAAAATACCTGCTGTTTACTCAGAAGACAATCTCTTGAAAGAATCTGAAGTCTATTGAGGCAGCACTGTCACCATAATGGACTCTGACTGGCACAAACATCAGCTTGTCTCGCTGAAATGAAGCAAACCTGCTGAGTGAAAGAAAATACTGTGTCAGTTCATATGCAGCAAAATTGGTTTTAAGATGGACTGTAGCAACTGTTTATGTTCATAAGCTGCTGGAAGAAGGATGTTTGAAGGTCTCATGTCCTGAAAAGTCAATTTCCTTTGCTTTTAATGTTGTTAGAATGGGCTTGGGGAGCAGAAGAACATGACACCTTTTACTAAACTCTCAGTTCATGGAGAATTGAGAAAATGCCCCTGAAAAAGCTACTTTTTGGTGTTTATTATGTCACAGCTATACAGCCTCCACCTACATGTGTGTTTTCTGCTCATCACAGGCAGACACTATAATTGTTTTGAATCCCATCCCATCAGACATCATTTGGGCAGCCACTCAGAGCACAGCTGATTGACATAGCTTTCTGCAGCCTCCCCGCTCCCACAGATCTGAGCATTTCCAAAGGGGAGGGAAAAAGAGCTGCAGCCGATCCTCTACAGACACAAAAATGTAATTCTTTTTTTATCAAATTTAAATCAAATCCTTGCATAACAGACACCCAAGACATGATGTAATTACACACACCAGGACATGGGACCCTAATAAAAGAGGAAAACGTAATTTTTTCACAGGAAGTTCAGCATTGTTTGACTGAATACTCAATGGGAGCCATCTTTTAAATTTCAAAGAGCATAAATGTTTTAAGGGCCTTTTCAACCTAATGAGCTATCCCCCAGAATGCTAGTCCATTTCCCACAACGGAGACACGTTACTCAAGGCACAGCCGCACCAAAGATGCCCTTGGGGGTAAATAAAATGCAGGGAGCACATGCAGAGAGGATCTGCATCCACAAACATGCAAAAAAACTAAAAAAGATAAAGCAAAAATGGGTTTGAACAAACATGTTCTCAGCCTCACCTTGTTTACACAGGAACGCAGCTTGAAGTGAAAAAGTGTGGAAAAGTGGAACATTTTTTAACTGTTATGCACCCTCCAAAACACTGAAAACCCATGTCGCTCAGCAGCAGAGAAAACACTGGGAGGCGCGCAGTTACAGAGGAAATCTATGTTTTAACTGGTAAGATTTTCTAGTGACGGGTGTCTATGTGATCCGGCCCCTGAGAGGTCCCTCCTCACAGGGAAGTTCTTTACAGTGCCCCGGGGCTTTTGAGGTGGATTCTGCAGTGCCTGCAAAGCTGGACTTTGCTTATTTGAATGTAATCACAGTGTTCAGCACATACACCTACAATGTTTAAAATGCTGCAGCTATGTTTACGTTTTTTTTTATCGTGTTACAAGAAATCTAGGCAAACAGTGGAAATGGAGAAGTGCTACAGTAGGTGATCAGACAACAAGGTGGCGACCCTTATTAGCATCGATGCCAGGGACAGTGTACAATAAGACCTATATAAATATGACCCTAAATAACAGTGTACACAGAAAAAATCACATGGATAAACAGCTCTGACAAACAAACAAACTTAAAAAGGTCTACAAAATTTTTCTGAGGGAGTTTTTTCCAAAGGGATTAATAAAGTTCTATCTAATCTAATCTTATCTAAAATGATTTAAGATCACAACTGTTGTCACTCCAACTGAAAGACAAGCAAGTGCTTTAAGAGGCTTTATTCTTTGGCTATGATCGTCTCTGCAGTGATTTTATGGTTGTGGATACAGACAGAGTTGCACCATCGGGCACAAAGAAGATGAATGGTAAGGAGTTACAAGTTGTTCTAGACCCTATTGTGTGTTACAAATGTGCACTTTGATTTTCCCTTTGCATGTGGATGCACAACAGTAGAGGGAAAGCATGGTTCCAACTTTTGCAGAGCTTCAGTGGATACAAATTTTCTGTAAGTCTAGTGACACATTTCAGTACTTCTGCTGGAGACTTTCTGCTACTTTATACTTGTGCTTAAGAGTCATCATCGCACTGTGGAAAACTGTTCATACATAAAGATCCACTTTGAATGCGTTTTTCAATGAGTGTTTTACCTTCTTTTTTCAATTATCTGTTTTGATAAAGCAAGGACTGTTACCAGTGAATCTAAACTTCTAAGAAATTAGGTTAAAAATGTCCATACTTATATTTTAAAAAGAGTTGTGAATAAAAAAAATCATTTATTTCGGTCCAAGTTCAAGTACATTTTTAAAGTATTAGTCTCATCAGTAATAAAAGAATGGACAACAGATTAAAGTTTTATTGACAACTTCAACAACCAGACCTCTGTCACATTGAGAGTTTGAGGCTAGACAGACTGGTACAAAAACCACTTAAGGCACAACTTCATGCACAAACACCACAGCTCTCTTTAAGGAGCAAATTAAAAAAAAATGTTCAGAGATCACAGCCTTTTTAAAAACCATTAGCTACATAACACTCTGGTCTATTTCTTCATGTATTAGCAGAAAAAAATAAACCAACGACAGAACATATTTCAAGGGTAACCTCTCACCAGCTTACTTTTCTTTTAAATATCCAGACACCACAGGATACAGAAATAAAGACCTCTGACAAATGCCAGTCTCTATGTAAGTGGCAGTAAACACTGTGTTTCTATAATCACTGCTGGATGTAACTTGCCTGGCTCTGTAAATCTTTTGTTCAACAGCTCTGGCTGTGTGTTACCAGAAAAGCATACAGTTATAAAAAGGCAACAATATCCATCATGAGCACCGTGTGAATATTTCAAACTACTTTAAGAACAATCATATCACTTACATGTTTTGAATTTGGTTCTGTCATCAGACTCCTCGCAGATTGATTTTACAAGCTGACTTTATAAAGTGATAAAGTAAACCCACTGCAAGAGCCTACAAGGATGCTGGGGTGTTTAAGGAGAAAAAATAAGAGTGCAGTATTGATGCAGGGCAGAGCTGGCAGAGACAACGCAGGGAAAATAAAACAAAATCTTGCAACTTCGATGGGCCGCAAACTGATAGGTTATTGAAAATGATGCATTTCAGAAATGAAGTCACTGAAGCTTGAGTTGTCTGAACTATTTTCTTTCTATATTCAACTATTTACCTGTTTCCAAAAGAGAACACTTTCTTAACACCTTGCTTATAAACAGACCCGTCTCTCCCTATACGCAGAACATACACAGTATGCAATGTCAGCTGGTCATTTCAAGTCAAAAATGAAATAAAATCTTCTGAAAATGGCATCTAAGGTTATTAAGTATAACTGTATTTTTTATATAAGCGAAAGCACTGGGAATGTTTCTTCAAAAATGAAATAAAGTTAAATTTTACCCATTACTATTTACTAAAAAAGTTACTGATTCATCAAGCATTTCATTGATCAGTTATTATAATAGTAAGACTTTAAATAATGTAACACCTTACTTTATTAGTTGCTCATAAATAGTTAACTTTTTACAATGATGAATTACAAGTAGTTAGTCTCTACCCAACACTGTTAATTTAGGACTTAACTGTTCCTTAGATTTATTAAGCTAATATAGAATTTAAAACTTGGTGTCTGTATCTGTACTGCCATCTATCTCTATCTGGAGTCTTACAGGAGCCATCAGTTTTCATTTGGCATGACTGGCTCATAGTTTGGACCCATTATTAGAATAATCTGGGATATTTTTTTTTTCTTTTTTTGTAGAGCTGCTAATCCTCTGTGAGTATTCCTACTATTATAAAGGTATAATATTGTAAATGTATTCACCAACTGTGTTTTATATGCCTGCATGTTCATACTTGTTAATAACCACAAAAAACACAGCTTGACATGAGCATCCTTATTTTTGTGGCCATGTGGTCATAAAAGTATGAAATGGATTATCATTTTGGGATCAGCATTATAATCAGAGTTATATTTAGGGGAACATAAAGGTCTATTTCAAATTTAATGGAAGTAATAATTTAGGCTTTTCACTCAAAACCACAAATGCCAACCTCATTACAGTGACAGTGGGAAAGTCAGAGGATCACTTAAGCCATTAAAATCATTTTGCAATGCACCATGATTGTCTGTGCTAAAGTTTTTGACATGATATCCATTAGTTTCATGACATTCTCAAAAGGACTAGAAATGTCCAAATAATGGAGGAGCTGATGTAAAGGTCAGGTGTCACCAAATTCACAGGGAGTTGGGGTGTTTGGAGAATTAAGAGGGTAAAATATTACCCCAATGAACTTCATAGTTTTTAACCTAAATAAAGAAATTAAATTTGAATAGAAACAGTGTTTGAAAACCACAGAGGATCCAGATTAGCTGACTGAGCAGCATGAATAAATCGAAGGAAGATGCCAAAGTGTGTTGGGAAGAAAGTCAGAGGCAATAAGTTCAGACGACTTCATCTTACCAATATCTTAAATCAAGAGGAGAGACAAACTAAAGCTGAACAACAATGGTAGAAAACGATATTTGGAATTTTTTTTCACCTGATACATAAGCTACAAATCTTTGTAAGGACACTATAAGAAAAATGCTGAATGTTTTTAAATTCATCAATTCACACTTAAATTGAAAAGCTATACATCTGATATTTGATATGATATGACCGGAACACTTCAACACACATGTAGCGGAGGAACAAAAATGCCGACAGTATTGGGTAGAGGGACACATTTCTTCATAAATTTTACGGATAAACCTGCAGCTTGTAATTGTGCCACTTCTAGCCCATGAATCAGCTCCAAATACATGTAATGTTTCATTTGGTCTATCACCATCCCTATGATTGTATCTGCCAAATAAACAAAAAGATAAATGCTGTGTTCTGCCCACAACTCACACACTTTTGTGTGTCTGGCAGGTGTTCCAAAACAATCAGCAAAACATCCCCTTAGCTGAGGTCTGAGTATGACTCCAGGGTATTAACAAGGATCAAGGCTTGTAGGAATAACTTCATTTCAAATGTCTATCAGACTATCGGTACTTAGATTGTAGATCATGTTTGAAAAGAAGTGTCCCATCAAATGTATGGATTTTACATTAAGATAAATCTAATGAGCATTTTTTTGACCTTATAATTAAAACCAAACAAGCAATACAAGAAATGTTAGACACTTAGATAGATAGATAGATACACTATATTGCCAAAAGTATTCGCTCACCTGCCTTGACTCGCATATGAACTTAAATGACATCCCATTCCTAATCCATAGGGTTCAATATGACGTCTGTCCACCCTTTGCAGCTATAACAGCTTCAACTCTTCTGGGAAGGCTGTCCACAAGGTTTAGGAGTGTGTTTATGGGAATTTTTGACCATTCTTCCAGAAGTGCATTTATGAGGTCACACACTGATGTTGGACGAGAAGGCCTGGCTCTCAGTCTCCGCTCTAATTCATCCCAAAGGTGCTCTATAGGGTTGAGGTCAGGACTCTGTGCAGGCCAGTCAAGTTCATCCACACCAGACTCTGTCATCCATGTCTTTATGGACCTTGCTTTGTGCACTGGTGCACAGTCATGTTGGAAGAGGAGGCCAGCTCCAAACTGTTCCCACAAAGTTGGGAGCATGGAATTGTCCAAAATGTCTTGGTATGCTGAAGCATTCAGAGTATCTTTCACTGGAACTAAGGGGCCAAGCCCAGCTCCTGAAAAACAACCCCACACCATAATCCCCCCTCCACCAAACTTTACACTTGGCACAATGCAGTCCGACAAGTATCATTCTCCTGGCAACCGCCAAACCCAGACTCGTCCATCCAGATGGAGAAGCGTGATTCATCTCTCCAGAGAACGCGTCTCCACTGCTCTAGAGTCCAGTGGAGGCGTGCTTTACACCACTGCATCCAGTGCTTTGCATTGCACTTGGTGATGTATGGCTTGGATGCAGCTGCTCAGCCATGGAAACCCATTCCATGAAGCTCTCTGTGCACTGTTCTTGAGCTAATCTGAAGGCCACATGAAGTTTGGAGGTCTGTAGCGATTGACTATGCAGAAAGTTGGCGACCACTTCGCACTATGCGCCTCAGCATCCGCTGACCCTGCTCCGTCAGTTTACGTGGCCTACCACTTCGTGGCTGAGTTGCTGTCGTTCCCAAACACTTCCACGTTCTTATAATACAGCTGACAGTTGACTGTGGAATATTTAGGAGCGAGGAAATTTCATGACTGGATTTGTTGCACAGGTGGCATCCTATCATAGTTCCACGCTGGAATTCACTGAGCTCCTGAGAGCGACCCATTCTTTCACAAATGTTTGTAAAAGCAGTCTGCATGCCTAGGTGCTTGATTTTATACACCTTTGGCCATGGAAGTGATTGGAACACCTGATTCTGATTATTTGGATGGGTGAGCGAATACTTTTGGCAATATAGTGTATGTGTGGTTTACTAAGTGTCAGAGAAAAAGTTTTCAAGCCTTCTAAGCCTTACTGTCTTTGTTAGTTGTCCAGTATGACTCTCTTGATGAAGAAACTTATGTTACAGGAAACAGACCCATTATCACATTTGCCAGGACAAGAGTAAATGTTTTTAACACTCTTTCAGTCTTTCGTATCAGTTCAGGGATTGTTAATGAAATGGACACAGTTTTACATGTACTGCTGTATCACTGGTATTAAGCAAAACAAACAATATCAAACCCAAAGAGTCAACACATTTACAGGTAGACTAACAGCAGGTTGCAGGTCCTTTTTATACCTGACATGTGAGTGGCCAATGGTAATGAATTTTGGTAACGCAAAAGTAATCTACCCTGTTAGTTTCATAACGTAATGCAGTATGTCAGTTATGTTGGTCAAACAACACCTTGTTCAGACTCACAACATAACAAAAATATGGCAAAGAAAAAATAAAACTTTAAGTAACAACTTTTTCCAACATATTTTAATAGGAGCTGCCTCTCTGTAGATTCCTCTTCTTGTTTGTTTTTTTAGCCACACACACAGATTTAAAGCATGATTCAATAGACCATGTCAGCCATAAAAATAAGATTTTCGCACTTGACAACCTAGAGTCTGAAACTCCTCCACCATAAATGATTATTTAAAGAAACAGAAACTGTCTTCCCACCAACAGAGACACAATCAGTGCTAATCTCCACCTAAATTCTTCTCTTTGGTACTAATAGCGTGGCGTATCGACATTTCATTCCCACCCTGCTGTCTACAGCTCTAGCACGATGAGTCACATCAAATCAAACTCTATCACACATCAAGCTCATAAATGATTGGAGGTGTCACGAGTCAGATTCTTTATTATCTGGAAAGTATTACCTTCTTTCACCTCTAATGTGTCTTCGCACTCCCTCTTCTACTAGCTGCCTAAATCGCATTCAACACTTTACTTCAGATCTACAGAGAGCATCAGGCAGAGGTCATGCAATCATTAGGTGCAAAAAATAGTCTGCTGCTTCTTTCTTTGCAGGAGCAGATTGATGGTTTAGAAGCTTTGCAACAATCTCAGGAGGAAGGAGGGTTTCAGTTTGGACCAAACTGTTGATCAAGTGTAATTGAGTGCCCACAAATGCTTAAATAAATGTCCTTTAAGACTTCAGGCATCATTGATTCCCTCCCCGTATCCCCTCATTAACTGTGTTCTTTCCTTTCCAGTTCATTTCTCTCTCCTCTGAAACCTTTTCTCTCCATTACAGGAAGTTGTTACAAAACTCCAGAAGAGATGGTGGCTGTGCTGCCACCAGTTGAAGGGAGCCACTTTATGCTACCTGTTACAGATCACTGAGCTTTGAATACTGGAGAAATAATAGACCCACAATGTGAATAAGACACACTAAAGATGTTCTCTGGGAAGCTGCATCACATAGTAACAAGTAAAAATACCATCACCCACACATATGATGCACTCTTTGCACCAACCAGAACCAAGATGCATCATCGCTCCAAGTTTAATCTCGTACACACTGTACAGAGACCAACAAGCCCTCACACTCATAGGAAGAATTATTCACTTGTCAGAGCCCCCCTCCTTTTGTTTTTTATAATCAACAGCCTGTATGGTTGAGTTAAGGTGAGAAATACTTACAAGGAAGGTCAAAGTGTGGGTCTTTGGGTATGTGGGTTTCAAGTTTATAGAAATTATCGTTTTCTGTAGCTTTGATGAAATTAAACAAGCCTGTTTATTTTTACTGGACATTTCCGCAACATAGAGCAACGTTGATAAAGGTGATAACCAAACTGATCTAAAGGCTTATTGACTGTGACAAATGCATATAGTATCCCTAATCAGAAACCTTTGTGATTGACATGGGCAGCCCCTTCTTAGTGTGTGCTTTGGTCCCCTCCTCAATACTGCAGTGTAAACACAGAGCGGTCCTTATACTTGGTCTGAAGTCTAAAGTCTGTAGCGCGGAGTGTCTCTGCTATCTTGAGGACGCATCAGAGAGATTGGCACAGCAGTACACATCTACCATTAAGTATCAGAGCAGCTTTTGAAAAAATCAGTTTAGTTTGCATTGGGGTGGAAAGCTGAGAGACAATGTGCCTTTTTTCCATCACTCCTAGGCGATAGTGCACGTAATGCTCAATAAACAAGATACACACAGGATTAAAGACTTTGTCAAAGCACAGAGCCACTTTTATAATACTGTATTGTGTACATACTAATGAATCTCACCAATTTTTATGCTCATAGATTATAAAACAGGCTGTCCTTTTTTTTTTTTTTTTTTTTTTTTTCTGCACAGGCAGTAGAGAACAAAGCCATGGATTCCAGCAGGACAATGAAAAAATAAAAGCTTAAAGCCAACAGGCATTTGTTGTACAGTTAACAGGTCTATCATAAACATAACCCTGCTTGATTCTGACAGCTTTAACTGGAGTTTCAAATAATAATTTGGGTTTTGCTTTCATCTTTTGGATTGTTTCTTACGTACATCCATGTATAATCAAGGCACATAAACCTTGATTATACATGGATTATATTATACATAGCTATAACCTATACATTATACCCATGTATAATCAAAGCACATAAACCATCCCTTTTGTGCACTGCCCCTGGTGTTGTGCTGAGAACACTTGTCCTTAAAATACTTAAATATAGACTGGCATAACCCAAACTGCTGTGCACTACATGATTTTAGAAAATTTGCTTCCCGCCATCAAAATAGTGCAGTGAAGTAGTTCTAGTTACAACAATTAACTATGTAAAGGGTTAAGGGGTCTTGTAAATATTTTTATGAACAGACAAGATGGCTACTGTTGATAGAAATTCTTTTTAATTTTTGTCACTAAACAACAAATTTTTGATGGCATTCTGTATGAAGATGGGTAAGACACAATTTTGGCTAACTGAAATGTACCTGTTTTCTTTGTTGTATAATTGTGTAAAATTGTGTACAATGTGATTTAAACATGATATTCCGAGCACACTGACAAAGACCTTGTGTAAATTAGCTTAAATTTCAGTTATGTCTTTTTTACAAACACTGAATCTTCTTGTATATCTTGCACAGGTATTCTCTCACATCAACAGTGTGAAACTAATTTCTTCTGTGGATTTTGCTCTTTTTAACTGATCACTCTGTTTGAAATATCAAAGCAAAAAACATTGATATGTTCTGTGAAATAAGGGTTTGAGTTCATGACACTATAAATACATGTGACTTGTGCACAGGAACTCAGACAAATTGTTATCTAACAGGTCAGTCCAATCTAGGAGGGAAAAATGAGTTCGAGGCCAGAGAAATATTGAAAGAAATGTATGAGTAAAGCCTGAACCAAATTCTATTGGCTTAGGATCCTGAATCAAAGCCAAACAATTCACAGAGTGCACTGGATGTGAAGGGGCTCCTCTCAATGACTCTAGGGCAAGAAATAACAGCAACTCACAAAAATGCATGCTGCTACAGGGACCTGAGGATTAATATTCTGTGGCTTACAA
This sequence comes from Cetoscarus ocellatus, assembly GCA_037902135.1. Taxonomy (NCBI): domain Eukaryota; kingdom Metazoa; phylum Chordata; class Actinopteri; order Labriformes; family Labridae; genus Cetoscarus; species Cetoscarus ocellatus. Next base: position 527,332 of record JBAMNC010000415.1, read on the forward strand.
ATTTCACTAGATTTTCACCATTCAGCGAGTGGTTCAGAGCTACACAGTTTAAAAAGATGGAGCACCTTGGAGCTTTGCTGATGTGATTTCTGTGAAAAGGTAACAACACCTGAAAAGAGTTTGGAATTTGGGATAGAGACACACAGTGAGTAATGTGAGTTTCATATGGTACACTAGTAGTACATTTTTCATTTAACCTTTTTACATCTCTCTGCTGGGGGCTGGCACTGTAATTTACTAGTAGTTTTGTCAACCTGCTGAAAAAACATTTGTACAGTTTCACTCCTTTCTACCAGCTCCCAAAAGAAATATCTTCTTAACTGGTCTGTATTCCACTGTATTTACAAGGTAGCTAGCTAACCATATCCAATTTAATCAACAAAAAACTGTTTAAAAAAGGAAGTAACAATAGTAAGCACAAAAATCACTGCAATGACGTGATAGAACATATTATCTGTGTATTACTACTGACCTATGCTTTTCATTGTTTTTTCATCTTAATAAAGTGGGTCACAATAATTCTTCACCCCCACTGTGAATGTCGCAGAGATGGAATGGGGGAACAAGCTGATCCCCTCTTTGTTCCATCTCCAGAGGTACAGCAGGATGTGATATTGGAGAGAGGGACCCAGCAGGAGACAGGAGCGCTGCGGGTAAGTGTTTCTGCCTTTGTGTGTATGTGCAAGGCATGCGCCATGACCCATGCATCCAAGCAGTGTGAATCAACACAGATGTTGCAGCCTCACAGAACTAATTTGAAAGTCTCGAGATGTACATACAACAGAGTGTTTTTGTGGCTGTTTTGCATAAACGCACTGTGATAGGGCTAGTGTCCGAAGCTCAGTGCATTGGTTTGTTTTTTCAATTGGTTAAAACCAGGACAGACCTGTTCAGTACATGGAGTCTCATCAGTAAAAGCTGGGACTGGGCCCGAAGAACATGGAAACTCAATGGTCTCAATAAAACCAAGACATATGGTCACCTTATACAAGCAGCTGAATGCTAAATTATGTTTTTTAGCTTGCTGCTAAACCTGCTTTATTCCATACTTTATACAAGATTCATTGCTGCTAAGTGCTACGTCAACAAACTATTCAAAAAGCTTCTTGAGGTTTATTTTATACAAAGACTTGTCCACCATAGCTGCTAGATGCTCCATTGTGTTTCAGATAGTCACTCACCTTGGCTGTGCTCTTAGGTGCTGGCATGTTCTCTGTTAGCTCTATCATAGAAAATCCAAACAATATCGAAGTCGAAGTCGAAAAGTCATTCTAATGCTTTGTGGCAACCCAGTCTCTGTGTTTTATGAAATAGTTATGAGATTTTATCTACTGAGTCATGCTATACAACTGGAATTTTCCTCTTTTTGAAGTGCAGCACAAATTTTAAATCAAGCTGCAGGGTTTGGTGATTATTATCTGACTACAGGCTAAGAGAGGCTCCTTTTGGATACAACTCTCCATAGGTTTTATTGTAATAGGAAGGAATTTGAAATAGCCATAACGTGAAGTAATATGGATTGAGTTTACTTTGGATAGAGACATTTAAATATTATTTTCTGCTCTGCAAACACATCAATTTTGTGTTTATTTGTGTTTAGCATGGTTGGCGAATTGACTTGTACTTTCTAGAATTTAGAGTGTTTGAAACCACTCTCTATCCTAGCACAGTTGCTTCAATTTAAATGCAAATTGACTCCCATCATAAGCCTTTTAGAGCAAATTTCAAAAAGACTGCACTGGTGTTTACAAAGGAATCAGTACACCCTAGAAATGTGAACGCATTAGCTTATTGAAACAATGAATCAAAGTGTGACTGAGTGACATATACTCTTCACTCAATGTAGCAATGAAGAACAAATGACTGGCACACATTCTAAGGCTTATATAGTTAATTAAGACGTTGCTATTATCTAGGTGTTAGGAAGTGTACAAGAAAAATCCTCTACTGGCATTATTAAATTAAAATAGTGATATAACAGAAAAGAAAACACATAATGCAGTTTATGTTTTTCATTTGCTGAATGTAAATGACAGGCTTGCTCAGCCTTGTAATTCCACTCTCTTATGTTGTACCCATACTCTGTGGTGGGCTAATGCTGTGCTAAGTTTTTCCACAAGCTGCTGAGGGATTGTGATAAAGAAGCTCTGCTGTCAAAGGGTGCTTGGCTTTTTTTCTGCTCTGTTGCCTTACCAGAATGTCGCTCTGTTAACTAACCTCCTGTAAATGGCAAGCTTTCTTGTGTCCTTTCTTTTCTGTACTCTCTCAGTGAGAATAATCCGCTATTATACATACGCAAAAATGCATGCCATGAGCCAAGCCAGGGGCTCTCAGAAGTGTCTGTCATCATATCCCACTTGATCTGAGAGGGTAATTCACCTAAATTTGCAATTTTCACAGGCAAATAGTCTTTCTGATTGACATTTAGAAACATTTTTTGGGTCCTATTAAAGCAAGCATTTGTAATACAGATTCCAGTGATAGAATTTTGCTGATCCTGATTTCCTCTGTCAGGGCCCAGGCACAGCATTGGTCCTGATAGGATACTAAATTACACAGCCCAGAGTCTAATTTACCAAAATGATACTTTGACAAATTTTGGGTTTAGGTTTCCAGCCTTGAAAGTTAACAACATTTTAATGTCAAAATATAATAAATACATTTTTTTCAGTTTTACAAAGGTCACCCTGACTGATAACCTGACACACCAGATGGACCACTCACTAATTTTCACTAGTCCGTCAGGGAAAGAGCCCACAGAAAGTGTGAACCTTTCAACAGCATATCTGGCAGGTGAGTGTATGGAGTGTAAGCCACTATGAAAAACAAACTCAGTTTAACATGTCACCAGAGGAGTAAAAATATTTTTTTCTATATGGAAGTTTGTAGTGTTGTCATTTGTTTTTTATTTAATAAAGAAATGCAGTCAAATTGTGATAAACCTTCTACTGAAGCTTGTTAGCACCTATGCTAATCTCTGTACAAGCAGTCACATCTTGCTCCATAGGACACTGATTGGACAGAGCTGTTTGGACTGCTCACAACTGTTGTAGATGTGAGCTTGGCAAGATGTATCTGCCTGATTACAGAAACTGAATCAGGAAGCTCCATCTGTACTGCAAAGGTCATCTGAGTAATGATCTCACAGATAATAAGCTTAATTCATCTAGAGATTCAAACTGATTGTAAATCTTTTTTTGCTTGTTTTATTTGACTTAACAGCCACTATTTCAAACTGGAGAGGGAGGGTGTTTCAGGTAAAACTGCAAGTATTACCAGATGGTTTTTGACCTCTGCGAGGTAAGGATGGGAGTATAGATACTGCATTATCAAAGTTTCAGTACTTAGACAAGTCCTCATTTGGTACTGATTACTTCCATAAAATATCAATACCAAACTAGAAAAGCACTCAGAGAGCGCAGACCTCCACCAAGCAGCTTCAGCCCACTTTGGCAAAAATGGTCCTATCTGGCAATGTTAAAGAATTCTTTAAACAATTCCTGTATCCGGATGGGGATTCGGATCAATCCCAAAATCTAATCATTTCTTCCTTATCCCATTCCACACATTTGCTGAAAATTTCATCCAAATCAGTCCATAACTTTTCAAGTTATCTTGAACACAGACAAACAGACAAACAGACAGACAAACTAACCAACGCCGGCAAAAACATAACCTCCTTGGCAGAGGTAATGAATGCTCTGACAAAGCTGTGTCATGTGACTGTGGTGATAAAGCAAATGTTTCGTATGACATGTAGTTACTCAATACACACGGACCGGCTGTGGCTACAATTTCAGAAATAGTGAGGTAAAAAATGTAGGGGTATGGACTCATCGCCTACAGACTTTTTTCTTTTTTGTTTTCTTGATTTAAATGTCATAATTAATCATAGTGGTACATTATAGATGTGCGTCAAATAGCAGTTCACTATCATGACAGTTTTCCGTGTTACACATCATAGATTGTGATCAGACTAATTAAATGCAGTATTTGGCAGAGAGAGCAGAGAGCAGTGGTCATGGGAGTGGAAGATAAGGTAAAAGTCTGAAAAAAAGACACCCAGTCTCTGAATACAATGTCTCTAAGAGTGTGAATATCAATTGGTCACTGATTACAATCATGTATGTACCGATAAAACAAGAGGGCTTCGAATAGTTTATGTCTTAGATCTTATGGAGCATGGATGTTACAGACCTTAAGACAGGAGGAGATTTTGACCCTAAAAAGCTGTCCAGACTGAAATGTGAAATTAATTATTTTTTCAAGAACTGCTGCCTGCCGTTCCTTTGAATGCCAACCCAGTCCCAGAACCTTCAGGTGTTGAGCTGAGAGGCTCCCATGGTCAACAGTTCAATTTCTGGTCCTTGAGAAATAAACATCTTTAAAATTGTTTACTTGTAACCAGTGATTTTCACAACAGAAAAAAAAAAAAGTACTCTGTTGAAAATGAAATTTAGAGAATAGCATAACTTCTGATGCTCACTCTACAAGGTCAAGGACAGTTTCTTCTGTTTGTTTTTCTTAAATGAGTCTCGAGGAGGTTTTGGGGATCTTCCCAGGAAAATGTATTTGAGCATAAATTTAGTTTCAGCTCTCCCAGAATCCTGCTCCCAAACACTCTTCTTCTTCATCTTTGTCATTTATTGGCGGTGCATTACTGCTGCCTGTTAGACTGGAATGTGGAGCAGGAAATTGGTCAGAAAACCCCAAATTCTCATACTTTTGCTTGTTTATCCTTTTTTTCCCTACTTTGCTCATGTACTTTTCTGACTAACTGATGTAATGGAATAAAGCAGGCCTGTCACAATAATCAATAACCGCATGATAAATAAAAACGAACTCGATAATTCTGCCGGCCTCAATATATTGACATGTGCATGCGTGTTTAATTTCCTCCTCTCTCTCTACCAAACAGGCTGGATGACAAGAGGGTTCACTCTGTGCATCTGTCTCAACACCTGGGCGCGTTGGTTCTATAGCTGAATGAACAGAGTGAGTGAACCCTCCTGTCAGGCATTCAGTCTCTTTGGCTCAGTGGGGGAGGCGGGGCCACTAGCGCGTGCACACGCAGAGTGCTGCAACTGAGCGTCATGAGGAGTAACAAGCAAGCAAATGCAAATATGAATGAAGGCAAGAAAGCAATGGTTTCTAAGCCGAATGCCACAGCCCCAGTGTGGGAATATTTCGGTTTTAAACAGAATGAACAAGGTGAGCCCATGAACACCGACGAGCTGATATGTCGCATTTGTTCAAAAGTAGTGGCTACGAAGAAGGGGAATACGACCAATTTGCATGCGCATGTAAAACACAACCATCCTGTCCAGTTTTCCCAATTGGGAAAAAATCTGCCGCTCAAGGTGCAGCGGAGCCTTTTTATTGTTTCTGGTTATGATTGTGATTTTTATTTGGAGTGTGCATTTTTTGCTAAAAGAGACTGAGAGTCCATTTTATTTTCATTGGGTTTTTTTGTCCTTTTTTGTTTAATTATTAGGTTGTTTGTTTGTCTGTTTAATATATTTTATTTAAAAGCTCTTGACATTCCAAATACAATGTTTAATACCCTTGAGATATTAAAGTTTATTGCTTTTGATATGGTGTACTCACATCATTATGCCATATATTATCATTACATTAATGAAAAAATGGTCTCAAAATAATTGACAATAATATCATTTATCAGCAATAATTTGTGGGACAATTATTGTCCAGCAAAATTTGTTATCGTGACAGGCCTAGAATAAAGTAAAGCAAACTAAAACTGTATGCACTAATTAAACAGATTATTTGGCAAAATGCGAGTTTTTAATAAATTTGATTTCTTACAATACAATAATGGCTTTTGTTTGATAAAAAACTAGAAAAGCACTCAGAGAGCGCAGACCTCTGCCAAGGTGATCCGGATCAGTCCCAAAATTTAATCAGTTCTTCTATATCCCATTTCCAACAATTCCTGAAAATTTCATCCAAATCCGTTCAGAACTTTTCAAGTTATTTTGAACACAAACAAACAAACAGACAAACGGACAGACAGACAGATAAACGCCAGCAAAAACATGACTTTTTTGGCGGAGGTAATGATTAGGTTATGCTGTTTACATGACCCCTAGCTTCATATAATAATCAGTCATAAATGTGCATGGAAACATTTTCATTGCCTCTCTATGCCTTAGAATGCCTCACATCAAGGTAAAAGCAGCTGAGGGCTGTGATCTTTTGTTTTCCCTTTCATTATCCTCTTGAAGAATGATTAATTGGCCTGTGGATTATTAGGATTCAGCCCCGGCCAGCCCCTGTCCATTTCAACTGCTCAGAGAAGTGACTGCTGATTGAGGATAGAGACTGACCCCTGATCTCTTGATTTGCTGCACTTCACTGAGAAAAGCAATCTCCTCATTACTCCTAAGTTGTCACTGGCATCAAAGAGGATTTCCAGACTCTTTCTTTAAAGAAAAAAAAAAAATCTGTCCTGGGTAGATCGAGTTTGTACTTTTAGAAGACAGAAGGAAAAACCTACCCCTCTGCTGCTCCAAGGAAAATTCAATTTCAGATTACGCACGTATCACATCTTCCTTTGTCATTACTGTGTTCAAACATATCTTTGGTCTTCATCTATCTTATTTTCTTTGTCAGGAAAGCAAACAGACATTGTGTGGGCTTGATAAATATTCACCTCTGAAATTCATACTTCTCCAGTTTAAAGCTTTTCCGATGCAAATCTCTCGGCTGATGTGAAAAAGTTAGGATCAGTTACATCACTGCCTATTTTTCTGAGCTGCTCAGGTGCGGCTTTGTATTTTCTGCCTGGGCCTTTCAGACTCCACAGAGGCTGAGTTAGTGTTTAAGCACAGCAGCGGCATGAAGTTGTGAGCTTTTACTTGTCATTGAACCCTTCTCTGAAACTGCCGCAGCTCTCAGCAGGGGGAACAGAGTTAAAAAAGAGATGAGGGGAATAGTAACAGCTTTCAGTTTTTTCCTGTTTGAACTGTAAGCTTTCGTAAACAATCCCCTTTGGCATGGAGGGTGACATTTGCACGCCATTGAGCCACACGCAGGGCAATAAAGAGTCCTGTGTTGACCCCTTGCTTATCTCTCTGTGACCATAATGCCACAAAAATGTTCTGTTTGTCGTCCAGAAAAAGGTTCTTTTTGTTGATTCTTACTGCTCCATCGCACAATATGACGATATTATGCCTGTGAGGGATTGTGGATGCTCACTTTTGCTCATTTTTGATTCAAAACCCAAATTCTCTTATAATTAGAATTACTTTGTGTCCTGGTATCAAATGAAGGTTAGTCAAAGCAAAGTGGCTACAATTACAATTATTACAATTATCATACTCTTGATCAGTGGCGGTCAGTAACACATTACAATGATTTAAGTTCTGTACTTTACAAGAATTTGAGCTTCTTTTCTTAGACATTTTACTCCACCACTGACTTCCTTTAAAGCCTCTAGAAACACAAATCAACAAAAAATGTCTTTATGATCATATATATAAACTATGAACTACTCAAAAATCTTAGGAATGATCTTGGCACAGTTTTTAAAACATCCGCTGCTAAATTTTCAGGGTGCTCAAAAACTGGATGCAAAGTGGGTGGGCTTTAGACAATCATTTATTGTGTAATAAATAACTTGGCCAGTAAAAAAGATAAACACCTACTCCTGCCCACTCAAAAGCAACAAAACAACTTTACTCCCACTGAATCATCCTTTCTACGTCAAAGCAATAATGACCACACCAACACAGTCCTGAGAAATAACCTTGGTTGTAAAATAAGCAGTTTGGAACAAGATTTTCCAAAACGTTTCTATAGAGATGTTTTTTCTCTAAATTTTAAAGGATGATTAATGACACATTGAACTTTGATATTCTGTTTAAATTCTAAAAATTTAAAGTCATGTTCAAAGAGGCTGTAAAACCTCACAAAGCACGACTAGAATATGGACTATAAATACATTAAAAAAATGTTAATCAAAACATAGGAAAATACTAAAAAGCTATGTGCCACTGCATTATTAAATTACTGCAGAGCATTAGATATATATATATATATATTTTTTTTTTTTTATTTACCACACTTTTAGCTCTAGGCTGGGCCGAATAAAGGGATTGCTTACACATTTAGGTTAACTATCACTACTATCACTAATCCTGCTCCTTAGTGCTAAGGGGCCAAACATGTCCAAGAAAATATCCTTTACACCAATATACCACCACCACCATGAACCATTAGAGGGGTGATCCAGTGGGTTCATGTTGATTGCGCCAAATGCTAATTCTATCATCTGAATGTTTCTGCAAAGTAAATAGTTCCAGTTTTTTTTATGTATTCTCAGACAATTTTATGGTAGTCTTTAGCAACAAAAAATGAAATCAGCAACGTTACTAAATGTAAAGTAACTGAATAAATTATGAGACACCAAACTCTTTCACTGTTATGCTACAGTAATACCGTTAGCTGACGTTCTGTAACAAGAAAGATACATGGCTCTTGATACTGACATTTGTCTTAACAGTCAAAGGAGTTGGTCACTGCTTTACTAAACACTCTACAAAGGGGCCTACTGAAGAACACATTGTAAACACATACACAGACAGAAAGAGAGGAGAGGACAGAGTTTGTCTACTGTTTGTACTGTTACAAGTCTAAATTAGAAATGCAATATTTCATCCTCATGGACTAACTTACAACAACAGCAGCAGAGGTCAAAACTAAAGAAGGCCACAACAAACCACACAAACATCTAGCAATATAAACCCTTTTTATGACAACAATCTCTCAGAGTAACAGATACAGGGGACACTATACTGTAAATCCAATAGTCCGGTAGAATAAATAAATCACAAAGGAAGGAAAAATAAATAAATAAATAAATAAATAAATAACTAAGTCACACAAGCTCAACATTGTCAGAAATTAAGTATGATATTACTCACCAGAGCATAGGGTCATGGCAAAAGAAAAGAAGTGAGGCTGTTCCTTCCTTTGAACAAACGTGTTGATATCTGTAGTCCAGTGTAATAAATTTCATCATCCAACAGAGCAGGTAAAGTGCCATCCTCCACCTGTCTGTTATGCTGCTCATTGGAGCACCTGCACGCTGTCAGGTTATACAGTGACACTACTCCTCCATGTCAGCTGGTTTAGATGCACTGTCCAGATGACTCCCACTCTGAAAATTCCTCAGCCACATATTGGAAAACAGAGTTTTGTGGTCTTCAGGATGCCAATCAAAATTTTCTTTAAAGATTGCTCTGTGATAAACCTGCTGGTTTTACCAAGAGTTTTTACCAGCCATAATGTAGGAAGCAATGGTTGGGCTCTATGATGGCTGCATCAGGCAAAAATTATGTTTCATCAGCAAAGTAAACATAGTCATACCCTCCACCCCTGTTTGAATTCTCCTTTCACTTGTTTTGGGTTAGTCTTTCGCCAAGAGTACCTCTGCTCTAACCCTAGTAATTAGGTTGTGTGCTTTGTCTGTCTGTGGTCTTAAGGCAGTTTTCATTAGATTTCTTCACTAATTAGCCTCCTAATTTATCACATGTGCTCTTTCATACAATGAGAAAATGTTATTTTAATGCTTGTCATTACAAGACACTATAATTTAGGAGGGGGCCAGTTTTGTCTGTGCCATCATGAGTCACTAGCAGGGGTCCATTAAGGAAATTCATTGCATAACCTTCCTTCAGCTTTTTGTTCCCTGACATCGGCAAAACTGGACAAGAATTTATTTTCCTCCACACAAAGTTTTGATGCTCTCAGAGTTATTTTAGTCTAAAGCCCTGAGGATCCAGCGCAGCCCCACAGCCTGAAATGTTACCCATTTGGCAATGTGACGTCCTCGGTGCCGACTACTTTACCATGTCACTGAGGCCATTTAAAAGGACACCAAATCATACTCATGAGTGTTTTTGTTTTCCACTATGCCTCCGGAGGAATAAAAACTACAATGCAAAAAGAGCTGTCGACCCACATCTGCCCAAGTGTCACTGAGCTATGTGGAGAGGATAGGAAGGAGAACAAAAGTCAGAGGTTAGCAAACAGGAGGGTCAAAACAGGTTTGTCTCCATATATAAAGTGGATTGCACAGGCATGACATTCCCTGTGGAGCACACTTAGACTGAATTAAAGCTCTGTCACAACACTGTGCAGAAAGCATTAGACATAATCAGATATCTTCAGATCTTGCAGTGGTGTGCACAGCATGTTCATGACCCCAGTTATTGTGCTCTTTTTTGTTCATCTTTTTTTGTAACATCACAGTTCTATCTATGAGACATGGTTTTATTTGTGAGATCAATGAAGTATTTGATAAAATAAATACTGTTTTGTGTACTTGATAAAAAGAAATGTGTTTATTTGTAAAACGAAACAGGTTTCAAAGCAGAGGGCAAAAAAAAAACCATGTTTCCATTCCTCTCTAAAAAAGCAAAAGGTGATTTTGCTTGAATCCGTCATTCAGTCTTTCAAATCAAAGGTATATTTTAGGGCTGTAATCAGCCATATACAGTATGTACCATATATACCATGTATATACCAGGGCTGTAATCAGGGTCAGAAGATTGTTCAATTTACATATTTAATGCGGGCAGAAACTGCAACCCTGTCCTGAATGTTGATAGTAACAAGGTTAACAAACCAGCAATCATCAGAGGTAGTGTAAAATCAACAGCCTAGTATGAAAGGGAGTCCCACCTGTTATACCAAAGCTGAAATGTTAACTATAATCTAAAATAAGCTAAAGGCATTGAGTGGGATCTTTAGAGGCAAGAATTTGGGGGTAAAAAGAAAATGTGAAGTATCTTCAACACATTACTCCACAGATCAGAAATGTTTGTTAAGCAAATCCTTTATCAGCTGATTTTCTTTTTTAACACAAATGGACTGTCACCATGAAATGAACTGTCAATTTAGTTAAGAGGAGTCTTTTTGCTCTTGACACAAAATATCAGTGTCAATATTGGTATCGGCAGATATCAGACATTGGCGAAAATCCAATATTGTGCATTCCTTTTTGGAATGTATGGAAGCAAAGGCTGTGTTTCCACCCAGCAGTCCAGTTCACTTCAACTTGCAATGTTATGGAGAAAAGGTACACAGGTACCCTGTGCTTGTCCTACATGGCCTACAAGCCATGGTTTTAGAGTGATTTGTTTACCGCTGTTGCTGTGAAATATATCTGCATGAGAAAACAATGCACCACAGAGTACTGGAGTGCTGGAGGTCCCCCATTGTTGCCCTTTGTTTCCCATAACGCTCTACTTTGATCGCTTCACTGTGTCACTGTGATGTTATGCGTTTTCATATGGTACACCTTTCTGTATGTTAGTGTCATGACTATCTGCATATCAACTGCAGTATAAAGTTAACTTCTATTATCAAATGAGGATGGACAACAGACTAAATAAACGCCGGCATTTGTCATGTACAGGTAAATATCCAGATTGATATTGACTGCAGCTGCATAAAATATGGCTCTTGTTACTGTGCTGTCAATTTATTGTCTGTCCCCTGCAGAATGGTCTCATAACCTGCTACATAAACAACCAAACAAAGAAGTAAAAAAGAGTGTGCTCAAAATTATAACATGGGACTTCGTTGGAAAAAATTGTAACAACCCTTTACTTGAGCCAGAGAATGCATGACATCTTCAGTTATGTTGAGATTAAAGATTCATGTCTTATTAATCACTAAATTCAGTTAGAAGAATCTTTGTTGATTCTTTTATTAAGGCTTTAATTCTAAAAATCTCAGCTAATCTACCTAATCAAGACTAAGGGTAGGTTTAAAAAAAATATTGACAGTGCTGCCAACAGAGGTAAATTGTCCCAGAACTGTCATCGTATTTTCAGTTCAAACATTACTAAACTCATGCTGGTGCAGGAAAATGTATTTCATCACCTCTTTTCTACTTAGCCCTAAATGCTTCAGGCCTCAAAAGCAAACACATAACAAAAAAGGACTGAAAGAATAAAGTAAAACACATATCTCTTTACTGATACTAAAATTGTAACTTCCCCTTGAAAATTTTGTCTTAATCAATCAGATTTCTCTCAAAAGCTGCTGAAAAGATGTTTTGAAAGCCCCCGAGGCAAAAATGATAAACTGACTGAAGCTTTTGTTGTGATTTTCTATTTCTCTGACCAATCAAATCACTTTTTACACTGCAGGGCACACCTACCCATATTCACACACTGATGGAGATGGTTGCTTTGTGTTCGGTTTATACATTTCATACACATTTATAGCATGCAAACACACAGCTGGAGCAATATGCGTTGATGTGTCTTAGCCAAATCACTTGAGCAATGGTGAAGAAGTGATGGCCTTTTTTCAATATGGAGGTTAAGGTTGTTTGTAATTGGTAGGACACTTCTCCCTGAACTGTTGCCGCGTCACTGGTTTTTGAATGCATGTAAAAGCATACTAACGTGAGCTAATGTTGCTCAAGAATTATCTTATGAGTGCATACTTTTTGCAAATATCTTACCTACCCTAAATACTAACTGAGCAGGTCTATTTGCTGTAAATCTGTGTAGTGTGAGAGTTTACCACACCCTCTGAAGGTGGGTATTTATCTTCTCTAGTTAAGGACTACAGCTTGTTAAAATTAATGGACAACAGTCATCACTGATCAGCACTTGCACTGGTGTTCCACAAGGTTGCCTCATTCCACCTTTGTGACTTAAATTGTTACCAATGACTTCATCAGTCATCAAGAAACACTGCACATTAATTATGATCAAGAATGGGAAGCATGATCCTGCTCAAACTGAACCAATTTTAGATAGTTTGAGGCATCAATATCATTTGTATGCTTTAAGCCTCCCTAATCGGTGCCTTTTACTATTACTAATGTTTGCCTTAAAAAAGTCATGGGCTTAAAGAAGCTGAAGCAAGAATGACAACAAAGGAGTCAAGGAAGTAGTCACAGGGTAGAGGAGACAGAGGTGGACTGAAGCGGTTTAACTTTACATAAAATGACACCAACAGTGCAACATGCAATTTCAATGGCTATAAGTGATTTTAGTTAAGGATGGAAACACCAAAACATGCTGCTGACATCTATCAATTCATGACAAAATTTAATATCAGCAGTGACAACTGTTTTACATTGTTGATCCTGCAATCCTGCGAAGGTCTTTGTATCCACTCAGAAAATTCACAAGAACCAAGACGGGACAACAAGAGAATTGTTAAAGAACTGTATCAATAAGCAGAATCCACAGTGACATTGTTATCAAGAAAATTCTATCAATTCTCATCCCTAATTAAGTTTGCAGATGATATTGCTTTGATAGAAATTTTAAATAGTAATGCTAATAAAAACAGATCACTAAAGCTACTGGTCTGACTCCCTGGATCGACCAGAATTTTTCTGTGTGGAATTTGCTTGTTCTCCCCCTGTCTGTGTGGGTTTTCTCCAGGCACTCCAATATCCTCCCACGGGCCAAAAACATGCTCATCAGGTTAGCTGGTGACTGTTAAATTGCTCTTAGGTGTAAGTGTCTGCGTGAATGGTTGTCTGTCTCTCTGTGTGGTCCGGCGATCAGCTGGAAACCGGGTACCCTGCCTCTCCATTATGAATGACCTGAAAGGGATCAGCGGTTAAGATGATGGATGGATAGAGAAAACCAAAGAAATGTTTATTGATTTTAGAAGATGTTGATCCTTTTTCCCCCCCTATTATTATGACTGATTCAGCTTTTGAAATTGTATGAGAGTATCTGGACATGATGACTTACAATAACTTCATATGGATGCTTACAACAATGCAAGATTTTCAAAGGCTAAACAGCGTCTTTACTTGTACGGGACCTGGAGGGCTTTAAGGTGGACATCACCATGCTCTAACTGTAAAAACCTTAATCAAAAGTGTGTTTTCATTGTACCTACTACTGAAGAACAAACTTGGTAGCATTATTAAATAGGTACAAAGATAAATGGAGGACAAATATGCAGCACTTCTTACCAAACAGACTGATCGACAGAATTTAGTAAACAAGATGGCAGCAGACCCACAGCATCTTTGCCATCTTTGGACTGAATATAAACTTTTAACTTCAGGACACAATTACTTGGACAAGTATTACAAGTGGAGGCATCTGTATCGCTGATCATTCAGCTGCTTGACAAGCTCTGATTATTATGGATGAATTTGGCGCTGAATTGTTACTTGATTCTACATCTTACATGAATCATGTCATAATTCAACTACATATTTTTATGATTCATTTTGAATATTTGAAGTTGGTGGTGACATTTTCACTTAGGGGCAATCAAGGCCATTTTCATACCCATACCCTTCCTGCCCCCCAAATCCAAATGTTTCCAAAAGGGAAGGGAAAAGAGCTGCAACTCTACAGAGACAAAAAATTTCCATTTTATTATTTAACTTAAATCAAATCCTTGATTAATAGACACTCAGACAAAATGTAAGTGGTCAAACACACTGGAACAAGGGACCTTTAACAAAGGCTGAAAGAATGGAGTAAATAGGAGGGACCGCTCAGACACACGCATACAGGACACTTCCTTTCATCCAACTATATCCCCCAAGCGTAAGATGTCCTAATACCCAGAACAGCTCCCCCACCAAACCTAGTGGAAGACAAAAATCTACCACTCCTCTGGCAGCACACTGAGTCTTGGGCTGAGGCTTCCCCACTTCAAAAGTGCCACCACCATAACTTAACACAATCACACAGCACCCCACAGCCCGACACTGACACCCTCCTGCTCCCAGCCTTCCCGGCACTGTGGTTTTCTCAGTGGTGAGATGCTCACATTGTGAAATTGCCTCCTCCTCGGGGAGCTATTCAATCACTCCAGGCTACAGCCTACAAACAAAACGGGCAGTTCACCCATGGAGAAAACTAATGTGTGATTCCGCCTATTTGCCATGGAGGCCCTGAGAAGGAGAAAAATCTCCCTTATCCCCAGACAACGGATGGGCTGTTCCCCGGGTTACTGCTACTCGGATGAGTTGATTAACTTCACAAGGACAGAATGAAACTTTTTGCTGACCAATTTATGTGATTGGTGGCGGGCCAAATGATGTGTAAGGAGAGAGATGGGTTTCAGGGTTACCACTCATCTCTTCAAATGAAACTTTGGGATTAAATCAAATGGAGGACATGCATAGGAATAACTGTCTACCACTTTGAGAGGCCGGGTACACAGACAAGTCGACTTAGCATCTTCATTACATGGGCAGTCTGAAAAACACAGATGATTGGCGCTGTGTGCTCTTGCATAGTGGCCCTGTCATTAATTATGGATGTACTTGCTGGTGTTGCTGCTCCATGTCTGACTGACCAGAGTTGAGATGATGACAACTGAGGTCAAAATATCAAGCTCTACATGCACACATTTATATGCCTGTCACTAACTCCAGGCTGGGCACATAGGGTAAGCTAATAAAGATGTACAGAGCAGAGTACCATTTATCCAGCAACTGGTGTGCAGAAATATATATCATCACAGGGATTAAAGGGATAGGTCAGTAAGTATAAAGTAGGGTTAAATGATGTACTTGTCAATGCTAAGTATATGTCCCACAAGATATATGCCCATAAACTCAGGCCTCAAATGCAGACACAGGAATGCAGGAATGAGAGTAATGACAGCCCTTAAAGCAGATGGATATGTCTGGGCATGGGTACATTTACCTCACATGTTTTTATTAATTCTAAGCAAAAAACAACAACAGCAAAGTACTAATATGAGGGTGACTGCATACTATGTAGAGACCATTAACAAAAGTTTACCTTTCTGCAAGCAAGCCCCTTGCTTTATAACTGTTTTGGGACACACAATAGCCTATGTGCTCTTTTACCAGCAGTGAGCTGATCAAAACATACGAGTGTTAAAGCTACAGTTTGTAGTTTTCTTTTGGTGTCAGTGGCCTAAAAACACAATTACTTGTCAACATCTTGTTACTGAAGCCACATGATAGATTCTCAGACATCTGTGCCCCCTCCTTGCTCTGTATTAAGCCTTTAGAAAATCTAGCAAGGGACACCCACTTTTCAGCCAATCAGGGCTCAATTCAGGGACAGAGCTCTTATGGATCCTCTACTAAGGTTTATGTCTTTGTTATACCTAAAAAAGCTTTAGTTGTTTAGATTGTACAGGTAATGTTAATTTTATAAAGGGATGTGTTTGTGGCTCTTTTGTGGCTGCAAATACATTTCATTGACATAACGCTAATGGCAGCTAAAGGCACATGAATACAGCAGATTGGTGGGGCATAAGGGAAGAGGCTTTGATAGGAGGACAACCATGGAGGAGAGGGGGGAATAAAGTACCTTTCACTGCAACTTTCAGTCTTATCCAAGTTGCACATTCACAACATAAAAGTGGCTGCAGCAGGACATCTATCCAACTCATCTGCTGAAGTCTGTTGTGAAAAGAGCTCCCAAGCCTTGCAATAAATCTGGTTGGTTTTTCCAACGGCATAATCTGTATATAGCTTAGCAGGATGTCAGTCAATTGCCTGTCTTACTGAGTGGGCATCAAGTTACATTTTGAAGCTTTAAAGGTTGGCTCAAAAAATGACTCCAGGTATCATAAACACCCGAGTCTGCAGTGTTATAGATGTGTTCACTTACTACTGAATGCAATGTTCATGTAGCATACTTCATCTTCACATGATATACAGCGGTGGATTGCACTGATTGATTAGTATTAGCTGTGACAAGGTGTGTAACAAACAGTCTAATTGCGGAGTAAGCATATAAATAGTGCAGTGACCCTTGTGCGTAATGTTGCACAATGGATGCGCTGGCACTGCTGGAAATCACACAGACAGTGGCTCAGAGTGGAGAGAGTTTTTAGGGACCACGAAGATTTCCTGGCCCATAATGATGACTGGCTAATAAGCTGATTTAGATTCCCCAGAGCAGTGCTCTTGGATCTATGCACCGAACCGGTCACAGTATTAAACAAAAGCACCCGCTGGAACCACGCCATCCCCGTGCGTATATGTGCTGACAAACTCAGGGGTTTCTGGCAACCACCTCCTTCCAGCAGGAATAAGCCGACAGGTATGTGTTTGATATGATTAACAATATATAATGTTACATTTTCTGTCTAAAGCCCCTTTTGGGTGTGATGTAATACAGTTAAACTCTGTTCTTAGGTCTGGGATATTGCAGCCATCCCTCAGCACAATAATGCCAGCCGTTTTGGATGGTATTATAAACATGACCAGTCGTTACATCAGGGTTCCATACACTGTGGATGAACAGGTCAACATTAAAAGGCAATTTGCGGCAATGTTTGGTTTCCCAAATGTAATCAGAGCAAACGACAGAAAATGTGCCTACAATCAGTGTAGAAATTATTTGTTCCTCAAACACTGTTTGACAAATTTAGTGGCATGGTGGCCTTGGTCAACACATGACTCATTCATCCTGATGCACAGCTTCTTCGTCTTCTTTGGTTTCGGCAGACTATACGCATCCAAGGCATATCGCTGCCCCCTCTTACGCACAGCCGTGTTGGGAAAAGACTGCAGGCAGGCGATGCAAAAACATTCATGAGGTACTTTGCATTGACCATTCATGGTAACATATGGGTGTGTAGAGGGCGGGATGTGAGGTAAATCCACCTTTCTTTATAAATTACAGTCCAACTTTCCAAGTGGACTGTGATTTATAAAGGGTAAAGTGCTTGCAAGTGTGCGCACGCAGGGTTTTATAAATCAGAATTTTTTTGGCTCACACCATTTTCAGCCTTTGGGCGCACGTTCACTTTTAGTATGGATCCTACCCAATGTTTTTTAAGTGAGGCCCTGACCAGGTTTCATTCATTCAAACTTCCTGAAATAAACTTTTAACTAGTTTTTATTGGTTATAATAAATTGAATTGTCATGTCTTATCAGTAAACAGTGGAAAGCATCAATACTGGTTTTGACAATGACTTGGATTATTAAGTAATATTTAAGGGTCAAAAACTATGAATATGTCCCATATACACTCAGACAAGTATACCATCATAGGCAGCTCAATCTGGAGCTGCAAATATGAGCTCCTGACCCGATTGAGATCAGTAAACTATTTTTACTACACCCCCTTTCTAGATTATTTAGGCAAATAATTGGTAGTGACAAGCCTCAAATTACTTCACGTCTTTTAATTGCAGAGAGATCTGGCATATAAGGATCTGATGTTTTGCTAGCTTAAAGTGAGCAATATCTTTTGTGACTGACAAGCTTACCACTGACAAGAACCTTCCACATGTATGCTTAAAAATGCAGTACTCTCTGAACTTTTATTCTATGAACTGACATGCTCCATTAGTATGAATGTACTGAACGATTGTATGACCTCCCTTTAAATACTTGTTTATTATGTTTTGTTGTATTTCTTGTATATTTTTGTACTCTCCCTTTAATTTTGGTTGTATTCAAGCACACTTAGTGTCCTTAATGTTTTTAAATCACAACAGTTATTCACATTGACTTGAAATAAGGATGCAATTGGCCAGAATAATAACAGCAGCACATTCAGTTACCAGAAAAAAAAACAATCTTCATCCTGTCAGTTGAACATATGAAATGCTGCATTCACAGCACCCCAATCTGACCGAGCCTCCCTGCAATTCCAGCGGAGTGCTGAGACAGGCCTCAACATATGTTACCTTCAAACTTTACAATCAAATCTGATGTTTCATTTGGCCTTTGATTAAAAGTTTGCAAACCTTTACAGGCTCAAGCTGTTTTTGTATAAAGATTCACTGCTGCGTCCTCCCCGCCTGATGCTGAAAGCAGTCAAATAAATTCAGGCAATAAACTAAATGATAGTCTGCAGACACCTAATAGAAATGGAGCTCTACCTGGATGCTGAATGTTGATTAATCTGCGTGAACAAGGAGCAGCTAGAGGGAACGGTGGCTGTGACCTAAAATACAAAGTGGGTGATGACTCACAGTCTGCCTGTGTCGGGTTGTGCTACTTAATGGAGAAATTCTAATTGACACCACCAAACATGAAACCAATGTTTGAAACATTTAGCTTCTTGCAGAGAGAGTTATTTCTCATCTGGTTTATGGTACTGACACTCTGAGAAGCCAGATATATGAATTTTCCATGAGCAGGTAGTTTCTTTACACACATTCAGGTGTATTTTTCTGTTAACCCCCGTTAAGCCCAAATTACATGCTTAGTATTTGTGCAATGTACCACTCAGTGTTTTCATTAGTTATTGTCATTCACATGTTGATAACTACAGGGGCAAAGTCTTATGCCCCCAACTCAAGTTTAAGTTAGCTAATGAAATTTTTTAAAACATGCTCAACCTCTGCTCCACTATTCCAGCTTTTCACCTGGCAATCACTCTCCTTTGCTGTCATGTTCAAGATGTCTGCTGTGTTCTTCATTATGAGTATATAAAATTGCTTTTATTTAAGGACCTACCAATAAATCAGCAACTTAAAAATCAATGAACGGTGAAAAAAATGAAAATCAAGACATAGCTTTATTGTTAAAGAAGAAGTTCAAAAGACTTTACTTAAATTAAATTTCACTCTTGGTTTGTTGTTCTCAACTTCACGTTGACACTGACCAAAAAGAACCTTTTTCAGCCCAGTAATTTTTGATCAGAAGCAAAAACCATAATCATTTTTACTATATTTTCGCTACTTAGTAGGAGCGGGTGTGTCCCCCCCACTAAAAATTCAGCATGTAAAGGTACAATGGCAGAAATTTGACACTAGAGTGCCATTTCAGGAGAATCAACTGATCTACCAAACCAAAGAAAATCCTTCTTTTAGTCAAAATTATTTCAAGAATAAACAACTACACCTACTTTCGACCTTTTGAATGAAGAGTGACCTTAGGAGGGGCTACTGTCATGATCATGCCTTGGCCTTAGTTAAGTTACCCGTTTTGTTCTTGTGTTTCATGTTTTGTTTTGTACTACCTATTTTATTTTGAAAATTCACCTGTCTCTCCTTGTCTTTGTAGGTTTTGCTTCCTGATCCCTGATTGTTCTTCCCCAGCTGTGTCTCATCACCCCTAATAACCTCATGCATTTAACCCCTAATGCCTTCCCCTGCCTTGTAGCCAGACTGTTGTACTTAGTGTCACTTTCCAGCACTTTACTTCATAGCCTAGCTCTCATCATAGACCCATTTTTGCCTGAACCTTGCCTCTTGCCTTTTGTCTGCCTGATACCTCTGCCTGGTTTATTTTTGTCTGCTTGTGTACCGAACCTTGGACTGACAATAAACCCTGCTTTTTGTCTCACGGACCTGGTTTTTCTGCCATTGAGTTCTTTTGTGTCATGAGTGTGTTTCATGACAGCTACAAATTAAATGGAGTGGTCTGCTCTGTTTGAGAGAGTAATGCTAAAGAGTAATAATGACTGGACTCTCTTCTAATAAACTAATGTCTAACTTCTAAAGAGTCACTTCTAATTTTGGGTGAAGGTGGAGGTGTGGTTGCAATTGTGTAAATACCGTATTTTGAGGCTACTGTCTTGTGTGGGTGGCAATTCCAGCCTGAGGCCCATTTGCTTCACCTTCATTTACTCTAACTCCCCCTTTTGAGTATATTCACTGTCCTCCACTGTCATTAAAGAACAAAAAAAAAAAAAAAAAAAAAAAAAAAAGGTGTGTTGCCTTTCATGCAAAATAATTACTAATCATCAATTATGATAGTTCAAATCTTTACATTTCTGTTAAAATTAAAAATAAATAAATAAATAAAGTAAAAGCTTTGTTTGGAAAATATGCGGGGATGGTTGCCACAACTGAATTCTACCACTGGCTGATCTCTGGAGGCAGAGAATGTTTTTTTTGTGTAAATGTTTGACTCTTGTGAGTTCACAGTGACCACCAATTATTTAAGACCCTAATCTTTAGTAGTGGTAGCCCATTGCCAATACTTATGCAAGACAGGGGGCTCAACCAACCACAGACATTGCTGTGACTCTCTAGGATTGTGGGTAGGACAGTATGGTGCTCAAAGTCACCAACAAACCACAGTGTGCTTAAAACAGTGTTGAAACTATACTCCCTTGTGTCTTCTCTAGGTCAAAATATATATATATATATATTAGATCATATGTTGTACACAAAAAGCTGTAAAATTAAATAGGAGCAGTTTAATGTGGAAGTACATGTGTAACCACAGACTCAATTAGAGAAGGTAAGACCATAGGAAGTGCATTGTGGTGGCCTGAAATGTCTTCCATGGAAAAGATTGATAGAATACAAGTGTTTCTTTGGGTACACCAATATTTTTCAGTTTAAATCCCATGATCTAAACAAAAATGATGAGCTCATTAAAAATAGCAGGCTCTCGGCACACACTGTGGCTTAAGGATTGTGGCTCGAGACTGTTGATAAACCATTTATTCATTAGAACAAGGATGATAAAATATAGAGTTGTGTCTTCCACAGGAACATGCATTGATTTTTGACTAAACATTAAGCTTCTGCAAGGTCTACATTGGATGGTCAAAAATTAAACATACAAAAGTAGCTCAGGTTGTAAGATGCTGTGGCTGATGGAGAGAGCAAAAAGGAATGAGTGGGCATGTCTTATCCCTTCTCAAAGATTTGAGCTTCAATTGCTGTAGGTTGGGATCAACAGATAGAGATGCCAGAAGAGGGACAGGTACTGTAAAGATTACTATGATGTCACAAGGAGAAGAGATTTTGGGGAGACCATCAGATTTCACAAATTTCAGACACAAGTGACCAACAAATAGAGGACTGGCTTGACTTATCTTGCTATGTGTAGATCATTATGCAGGACACCAAGATAATTGATATATTTGTTTTCCATGACATGTCTTGTTTGTTCCCTCTAGGCCCTGAGAGTAAAACTCAGAGGACATTTGCTGTCCTGTAACATTATTGGATATCATCCTAAAATTGGTTGAATGCTAATGAGTTGCCTCAAAGTTTTTAAAAGTCTTTTAAGCCTCTAATCAATCAGGGGGTGTTCAAATTTTTGTATTTTTGTAGTTTTTCTTAATCCTATTGACTTGAAAGTCTAAAAGCAGCAGTAAAACTTTACAGCAGAGTGTGAAGTCATGGGAAACAGGCCCCAATGTGAATAACGTGAATAATGTAAGACTGACATAAGCAACACTCTGCTTGGCGGTGATTAGGAGACTTTGTCAGCTATTCAGCTCTCTCATCCCCACCCTTCATGTCAGTGAGTCACAACCTAGAGGTAGTAAAGAGTGTTATAGGTCTGCGCCTGGCTGTCTGCTCTTGTCTCCAGAGACAGAAGGGAAGCAATGTTTCCCCTGCTTCTCTGGTAAAAAAAAGAGCAAAGTTCTTCCAAGGGCCAAACCTTTACCCCTGTTGGCTGGGAGAAAATAAAGGATGACAGGGGCAGCCTGTCACAAGAGAGCCGGAATTCCACCTAAAATAGCAAAATCACTACCTTCACCAAACCTCTGACTTTGACTGGACTCTTCGTGACTGTGGGCTGTTTAAGAAGAGCTGTATTCGTGAGCAGATTGCATTCAACATTGCTAAGAGATTTTCCTTGGTTTTCCTGAAGTTCAGCTGTAGGGGGGTCCAGTTCTAAATATGGAAACTTTTCCTCCACTGTTACATGCAGAAGACATCCATCAAAGAAGCTCTGACTTGAATTCAAAATGCATGTTTGAGCCTTTGGTTACCCTCCTGCCTTGCAAGGGGTGTTGTAGATACTACCTAACATGATTTTGTCTCTCTTGAGGTCTGTGTTTGGCAGTGAGAAGAGATGCCAGGGGGTACAAAACACATATGCTTTTTGATTTAAGCCCCTGATGTGCCTTAATAAAGCCTCCAACCTTAGAGAGAATCAAGAATAATAAGAGCAGAATGGAGGGGTGGAAGAGTTTCACGTGTTTTTGATAGTCTGTCTCATGTGTTGGGGTCATTTTCCAGCTCTATGAGTAATGCTGAGCAGCAGCTGTGGGTGTTTAAGACCCACATGTGATTTTCTACCTCCTCACAGATATATCTGACGGTATGATGCACTGACACCAACTGTTGTTAGCTGACATGTCTGGATTAACATCTTGGGCTCTAATTTCCTGGCGCAACTCAGGGTGGCGCAGGATGGCGCAGCCTGGTGCACCCCGCGCAGTGGTAATTTCGTCCGCCATGCGCAGCCAATTTGGCAATTTGGTAGACCGGCTGCGCCGAGATGGGTGTGACGGCGCACCAGGGGGAGGTGTCAACAGATTCAGCTTGGCGCAGTGACAATTTCGTGCCAAAAAAATGCTCGGAAGGTGCGCTGAAAGCTCGCCAGCTCCAACCTGGTCTATTCTCAGCGCAGGCGAGGCGCACTCGGGGCAGTGGTAATTTGGCTGACAGGCGCAGAGTGCGCACACATCACCAAAACCTCGCAGGCAGGTATCCAGAGTGTCAGGCACATTTCAATGCAATAAACAATCACAACAACCACTATTTAATGTAACTGTCTGAACCAGCACATACATTTGTATCTATATTAATTGTCCCGTCACATCTGATGTCAGATCAGAGACGTTTGTCATAACTAACGAGTTCACATCTCTCAGCCAACCACAAACAGCCACATCTTTCGATACGGAGTATCCGGCTTCTCTCATCTCATGAAATTAAATAGAAAAGAAAAAAGAGAGAGATGCTTGCTGAATAAATATAAGTCACTTGGTGTCTTAAGGATTTACCTGCGATTGCCCATATTTCTCTGTTTTAATCTTTATTCGTAACCTGATCTTACAAGATGAAGTAGCCTACATTATTGCAAGGAGGATGAGGAGGAGATATATTTTCATCTAAGGCGCTGCTATTTGGCGATGACAGACCAGTAATGCAGGTGGATCACTAGCATGATGAATGGATTAGCCTGCTGCTGTGTTTAAATGTAATTATCACTTGATTTTGTACTCCTATTATGACACAGGAACAGATTACATCTGTCCCACGAGGTGGTCCACACGGTGACCCGCATCGAGGCTCCAATGCGTGGCACTCTTGCAGTTGCTGCAAAAGTGACAGCGGCTCTGACCATCTTCTCCACCAAGGTTAAATTGTCACTGCGCCTCGCCCGTGGCGCATTTAAAGGCTAGGAGAGGCGTTCGTTTGATTGGTGAAGATCACACTTGGCTGTGTTAAACCCACTCAAGTCTTATCTCCTCCCTCTCTGCTATGTGCGCTGGTAGGAGAGACGGAGGCATGGGTGCGCCTGCCTGCGCCAGACTGCGCCGTGCACGAAACTTGCAAAATGCCCTGGACACACCCTGTTGGCGCGGTGCAGGGCAGGTGCGCCCTGCCTGCGCCTGGTCAATGAAATTAGAGCCCCTTATATCAAGATATATAATGCAAAAAGCCATAAGGCCTGACCTGCTTGTAGTCCAAAAATCTACAAATGAAACAAGCAAAAAAAGATTTTTTATTATGAAAAGTGTTTTCTGTTTACACAATGTTTTTGAATGAGAACACTAAACTTTGCTGCATTTTGGCTGATTGATCTTTTGCTATTAGTGGTTTTGGTGCCCGGAAATGGAAAGATTTCAAAACAAGTAACAGAGTGCAAACTTCTAAAGATGGAGCCAATTATGTTGCCTTGTACACAGGAAAAACAGAACTGAGACATACTGAAAATTACACATTGAGTATGACAGATGACAAACCTGATGGCAGATCTACAAGCCCCATTTGAACTGCTTAATCTTTTGAATTTCAAATCATTTCATTAAAAAAATGTGGATTTACTGCATGATCACTCTGCTCATCAACCCATTAATCGTTTATCACAAAATACTGCGTGTTTGACATTTTTGTAAAATCAAAACCTCACCACTCTCTTGAAGGAAAAGGATGTGAGCATGTACGTGTTGTGTTGTGACAAAAGTCCCACTTCCAGTGACTGGCTTGATTGTTTTGGTGACTCCATGTTTACAGCAACAGTTATCAAAGGCTATGTCCTTATGTAGGCGGATATTTTTAAAAACACAGCTTTTTTGTGGGTTTTGTCCTTCTGTCCAAATACAAACTGTATTTTGGATGACTAAAACATGCATTTTGGTAAACTCTTGCCAGGGTGAAGATTTTCAGACAATTAGTTTAGGGTGTGGACAGGGAAAGCAATGTTGTGGACCTAAAATGTTTACTCTGCCTCTTCTTCAATCTCTTCTCTGTGTGACATCACACTGTGTGGCACTACTTCTTTAGTTTACATTTAAAGTCAACTGTTTACACCAGAATAGAGGGTATTGCATGGTGTATGTTGTTAAGCTTTAAGCGCTTTCAGTGTTGCTGACTGGACCATTTACATGTTCAGACATACATTCTGTTGCCTCCCCTCACTATAATAGAAACTTCGAACAACACTCCCACGAGACTGAAGTGAGACCATGTTGATCCACGGCTGCCTTTGTCCGTGGCCGCTGTCACTGAAACCGACGAGAGTGTGTGAGAGTGATATGCTTTGGATTGAAATCCAAATGATGAATTATTTGCTTATACCACATCCCAACATCACATAGCATGGTCACATGTTAAACTGTAACACCAGTCAAATGTGCAGTTAGAATAGATTTGAAAATTAAGACACTTTTGCAGAGAAACTGCAAAAAATAAGAATGTCACAGATGCTGTTACATGCTTATATATGACATTTATCACTGCATTTATGCATTTTCATGTGAACTAAGACATTTTTGAAAACTTCACATGTACAGATGGGATTATTTTTGAAAAAAGAGGACGAAAACCTTTGTTTTTAAAACTGATGGCTACATGCGAACAAAGCTAATTGCTTTAGTCTCGACATAATTCTCTTTTTGAAAGCAAACCCCCCCCCCCCCCAAAAAGTCCAGTTTTCAGTGTGTAACAGGATTTATATAGTATATTTTTCCACTTGCTCTCTGAGATTTATGTTCCTTTTTAGTATACATGGCTCTAGGGAGCCCTCTCTTGGGTTAATTTTATACACAATGGGCAGCTGCATTACATTGCTCTTGTATGAGGGATGTGCCCAAGGTGAATCGCTTAATGTAGCACTGCGTACAATAACTATGGATATGTTTCTCTCCACTCATGGACTGCTAAATGCACAGTGGTTTATGTTTATATGATGAGTTTCCATGTTGTAAAATGTCCAAATAACAACACTGTGCACTTGTTAACAAGACAGTTAGCATCTGAGCTAAATCTGTGCAATCCTGCTGTATTGTGCTTTGATATGCCAACACAAGCCAAGTGTATGACCAGTACTCACTCTGTTCCTGTTTACAAAATAAAATAACCTCTACAAATGTACAATCAAATTTTGCAATCCAGGCCTTATTTTTGAGCTCTATTAACAGAGACAAGATGTTTAATACAATGAATGAATGTAGGTTTAAAAAAAAGAGTCAGCAAAATTATTTTGACCTGAGATAGCCAAACATGCTTGGTAAACGTTTAGTTTTGCAAGAAGGCAAGAGTAATTTACCATGGGTAAAGCACTTTAATATCTCTTTCAAAATGGTTTTATAGCTGTTGGCCCACTCCAAAAAAAAAAAAAAGTGTTTATTTTAACATTGCTCATCACAAACAAGAAATAATAACCCATTTACAAGTCAAACATGCTGTGTGCCTGATTGTATCTAGCAAATGTTCATCATCATAAACTCATTATTGTGTCTGAGGCTGTTTGGATGTGATGACTGTTTAAAGAGTTCTGCACACCACCGTTTGGTCAAGAACCAGGTAGAGTTATTATAAAACTTGAAAACTGTGCCTTCTTAGCATATGATTAGAAAAAGCAGGACTAAACCTATACACATGCTCTATATTCCTTTTGCATCACAAGAAGACACAGTCACCTCGGCAAATGTGTAAACTTCTGGCAACCCCTATAAGCTTGTTGTTGTTCCACAGCTGTAGCCCATCCAAAATGTTTAAAAAGAGAGAGTGGAGAGACGGAGAGAGTGAAAGAGTGAGAGAGGACGGACTAATCCGCCTCAGCGACTTTGGGACAAGCTTTCTTCTCCTTCAGGGGTGGTGAACATGGCTGAGAGCTGCCAGGCTGCATGCACAAAGACACACTGATCCCACATGAGCAGAAGAGACAAAAATGAGAGGGAGAGCAGAGCAGTGATAGTGACACTGCTGAACAGCGACATGTCTGAACTGAAAGGTCAGATGAGCAGTGTAGGTCTAGTTGTGCAGTCAAAATAGGACACTTCACTGACGGTTATAGCAGCTAAATGTAAATGAAACACTTTTTCTTTCAGAAAATCTGCTTCAGACACTAACACTATACATCTTATTAAGTAATTTGAAGCTTAATCATCACTTAACACATTTAGAGAGCTTAAATAATGTTACATCTCGTCCTGATAAAAGTCTGTACACTTCGGAGCACAGGGACAAAACTTTAAGAAACTTCAATCACATTTGCTGCTCTGACTTATCTCGAGCTTATTAGTCATTTGCTCCACATTTTCAGATTCTCGTTTAGCTCAGCCCCAAGAGGAGTTTTTTTTAAGAAATTAAGTTCTCTTCTGCTTTCGAGTGGTTTGACTTAGCCACAGGCTGTAAATGCGAATACAAACATCATGGCCTCACACTGCCTCTGTCTCAGTTGGACTCAGTGCATGTTTGTTTAATGCAGAGACCTTACAAGCAGCCCTGAGTGCAATTCCTGGAAATATGAGCTGTTAACTTGTTAGCACAAGGTCATGGAAATTAAATCCTGCATATTTTAGGGGGGACTTAAAGGACACTGCAGCTAATTAAAGAAGGGATGTGGTTGATTTAACGTTTTGCAACTCTTCAGATTCGAAGTTTATTAACACGAGACCTTCAGGAATGATTTTGCATAACAACCCTACTGTTGTGCCCTTAGATTGGAGTGAGAGGGCTAAGAAAAAGAAGCTTGCCTTTATTGAACAGGGGTGGGAAACTGGAGGCCTAGGGCCAAACAATGACCTCCTTCCTAACTTAATGTGGCTTGTAATTAAATTTTATAGATCATATAATATAAACATGAAGGGAACCTGACAAAGTCTGCCATGAAAACATGACAAACTCTCAAGGAAATAATTAAATAATTGATTGTTACTGTTGAAATTATTATTGCATCCCTAAATCCATTTCTAAATAAATAGACATGTAAGTAAAGCATAGATGAACAAACAGTGAATAACGCTATAAGTGAACGAAACAGTTAATTTTAAGCCCATGTTAAACATATTTTGTAGAAGTGTATCATTGTATAATATACATAGGGTATCCTGGTGAAGCGATTTTTTTTGGTAGGTAGAAGTAAGTGAAGACACACGGCAAATGGGCCTCAGGTTGTACTTGAACCATGGCTGCCTGCTTAACGTGAGAGTCTCAATAAAGTGTAAGTGCATAGTTGCAACCCATCAGCCACCATGATGATTACCTATTATCTATACCCCTTAGCTCCTTCAGGGTCATGGTGGGCTGGAACCCATCCAAGCTGACATTGGGCGAGAGGCAGGGTACACCCTTGACTGGTCACAAGCCAAAAACAAGGCCACATGGAGAGACAGACAACCATTCATGCTCACACTCACACCTACTGGCAATTTAAGAGTTACTAATTGACCTAATGAGCAAGTTTTTGGTCTGTCACAGAAAACCCTCACAGGCACGGGGGAGAACACGCAAACTCCACACAGAAAGACCCTGATCAACATGGGGAGTTGAACCAACAATCTCCTTTCTGTGAGGCACACACACTAACCTGCTGTGTCACTGTGATATATGTATGATGATTATGTAACCACTAAAAAATGGCTAATTGACCAGCATGATATTCTCTTACATGCTGCTAATCTAGTAAGCAGTCTGCCTTTTTTATTATTTAAACTGAAAAAGGATCTTTTTACACTAATACCAATGCAGGTTAACAACTAGAAATGAAAAGGTAAAGCTGTCATAACACAGGAGATTGACAAGTTATGTCTGACGCATTAAACCTTTCACACTACCTCAAAATGCATCAGAGCATTCAAAATATTGCAGTCTTGTAACATTTTTTATGGCTTGCAGCTATTAATGGCCCCTTTGACATTTACCAAGATAGTATTCAAGATTTTAAACCACAGGGAAAATGAGGTTTGACGTCAGAGTTATCTAAAGGGAGCTGGAGTCATCTCCCTGGTTAGACTGAATAAATCCAGAAGGAGGGATCAGTTCATTTGTTTATTTGTGCATAGTTAATAGAAACGTCAAGAAAACAGTGAATAAGATTAAGTTACATGTGCAGGTGGGGTAGAAACCCAATGTGGGCTTATTTACAAACCTCAACGAAGAGTAAGTACAGATAAAATTAGCAGAAAAAATACATTAAATCCTACTAATCAAAGAAAAACAAGCAAACAAAAATCAAATAACATACATTTTACCAAAATGAGAGACTACACCAACGCAGAAACGTAACAAAAGAAAATTTAAAATTTTGTCAAGAAAAATTTAAATTTAATCATTACACAGATCATCATGAACAAAAAGTCTTTGACATCAACATTTTTTTAGCCTCAATCTGAACAGGGACAGAGACTCTGTCAGTAAATAAAAATATTTGACCAGTGTGAGAGGGCATGTTTTGCATTTGAGCTCAGCTCAGAAATTTAAAAAAAAAATAATAATAAAACGAGTGCGATCAGATTAGCTGTCATCCATGTATCCACTCATCATTCTGCACAATTGGGCCATATATCAACAATTAACCCAACAAGAATTTCCAATTAGTGGTTGACTGTAGCGATGATTCAGCTCAAACTGAACAATCTCTCCATGTGTGTTATTTTTCATGTGTTACATTAGAGTAATATCTCATTACATCATTTTGGTTCATACAGTTTATTTACCTGAATCAGTGTAAACACTTCCGTAGATTACTTTTATTCGGAATGATTTAAAATACAGTGATCTACACCTTGTTTATCTTCACTGTCTATGTTTGTGAACGATTGTGTGTGGGTGGCTTTATGTGCTTGTGTGTGTTCATTCATGCAGGGGTACACATGCCATCTGTTCAGGGTAGATATGCCACCTTTACAGGTCCTGTGTGCTGAACAAGCCTGCATGCTGAATGCAGTCTCTGCTAAGCACTGACTGATGTGGAAAACAGGAGCTATCGAACAAAATGAAATCTTAAGTGCCAGACTTATCTCTTTCCAAGAAGTCAGGAAAAGATAAATCAAAATATTGTTACAGAATTATAAATAATGGATTATAAGTATTCCACACATTACAAAACAAGAACTGATTTAGTATTACTCACTTTATGACTTTATCAGTCAAAGCTTCTTGAAGTGAAGCATAATATATAAAAATGCATGTACATCAAAGCTAAGGATTTCAATAAACACAGAGCCTGTGCTCAATGCTCTCTTTCAGCAAAACTAAAACATGCCCATAGGTTTCACCTCTTTCTCTTCAAAGATGCTGACTGGACAAATGTATCAGCATGAAGCTTTGCACGATGGAGCTGCCTGATGAGGAATCCAAATGCAAACCCAGCTGCTTTGCAAGGTGCTAAACTTAACCTGACACACCATTCTTCTAGGACAAAAACCAATGAAAAATGTTTTGGACGATTGTTCTGTCAGATAATCAGATAATGTTTTAGGCAAGTGCTACTGCCGTGGTATAAAGTACAAAACCTGATCCACTTCATGGAACAAACTAACACAAAGACATGTTGGAAGTGGGGTGAAAATATCTTTCCGATTGAGAAATGCTTTGAGTTGTTCTTTTTTTTAAATTCAACAAAGAAATGTGGTCCAGATCTGATTAAACAGCCACTTAAACTGTTAACATAAATGCTAATCTCTATACAAGCTGTCACTTCATGCTGTCGTCTTGCTCGTAGCTCACAACCTTTCCTGTTTTAACCCCTGCAACTCCAAGCCAATTTCTGCTCATTTTTGTCCCTCTGGAATATTTTTGTACTAATGCATGTTCAACCTCAGTTCTTTCTAGCACACTGGAGTTAAAGACTTTTTTTCAGGACAACCTGGGCTATCAGAATATTTATGCTGTCATAATGTCAGATTAATATCTTACAAGGGGAAGGTAAACATAAGTTAGCTTCTTCCTTCTCCTTTTTTGAACATGTAGAGACCTTTAATTTATTTATTTTCTGTGAGAAATGTCATGTGAAAAATGCTTCCTTGTTGATTCTCATGTTCAAAAATAAATTTCATTTCATTTCATTTCACAAGTTGTGTGACCATAAAGATAAAGAATTAAAATGTAAATTAAACCTCACAGAATATCAACAGATCACACAGATCAATGATGACCAAGCCTGTTTTACATCTGAATATGGTTCACTTATTTTTAATTACACAAAGGTTGGCAAACAAAATAAAAAAACAAAAGCTATGTACATCTTACACTTACTACTCCAGACCTTATTTTGCTCCAAATATTTTTTCGTGCCACTTTTTGGTGCAATTTCTGTCCCATATGTAAAAGCTGACCAAATAAGAATTCCAACATTTCCTTTCTAAGTCTTTTGGGAACTGACAAATAAGTATCACATTATCATTTTAAGCCTTGACTGCTTTTAACTGATACTAATGTCAAGAAAACAAGAGAAGTAGAATTTTGACACATCTGATGTCAATAGACTATCAGGGAGTTCTTACTTTCTCTCAGAGGCCAAAATCAAGGTCAAATAACTATACTATGACAATGTCAGAGTTCCTGCCTAGGGGCACCGATGGTCTAACGAAGTTGGGAGAATTAAAAAACACTGATTTAGGCCGCTCACAGTTGTTGTAGATTGGAGCTTGGCAAGATGCATCTGTCTGATTCTATACATTGAATTAGGCAGATCCAGCAAACTTTGAGCATTTGTAAAAGTTTAAACATTTCTAGTCTCTACCAGAGCATGGAAGATGGCTATGAACCTAGTTTTACAAACAAGTAACAATAAGCACTGAGGACACACTCTGAAAATGAGGTTGTGAGCACTGCCAGTGCAAAATGACCATTAGTGACCAGACTTTAAATCTGAATTTGCTTTTTGTTTGTTTACCAGTGTAGCTGGCAGTCCTGCACAACTCTGGCAATATAAAACAACTACTGATGAATACTTTGGTTCTGACTATAAAATCGAGATTACACAGCAAAACACAATACACACAAAAAACAGAATTCCCTATTCAGCAAATATTTTTTTAATTCACTCAGTTTCTTAAATCAAAAATTCAACAAGCCTAACCATGGAATATGCACAGTAAGAAAAAAAAATGCAAGTGCAACAACGAGGTCTGCATAATTGAAATAAAAAGGAATGTGCCAGACTGTGGCAGAGTGCAATGTCTGGTTACTAATACTGGTGGTAGGAAACTGTAAAAACTTTAATTCCCCAGAAAACTATTGCATTTTTAGCAATTTTCAGAAAGCCTTGTTGTTTTTGATGCACAAGGCTTGACGTTAACACTGTCTCTAATATATTCCCTAGTGTTTTAATCAGCTCTGTGATTTTTCCCTTTAGCCTTCTTAAAAATCAATTGTAGTTCTAATTTATATCTTCAAGTTTGATTACTTTGTGATACTTCTGAGTAATCCTTAGAGTTAAGGCAGTTCTCTATCAGGGTTTGCATTGACTTTTTGGTATCTCTGTTTTTATACAGTCTCTGCCCTCATTTTTTAAACTTCATTACATTTTTATTGATTTATTTTTATTATAATAATTATTTTATTATATTATTTATATATCTTCTTTAATTTTAGCACCAAATGTATTGGTTTTTATGTTTTTTATATGTCTTTTATAGTTGTCTTTTATTGTTTGGTTTTATCTCTGCTTATTTTATTTTAATGGATTTTATTTCTGATTGTAGTCACTGTGCAGCAATTTGGTTAACTTCTTTTTTAAAGTGTCTAATAAAAATGAAACGGATTGGAATGGATTTATCATGATAGAAACTATGTGTTCTTCTTGAACCCCCTTGTACAGATTTCAGACTTAATTCTTGTAGCTGCTAACAAGAAATATACCTTCTGTGCTGTCTGATACACGTGCTCTCTTTTTTCTCCAGCCTTGTTGAGATATCTCTGCTTAAGACTTGCACAAAAAAAAAAAAGAGTTTATATTTCAGCTCTAGGCATTATCTCCACCTAAGCGCTTGGTAGTAGGTTTCTGTATGCTGTGAGAACAGATCAGCGCGTTGTCATTATGGTGAGGATGGTGTCACTCGTCTGTCTATGCCTGAATGTACTCGTACAGCTTTAGATAAGGCTGAAAACCCATCCTGATGTTTTTACAGTGTGTTATACATGTCTTTGTGTGTGTCGATGTGCACCACTGTGAATAAGATTAAAGTAACACAAACAGACTTCTTCTCTCTGAAGACACAGAACTGAGGACTCCCCTGATCCCTTACTCCCCTTCCTCTTCCCTTCCTCAGCTGCCAGTGTCACGTTCTGGATCAGTGAACGGGCCAGATGGCTGCAGAACACAGTCTCCTCTCTCTAGTCCTCCCTCCTTCTCCTCCACTTCTTTTCAAACCCCCCAACCAGTGTTTCTCTGTCTCTCTTCCCACCCTTCTATCTACACTCACTCTCTTCTGTCTCTCTCGTGGCGCTGCAGCAGAGGACACTCTCCTCTCAGTGGCCCAGGGCTCTGCTGTCAAGCCTTTCCCAAGCTCAACATCCCAGGCCTGATGACTGTGTGCGCGCCTCCTGCTTCATCTCTCTGAGAAATGAAAGGAGACTGTTCCTACTGATTCCTCATTCCCCTGCATCT
The DNA here is from genome assembly GCA_037902135.1 of Cetoscarus ocellatus. Classification (NCBI taxonomy): domain Eukaryota; kingdom Metazoa; phylum Chordata; class Actinopteri; order Labriformes; family Labridae; genus Cetoscarus; species Cetoscarus ocellatus. The sequence continues at coordinate 561,072 of JBAMNC010000415.1, forward strand.
TATGCCTCCTCCTCTTCTTTGTCCTCCTCTTGATCCCCCATACAGCCAGACACTCATGCATTAGCAAGTTTATTTTAGAAATAAAAAGAGGAACAGAGGGACTATCAGTAAGCTGAAAACCAGAAAGTTCTCCTTTTATTCTCTCTGTAGAATCTCACTGTGTGTTCTTGAAGTGTGGAGTTTACACAAAGTTAGGGTTGTTTACTTTGAGACATTCACACTTTTAAAATAAGTTTACTTTTACATTTGTATGCATCAGTTTAACATGGCATTATGCAAACTTGAAGGTTTAACCTCTTTCAGTACTACACACCACAGCTCACTAACATTTATTGTAGAAAGTACAAGATAAATTCGAGGCAATGGCAGACTTTGGAGCGATTAAAGGCAGTCCCATACTGAAAATGTTGTCTTTAGCTAGACTTTTATCTACAAAGAAACACACAAAGGGTTGGCGCTTTGGTGGGCCTCACACCTCCTGACAAAACACAGAAACTCTGTGGGCTGCATTCATATCAGCCATGCCCTTAATTTTGTATAACTTGTATTTTTTGTAAAACCAACACAGTCATGAGTAGATTCATCACTGTAGAAGGTATGCATTTATGTCACATTCTGTGGATCAGACTGGGGATCCACCTGCTGAGTGGCAAAGAGCAACATCTAGTAATTGATATTGGTGATAAGAAACAGTGCAATGCTTTAATTCACCTAAGAAGTGCCATGTTTTTAGTAATCTTCAGAAGGTTTAGATTTTTTGATAATGTTAATTCCAGAAAATGTAGGTTCTGGTCTGATTTATGTTTAAAAGATGACTAAAAAAAACTTCTGGAGCCATGCAGTTATGTTTATAATGCAGCATTTGTTCGCCTGAGCCACAGGATATAGCCCTGTAGTGACTGTCACTCTTTATCCATGGGATTTTGCAAATTTGATGGATATACCCAGGCTTTCTCTGAGCATAGCATCCATCCTTAACGTCCATTTAACTGTTGTTTCCTTCCATTAATTTTTAATGCGACTCCCAGCTGTTGGGAAACCTTAATTTCTATAGAAACATGCACAAAAAAAAAAAAAAAAAAAAAGTCACTGATTGGCCAAATGGAAATCATGTTAGTTTGAAAATTTCATCAATTTGTGGTAAAAATTTACTGTTTTTTTTAAATAGATTTTAATAAAACTCGTCATTGGTGGGAAGCGTTCTGTCCAATAAGACAAAATGACTTGTTCTTCAGAACATGAATGGCAAAAGGCTCTGTTGATTGAAAAGGTGGCAGACCCCTGCCATAAGGGACTACAAAACATCGTCCGCAAGTTTGAGAGCCCTGCCTTAGAGTTTTTTAGGCCGTTATGTTTCTATAGATGCCTCTATCCTGCTCTGAACACGCTAAGGGCAGAATCACTTCCTGGTCAAAGGTTGAACGGCGCCTTCGTCCTATCAAGCCCTCCTTCTCTCTCTCTTCACACTCACACACTCGTCCAATCAGTGACGACCGATTTCACCCACAAGTACCTACCTCTTATGGTAGCTTTATGTCATTGTGTTTAGTTATTTGCCGTTGTGTTTAGTTATTTGTTGTTGTGTTTAGTTATTTACCGTTGTGGTTTGCGCTTCAGGGTCACCACAGCGATGTTAACTTCTTCGATACAAAAGCGCATAATCCCTGCACCACTTTATTGCCCGAGTCTGAAATTTTACAAAGTGGATCTGCCTGATTATAGATGCTGAATCAAGCAGATCCAGCGGCACTGCAAGATTACACATGTCAGGCTGAATGCCTGAAACATGTCAAGGCAACAAATATCCAGTATGTCCCCCACGTGTAGCTTACTTGGCCAAGTATTAACGATTAATAACCACAATTTTAATATATTTTTTAGGAGTGAGGACTCAATCAGTCAATGAAAAACACTCCATCCAAACACCTTTTGTTCTGTTCTATAAAAATGCTGATTCTTTTTAGACTTTTCTTTCAATTACGAATTTATGCGGTCAGAAAAAGTGCAAAAACTGCAGAACTGGAAAAATTACTTGTTAGTGTTGACTGCTTTGATTCTTGCATAATTAACACCAAGCAACCTTGTCTCACGTCACAGCTTCTGTAAAAACAGGCTGTGGCTGCATACTCCAGCTTCTTTTTCGGATAATTGAACAAAACAGCTGAGAGAGAGCTAGAGGGAATAAAAAAAGCAGACACAAAGTAAGAGGCAAACATGGGAAAATTCTACGTGTCTATGAAAAGATGGAAGGTGCATGGGATGTGTTTGAGGTTAAGGAGAGAGACCTGCAGCAATAAAGTTTTGTAAAGCATAATATACAAATGAAAGATATAATCAAGCGGTATTTTTATTGTAATAAAAACACTGAAAAAAGTGTTACACATGTGTCGATCCAGAATATTTACTTTTACCTGCTGCAACAACAACAACAAAAAAAATCATTTTCACCATATATTTATGTTTTTTTTTGTTTTTTTTTTTTAACAGAGAATGTGTTTTATTATCTCTTGTGCTTCCACAGCCAAGTAGACATGTAGAGAACTGCTGTTTTTTGCACCTCCTTACTTGCTTCATTTTTACCAGCGGAGGATGCTGGTTGGTGGAGGAACAGAAGGATGAAAAAGAGATTCTGATTTGTGGTAAACAAGAAACAAAATTGATGATTATGAGGCAGCCAGGATATGAACAGCTGGATTCTTGATTGTCAGACCATCAAACTAACAAATTACCATACAGCAGACTCTACTTCCTGCATCCTTTTCTCTAAGGATCGCACCGAGCACATCATATAACAAATGAAGCAAAGCTCAAGTTAAGATGTAAAGTTCTTCCATATTTATGCATATTGTTTAATATTAATTCCGAACCCAATATACAAATTATCTTGGTACAAAACCTTAAATACCCCTCCCCTCTACTGTGGTCAGTTTGGTGTGGATCTGTGCAAAGCCCATTCCCAACTCAGTCATCTCTTATCCAGCCCATTGGTGAATAGGTCGAGTTTATCAGTTTCCAAATTGAGCGTCAGGGTCTGCATCATCAGCCTCAAAGGTCAGCCCCTCAGTATCCAGATCTTTCCCAGTAGTGTCGGGGTCAGCAGTGTCCAAGTTCAGCTCCCAAGGATCTGGGTCCGCATTATTAGTTTCTGGTTTCAGGAGCTCAATCTCTGTGTCAAACCACCAGAGCGCATGTTTAATTTTTAACCTATCCAGGTCCCTCTCATCCTTGTCTAGGTCCAGACCATCAGTTTTCAAGTTTAGCTGCTCAGTGTCCAGGTCCAGATCACCAGAATCTAAGCCCAACTGTTAAGTATCAAGGTTACTTGTATCAGTGTTGGGTCCAGATCATCAGTGTCTGAGTTAGGCTTCTTGGTTTATTAACTGCAGATCATATTCATTTAGGTTCAACACCTCAGTGTGGGTTCAAATAATCAGTTTCAAGGTTCAGCTGTTCAGTGTTCTAGTCAAGATTTTTGTTGAGGCTCAGCTTTTCAGCACTCTGATCTTGCCCATTAGCTTCTTTTTCTAGATCATCTCTTACATGAACAGCTGTTTAGCATCTAGGTCCTTTTTGAGATATTCTGTGTCCGGAGAAACTCTCATCATGTCCAGATCCATGTCCAGCACTTCAGTGTCAAGGTCCAGATCATCTGTGTCAAGATGCAGATGTTTAAAATCAATATTTTGTTCATTAGCTTGGTCAAGATCATCAGGTCCATGTCCCACTAATTAGTATCAATGAATATCTTCAGTTTGATTTGTGGCTCTATTGGAATATAACTAATTGTCCCCTGAAAATGCAGTATCTATTTGTTAAAATCATACACCAATAAGAAACTTCTTCTCTTCAAGGTCTCACACTGGCAAAGTGAAGAAGTTTCAAAACTCTTAAAACCCTTCACTGGGTCTGTAATCTAAATTAATCAAGAAACTACATGAGAATTAAACATTTGATCCACTCTGTGACCAAAAAAATACAAGGATAATAAAACCCTTGTGTTGATTTTACATTTTCACCTCCCCTTTGACCCAACATGCTGTGATTGTCAGGGTGTTTATTAGCTCTGTATTTAAAGCAGTAAAAGCTGCAACATCAAAAGTTTGGCCAGTCAATAAATCAATACCTGATCATGTGGAATAAAGCATGGTAAAGTGAATTTTCACTTTGACTCCACACCTAGGCAGCATGATGCATGCTCTGTGTGTTTTTGCCTGCATTTGGCTGTAATTATCTCAACTATTACCTCTGGCTCCTCACAGATGACCCCACCCCATGTGTGAATATGAGAATAATAACACGGTTACAGCCCTTGGGGAAATTTATCTTCCTGGACACCGTGCAGGTTGTGCTACATAAACCGTCAAATCAATACTCGTCATTTAGTGGAACACACATGTGAAAGGTGAAAATGTAATTTCGACCTTCATTTGGCTGCTGCTGTGAAACAGCCTTGAGAGTGTCCAGAACACATGTAGAGCTGCCATTAAAGTCATCTGTCCTCATTAAAAGTCACTGCCCTCTGAGAGAGCAGTAAATAGGAAGCTTGCCTTGCTTTTATTTGATCTCTATCTCCTCTCTTCATGACAACATTGAGCAAAAGTTGCTTTGTGCTCATCTATGTGCGTGCAGCTTATACAGACAGCATGTCCTAACAGAATGGGGGTGTGAGAGAAAGAGAGCCGATTACAGGGTTACAGCTCTGACAATATGACAGCATTTCTGCTATGACATTGCAAGAAAGCCACTGTTTGCTGGAAACTTTTTAAACAGATCAGTACCCTTCAAGGTATAAAGGAATATGCTCTGGATAAGGGATGGAAAAGTGTTTACATGTTCATGTTACAATCCAAAGAGGTGTTTCCCCAAGGCCTATCTCTCTGGAGCTAATTACGACATTACCATTAGGCAAGCGGCATGCTGGTCTCAGCTGGAATTGGGTTTTAATTGGAGTGCCTTAATTGGTGTATTGCACTTGGAGTTGGAATTGAATGTGGCGGCAGAATCTTGCTGTGAGGTGGCAAAATGGGAGGGCTGCGGCAGCTAAAGTGAAAAGTTCTGGAGGTTTTCATTCCACCTCAGCCTGACACTTGTCTTGTATTATTAATGACTTCAGTTTGCTTGCATATGTCTTGTGGTACTTGTTGGCTCGCTGTCTTCTCTTAAACTTGTGTTAACAACAAATCCCTGCCTGAGAGCCAAGGCTTAAATAAATATATTGGTGCAAAAAGCCAAGGCTGTAATTTGTTAAACAGAGGCTAATGGTAGGGGTGTGTTCCCTCCTGACAGGGTTCACACTTAAGTTAAGTGGGTAATTTAAACAATTTCCACAGAAAGCAACTGCTAACATGGTCTTATAAGCCAAGCTGCTCTATCTCTATTGTCTTTGTTTACCTTTTCATTGACTCCTTTTATTTTTCCTCCGTTTTCCCTGACATCTTATTTTTCTTGCCACTACATCTTAATGTCTTGGATGTTAAAGTAGATAGAGCCACTCACACAGAATAAGATCCTCCCTCATCTTCACAAGTCACACATAATGCTCCTTTTCAACAAGCTCTCACTGCTCCCAGCTGTTCCACTAACACATTCTTATTTTTCCCCTCTAAAAATTCACTCAGATATTAGACTTTTGGCACAACCATAAACCTTCAGTTTCATCTCTGTAAAGGACAATGTCTATATGTCTGTAGGAAGTGGGAGCTACAAGCGAGACAGCAACAAGAAGTGAAAGCTCACACAGACATTAGCATAGATGCTAACAGTTTCAGTTACAAATTTATCAGATCTGGCCAGCACCTTTTTGTTTCACTAACCGTCTGAGGTTCCGTCCTTTACGTCGGGACAGTAGCGCTTGCTTACTACATTATCTGATTGGCCCGTAATGCATGTGATTGATGGACTGATCATCCAATCACCTGCTGGATATGCTTTGATATGTTCTGACCATTCTCCAACACTTTCTATGGGCTCTTTGCCAGGTGGACCAGTGAAATATTGAAAGGTCCATCTGGTGTATCAGGCTAAGTCTGGCCAACACTCTTAAGAACAGGATCACTCCAGCTTTCCAGTACTGTGCTCCGGTGTTTACTGTTGCTGCACAGACATGCCCAAACATGTTCCTTCATTGGAGGTGCATGCAGACTGAATAAACACCTGACTCAGGGAGGTGGCATATCTCATAATGACATCACTAGGGTATTTTTAAACAGGCTGTTTTGGTACGTATTTTTTGAAAGGTCGAGCAAATGATGGAGGAAGAGGAGGGATCTTCTCATGTTGGGTGGTTGGGTGGCAGGCAGGCTATGGACACATATTTTGGATAAAAAATACTAAAAACATTTGAACCTTTAATATATGTTACAACCTGACAGGTAAGTGTTTTCATTTCTGAGACATCAGAAACAGAACCACTGTCAAATCATGACTGCTAGATAGTTTTGTCTGGGACAGTAAAATTATTTTCTCAGCAAAACTCATGTTTAGGTTTACAGACGTTTAAGTGCGTCATTCAAATCCTTGGACTTGTATACCAGTAGCGTTTTACTAAGCTGCTGCATATAAATTCATCTTTTTCTTACATTGTTCCTTACTAAATGGTCTTGTATGAACATAAACAGAGAAAACTTTTATTGTGATGACTCTGTCACAAGTGTAATTTGTCTATCACATAAACTCTTGGTTTAGAGAAGCAACATGGAGCTTAAATGACTTTCAACATTTTCGGCACAGACATGTTCTCATCTTCATTCTGAAAGTAAAGAGTTCACATAATCATATTTAAGCTATATATGCCCTTAAATGTGTTAGAACTGTCTATTTCAAGATAAAGTACTTCTATACACAATACAAGAAAGTCTGAAATATTTGGACTTCTACGTATCCTTCTGTTAACAGTGATAGTAGCTCCTAAAACAGCTGATACCCCTAACCTACCTCATAAACTTGCCACTGTTACCTGTACCTAAAGGCCATTGAGTTTGAGGTGGCAACCCCTGTGCAGTGCATGGGCTGCAGAAAGAATGCAGAGCCATTTAAAACATGCTGCTGAACCACCTGAACTGACCAATTACCACTGAGTACACAAGTCAACCAATCAGAACACTGTAAATAGTAAATCACAATTGGAAATGTATCTTTCAAAAGCTATCCAAGATTTCTCTAAAAAAATTTGAATGCTGACTCTCGCATAGCCATCTTGGGTGACAGTGGGCTGACAAAAATCTTTGATGGTCATGAAAAGACTCTTATTCTACTGGCTATGACTGCAGCAAAGAAGGTTATTAAAGCAAGACTCCACAGTTGAAGACTGACTTGAGATTAACCTTGTCCATTCACACATTAGAAAGGTGAGGCCATTTGTTTTTTTAAATTGGTGCCTGATAGCCCGATAAATCATTAATGAACTATTCTCAGCAATGATCTGTCAGCGAACAAAAAAGTGCCAGACACTGTCTGCTTGTTAAAGTTAGAAGTCTTGGGTTTCTGTGATGTAAATATTATTATTGAAAAAACATCAAAATTTCTTCATTATGTGTACAATGTATTTTTATTTAAAGCCTGAAAATTTCTAATCAAATGAAGAAGATTTTTGGGGCCTTATACTAATGACAGCTGAAACATAATTAACTTCATGAGTGTGTTATCACATAGATATATTTTCACAACTATAGGTATAAAGCTTTAATAAGAAAGTTAGGTCTATAGAACAGCTGTTAAAAAACAACACATAGAACAGCAGGCCTCCTCAATTACAACCAATGGGTATATGTCCACATGTTAAAAATATCAACAGTGAGACCTGATGAGCTGAACAAAGTATCATTCTGTAAAAATGTTTGGATGAGATGCTGCACACACCTGCAAAACAGAATCAATCTGACCCTAAAGAGTTCAGAAATCATCCACAGAGAGAAAAAATTATGGTACACTAAATAAGTTTTCTTTTTTTGATCCAAGTCAAATTCAAATAGCAGACAATAACAAAACAACATATTTTCTGAAACCTGTTTTAATAAATAATATCAGAGGGGAAAAGCTGTTCAGAGCAGGGAAAAAAGCACTATGATAAAGCTGACGTTCACTGTTTACAGATACTGGACATGAAGAAGGCTTCCACAAATATGCTGTTCTCTTTATGGAGCATTTGCATGATCAGTGCATTTCAAGCACAAACATCACAGTCCCATATTGTAATATCTGAACCTACTGCAGCACTTGCAGGAAGCATTAGGCAGCGGATGTTTTTATTACCTCTGCCAAGGAGGTTATATTTTTGCCAGCGTTTATCTGTTACGACGTTTGTCTGTTTGTTTGTCTGTGTTCAAAATAACTTGAAAAGTTCTGAATGGATTTGGATGACATTTTCAGGAATTGTCGGAAATGGGATATGGAAGAACTGAGTAAATTTTGGGACTGATCCGGATCACCTTGGCGGAGGTCTGCGCTCTCTGAGTGCTTTTCTAGTTAGATAATAAAGTGGTTAAAACTTGGGGCTGATGACCACATCTAAGTTGAATGAAATTCCTGCAGCGAGTCCATTGGTTATCAGCTGATAGAACTCCATTTCATGCTTTTTCTTTTTAAGTGTACTTTTTGGGTATTCTTATGCCTTTATTGACAGGAGAGAGACAGTGGATATGCTTGTGAAAGGAGGTGAGAGAGTAGGGAAGGACATTCTGCAGGTGGGTCCCAGGCTGGATTCAAACCCAGGCTGGCAGAAGAATATACGGGACATGTCTATTGCTTACCACTCCGCCAGACTAGCACCCCCAATTCATGCTTTAATTGTCATCGATGAACCCTTCAAAACTCGACCCTCTGTGAGCATTGTCGAGGGCATTGCCATGGGCAGGTTTAGTAAAAATGCAGAGATGCGGTTGCAGTTTTAGAGGCAGCTTGGGGAGTTCTGTTGTACACAACAGATGATAATTCCTTAGAGGAAACACTGAGGGAGAGTGAGACACAATTCATATACTTGTACTATTAAAGATCAAACTGTGCAAAGCTGGTTTAAAATTGGTACGGTTATCCTTTAGTTTTCTCTAAAGACTGTCATGCTGTGTCCCTGTAACTTTTTCAAAACCACAAAACCTGCCACCCTTTAAAGTTTGCACACAGGTTGATTTTGTCCACACCTGATCCAGTCAAGGATGTGACAATGACAGCCCTGGATCAGCTGTGCAGGAATGAAAAGAGTGATACTATGAAAAATGCATTTAACTTCAGCGGTGCAGCAACATTACCAGCCGGGGGAATGCTTAGCCCCCTTTGAATGTGTTTTCGAGCAGTTTTAATAGCATTTTTCTATGTTCAATATAAATACGTACATCAGTATTTTAATGAAGCTGGAATGTCTCAATAAGCTGACACTTCTCTGGCATTATTAAAAGTTTAAGGCTTGGCTCATGCTGATATTTTTTATATTTAAATATTTGAATTTGTTCTAAACAAATGCAACAACCTTGGTCTACAGCCAACACCAAGGAGTGTAAAGCTTTAAAGCTACAGTGACAAGGTTTTTGTTGCTGGTTTCAAAATAAATAAAAATGATCACTGATGTGTCTCAATGTGCTACAAATTCAAAAGAATTTTTAATGATATACACGTTTTCCAATATATTATTTTTAATGCCTAAAAGGGTGTCATTAGGGTAGGATTTGATGTACTCTTCTACAGATTGACAAAGTGGTGGGCATTTAATCTATACTCCTCAAATTGTGGGACATATTTTGGGCACTACCCACACATTTAGTTTTGTTGTTAATTTTCACAAATACACATCCTTTAAAGAGTGGACAGGTCAGGACTTCCGGGGAAATTCAAGGCCTGGATTTACCAATGTGGAATCCTGCCCTGACATCTTTGGCCTCTTCTGGTTTATGAAGTTCCAATTTCCACCGTGGAGAGCTTTGAGCAGAAGATAAACCGCTTCCTGCGTAGGTGGCTGGGCCTGCCATGGAGTCAAGCTGCAGCTCCCATTCAGCAGTCTGGTGGAGGAGTTCAAAGTGACAAGAGCCAGAGAAGTCCTAGTCTATCAAGACTCTACTGACACCAAGGTCTCGTCAGCTTGAGTGAAGGTCAGGACGGGAGGGAAATGGCGTGCCCAGGAAGCAGTCAATCGAGCTAAGGCAAGGCTGCGGCATAATATCCTGCTGGGAACAGTGGCGACCGGGCGGGCAGAGCTTGGGAGCACCCCCACACTTTCCTACAGCACAGCCAGGGGAAAGGAGAGGCGAAGGCTTATCCAGGCTGAGGTGCAAGCAGAAGAGGAAGAAATTAGCCTCAGCAGGATGGTGGACATGGGCAAGCAGTGGGCCTGGACCAAGTGGGAACATACGGCTGGCCGGAAAATCACGTGGGCAGAACTGTGGAGATCGGAGCCACTCCGATTCAAGTTCTTGGTCCAGTCACCTGGGGCCTGGCGGACTCACCTGCCTGTCAACTCTGCCAGAAGAGGGGATCTATGGAGCACATCTTGAGCTGCTGCTCCAAGGCCTTGGGAGAGGGGTGATAACGGTGGTGCCACAACAAAGTCCTGCAGGCAGTAGCTGATACCATCTGCACCGGCATCGGCTCAAGCAAGTCTCAACATCCTGCAAAGTGCTCCATCTCTGTTGTTCATGCCGGACAGAAGCCTCAACCACGTCCGAAGGCCTAGGGAGGGCTTCTCTCAAAAGCAAGGAACTGGCAGCTCCGTGTTGACTTAGGAAGACAGCTGAAGTTCCCAGACACAATTACATCGACCACTCTCAGACCTGACATGGTCCTGATGTCTGAGGCAACCAAACAAGTGGTGCTGCTGGAACTCACTGTCCCCTGGGAAGACAGAATGGAAGAGGCACAGGAGAGAAAGAGAGCCAAATATGCTCCTTTGGTCGCAGAGTGTCAGAGGCTGGGGTGGAAGGCCTGCTGCGAGCCTGTCGAAGTTGGCTGCAGGGGCTTTGCAGGGCGATCTTTACACCGGGTCCTGGGACTCTTGGGAATCTGTGGGCAGCAGAGACAACGGGCACCAAGAACATCTTGGAAGCTACTGAAAAGGCTTCCCGGTGGCTCTGGATTAAGAGGGGTGATGAGTGGACACAGGCTGGGGACTGATCACCCCCAGCCGAGTCACCTGGAAGAGGGTGTCTGAAGATAGGACCCGAAACACTTGATGACGCCACGTCCTTCACTGATGATGTGTCCAGGTTGCACCGAGAGGTGTATTGCATGACTGTTGAACCACAATTCAAAAGCAATGTCTGATTTTCATTAATTATTTTTCAGTAATTTTTTAATTTATTATTACTTTCCGTCAGTTTCAAGTTATTTCAGTGACCATTGTGGGTTCTTCTTTCTTTAACAGAAGGGTACCAACAATTTTGCCCACATGTGTATAAGGTCATATCAGGGTCATGGGGACTCCTCATGTCCATCCTGTCTTTGTAGATGCAACATCTCAAGACTGCTTGTGAAGATTTCCTCTAACCTCAGACTAATGTCTGTTCTGCCCTGCGATTTAGTTATTTAGATTTTAGAGATTATGGGTTAAACATTAAGGTCTTGGAGCCCTGGATGAAGCTGTGCGACAAAAGACATTTGATAATCAACAAAGCCATTGGAAAACTGTGGGTGTGTTGTAATGGATGCTGCATACTGCAAGTCACTTCAACTGAATTTTAGTTCAACCTGCTTAGACGTAGAGGTCATGTTGAGGCAAGATTTAAGGCCATCTCCATGTGGACATGTAACAATGTGAATCATGACCCTTCTAATAAAACTAGAATGGGTGCAGTACAACAAAAGTAACCCCCAGTATGTACAGTGAGAGCATATATGTGTATATGTACAATATATTTGGACCGAAGCTGTTTTTTGAACCAAGCTGTAAAAATGTCTATTTCGGCTGTAAAAAAATAAATAAATAAATAAATAACCACACAATTATATCACCTCCAGGGTTCCTACAGCCAGCCTCAAGTGGACACTCGAGGAACTACAGCTTTTGACACTTCTTCATGGGCCCTATTTTTAGCCCAGGAGTTTGCAACTTGGGATTAACTAGTGACATTTTGGAGGTCATGGATCAAAGTTTAAGATCACCAAAGCTTCATGATCATCCTCTGTCTCTGACTGGTATATCTCAAGAGAGATTTGAGTGACAGCATATAAAGTTCCATCAATGAAACATGAGACTTTTGGAAAGACCTTCACTGTAAAAGTTTATCTGTAGTTGAAGAGGAATATTTTTTATTTTGAACATATTTGACTTACTGAAACAGGAAACTGTGTTTTCCATAGCAACCTGACAAAGCTCTGGAGATACAGTAAATAAACCAGGAAATTAAGTACAGATACTACAGACTAGGATTGAAATCAGAGACATCTTTAAAAAATTTCTCTGTGACTGAAGTTGTTTGTAAAATCAAGGGTTTGTTTGTCAAGAAAAGAAGAGGCTTTAGTTCCTTAAAGGGACAGTTCAGTATTTTTTAAGTGGAGTTGTATGAGCTACATATGGCCACTAAGTATATTAGCAGCAGTAGAACATTCTTTTCTCCGCCTACAAGAACTCCCATCACAAAAATAATACCTCAGTTTAAGAGTATGCTACCTATAAATGTTTTTAAGGGCAATAACTTTTCGGAAATATAAAGTTTATCTGGAACTAACCGACTCACGTCACGTATTCCTCCGCTCAGTGCTACCCTTTGTACTTGGTGCAGTACTTCCCTGTTTGTGGCTGGTTCTGCATAACAGACTCTTGCAGACTGTGGCTTACTGTGGGAGAGGAGAGAACTTTCTACTGCATCTAATGTACTTAGTGACCATATGGAGCTCATACAACCCCACTTCAAAAATACTGAACTGTCCCTTTAAAATGCTTTTTGAATACACCATCTCTTTTAATGTGTAATAACATGACGTAATCTCATTAGAGAGCAAAAGTGATAAAGAATAATGACTGAATAATTGATTTAAAAAAATCCTTCATGATGTAGGTCATATCACTTTGAACTATCATTTGGTCATCTGTTTATCTTTAAAAGGTGTTTTGCCAAACAAGGCTGTAGTTTAATCCAACTGAACATACTGACTTTTTTTTAGTTTGTAATAAATATTGTGATAATACTGTTATTGTGATATATTGGTCACAATAATCATGAGGTAAAAATCTAGTAATACAACAGTGCTACTTTGAATGTCTACTCTGACTCAATGATGAAATGCTAAGATTTAAGAGGTCAGAAGTCAAAGATCAAGGTCATGAAGCCTTATGTCCATCCCTCCTATAACATTTACATTATATAAACAAGAACAAAGGTGTCATTTTGACTTAATGATGGACTGATTAGACTTTGGAAGTCACTGTATGGTCAAGGCCAAGAGGCCTGGTAATGTCTGCTTGTTTGTGTAATGTGTGTCTATGTTTCTGTGTGTTGGACCCCAGGAGTGATAGCCAACACTTTAACTGATGCTAATGGGGACCCTGATAAAGAAAGAAACAAAAGAAAACAGAGGTGTTGTGTTCCTCCTTCACAACTGAACATAATACCTTAGGAGCTTAAAGGTCAAGGTCTTTGGGCTTCATGTTGATCCATTTTTATAAGACATTAATGAATCACAAAAAAGCCTACATCCAAACAAAACACCTTTACCCTTTTTTTCACAGAGCACTGGTCTATCTCAGTCTTATACTTGTTTACCTCAGAGACATTAAACATCCAGGCATTTAACTGGAAAAACCACAAATTTCACTAAAGGAAATATAACATTTTCTGTAGAGGGTCTTTTGAGGTGATTTAAAAAGTGAACAATGAAATACATTCGACAGTGACAGTTATGACAGGTCTATAGATGCAGCATTACTGGTGCAGTACTGTTTGGTTATTAATTTGTTGAAATCCTTTCATTCCGCTATCTTTTATTGTTACTTGTCACTTAGCACACATTGTAAATTTGCCAGCTGTTTGCTTTTATACATTGCTTCATCTGTTTCATTCTACACAACAGTGACTTAGCAAAATAGAGCTGGTGTTGCAGTTTTCTGAGATGAAGTGTAATGAGGTTGGATAACTTGACTGCAAATCACTTAAACCTGTAGTATCTCATGCATAGAGGCTTTATCTTTGGTTAGATAAATGAATAAAATAGGCCTAAGACACCAAGTGTCACCATGACTTTAGTTTTACATAGTTTGTAATAATAATAATAATAATAATAATAATAATAATAATAATAAAAATAATAATAATAATGATAATAATAATAATAATAAACTTTATTTGTATAGCACTTTTAAAAACAGAGGTTTACAAAGTGCTTTGACAGCAGGCAGGAACATAAAGTCAGCAAAGCACATGAGCTTAAACACAAAGGAAAACAACAACCGAAAAAGGTCAATTAAAATCAAAGAACATTTAAGACATAGACGAAAGGCAAAATGAAATTGAGAGAGTTCCACAAAACATTAAGGAAAACTTAAACCCCAAAAAGTAGACACAACAATCCAGGCCCAGTGTGTTGTTTCTCTTACTGTATGCCTAATCTAATGTATATGACATTATATCATGCCAATCTAAGAGTACAGCAGCAACAATGCAGTTTGATAGCAGAAACCTTTTCATAGTGCGGCACAAGTTCAACAATCATGAGCAATCCTTTGTACAGGAGTGTGCAATCTCTCCTTGCACAGAGGCCCCAGTAGACCTGAATGCAATCCAGCCATTGGATACAGCTCACTTTATCCCAACAACAACACTGCAGACTTTTGCTGTTATGTTTTCATCGTGTTCACCTCTCTTATTGTATATTTTTTACAACTCACAGCTCAATCCAACGAGTTCAGTCTGTCTGTGGAGATTGTGACAGTGGAAGCAGACAAACCCGTAAGTGGGCATACAGGAAAATAAAGGAAATTACGACAGTTAATCAAAGTACATCTTCCTGATATACTCCCCACAACAAAGATTGATGAAGACAAACTCTGCTGAATGAGAAAGCTTTAACCTGAAATCCAGAGGGAATTTACAGCAAAAAAATAAAAACATCCAAAGTTGAAATAGCTATAAAGGTTCCTGCTCTGTCTCATTTCATACATTTCACATACAGATAAGTGACCTCCTCTGTGTGCTTATTTATTTGAGCTTTGAACACATCAAATTCTGTGCCTACATTTCTACCTGGACCTGCTGCTGCTTCCTATAGAACATCTGCATCTCTTCCCAAGGTACTTTAAACACATTATAATGAGCCAAAGTACCCCCAAACATTTCTGCATGCAGGCACAGAACTTGGAACAAATACCCAAATGAGAAGCACTTAAATTGCAACTTGTGTGTGTGAGGATGTAGAGGAAGCTGTGCAGCACTGCAAAATCACCTGTGTGAACTGTTAAGTTGTCAGGTGGGGCAGGAGGTAAAGGGAGGAGGGGTGGATGGTACGTGACGTATTTTCTTTACCGTCCCACCTAATGCTATGAGTAAAATTAGGATTAGCATGTGGGTGGGAATTATATCACACATTGGTTACTTCTGCACACATGAGAGATTAACATTAATGAATTAAATGCTGTGGATATTACTGGAACATTGCTATGCAGAGTCTGCTGGGAGATGTGGGAGACTGCAAGGTCGCAGAAAAAACTGACAACAACAGATACAAAGAAAACAAAAACAGAGAGGACTCAAGGAGTAGTTCTGCAACCGATCCACAAAACCAAATCCAACCCATTTTACAAGACTGAAACCCAGAGTGACTCACAGATATGTGGGAAGTGTACACAAAAATATTTCTTTTTTAAAATACTCTTGTAACATTCACAAACAAATCTGGAAATGCACTGTGCCCTTGCAGTCCTTGCAATGAAGGTGAAAGAAAAATGTAAAACCAGTGTCACTCCACTGTTAATGGAAAAGTAATCCCTTTGGCTTTTTAAGGGTAGATTCCAGTTGTACTTGGAGCTTCTGAGGACACAGAAGGCAAGGTCACGCATCAGCCTGTGAATAGAACATTAAGTTGTTTTGCTCTGCGATGGTGTCCAAGGCAAACCTTTCTCTTCTTCTGTTTCAAATCATGTCAAGGCTATCATGACCTCCATGAAAATAACTGAAATTGAGGGATGACATTCTGCTGTGAACATTTTTTACATCATAAATAGACTTTTCAGAGTACATAAATTTGTTCTAGCAATGTTCGGTCTTTTATGGCCTTTCTCTGGCCTTTTGTATTTTTGCTGTTCCTGAGGCTAGGAGCACTGGCCTCCTGCTTGTGTGTCTCTTTGTAAGATTTTACAGATGAGGATGGCTTGGAATTGTGCAGGTTCAAGGATAAGTAAATGTGCTACAACAACATTTTCTTTCATAACAAATAACTTGAGTGTTCAAGAAAGATAGTACAGTGACCAATGACAGTTTAACAATAAAAAAAGATCACATTCAAAAAGCACCTAACATTAGATAGCGTAGTGGTTTTATCTCTGTATTCTTTGTGCAGAAGCTGTTATACTTGAGGCTAAGATCAGGCAAGTGGCTCCAGGTCCTGTATACCTGTTTAGCAGCCTTCACGCGGTCACCATTGAAAGCCCTTGTAACATATATAAAAATTAAGTACTTCTCTGTTTTTAAAATTTAGGAAATATTTGAAGTAATGTTAGCATTCAACTAAAAAATATACCTATATAATGTAGATACAGTCAATTTAGTAAATTAAAAAACTAAACAAGAAAACTGATTTAGCTGTGAAAAAACAGCCATGGATTAAACATTTTTTTGTGTTGGTCTCAGAGAGGCTCAACTCTACTTATGTCCAACTGGTCATGAACCAATGCTTTAGCTTATATTTCTATACATTAAGGCAAGTGTTAAGCATACAGTGCTGTTTAAAACAACCATACTGATACCTGATTAAAACCTTGCAACATTTAACAGGTGAGAAGCACTCTGAAACAGCACGCCCTGCCAGCACAAAAGTTGATGACTGTAGACCCTTCTGTGGTGTTACAAAACAGTTTCAAACAAAATAGCGAGGAAAACTAAAGAACCTTTTTTTTGTGTAATACTTCTGGACAGAATAAACTAATTTGTGTGGGGGACAATCTGATTTGTAGAGCTGTAGCCTAGTTCCCATTCTTGAGCTCCAGTTAGTCTCTTCTGAAAGGGATCATGCTGTCTAGCATTTCCCGTGGCTACTTGGAGTTGACAAATATCTCATAACTCACTGTAGAAAAAAATCAAACTATCACCAAACCGACCTTTAAGGTCAAACTGCCTGAGTTGCTCGCAGGTACATGGAATATGATTCAGCAGCACAACAGGGAGGTGGTTACTTAGCTTGCTCTCGATAACAAGGTCATAGGCTAAGGAACACAAGGCCGAGGTTCGTTAGATGTCCTGTTTTTAAAGTTGAAGGCTAAAGGATCAGGAAATAACACAACCTTGTGGGTGAAGGAGCAAACTGGTGGCTGGAAGATTTAGGTGCAGTCTGGTGGCTAGCATGCAGACGTAAATTCTGAAGGTAAGTAAACGATGGCTGGGAAGCTAGGAACCAGTACTGACAGCTAGCAGGGTGAAGGCTTGTTTCCAAAGAGGTGAAGGCTGACAGTCAGCATAAAGAGGTGAGGGCCAAAAGGGAATAGCCGATTGACAACTTATCTTTCCAGGAAAATAAGTACAAACTATATTTTTTAATTTTATTAAAAATATATTTTAATTTTTAAAGATCCCTTCACTGCTCATCAAACTCGTGTGTTATAGCAGAAATACAATACATTCGTCCTTCCTACAGAATGTAACTGTAAATATTTCAAAAGCTAAGATTAAAACATCTGCTAATACATCTTCATGAAGGCAGAGTCATGTGTGTGGGTGTGTTATCAGTGGTTTTGAGGGAGTCAGGATGACTCCAGGGTGAGACACACACACATGCTCCAGTTAATTAAAACCAGATTGGGATGTTTATTACAATTTCAGGAGAGTCTTCTGCCTTAATTTATCTTCGACACCAAAGCTCCAGGAACAGCGCTGGGCTTTCTCCATCGGCAAAACTTCCTCCTCTCCACTATGTCTGTGAGCACAACTGTGCATATACATCTTTCAGTGCTGACTGGCTGTTCATTATGCCCTGAGTCTGCGTGGAGACCTCTCCTGGCATTGCAAGGGAAGCTGGGAAATGTAGTGACATAGGCTTAAAAAATAAGATGTCGGTTTGCAAATAAACTACAATTCCCATAATGCCGTAAATGAATGGGATTTGCTGTTATAAACTTTAACATTTTTAGTGATGTCAATCTAATTCAGATCAGCACCAAAATGCAATGGCTTCTTCCTTGGACCAAACCACACCTCTGGTAAAATTTTCATGTAAATCCATGCAGTAGTTTTTGCATCATCCTGCTAACAGACAAACAAACAAACAAACTAGAAAAGCACTCCGAGAGCGCAGACCTCCACCAAGCAGCTCAATTCCACCCATAAATTGTGATTTCCACCCAACATTATAGTCCTATATTTATTTTATATGCATATTGTGGAATGAAAAACATCAATTTGCAAGAAGTGTGATTATTGTTGATATAAATAAAATCCAATAGAGTGGCCTAGCTAGTAGTGGGTCTTGTAACTTGTTGACTGAACCAATTTGCTGCTGCTGGTACAGATGTTGGTGTTGTGCGCGCCGCAGCGCTTCCAGTGGGTGATTTCGCCAGCCTGTCAGTCGGAGCAAAACCACAGCGCTTTAGTGCGCAGTGTGTTTGCTCTATGTGGAGTTTGGGGGTTAGGTTTTTACACTCACACAGACTTCTGCTTTGACGGACTATTTTTGTATCGACATTATCAGCAGCCTTGTTTCGAGTGTAACAGGCATGTCTGGAGGGACTGTGAGCAGGCAGAGCTGCCGCGTTTGTTTCTATAACGTTAATGGGCTCACAGTAATGTTACTAGTAGTTGTGAGTGCAGACGGAGTGGTGTAGAGAACTCCACCCCTGGCATTGCAAGGGAAGATGGGAAATGTAGTGACATAGGCTTGAAAAACTAGACCTCAGTTTGCAAATAACCTATAATTCCCATAATGCCGGGATTTGCCATTACAAACTTAACTGTTTTTTTGTGACGTCAATCTGAATCGGATCAGCACCAAAATGAATTGGCTTCTTCCTTGGACCAAACCACACCTCTGGTAACATTTTCATGTAAATCCATCCTTGTAGTTTTTGCGTAATATTGCTAACAGACAAAAAGACAGACGCCGTCGAAAACATAACCTCCTTGGTGGAGGTAAATATTGTGTTTCTTTCCATAGTGGGTGTATGCAGATAGGAATTCCTGGAAAAGTATTCAGTGTTAGATGTCTTTTCAGTATAGCATGGAAGAGAAGCTCAACTGAGTAGGCACTGCTATTTCATAATGAGAAGTGTGACTCCGGGCTCCACTGAGAGATCATTAGAGACTTGCTGCTTGGTGAAGGACATGCTCCCTGCTGGATAAGAGAAATCCCTGCTCAAACTGAGAGGATAACCAAAGAACTAAGATCAGCAGGGCTTAAGGAACAACTTTCTAAGCATCAAATAATTGAAGTGATCTTAAATTATCATTTCAGATGAACAAATCCTTTCGTTGTCTGCTTAAGACAAGACATAAAATGAAAATCACTTCCAAATAAAACTCATAGTGTCAGTTTACCGGAATGTGGGATAACATCCCCTCTCCCTCCTTTCACATTAACCTGACCCTATCACGGCTGGGTTTGAGTTCATCCATCACTTTTGAAATGGTCTCAGATGACAGCAGCAATATGATGTTGGTGAGACAGCTGCCCTAGTTTTTGTTCTTTGCATCCAATTTTGTCTAAAGTAGCAATGAGAGCCTGCAACACCATGCAGATATGACCTATTTGACTCAGTTACAGGAATCTTTTGTAGTCTTCAAATGTAATACAAGCAATTTTCACAAGCTTTTAAAAGATTTAACACTAGACTGCTCCCATTTGTAAAGAGATACAGAACATTATTTGGTTTCTGACAATTACTTTAATGGATAATAGGCTATCTTTTTACAGCATGAAGACAATGTAAAAAGCATGCAGAACACAATGGCCCTCATTTATCAAACATGGGTACAACCAAAAGTGGGTGTACGGTAATTTCCATGCATAGATCTGCATTTACCAAGCTGAACATTGTTTGAACATGGACGTGAGATATGATCAAATTCCATGTCAGGTTTAAGTTTTTGTATGCAGATTTACACTCAGTTTAGTCTCATACTGCAACAAATAAAGTCTTTCCACAAAGAAAAAAGAATCTCTATCATGGCCCCAACTATGTAGGCAGTGATTAACAATACAAAGTTAATAGATTCCTATTATACTGTTAATTGAAATATAAGTAATGTACATTAAGAATAAAGCACACATTTATCTAGTGTACTTTTTATCAGAGTCTGTTATCTGCTGTAAAGTACGCTAATTGGGCTGTGCCACTTTGGGCTGCTCACAATCATTGTAGATTGGAGCTTGGCAAGGTTGATCTGCCTGATTGCAGACATTGAATCAGGCAGGTCCAGCTGCTGCACAAGGTTAGGTGATCTCAATCCAGATCCAGATCCATGATTTTTTAAAAGGATTTCAAAAGGATTAAACATTGCAGATTCATAACTAATAATAAAGTTACTGTTAGCATTATAACTCAGCTAAGAATGTCAGAAATTCTTTGGCAGGAGTAGTTGTACATAATTTCAAGCTTAAGGGTTTATGGCATGGAATTGAGGGAGTAAAAAAGGGTTTTGGTCCATTCTGTTACTATGAAATGTGAAGGTGAATAAGAACCCTGTTGTGGAAAATCTGACCAAATGTCGACTTAAGGCCGAGTGACAGCATGCAGATGACTTGAAGTTTTCCCTCTTGAGAGCTCCTGGGGCCATGAGGTTCAACTGGGTTGATGTTTTTCTTGATGAGAATAATCTATTCTGATAGCCATCTAGAAAATAACTGGCACCAAGGAAGGTTTTCAGTGACAAGCCTAGAACTGCAGAGCTATTGATCCACGCCCTCTGCTCTGTGTGACAAACATTGCAGCATTCAAGGACAATGTCAGAAAGGGAATTAAGCACTCTCTTGTAACACACACTTTAGGGATTTATGACTCTGTCCAGTGAAAACTTAGATCTTCACATGCTCTGCAAAGATAAGTCGTATTAAGACCTATTGACACATACATTCTTAAATATCAATTTAGTGTGACATATTTTTATGATGCATTACAATTAAATATCCCCTTAAAGAGTTTATGTTTGACATGCTCTCAGGTTTTAAAGCCTTGACATTAATCATACTCTTCAATGTGTCCATTTCAGTCACCAAACCCTACTCATTTTGGTGTTAAATCTGGACGGGAGAAACATTTTTCAAACAAGAGATGTCAAATGTTATCTAAAAATAGATGCCACTTCAAAGGGATTGCGGCAACCTTTTATGCAGCTTTTGAACCCTGTAAGTTTTGAGGATCAAAGTGCAGACGTGCTGTCTAATATAAACCCTGTACTCTGTGGTTTGGAAAAACTTTGCCAGATGAATTTAGGACTTTACAGCAAGGGGATTGCAATGTCAAGCTGTGTTGGCCAAGCAATGCATTATGCTGTCGCTTTCCCTCAAAGCTGCAAGTTTGAAATATATAAATGTCATGCACTTTTCTGTGAAAGGATTACTGTGGGAAAAAAATGGATGTTTCCAGACACCAATGACACTTAATCGTTTCTCTGGATGGTGAAAAAATTGAGTCTATTAAGAGTGTATTGTGTAGCAGGGCCAGAAATATTGCTTTCTTTGTATGGTTTCGTCAAACTTTCATTAGTCTGTATGAGCTTTATGTGCAAGTTGAAAGATCGGACATTGGTTTAGGGCTGCTTATTCCTGGGACACATTTAAAGAGTAACTGAACTCCAGGGTCACTTTTTTCCTCAAATAAAAATCTATCAAAATAGAAATACAGATGTATTGTTAATCAGCTGTGAGCCAAACCTTAACATTTAAGGCCAAAGTATGGACATTTTACATATATTGCGTATGAAATAGACAGAGTGCCTGCCCCCTACAGGTGGAAACCCAGTAACTAAACTTGAATAATTCTACTGATCTCTGACATGTTATGCTGTCATTCATCATCACAGAAATCAACAGACTCCACCCACTTTTTTCAGGAACAATTTCTTGCTAACAGCCAATAGCCAAAATTCATAAGACACAAGAAACCCAGCTGATGAGCTTGCTGTGACACTCTGTGATTATGGGTAGTGCAGGATCTTCACATATAAATCATATCTGGTTTCCAAATTGCCTATTTTATACCATTATTAAACATAGCTACTGCATACTGTGTTTGGTAGTAATATGTAGTATGGCTGTGCATTACTTTTAAGTATGCCAGTCCTGGCTTGGCTGACTCTTTTGCTTTTTAAGTTTTTGAAAAAGGGCCAGTTTTCACATATAAAGTGCCCCTGATCCACCTCTGTTCTCATGGTGCCTTTGACATTCTGTTGGAGTTTGAACTACTGATGTGACAGAGCTAGGACGTCACGGTGGTGGCCGTGTTCAAGGGGGCAGGTGGGGTCCAGCTGTTCCAGCACTGTTGAAAAGAAGAAAGGGGTAAGCGCTGATGTTGAAGACTTTGTTGGTTTGCACACAAAAGTCTGTTGCTTGCTCCACCTATCAGAAAATGTGAAAGGATCTGTGGAGTTGTTGACCCCGGGTGCTGCAGGCAACAACAGCAGAGGTAACATATCTAGGCATGTCTGTGCAGCCAGAGTAAACTTTGGAGCACAGTACTGGATGGCTGAAACCACATCCACCTCTTATGGTGCACTATCAGTTTGTTGAATGCCAAGGACAATGACGATAAAGAATCTGAATATTGAAAGGGGCGTGGTCAGACACAGCTCATGAGGGTTTACTCAAAAACAGCCTGTACTGTTTACCAGGGGACTTCCTAAGCCAGGTGTTGGTTCTGCCTCCAAGCAGATGAGTTTTTTTTTTCTTTCCCCCCACACTAAATTTGGCCAGTGAAAGTAGCACTTAAAGGCATGTCTATGCAACAATTGTAAACATTAGAGCACAGCACCAGAGAGGTGCAGCAAATGAGGATTTAAAGCTATACAGACAGCAAAACATCTGGTTCTATGCAGGGCTGAAAAAGAGGGTTTTACAGGCAAGCCAAAATTCTTAATGCCAAATCTAACAAAAGGACATTATAAATTTAACTTTACAAAATTTGCTTTAAAGGTCACCTGGGACATGTGTTGAGCTTTTGAAAGAAGTTAAAATATGTGACCCTCAACTAAGTTCAAGGGAAGTGCACTTCTCTGACTTCTTTACAGGGCCAAATTGTAGACAGCTTAAACTTCTAATTGAATATTTACTACAATTTACCCAAGGCTCTTTCAGTGCATCACATGAGCACAAAATACTTTACAATAAAGAAATCAACTCCAGTGGAGGAGTGCTTTTCACCCTGTCATCTTATCTTTTGTAAGGATGAGGAAAAAAGGAACAGAAAGGCGTCTGTGGGTTATTTAGGGCCTGCGTCACGGAAGTGTGAGATTGGATATATGATGTCGATTACACAAACTGAGACCCTTTTATGTGACCCTCGTACAGCCGGGGAGACGCCACTTTATCACAGTGCAGCAGGCAATGGGCTGGTGGGCACTGCTGGCAAATTTACAGCCTGTGCCAGCCTGGGCCTCACTATTTCATTAAGCTAATATATTCTACCACGGCTGTGAGGAGTGATGCTAAAAGGCTTGGCCCTGTTGTGCCTCTGGACAGGCACCCTGACCTGAATTTCTGCTGTCTGACACATCCGTTACCTCTTCCTTTACTCCAGCAGCCATCACATCAGCTAGCATATGGCAGCGTATGTATCATGGTGGTGTTTACAAGTGGGATGTTGAGTGGCAGCTGTGATGTTACACTGCAGGAAGACTTGGAATCTGCCAGATTAGCTGCTAATTTATGTGCAGTGCTTTGCTGTTAGTTTAACATGGAAGAACTGGTGTAATCAACAAACAATTACACTTCATTTGACTAAGTGACGGGTAACTGGTATCTCAGAATAATGTTCAAATATGTTTTGAATAAGATACACAGTCGAAAAGCTATTTCACCCCAGTATTTACACCCCATATCATATTTTTCATATTCATATGTATTTTTCAGCTGATTTTTTTTCCCCTTTTTCCTGCTGTATTCTCCTGTGCATTGCCACACTGTGTTTTCTCACCAATTATTCATGATTCCTGATTCATAATACATTCTCAGGTGGCAGTTCTCAGTTGGATTCCATAGAGAGATGGATGAATTGGTTTATAGGTTGGTCATATTCACCACCAGCGCCCCAGTGCTGACTGATAGGTGGAATGATGGCCAACAACCCCAAGCTTAGGCTGAGGAAAAAGCCTGAGCATGAATTTTAAGCTGTACAATTCTTGGTATTACTGCAGATTATGATATTCTGCGCTTAACGTCCTCAGAGGTATTGAGTAATATGCAGTAAAAATCCATGAGCTGATTAAGCTGATATAAAGATAGCATGATTTATGCTGAAGATACGTCGCTCACAACACGGTTGCTTTTCAGAGCCATTAACAAGCCAGTGGCCTGGTCCCACAAGTCATACACATCCTCTTTTCATATAGAAAGGATTTTCTCCCAGCTTATTGGTTGTGTGTGTTTGTATGGGCAATAGGGCTTAGTGTTACTGAGATTATTACAGTATGCCTGTTGCAATGCACCAGAGGCCCATTATGCAAGGTGTGTCTGCTGCATGTCCTGCAAGTTTAGAAGAATCAAGCATAATGCTGCTTTTTGAAAAAAGAAACATCTTTGATAACATTGAATTTCACATTTCCATCTCTAGGCAAAGAGCCTCTTTACTTCAACAGCCTTGGTTTTGATAATGCTGCTTTAACAACCCAGTGTCGTGGGTGGAATCCACAAGATTAATTCTCTGCACCTACTAATGCAGAAATGCACTAAAGACAACATGTTCTCCCCTTAATGTACTTTCTAGATGTGGCTTGTGCCAAAGAAGACAATTCTAAAATGAATTAATTGATTAAATTTGTATGAAGACATGCCACCTCACTTTGAGTAAAAAAGGATTGTGTGTAAATACATATATATAAAAGGAGGGTGAAAGAGAGGAGATGACTGGCCAAATTTGCAGAAAAGTTGCAGTGATTGGACAATTTGTGAAGCTGCACAGGATTTTCAAGGATTTTTTGTTTTTTAACTGTTGGGTTTGCAAAATCCTGGAGGGGCTGCTTTTCTTTACACACTGCCCGGCCAAAAAGAAGTCGCCACCTGGATTTAACTAACCAAATAGGTACAAGCCTCCTATTGGATAATAACTGCATTGATGATTATCTTTCAGCTGGCAACAAGTTATTTAACCCCAGCTGATACAATGAGTAGCTTCTCATTTCTTAAACAACCATCTTGAAAGACACATCCTGTGGTCATAGAAAAGATATTAGTCTGTTTAAGGAGGGTCAAATCATTGGCGTGCATCAAGCAGAGAAAACATCTACGGAGATGGTGGTAAGGATGGTGGGGAACCATCGTCTTCGAGGAAGAAATGTGGTAGGAAAAAAAAATCAAGAATGATTGTGATCGGCAATCACTTAAACGTTTGGCCAAATCAAATTGAAGAAAAACAACAGGAGAACTCAGGGGTATGTTTAATAGCGAAAGTAAGAGAATTTTCACGCGCACAATGCGAAGGGAACTGAAGGGATTGGGACTGAACAGCTGTGTGGCCTTAAGAAAACCAATAATCAGTAAGACTAAACGGAAAACAAGGCTTCAGTTTGCTAGGGAGCATAAAGATTGGACTCTGGAGGACTGGAAGAAGGTCATGTGGTCTTATGAGTCCAGATTTATCCTGTTCCAGAGTGATGGGAGCATCAGGGTAAGAAGAGAGGCAGATGAAGTGATGCACCCATCATGCCCAGTGCCTACTGTACAAGCCTGTGGGGGCAGTGCTATGATCTGGGGTTGCTGCAGTTGATCAGGTCTAGGTTCAGCAACATTATGTGCCCAAAGAATGAGGTCAGCCGACTACCTGAATATACTGAATGACCAGGTTATTCCATCAGTGGATTTTTTCTTCCCTAATGGCACAGGAATATTTCAAGATGACAATGCCAGGATTCATCCTGCTCAAATTGTGAAACAGTGGTTCAGGGAGCATGAGACATCATTTTCACACATGGATCGGCCACCACAGAGTCCAGACCTTAACCCCATTGAGAATCTTTGGGATGTTCTGGAGAAGGCTTTGCACAGTGGTCACACTCTCCCATCATCAATACAAGATCTTGATGAAAATCAATACAACACTGGATGGAAATAAATCTTGTGGCATTACAGAAGCTTATCGAACAATGCCACAGCGAATGCGTGCTGTAATCAAAGCTTAAAGGCGGTCCAATGAAATATCAGAGTGTGTGACCTTTCTTTTAGTGGCGACTTTTTTTTTGGCCAGGCAGTATAGCTGCACTTAGGGCAGTCTCTCCTTTAAATAGATATTTAAGTCATTCTCATTGGGGTTTTGTGAGGTAAATTACAATAGAAAACACATGAACTACACTTTTCTGATCAGCTCTGGCCCTAAAAAGAGAGAACCAGCACTAAAATTATGCAGTAAGTCACTGCATGTGAGTCTATGAGAAAACTAAAAAACCATCATTGATGTCATTTTTCATAGTACAAAGCACATTTACTTTTCTGCTGGCAATCCACTTTGTTTTGGGAAAACCTCACTCCAGGTGGAAGTACACATGGGCTGTGCTGTGATGAAGTCCTACCAAAACAATGGGGCTTGCCAAGAGAAAAGTAAAGCATTGCTAATATGTTAAAATCAGCCAATTTAGTTTTTTTTCTTTTCTTTTTTTTTTCACTACGTTTTCACAACAAGTCTCTCAATCACACACTCCAGGACCTATCTGATATATCAACAAGACTAGACCAGCATCTGACATGGCCAAACTAAAAAACAAAAACAAAACAAAAACACGTTATTAGTTTTGCCTAATATTTTGCAAAACTTTGCAAAGGAGTTAGGTTTCTGCAGCATACTTTCACTTGATTGCCTTGACTTAAAGGGATAACAGTCAAAACTTTAGAGTTCACTGGAAACTTTACCTCTGACTCATAGAAGCCAATTTCAATTTAGGATATCGTCAGGCATATCTGTTCGCATGACATACACTCTCAAGCAAAAAAAAAAAAAAAAAATAAAAAATATGTGAGAACTCACTGAGAGAGAATAATACAGTATGTTTTGTTTTCCACATGCTGTTGGTTTAACAGAGAAGTTGAGCTTTGTTTTCCTTTGATTCATTTATGCATCACAAGTCTCCACTTCTCTCTTTTCTTTTCTTGTATTTTATCTAATTTAACAACTTTCTATTGTACACACAAGCCAAACACTGATACTATCTGATCATGAAGACATAAAAAAGCATGAAAAAGTGTGTTAAGATGCTGATGATCACACATGAACACTTATGGGAATCTTTAGCACCAGTTGACCTATTTACAAGCAGCCCAAGTGGCCCTGTTAGAAAGAATTATAAATGAATGTGATGTTATAGAACAGTTGTTATCTCAGAGTAGCAGAGACTGTTGGTGTCTTTTTATTGACTATATTGCTTGTCCCCATCTATGTCCCTGCTCCACAACTCTGCTTTTGGCAACAAGCTCCACTTCTGTGTTGCTTGTTCTTGTAATTGAAATGCAAAGCCAGACCTGCAGCATAATCAGACACTCCCTGATTTGTTTTTAGATTAAGTTCAGGAGTCAGATGGTGTTTGTGCTGTGGCTCGCTTGTTCTGATTTCAATGCAGTCAAGCTGCTGATTAAGTTTCTTGCGATATTGTGTTGCACAATATGTTTAGTTCACATAATATTATGCTTATTACTTTGACACATTATTGAAAGCTTGAAGCATGGAAGAACAACATGACAAAAGAAGAAAACAGAGCTTGTATCAGCTTGAATGTTTCATATGAATTGCTCTGTATGTTCATCTTATTCTTTGATCTTATCCAGAACATGTATTTTGAGATAGAGAAACCTAGTTAGTCATATCTGTGTACCCCTAATTGAATTCTTGAAAATATCTGCCACTCATTTCTACACTGGGTTAGAACACATCAAGACTTGCAGATGAACACAGTTTGGTGCCTGACTGTCTGAAGTCTGCTGCATTTACCACTTTGCTGGATTTATTTCACATATTGAGGTCTCAGTACAAGCAAAAGACAAGTGAAGAAGCATTATGTTTTCAGGTTTCCTATCTTCTCTGTCCATTTTGTCAGTCTATCCATTCCATTTGCTCAGTCTCCTCCTGTCTGTCTATACTCTATCTGGAAGGGGTTTGTAGAACTCAAAACCATTTTGTTGACATGATATTTTGAGAGTTCTGCAAGAGATTTCCTTTAAACTTTATCCAAATGTCCAATTTCTCTCAAAATGGATCTTTTTATATTTTAGAAGTCATAGGAAAAAGGTCAAGGTCAAGGTCATGGGGCCTTATGTTTATCTCATGTCTGTGAATGATATATCTCAAAATGCACTGAGGAACACCAGTGAAACTTAACACAAATGTTCATTCTGACTCAAAAGCCCTTTTCAAAGTGCATGTACACAAAAGAGCCACTGCATACACTTCACATACACACAAAGGCAGAGACACACTCAGCCCTTTCATCCCTGTTGAGTCCAAATTCTGCTCTATAATTAATATTACACGTCTGCTACTATCTGTAGAGACAGAGCTAAAGGGGGATTAACCCATTCCCCCAATTATTTTCACTGCAATGTTATCCTGGAGGTGAAGCATCACAGGGCATAAATATTACTGCTTGAAACAGCAGCATGAATGGGGCTTTGGGTGAAGTGATAAGACAGAGGTCAAGGTCACTGGCCTTCATACTCATCTCTAGTTTGTAAAAGTGATTCCTCATAAGTACTCCAAGGAATTTTCCTGAAATGATGAACAAATTCCAACTCAGACTGAAGGTTGATCTGGTGAGAGTTGGAAGGTCAAGGTAAAGAGGTTTTTGTTCCATTTTTCGTTCCAAAATCTGTGAAGGCTGTTTTTCAAACTTCACATTAATTCACTCATTAGACTTTGAAGGTCATAGGTCTTGGCCCTTGCCACTCATTTTCCTTTCTTGTTTGTGAATATGATATTTTAAGAAGTCTTGCAAAGTTCTATTTTCTTTTACTTCGCCTGAATATCAACCCTGACTCAAAGTTTAACTAATTATATTTGGAGGTCCTAGGTCATGGTCATATTCACCCCATGGCTGTGAATGAGATTTGGGTAAAACACTGAAACCCAGACTTCTACAAATACCACCCCAGTCTCTCTTCTTGCTCCTCCATTGTGACTCCACTGTTGGTCACTTATGTATCCTGCAGAGGCATGAAACATTCAGGCAGCAGTTCTAGTTATTACTAGCAGTGGAAGTAAGTGAAACAAAATTTTTCAAAATTTGCATTGCATGTCAGATTGTCTATTTAATTCAGCATGTTGCTTATTTTAACATAATTCCACAGATTTCCATAGTTTTACCTGTTCCAACTTGAATTAATGATGCACCTGTGAGTATGGCTGAGAAAAATCTGAAACCGGAAGAGAATTTTAAATGAAGCAACCGCATGCATTTTATCAAGATGCTCAAGCTAGTTTAATGATACTTATTAATGTTGATTATCTAAAATCTGGAATGAGGGATCCACTGATCGAGAGGTTGTAGTGTGATGCTGCTATGCACAAAACAACATGACAAAAACATCTGTGTATTTAAAGTTTTAAAGTTTCTTTTCCACCTAATGCTTGTGGCAGTTTGTCAAAAGGCAAACCAAGAACAAAGCTGTCATCTTAGATGTGTATAGCACAGGGGTAAAGAAAAAAAAAACTTTGTCTCTAAAAGGTCAAAAATTAGTTTTTCTTTTTTTTTTTTTTAATTGTAAACCTGGCTTCTGCTCATTGACTGAATAAGTGACTTAACAACAGTGGTCAAAGCATGGAAAATCCTCTCTTAATGACACTTTCAATAGGTCAAATAGCAGCAGCAAAAAAGTGGAGGTAAGGTGGGCCTTAGGGCTCATGGCAGACAGCACAAACTCAAAACATCTCAGCCATGCCCAAAATTTTTACTCTGTACGAAAAAACATATTAGATAATCATACAATATCTATTCATTAACAAATAGCATACAACACATATAATACATTTAATATTTGTACCACGCTCTAAACATATTTAGAGCTGCTTAAAATAGACAGTACAATATGGGACTTAATGGGGGGTCTTTGCTATAGCAGTCAGCCTCAATTGGGCACAGGGACCTGTGGTTTTAAACTTTTTTCTCTGATGATTATTGCCCCCTTTAGAGCTCCAGAATTGAAATCCATATGAAATTTTAAGTAAATGGGTTATCCAACACTATGGAGTTTACATGCCTTTAACATACTGTTCAACTTAAACATTTTTCATTTTCAGAGTCAGAGGCCAGCACAGCTCAGAGCTCAGAACATCTGGTCCAGTCGAGTCCATGTAAGAGGTATACAAGCAAGAGAATTTTGATCTACAACCCCATTATCTTGGTATGTTAGTCTGACCTCAGACAATCCATTATACATTTTTGTCAATTTGCATATTTTCTTGCATTTTAAAAGTCTTGTTTTATCAGACCAATGCAGAAATTCAATTTTCAATGCACATAAGCCTACGGGTTAAGGTTAATTTTGTGCCAAGAATGGGTTGATAAGACCATGCCCACACAACATTTTCACCTTTTGGCTGTGAAAATTTCTGAAAACAGCAACCATCCATCACCATGTAAACTGTTATACAGCTCCTCTGGGGACATCTATGCGCATGTCGATAAGGGTTTCAGTCAATGGTCAGAGAGCAAGTAGGCTGGACTACAACAACAATAGCGGGCAGGATGGACTTTAGCAATAATGGTACTCCCAAGTTCATTTTGTGCTGCTCATTTCCAGTAAACATTTTCTTGAAATGTAAATACTTCGGAGTTCAGGACCAGTCACTGGCAATTTCAGCCACCCTTTCACCTCACAATTGTATTTTATTTTTTTTTTTTTTTTTACATCTTTACATCTCACTGGTCTGTGGAAGTTAAGCCATTGACAAACAAAGTCTCACTGCCGACTTCATGCCCTGCATTTATACTTGTTCTTATCATTTTTGTCTCTTCTTGTGCTTTTTATAATTTTCTACACTGAAGCTGGTCTCCATTACTATCCAGAGTAACTCACTTCAGGCTGACAAGGTTCTTAATTACAAATGAAGCAAGGAAAATCAATCCACAACCCCTGAAGATGAAAATAGAAGAGTGTTTGATACACAAAAGAGTTTTGGTATCAAATATATCAGCGTGTCCTTATTCAGACTGCACAGCTAATGCATTCAGTGTGTTTCATTTCTGGAGGGATGACTCTCTGTGACCTTGGTGCTTCATATGACAGAAGAAGTAATTATGAATCAGGAGAATTCATACCTCCCCTTTCAAAGGCAACGACCGTCACTCTTTTTCATTGCTGACATTGCAAATGGAAACAACACAAAACAAGAGAGTGCTGAGAGAGTTTTGAATGAAATGCTGTGTTTACCTTGACATTTCCAGTGAAGGGTCTCACAGGCAGGAAAGATCTCCTGAACGCCTTGGTATGCCAAGAGAATTAGATCAAATAGAAAAGCAATATCACTTTTTCATAGGCACAATATTAGCTATACAGTGCAATGCATTATATACCAAGGAATCAATTTTACAGACTGAGGAAGCTTTCAGGGGGCTGATTATTTAAAAACTGTTGCTAATTTTTCCATTTTTTAAATATTTTAGTACATGGCACAGCCAAAGTGTCCTTAGCCACTTAGTCTACAGGCTTCACAAGAGAAAACAACCAACACCAAACCACAGGCGATTTTGCACCAAATGACAGTCTTTTATTTTGGAAAATTGTTGTATGCACTGAAGCATGCGCAGAAGAGTCAACAGGTCTCATTGACAAATAGAGGAAACCACTATGGGGACTGGAGGACTGAAAAAAGTCACATTACCTTAACAGGTGTAAAAATCATAAGCTCATGTTTTCAAACTGGATGAAATAATAGTATGACTAAAAGGTCACTTCAAGTTATTCCAGGATCAGAGCTTTTATACATGCCTCTGCAGCCTACAGCTCTCATCATGCCAAGCCTCCCTGCTGCAATTATTTGTACCAACCAGATTCACAGTTTCGATGGAAAAACCAGAGGAACTGAATGAAAGTTGATCTTCAAAGCAAGTAATCAGCTGATATAGACTGTTTATCATATAAACACACAGCTGTGGTCTTGAAAACAAGTTTCCTTGATGAAAACACACTGTGTGGTTGTTGAGGAGGTAAACTGAGCTAGAATCAGAAACTTCATCAGCAGTACTATGCTTGGTGATCAGTATAATCTTTAAACATTTCTTTGGCTAATATTTGTTTGGGATGTAGTGATAATGTGTACTTGGCAAAACTGAAGTGAGACTGTATTTTTAATAGGATGGAAGGACATCGTAGGCTGGATGGTCCCAAAGTTGTGCTATAGCAAAGTGGCTTGGTAGTGAAAAAGTATGTTATTGAGAAATTAGATATCCCCAAGGCTGTTTTTGTGGCTTCTTTTCAGCCAAATTATGTATTTATTTATTTAAACTCTGCAGAAAAGGTGGCCCAATGTGCAGCTTTATGTAGCTCTAGCTTCTGTGCTGAATATTTATGAACAGAAACAAAGCCAAGCTCTGTCGCTGTGGCTAATGATCAGGCTTCTGATGTCATATAACTTCACTCACTTTACACCAAAAGAACAAAAAAGGAAACAGAAACAAATGTGAACATGATAATTCCCTGATTCCTCTTTACTAAAATATGGTCCAACAGTAAATACTACTTTGGCACCCTGACCATTGCCCCTCCCTCCCTCTGTGAAATTCTGTGAGATCTTGTGTCTGTCGTTAGGTATGAGGTCTCATGTTCTGATTTAATCCTCTGGTATATGTGTTTGGAGAATATTTAAGATGAAAAAAAATCTATCTGGGCCTGACCTTATCAATTTAAATATTATTCTTTTAATATCTGCTACAAAGTTCTAAATTTAGAGTCATCAAACTATACAATTTTATTGATCTGGCTATTGTCTTCCTCTAAAAGTTCCTCAGGTCTGGTACACATGTTTAATGAAAGTGACAGTCTGTTTGCTGTTCAGACTACAGCCTGTGAGCACTCCGTCTCCTCCAGGTGAAGGTTATATTTCTCTCAGAGGAGAGCAGCGGGGGAGGCAGGGACACAGCAGGTAACAGCGCCATGCCGGTTTATTCCATTCTGAGCCATGCTCTCTAATTAGTCCACAGCTGCGATGCTCCTGGGAAACCACACATCCATTTCCTGGTTGTCTCCTGCAGCCTGCCACTGAGAGACCATTAGGACTGACTATTCAGTGTTGCAGACCAGCTTTCTCTGAAGCTGCGAGAGGAATATCAATTGCCAACTTTTACTTTAATAACCTTTTTTTTTAAACCGTCATGTATAAAACCATATTTCATGTTTTCAGGGAGGTGAAGTCTGATCATATTAAAACCAAAACAGAACAGGCATGCCGCTGTAAGCTCCAACAAGAGATGCATTAAATGGTAGCCTTTTGAAAAGAGAAGTGTATATCTGTAGCTGCACAAATTTTACAAAATAGGGATGGAATTAACTTCAGGCATGAATGGTGGGGCTTAATGATTTTCAGCCAGAGGACATCTTGCCCTGTGCGATAAGTGGGAGCTGTTGTTTGGCTTTGTCAAAGCAAAACTAAAGCCCTGTATCAACACAGCTCCCATTATCCTTCTGTGTTGACAGGACAATTCAATTGGATAAGTCTTTGAAGGAGAGCATCTGCATAACAGTAATGGTAGGACTGAAGAAATATCGTGACCATGTTGTGGTTCTGCTATTCTGAGAAAAATTAATCTTGTAGATGAGTGAACAGGTAATCACCTGTTATGGTATGGGGTCATGTCCATATGCGACTTCATCAAGCTTTGGTTTGCTGCAAGAGCCACTATGAAAGGAAAAAAAGAAGACTTAGGCCTACCATACACCTGAAGACTTTACTAAAACTTTCTTAAGACGTTAAAAAGGCATTTATCTGACACAGCCTCACATCCAAAGACAATCCCTCCGCAATAAGTCACAGAACGGGATTTTACAAAGATGGGAATCTTGCAGAGTCCCTAACTACCAGGCTACAACTACTTTAAATACACTCAAGCCTCTTTATGTTATCTTTGAGATTGTGAAAATGTAAAGTGCAATACAAATAAAATTTATTATTATTATTATTATTTATTATTATCTTTTATGACATCATTAGTATTACTACTTATGTAATCATTGTCACTAATACTTAAAGGTTTAATGATATCAAGGTCCTGTTTACATTGTGTGGGTGTGGATTGTTAATGAGGACTATGAGTGGAGGTCTGGTGCATGAGGTCTTTGTTTTTATTATTAAACATGCAGGGTTACTTCTATAGAACTGAGTTTCTAGTATTGTTCCTAAGTCCCTCAGTAGAAGATAGTGTGACTGAGTCAAAAGTGTTACTGGTTGTGAAGTGAAGAGAAATAAAATATTCATCATCAGAATAAATGAAAGTGCTAATAAGCTAGCACAATCAAACTAACACCACCTACTGTTTTTCCTAAGGTTCAATATGAGATGCCACTTTCTGTCAGTGCTCTGTGGCAGTAATGTTAATAGAAAAGTAGTCACATGTTTCCCAAGCTGGCACGTTTTATTGTACTATCAGGAAAGGTCTGTGTTTCTTTTGATGTACAGTATGTTTAAACTATACAAATTACTATACAAAAACTTTTGAGAGAGCACACTATCCATCCCAACCTCGACTAAAAAGAAGTCAGTTATTTCTTCTCAGTTTATTAGACCAATGGAGGGGTCCAAGAGATGAAGGAGGACCCTGATGGATGAGGCTGAGAGGTAAGAGAGTGACTGGCTACGTTTACATGCAGTCATTAAACCTTTCATAACCGGAATATTAGCTGTAACCCGGTTGCGTGCAGCCATGTAAACACCAAAAAACCTTTTTAAAAACCCGAATGCAACCCCTGGGTTACTCCTTTTCTAACCCGAATATTTGGTCATGTATACGCCGATCGGGATATCCTCATTGAAAGGAACATTAAGTTGTGTTTTGTGCATGTCCCTCTCGCAAGGAATCTTGGTCTTTTGAGTTCAGGAAGTACTTGTTGTAACATGGCACAGCTCCGGCTCGATTTCGTAATTCTTCACGTTCTCGTCTTCCATTAATGAAGAAACTGACAAAGAATAGTGTCAAGTACTGGTGGTAGGTCAGTACCAGCACAAACAATGCCGACTGTTACCTGCTTCGGGCCGATCATTATCTGCCGTGCTGCTGCTGTTGTTCTCGTTGCTATTGGCTACAGGAAGAAGAAGCAGAAATGACGCGCATTGCGTCATGACGTTCTCCGTGCGTGATGACATTCTCCGTACGTCGCCGTTTTGTTCAGGATACTTTGCATAGAGTAATAACCCTGTTTGCTTACGCATGTAAACCGGGTTATTCCGAATGTTTCCGAAACCGGAATATTGATCTTAACCTGAATATTGACTGCATATAAATGTAGCCACTGAGCATGAAACTAAAAAAAGGCCACAACTCAACACCAGAGTGTTTATCCCTGCAGATTTTGCTCACAACAGATTGTGAAGTGCTTCTAATAAAACAATGAAGTACAATCCAAGTTGTTTTTCAGGTTTTTATAATTAATATATTCATAAATAAACCCATTTTTATGCCAAAAGATGTCATTTTCTTGTTAACTGTCAACTTTAAATCATAACTTAGAACTCCTGCAAACCTATCCCAACCAATAAATAATCCTATCAATGGTGCCATCTAGCTATAGCCTGGAGACTTAATGCAGTAGTTGAATACACAAAGATGTACTCAACATGTCAACAACGGGCTGCAGACTCTAAAAATCTATTAAATCATTGTACCATGTCAGATGACGTAATAATCTTTCTTGTCATAATGTTAATACCACCCATCACCTGTCAACAAATACACAGCATCAACAAAGGGTAACAGCATTATGTCTGTTTCACAACAATGCATTACTAGAGACCTCAAGGTGGCACAAAAGGGAAACTAAAGTGAAGTCCGATAAACTGTTGCTTTAGACATAAAAGGATTGTTTTGTCAAATGTTGAAAGAGTGCTGTAGGAATGATGTATTTTTGTAGGCCAACCTGGAGGTTTGCGTTACGCTGGTTTCCTTGACTAAAATCATTTTTCAATATGCTTTTGCTAACAATAACTCTGTGTTGAAAAATGTTAATGAAACTTACATGATTTAAAAAATTGTCTGTAACTTCTGAATGTTTGAAATGGAGGTTCAGCATGAATGGATAATTTAAAAGTTATTTAAAGAATCAAACTCTTTTCAAATATATCTTGTTTGAAAACATTCATACCTTTGTTGCAAATACTCCTAACCTTATCATTGTAGCTTTAGAAGTGCGCAGTGGAAATAGTTCCCAGGTATACCATAGACTAACAAAGCACATATTTAATGTATGACCTGTGCATTGCATCATATAGAAACGTTTCTGTAACCCTAGACTCTCTGCCACAACTTGGTTCTCCTTTGGACTTAAATCAATTTTCATGGATTCTTCTGAGGATTGAACAACAGGAGCTTCTAAGGGTTGACCTGGTAGTCAGTCCAGCAAAGTTTAGAGGCTGAAATGCACAAAAATGTAAAAAAAAGGTGTCTCGATACCTTTTGTATATGATTCAGGAATGATGAAAAGCAGAGAGTTCAAACTAAACTTTGATGCTAGAAAAAGGTGTTTGAAAAAAGTGCTATTGGTGGTTTCTGTGCAGTTCATGCCTCCTTTGCCCTATCACATTGAATGATTTTTATATTTTCTAATATTTCTGAAAAAGACAACGTTAGGGCTGAGTAGCTCTTTTAGATCTGATGACATTCACTGACCTTCTCTAACCTATTCATCATTTCTCTCACCCACAATCCCGTTTTCTCTTACCCATACTAACCCATTTATTCTCCCTTTTGCATCATCCCTCTCCACCTTTAACTTAATAGGAGTGAAAACGTTGCTCTCGGCAAAATATGAATGCACATAATGTACAAACCGAGTGAAAATATTGCATGTGGATGACAAAGGTATATTCTGAACTTGAGGATGAAAGGCAATGGAGGCATGATGTACATTTTGATGCCACATTATTGAACAAATCATCACTGTTTGACTTACACATATGTATATAGCCATGATCAGTGCCTCTGATTGTGACTGTGGATGTGAGTATCAAAGCCACTATCCAGGATGAAGCACATAAGATCCACATGCTGAGTGAATGCCTCAGGCTGCAGGGACTCAACAGGAGGAATGAAGAGCAATAGGAAACATCATGGAGGGACAAACCCCTGCATGGCATGTATCACAAACAGACTGAAGAGGTGGCTAATATCAGGAAATCCTGCCACTTGCTGGAAAAAATGGTCTGAAAGCCAGTACAGAGGCACGGATCATGGAAGCCCAGGAATAGGCCCTCAACACAAGCACAATTAAGGCCAAGGTCTACCAAACAAGGCAAGACCCCAAATACAGGGTGTGCAAAGAGTCCCTGAAATAATCCAGCATGCAAAGCAGGTTGTAAGATGCAGGCAGGCAAGGTGTACATGAAATGTCATAACCAAGTGTTTGTCATAGTATATACATGTCGAAACATCTGTACTGAGCATGGGCTTGAAGTCCCAAGGTCTAAATGGGAAAAAAGGTTCCAAGGTGGTGGAGAATGAGCAACCAATGCTGTGGGACTTCCAGATACAGGCTGACAAACAGGTAATGGCCAACCAACCGTACATAGCTGTGGGGGAAAAACACAAGAGAGAGGAGGTGGTGATAGATATGGCAGTAACAAGCGACAGCAACAAGGAAGAAAAAAGGAGCTTGGAAAGCTCTAGAAAATCAAGGTCTGAAAGAGGAAATGGATAAAATGTTGGGAGTGAAGACTACAGTGGTTACCATAGTAGTAGAAGCACTCGAGGCCATAACCCTGAAACTGGAGGAGCAACTCCAGCAGTTTCCAAGAACAACATCACCATTGGCTTAAACACACACCTCAGGTTGTCATTCTCATGGAAGGCTGCACTGATGTCAGTCTCGAACCATCAGTGAGTGTGATGAGCAAAGTAATGTGTGACACACAACAGATTCATTCATTCATTCCTTTTATATACTGCTTATCCCTTTCAGGGGGGCTGGAGCCTATCCCAGCTGTCATTAGGCAAGAGGTGGGGTACACCCTGAACCGGTCGCCAGTCGATCGCAGAGCCACATAGGGAGATAGACAACCATTCATGCTCACAATCATACCTAAGGGCAATTTAGAGTCACCCATCAACCTATTGAGCATGTTTCTGGTCTGTGGGAGGAAGCTGGAGTGCCCTGGAGAGAACCCACGCATGCACAGGAAGAACATGCAAAGTTCACACAGAAAGGCCCTGCATGACCTGGGGATCGAACTGGTGACCTTCTTGCTGTGAGGCACGTGCACTACCTGCTGATTCAGTCTGAGGTCAGTACATAAAGTATATCTCTTACTTAAAGAGCTGATTAGGCACACACTGACCAGACAGCACTGTGGCCACCCTGTGTATAGTGCTGTGTGTGAATGGTTGACTTAAATGGAGGCTCTTTGCTACTGCGTGCAGCACCGACTGAGTGTGTGGAATTTGGTGTTAAATCTGAACTCCTTCATCTTTTAGATAAAAATAAT